>OV121133.1:42860040-44110040 GCA_921294245.1 Brassicogethes aeneus
CCAGGTAGCAGGCTGACGTATTTAACACGTCGTTTATTACGTAAATAAAACGTAAAAAAGACGTGCGTAAGTCACAGACCAATGACGTCTTTTTTTGACGTGAAAAATACTTCATTTTAAGATGTCTTTGTAGGTGTAAAAGACGCGCCAATTTACTTTATTTTTTAGTTTCAGCAATATTCAAATCTGCACACTTTCAAAAAGATTTAGGTGCAGAAAAGGCACTTTTTCTTGTAATTGGGCTGTAAAATAAGCAATCCAAATATTTGGACAAATTAATGAAATTCCTAGTAATATTTATTTAAAGGGTTAACAAAGGCCACATGTGATATATATCACTTTTTAAAAAATATAATATTACTAGCAATTTCATCGATTATTTCAAAAAGGTAAATTGTTTAGTTACAGCCCGATTGCAAGAAGAATGTTATAATTATACCCCTATACATGTGCCCCTATGATGACCAAACTTTAGTGTATTTTCTTGTATCTGTTTCATGGTTGTGTAGGATGCTTTTGTCTTTTTCGCATTTTTTGCATTGGTAAACATAAAAGAATATATTATTAAAAGTTTTATTAGTGGGCTTTCAACTATGATAATCGTTTTTTTCTTAATAATTATAATTAATATAATAATTATAATATATATTTATATTTATAAGAAAAATATTTTCATGTCTTATATTAAATTCGATCCCACTATTTTTAAAATAGCAAATGTTACGTGTACACTACTTTTTATTATTTTTATAATTTTAAAAACGTGTTTTATAAACATATTAAAAAGTAGTGTACAAACCTATTAAAACGTATACGTGTACCCTATAGTGTACACGCAAATGTTACGCGTAACATTTGCTATGACCTAAATCAAAATTATAATTTTCTATAGACGGGATGGTTGAAAAATATGACTAAAATCTGACGTGTTTATTACGTAACAACTATAACGTATAATTTACGTCTTAAAACTACGTTATGTTGACGTCATATCGCGACAAGAAGACGTCAGATGACGAAAAATCCCCAATATTCGACGTGTTAAATACGTCAGCCTGCTACCTGGGTGTTACATTTCTTATTACTAAAAGTATAACTGATTTCAAGTACATTCGGTACCCTGATAAAAACTTGATACCTACTTACTTTTTTAATGCTACGTGTAGTTTTCGAGATTTCGCAATGGTAAATAAATTAAAAAGCATTTAATTAATTTATTTAAAAACAAAAAAACATTTAATTCAAAACATTTAATTACATTTACTTAATCATTATTTTTTAGGTTAGAAGCTTCTCTTTTTAGATTTTACGCTATGACTAGAGGCACGCTAACGTGCCGCGATTCGAAATGTTAAAGGCACGTTAGTTACGTCATAAACCCAAACCATCCCAGATAGCACAAGAGGTACCCAGGAAGTCCATTTCGGGTCCCACATAGGTCCGAACATCCTAGACCTATATCGGAAGTTTTGGGTACGTCCAGTCTCTTACTTATTTGGGAAAACTATAGCGGATATACTGGGTACGTCCCAAGGACGTAATTGAAGCATTGTATTTCCAAAGGGTCTAAGTGCCAAGTTGGTTAAATAATATATTATCATTTAAAAATAGTTTGTGTCAGGCAGAATGACTTAATAGCCCTATTAAAAATGCCATATAGAAACACAAAATAAAAATGTATATGGTTCTATCTGGTTCAATATAGAAATTTGAAACAGGCATTGCACTATTGAACCAGATAGAATTCCATACATGGAAAACCATATAGAAAAGTGATTTCTATATGGATTGCCATATATGTTCAGATTGAACCATATTGGAGCTCTATCTGGCCGAATATGGTTTGGGTATGAAAAAATTATTACCATATAGATCCATATTTAACCATATAGGGGAATCTATATGGTTTAATATGCAATTTTCGTTTAAATATATATACATTTTAAAATGGAATTCCATATTCAACCATATAGGGAAACCTATATGGAAAGACACATAAAACAGAAACCAGATAAATCCATATAAAAATCCCTAAGTTGTACATTTTAAAATGAAATTCCATATTAAACCATATAGATTCCAAAGTGTAAACCAGGTCGTTCCATATAGGACATATAGAACCATATAAATCCATATTAGTTTCCTTATCTGGATCAATATGGATTCTATAGGGCATTTTTAATAGGGAGTATATTCTGTAACAAGTTTGGAATACAGCATATCCGCTCGAGTGAAGAGTTTGTCACACGAGCCGAAGGCGAGTTTGACGGTTTCAGGAGAGCGGAATATGCAATTCCAAACGTTTTCAGACATTTCAACATTTACATGTGCAAAATATTTGTTTTTCATCGATAACTCACAATTTTATTTTTGTAACTTCCTAAAGTATCTTTTTTTCTGACCTCTTATTGGAATCAAAATTAGAAGCTACTAAGGGTAGGTATCATAAATAAGACTTTAGTTATATGATATCTTACAGTATTCTCTTTTCTTACTTCTTACTGAAATCATATTATTAACTCTTTAAGACGTCAACACCCTGCTTAAAATACCCCATAGAGACCTATACAAAATAATCTATCGGGCGCTACCGGATTCAATATGTGCATTTGTCCATGGTTTTTTCCGGATACGGCCCGATAGAAAATGTATAGGAAATTACCCTTAGGCACACCATAACTTTTACATTTTCCCTATTGAGACCGATAGCAAATAACTCAATGAAGGATATATAGGGATATCCCTATAGAGCAACCATAAAACATTTGACAAAATTTTATTAAAACCTATGGGGTTCTATAGGGGAAAAACTAATTTCTACATTTATGTGTATTTTCCCCATTGAAACCGATAGCAAATAAATCAAGGGTGGATATCCCTATAGAACAACTATAAATCTTAACTATGGGTCCTATACAAACCGATACACCCTATAGAAACACCATACATCCCGATACAAATATCTATCGGTTTGAACAGGGTCTCTATGGGGTATTTTAAGCAGGGCATGGAGACGTCACATTTATGACATTTTAATGCGATTCTTTCTTCTCACCGCTAGAACTGCTTGTGTTTGATATAAGAAGCGGCGAAGTAGAATTTAGAGCGTGCTTCATACCAAAAGGTCTTAGACCTAGGTAAACGGCTACCCGATATGACGAGCTCCAAAAGAGGGAAACAGGCCGTCTGTCGGTGCCGTTGAAGAGCACGCTTAAATTTAAACAAAAGTGAGACGAAGTAATCGCAATTCCTAAAATAAGCGAATACGAGCAAATTATTAAAATGATTTTAATAAAATCCATTTAACAAATTAATAAAATAAGACTTATAAGTCTATATATATATAAGACGTCATATTGCTGTCTGGGCCTTTGGGAATACCACTCTTCAATTCTGTAAAGCTTGTCCATTAGTCCCCAATAAAGCATTTCAGGATGGCCAGAGGATGTCTTCCTTAGGACGTTCTAGGGACCGACGATTTGGTAACATCGGATGTCCCTGGAACGTCCTGGGGAAGGTTCAGGACCTGATTCGGACGTACTCGGAACTTACTAATGTCTGATACAAGATATACTCAGGACGTTTTTAGTACTTCTTTGTGCTATCTGGGATCCCAAACTCAACAACACAACCCAACCGACCCCGCCTCATTGCCCCCCCGCCCCATTGAGCAAAAAACACAACTAAAATGGGCAAATTTATGTTACGATAAAAATAAAACACTTTTTAACAAAGGAAAAACAAATTTATGAAATAAAAAAAGTTCGACAACTTCTAGTAGATTTTATGTTACGATAAAACTAAAACAAACCAACCAACCCAACCCAACCGAACACTGTTTAACAAAGAAACAACAAATTTATGAAATAAAAAAATAAAAAAAGTTCGACAACTTCTTAGTATCGAACCCGGGACGCATTTTTCCGTCTCCTATAGGGCTAGCGCAACCGAGTGCGCTAATCGTGTAGGATACGGAAGCGAGACCTGCATCTCCGTTCCCTAAGTGGTTAACGCACCGCATACGAATAAGCACTCTGCAATGAAATGATGACCTTTCTTTGTATGTACATATAAAATAATAATAATAATAACCAAACAAACAGATTGACGTATGTCTTAAAGGCGCGAATCATTGTATGCACGTTATAGCGCGATAATACACTAGAGGCTAAATGTAGCAAAGTATTCCTCAAGGTTATGACGAATAGCTGTCATCTTGGTTATGCAGGTACACTGCATTGTGCCATACCAAACCAACCCAAACTTAACAACCCAATTGGTTTAACCCAACCGACCCCGCCCCATTGGGCCCCTCCCGCCCCATTGAGCAATAGAGGTATAATATATCTAAGGGCAGGCTGGATTGTGACAATGGGGCGGGAGGGGCCCAATGGGGCGGGGTCGGTTGGGTTGGGTTGTTAAGTTTGGGTTAGTTTGGTATGGCACAATGCAGTGTACCTGCATAACCAAAATGACAGCTAATCGTCATAACCTTGAGGAATACTTTGCTACATTTAGCCTCTAGTGATAATACCTAATTACAGGCGGTGCGTTAACCACTTAGGGAACGGAGATACAGGTCTCGCTTCCGTATCCTACACGATTAGCGCACTCGGTTGCGCTAGCCCTATAGGAGACGGAAAAATGCACCCGGGACCTCTCGCATGCCAAGCGACCGCCCTACCATATGAGCTATCTAGCTTGATGTCAAATATTAAACGCTCGGGGAACAAACACGGATTATAATTATGACGTAACTAACGTGCCTTTAACATTTTCAATCGCGGTACGTTAGCGTGCCTCTAGTCACTGTGTAGATTTTATTAAAAAACAGAAGAACATTTAATTCAAAACATAATTTTACAGGTTAGAACCCAGATAACAAAATGATGTCACTGTGAAATCACAATGAGCGCATTTTCGATCACGCGTGAGACTCATGTGTATAACATATGCGTCCTCACATGTAGATCACAGTGAATTCACGCGTGAGAAATAAATATCACAAAGCAGTCATAGTTATATCATGCGTGATATTTTAAGATAATTTTTAGGTTCTTATTTATACAAAAAAATATAAAAATCAAGTAATTTTTTTATTTATATCACAAATTGACAGTTATTTTTCATCGAGAAAAGGTTTATTCCATGACTTATATTTCTTATTTGATTCTTCAATTTCAGATTCAGAATCTTCCAACCTATCTGATCTTGACTCAGAATCATCGTATTCTGAGGTAGCATCAAAGTCACATGACATTGCTTCAGAAACAGAATGTGCAGAATCTGACTTTGATAACGGAGTTGAATGCTCTTTTTTCTTATTAGATGTTGATTTTGAACAAGAATTCGTTTTTTTCATGCGATTCCGTTTTATTGGGTTTATCTCATTCTTGTTTAAACTATTCTTAAATCTTTGTTTTGTAGCTCTAAACACTTCTAAAAGTTCGGTTTTGAATTTTTCTTTTGTTAAGGGACCAGCGTAAGAAGTAACTTCTACCGCAATATCTGCAAGACAAACAACATGGTACCTATAATGAACAATATTTGACTATATCTTACGTACTATATAGAATATTTGCTGTGATTGTCGCAGCACATAACCTTAAAACCATCAACTCGTAATCCAGCGTTTTCATTAAATTATAATTATTCCACTTACCTGAATTTAGTACGTATTAAAAAACTCGTTTTCAAGGGTTCCTTTTGTTATTTTCAGAGATATTTTAATATGTACTGTAAATAGGCACCATAAAACCATCAAAGAAATGCACACAGAATTCTGATAAAGATTGCGCGGCACGTGTTTGTTATCAGCGTTGCCAGGTCGCTTTCATGAAAAAAGCGGGAGATTCAAATAGAAAATGATGGTTTTTATTTTAAATACTCCGCCATGTATTTTTAATATTAAACTTTAACAAACAAAACAAAACATAAAAATATGCCATATAAACTTAATTAAACATTGTCAAAAATAAGAATCTTTGGTAACAAAAAATTAAAATATTTAACGGATTCTTTATCTGAATCATGGCGAATCATAAATTGTTTTATAAAATCTATTTCGCATTGTTTTATAAAATCTATTTTGCAAATAAAAATTAATTTTTTATTCCAATCAGCCTTTTGGTGTAAAGACATCCCTTAATTGCCTTGGTATCCAATCAATTACGTGGTTTTGTCTTTATGTTATTTATCAATTTTATTTATAAGGAGAACTGCAACAAACGGTAGATTTGCCGCTATAACGGGAGACCTGGCAAAGTGTCGATCATTGACAAGACTGTTTTGCGGACTTTGCGCTGATACAATTATGCGCGTGCGCCCCATGCGCACGTGAGTTTTGGTTTCAATGTTTTTAAATTTATTTCATGTCACGCATGAGGAAAATATGTGATCACCGTGATATCACGTGTGACATTTATTCTTAATATTTTTAAAGTTATTTTCATGTCGACATTAATCAATGCAATGCCTAACAATAGTTAGGCAATGTATTGACATGAAAATAACTTTATATAGGTAAAGAATAAATGGCACACGTGATATCACGGTGATCGCATATTTTCCTCATGCGTGAATATATAGAATAAATATCACACGTGATATCACGGTGAACGCATATTTTTCTCATGCGTGAAAATCATGTTGTGACTAAAACGTGAAAATCACGTTTGTTATCTGGGAAGCTTCTCTTTTTAGATTTTTTCTGATGGATGTCTTCAGAACATTCCCTTGTAATACTCCAACAGTAATCTGCCATCATGTTCTCATCCCAGCGACCTTGGTATCTATCTTCCATCACCTTTAAATCTTGATGGAAACGTTCTCCTTGTTCTTTGCTATACGCTCCAAGATTTTCAGGAAACTTGTCTAAATGGTTGTCCAGATAGTGTACTTTTATGCTCATATCCAAGATTTTTAAAGCTAATTAACCCAGATAGCACCATTCGTCCAATGGACGTCCGTTTAAGATCCATTTTAAGTACATTGGTCCACGGACTAAAAATGGATGTACTATGTACATTGTACGTCCATATATTTACATCCTTTGTACGATTTTAATGTAGTGCTGTCAAAAGTTAAAATTTTTCCCGGTTAACCGGTCATGGAATATTAACCGGTTAAGTAAATAACCGGTTACTGAATATGTTGCATAACCGGTCATTAATCGATCATGGTCACGGTTAAATGGTCATTATTAACCAGTTGACCATGACCATTTAACCGTGGCCATGATCGAATAATATTTATAACCGAATTTAATTAATATAATTAATCGATCATGGTTTAAATAAAATAAAACACAACAAATACAAAAATCATCAAAAGATCATGAGAATTGGAGTAAAGCAATGGGGAACAACAATAAAACATTTAAAGAAGTAATAATAATTGTTTGTTTTGTTTACTTTATCTTTAGTTTATTTAAGGTTCATACATAATTCATGTTATGCACCCATTCAACAAAAATATCACAAAAGATCGCTACTATCTGAAATGCGCTCGAATGATTCGTCTCTGTAAAAGTCTGCCGTCAGCGAAATCTCTGTTTACTCTACCGGGTGCAACACCATTTACATCTGGGAATCCTTCATAGACGAGGTCAGCGTACATGCCTAGGTCTAGGTCTTCTTCATCGTCGTCGTCATCGGGCTCCGGTACATTGAAGGTAGGGTTGCCAACTGTCCAGAATTTGGGTGGACGTCCACCTTTTCGGCTCATTTGTCCAGCGTCCAGTCAATACCTTTGGCTGGACGTAAAATGTTCATAATTTTTACGTTGGCACATTTTTCAATTTTTTCGAAGGATTTTTTCCACAATCCGACAACGTTGTACCAGTCATGCCTCGTGCCGCCAGAATTTAAATATTCGTGCCTGCCTCGTGCGCGCTCGACTTTTTCCGTAGGCGTTGCGTGAAAGGCTGAAACCATGCTTCTTTTCTTTCTCACTCACACTCCTTTCTTACACATAAGGCAGGAGCGAGAAAGACAGCACTTATCGAGAATAATCCAGTCCTGTCTTATAAGTAACTTACGACTGTTGTCTTAAGATAATTATCGATTAGTTTAATTAATCGTTTGATTGTGACAATTAACGTGCGGAATACTGCGGAACTGCTGCTGCTGACCTATTTAGATTTCTTAAAACGTAAGACTATTTTTTGTATAATTTATTAGAACGTTTTATATTAGTTGTTTGATATAATTTTAGAATAAAATAGGACAGTACCTACTTAGTTACTATGTCATTCACAACGTTGCAACGTGGATCATCCAACTACTCTCATGCAACTGAAATTAAAACCGTAAGCATGTAGGACGGGGATTCACCCGAAACCGGTACAGAAGCGGGCAGAGAAAATCTTTACCTACCGATCGGTCGACCGATTAACCATATGACCAGATAATAACCATAACCGGTTAATCGGTTACCGATTAACTGGTAACCGGTAACCGATTGACCGATAACCGATTATGGTTATACCCTCATTTTCCGGTTATAATAAAATTATGACCGGTTAACCGGTTAATCGATAATCGTTGACAGCACTATTTTAATGGACGTCCATATAGTGTCCATTTTACGTCCATAATTATTATTACAGAAATGCAAGTAAAAACGTATTGTTGGCTGCATAACAACAGTTATGATCAATCTCACTGACATTCAAGCAAGCGCGTGCTATAAAGGACCTAAGCTATCAATGAAATGTTAAACACTTGTAGTATTGCAAATGTAATGTTCCTGAGTCGAATACAAGGATTTCCTGCAATGTTCAACATTGAATGTTGTAACTTTTAACAACTTTTAGAATATTTATATTCCTAGTGGGATTGTTACTGAGCCAGACAAAAGGCATTTCAGTCATGTTGTAGAAAATTTTCTGCAACATTGCAATGAAAATACAGTCGCAAAAAACAGTTAAAGTAAGCAAAAAAGCAGGTCCTGGATGGAGGAGGAATGGTTCAAACACCTTATAGACGTCCATCGGTGGACGACTTATGGATGTCCAAAGTTGTGACATCTGGACTCTAAACGGATGTCCATGGGACGTCCATAGAAAAAAAATGGACATCCTATGTACATACAGACGTCCACGAGCATACGTCCATTGGACGTCCATAGTACACCTTTGTGCTACCCTTGCGGCCTTGAGTTGACGGTGAATTCACCGTGAATTCACCGTTTGCGTGAATTCACCGTGAATACACCGTTTATGTGCAGTGAATATACCGTCCATTTGTGACATTTGTAGACGGTAATTAAACGGTGAACTCACGCTGTTTTTGCGAAAAATTCACGGTGATTTCACGGTAAATTCACGGTGAACTCAAGTTTGCAAAATCACCGCAATTTCACTGTGAAAGTACCGTAAATTTATCGTGAAATCACCGTGAATTCACCGTAAAAGCGCTGTGAGTTTACTGTGAATACACCGTAAATTGACTGTGAAAACACCGCAAATTGTAAGTGTAAGATTCGAACAATCTGCTAATTGGTTATTCCCAATACAATACAAATATTTATATATATCGCAAGAGAGCTCCCGTGTAGCTGCGCAAAATCAACGAGGTTAAGACGCCATCATAAAGAAAAAACAAGTTGGACGCCATTTATTAGCGGTGTTTTTATTAGTCGATTTCTGTGTCAAGCGGTTTAAGCAATACATCTCACGGCTGCTTACGCAAGCGAGCTAACTATAAATAGCGTTGGGTTGCAATATTTAGTTGGAAGTGTGCGTCTGTAATGGCATAGCTGAACATTAATTGTTTGAAGTCCCCATCTCCATCCTCATCTGCTCAGTAACGAATAATGGCTAGCTATAGTCGATTGTGTTATTTTTATTGATTTATTTACCGTGAATTCACCGTGAATATACCGCTAAAATGCGGTGGATTCACAATTAAAATACTGTGAAAAGTGCGTGAATTCACCGTCTAACTACCGTTTACAAATGTCACAAACAGACGGTTTATTCACGGTGAATTCACGGTGAATTCACAGTGAATTCACGGTGAATAAACCGTAAACTCAAGGCCGCAAGGGTATCTGGGAAGAGGTTTTAAACTAACTCTTTGTAATTTTTGGCCATCTGATTTCCTAAAAAAATTTTTACAACAGCAACAAAAGATTTCCAAGCCGCTGCTTCTAAATTATTCATTGAATGTATGAAATCGTTGTCTTTCATTAAAAGTCTTATCTGTGGGCCATCAAAAATACCAGCTTTTAGTTTTTCATTACTTAAACCGGAAAACTTTCTTGAAAGATATACAAAACACGGACCAGTTTTATCTAATGCCTTAACATATTGCTTCATAAGTAACAATTTTATGTGCAATGGAGGCAAAATAATCTTATTTCTAGAAACTAAAGGCGGGTTTATAATATTTTGCTTGCCAACCATCATATTATTTCTCAAAGGCCAATCTTTCTTGATCCAGTGGTACCTATGTTTTTGCTCTGCTCTCCCATAAATATATGAATCATGGAAATTTAGTGTACCCAATAGAAAGTTGACCATTTTTTAATCGACACATATAACCCATTGGTGCTCCGAGTACTTAAGTTTTTTTAAAACAAGATCCACGTTTTGATACTCCTCTTTTAGGTTCGTTGAATGAGCGATAGGCACAGCTGCATGTTTATTACCAATATTTAGTAAGACACATTTTAAACTTCGCTTAGAGCTGTCTATAAACAATCTCCATTCTTCAGCTTTGTACTTTGAGAGCCCCAGTTTCATTAGAAGGCCACCAATGTTATTACAATATACTATATCATTTCCTAAACTAAAAAATGGAAAAAAAATTTTTCGCGATCACTTTAAAATGTTATTTTTGTACCTTGAGATAAAAAATTTCTTTCTTTGAGTCTAGATGCTAGTAGCTCAGATCGCTCTTTCGAAAAGTCAAGGTCTCTAATCAAATCACTTAAAGCATCTTGAGGAAGAAGTAAAGGCACTGTTGACAGTGTCAACTTGACCCTTCAAAATCACTGTCACGTTCATCAGAAAAAACTTCCACCATCTCTGTGTCCGACAAATCTGATAGATCTGAAAGATCTTGACTTAAGGAGATGTTACGTCATCTGAACACAGTCGAGGTCTTTTACACAGCAAACGGAAAATTATAGGATGACTCCGCGTTTGAATATCAAATCTTAAAGTTTTATCATAACTGTATTGAATCGTGCTTTGTTTTTATATTTTTCGGCTCTATACCTATGCACGACTATATTTAAAGTCAAACTCAATGGTGTTTTACAAGATACATTATTTTGATTTTCTATATTCAACAGAGAGGTAGAAACTCGACCCTGTCGAATGGTGCAGTCATTTATGTCTCTAGAAATTATTAAAAAAGGGTTCAGTCCAATGGTGCAGCAACTTCGGATTCCTATTCTCCTCAGAGACATAGAAACTCAAGCTTTTCGAATTTTACTGGCAATGATTATTATTATCTCCCCGAGAATTATACAAAAACAGCGCAATGCAATATCGCAACGGTTTCGACTTCTCTTTACTCTACCAAGTTATAGAAACTGGAGTCTCTCTAATACTGTTCTAGTCAATATTTCTGAGAGTATAAAAAGAGGGTGTAATATTGCAAGAAGTTTTGATCTTTTGATGGATGCAAGTAGTTTGAATTTTCTCCTTTCTGCATATAATTTTAAAATAAAAGTACACACCAGGTTATTGTAGCAATGGCCCACTGGCAATTATTCCTTTGGGAAAAATATTCAACACAGCTTAATTAATTAATAAAATGAAAAAAATCACAATCATGTCGTATATAGTTTTTTTAAGCATAAAATAATTTTTATATTAATACTAGTTCAAAAGTGAAATTACGACCTCTATACTGTGGAGAGTATTGAAACGCTCGACTGACGAATACAACTGTATACCGTAGGGAGATTTAGAAAACCATATTCAAACGTGGCGTCATCCTATACACCTCTATAATTTTCCGTTTGCTGTGTAGCAGACGGTAAATCAGGATATGTCATTTTTCTTTTGTTTACACCATGTAATTTTACAACACAAAATAACAGTCATCAATGTGATTTTTTGGTTCTGCCCAAATCATTGGCACACTATACTTTAAATGATTACGTTTACCGTTTGCCCACTGTCTTAAATGTTCATTAAACAACTTGCATACAATGTTTGGAACCCACGGTTTGTTCAAAGCCTTCATCTCTATATTAAAGTAATCAACGTATGTCTTCTTCACTGAATCTGTTATAGGTTTTCTAAACTTTTTCACATTGGTTGTACTCGAGTACATTTTTTGTACTCGAGTACTTTTGTTGTACTCGAGTACATTTAATGTACTGGAGTACTTTTTGTACTCGGCATCTTTGTGTTAAGTTAACATAACCACTACTATAGTGGCACTACATATTCAAATTTATCGCCATAATTATAATGCTTTAGCAGCTAAAGTTTAACGGTTCGGCAATATTCAGAATAAATCCTCGATATGGACAAGTTAGTAAAATATCATTGTGGTGCCCTACTTTAAAGAAATATTACATATTACAAGAAGTAGTGCCCTTTTATATCTCTGGTAGTGCCGTCATAATGTCGTATGTAACGGTTTTTTTTTTAAGAAATTTTAGATTATTCTGCAATACAGAATGTGCATTAGTAGTAGTGTTTTGGTTTTTGTTATACTGGGGTAAGTAGGATTTTAAATATTATTTTGCATTTGATTATCTACTTCTTCTTCTTCATAAATCTGAACACAAGAGTCCTGTACAGGACACACGTGTTCAGAGGTAATGGCCTTTAGCCTACTTAAAGGCTATTTGGCCAGCTTATTATGTTTTAAATTTTAATATGACCAAGGGTCTCAATTAAGAGCGTCTGAGTTTACCTCATCCCTTGAATCATTTATATATTTTTCTTCCTACATACATTTTGTTACAATACACTTAAAATCATCCATATAAATTTTTTTTAAATTATTAATTTTTTCACTTTTTCTTTCACATTTGTTCCTTCTTTCTTTCATACTTTATATATATATATTCCATTTATCCAACCATTTAATTATTAAACACATCAAAAATTAATTCATCCATAAATATCTTCCATTAGTTTTCCATACATATTACATTTTTCATTGAAGGAAGCTCCATTTTATATTTCAACCATGCACCATATGGGAGATGGCTGTATGCACTAATATTTCTTTCAATATTTCACCCATCCATCGTGGAATTTATTTTATAATTACTCAATCTGTTGCAGACTTTGTGTATTTGGCACTGATCAGCGTATTTTTGATTATTCTTGTGCTGGGAGTCCCATATTGTCTGCTCAAGGAAGGCCGTCTACGACCTATCTGCTTCAGCAGACAACACAAAACTGGATTATCTACTCGATTAAGTTTTTGTTATATTTGGTACGCTTAAAAAGTTAGGTTAATTTTTGCATTCAATCTTGTTTTTTTGCAGTCAAAAATGCATGTTACTTTAATTTAATTTCGTGCTTGCAGTTAAATAATGTTTAGGCTATTTATTAAATAAAAAAAATAGCACAATATAGGTTTCGCTCAAGATGTAGGAAGTGCAAAAAAACGCATCACACATTACTACATTTTGATAGCACGGATAGTAGAAATAGTATAGATCGCAGAAATAGCCTTGAAACTAGAAACAGTAATAGTAAAAATAGTAGTCCAAATATTAGTTCGGCAGATAGAAACCCTAGTAGCAACCCTTGCAATTCAGTAAACTTGTTAGCAAATGGCGAAAATCAAAATAGTATGGTTTTACTCGCAACTACGCAACTTGATTTAATAGATAGTTCTGGTAACTTGTATACAGTTCGAGCGATTTGTGATTCGGGTTCACAAGCGTGTTATATAACTGAATCTTGCGCCAAAAAATTAAATTTAAAAATTTCATTATTAGGTAGTTCTTATGGTCTAGGAGACACCTTTGTAAAAGCAAAAGGAATAGTAAATTGTAGTATTTTATCTAAAACGCAAAATTTAAAGTTTAACATTCAAGCTCTAGTCATTCCAAAAATTTGCTCGGAATTGCCACAAGCGACAATCCCGAGTCGGGATTCCCGACTGAATCTTTGAATCATATTAAAAACTTGACGTTGGCAGATCCTCTTTTTTATAAGCCTGGACCCATAGACCTAATATTAGGTGCCGAATTGTTTGCAGAAATATTGTTGAACGGTAAAATAGTAGGAAAAAAGGATCAACCTACCGCGATAAATACTGCCTTTGGGTGGAGGTTGTTAGGAAAAATTGCAGTCGATAAATTAAATAACGTTTCTCATAGTTCAACCTTGGAATCGTCTTTAGATATAACTTTAAAAAGATTTTGGTCTTTGGAGGAACCTCCACAAGTAATAGCGATATCCGATGAGGATAAAAAATGCGAAAATATTTTTAAGCAAACATATTTTAGAGATGCAACAGGGCGTTATACGGTATCTTTGCCGTTTAAAATAACCGACCCAGTAATTGGCGATACATTGGAATTTGCAAAACGACGCTTTTTATCATTAGAACGTAGATTAGCAGCCAATCCTAGTTTAAAAAACGCTTATAGTGAGGTTATAACGCATTATATTAAGCAAGGTCATGTCTTTATTAGATAATAAACTACCGCAAAAAATATTATTCCTCATTTTTGTGTAATTCGCCCTGATAATAAATCAACAACCGTTAGAATTGTATTCGATGCTTCTTTAAAATCAACCCTAAATATTTCATTAAATGATGTATTATTTGTAGGACCTAAATTACAAAAAGGCATACATATGTAGTATTTTGTTAAATTTTAGATTGCACCCGGTAGCTTTAGTGACCGATATACGGTAGCTTTAGTGACAAATGTATCGACAAATCTTAGTAGAAAAATCTCAGCGTGATTTTCAATGCATTTTATGGAGATACTCTCCTGCGGACCATATTCAGGTATACTCCCTTAACACCGTTACATTTGGTGTAAACAACAGCCCCTATTTAGCGCTACGAGTTTTAAAGCAACTTGCTCAAGACGAAAGTGAAGATTTCCCACCAGCATGTGAAATTTTAGACAAAGATTTGTACATGGATGATATAGTTACAGGGTGTCCCAGTAGAGTCTGCTTTAGAGCTAAAAAATGAACTTATACCACTTTTAGAGCGGGGAGGGTTTATAAATTTGCTAGTAATAGGTCGGAGTTAGTGCAAGAAAATCAAAACGAAACTTTTTCATTTGATATCGATTTGCATATAAAAATTTTAGGATTATTTTTTCAACCCAAAATTGACAAATTTATTTATAGAGTAATTATTTGCGAAAAGGCACCTACTAAAAGAAACGTTTTATCGCAAATTGCAAGGATATTTGATCCTATAGGATGGATTTCTCCAGCAATTTTTATAGCTAAACATATTTTGCAAACAATTTGGATTTTAAGACTTTTATGGGATATGTATTTAATAACAATGAAGATTTTATTGAATTGCATGGGTTTTGCGACGCAAGTGAGCGTGGGTTCTCGACGTGTACATATTTTAGAATTTTAGATAAAAACAAAAATATAAAAACCCATTTAATTATAGCAAAAACAAAAAAAGCTCCTTTAAAAAAGATTACGTTACCCCGCCTTGAGCTGCAAGCTGCGGTTTTATTGGCAGACCTTTTAAAATACGTTTTAGATACTTACAGTGATCGAATTTACGTTAGAAAAACAGTAGCATCGTCAGATTCCCAAGTAGCTTTAGCTTGGATAAAATCTCCACCCCATTGATGGAAAACTTTTATTTGTAATCGAGTTAGTTACATCCAGAACCGGGTTATCCCTTGCGAAAAAAATGCCTAAATTTTGGGCGTTAATGCTTAACTTTTAGACATTAATGCCTACAAACATTCCTAGGTTAGACATGATTTTGAGTACCTAACTTAGGCATTATGCTTAACTTGGAAATAATGCCTAACTGATGAATAATGCCTAACTTAGGCATTATGCTTAACTTAAGAATAATGCCTAACTTAGGCATTATGCTTAACTTGGGAATAATGCCAAACTTAGGCATTATGCCTAACCGATTCAATAAAACTATTCATTTAATAAAAGGGGTGTATTTTTGTATGTCGACATTTTAAATAAATATACCGATCGGTATATTTATTTAAAAAAAAATGAGTAGCCAAGCGCTTTCGTCATTTAATCTAATGACATCATCAGGGCTAGCCCTGAAAAGTAAGTAAACATCCCATGGGAAAAAATCGTTTAAAAAAAAGACGATCGTCTGAAGAAGATCGTCTATTTTTAAACGATATCGCTTAATTTTTTAAACGATCTTTTGTAAAAAAGACGATCGTCTGAAGAAGATCGTCTACTTTCAAACGAAATCGTTTAATTATTTAAACGATCGTCTTTAATCGTCTAAAATAATAGCCGACCCTAAAGACGATCGTTTAAAGTGATAAACGATACAAAAGGCGATCGTCTAAAATAATAGTCGAAAAAAAGACGATCGTTTTAATTAAAATTTTAAGTTATAACTCAATTAAGTTAATTAACCGATTAACCGGTTAACCGATGAGGAAATATTTTTATTTTGTCATAATTATTAATTAAATTAATTAAAAAAATAATTCTAAAGGCCATACCTACCTACTTCGAATATTAGACAATTCCAAATATTCCAAAGTATATTTGAAATTCTTTATTATAATAGAGAAGAATTTCAAATATATATTTCGTCTGTACAGCCGACCGCCTAACCTCCGCAACCGATTGAATCGTTTGAAAGTCGATCGTTTGAAAGACGATTGGACGAATTCGCGTCTAAAGACGATCGTCTTTAGACGATTTTTCCCCATGGGATTAGTTTCAATAGGTGGGTTAAAATTAATTTTTTTACTTAGTTGTCAAGGCGAGCTTACATTTATATGTAGCAGTGAACATAAGTTGAAAAACATATAGCCCTAAAGGGGATTTAACATAACAAATTTTACATTTTATCTTTTACAGAAAAACCACGTTAATTTTGACGTTTAACAGCGGAAACATGTGTTGTTACTAGTGATCTCGTATTTCGAATTAAAATATTCGTTTAATCCGAGTTTTGAGATATTCGGATGCATCCGAATAATGAAATATTTTATGGAATCGGAATCGGATTCGGAATAATTTCGTATTCTCCTATGAAAAATCCGGTTTCGGAATCCGAAATTCGGATGAATTGCATTCGGTATCAATATTTATTGTTTATACCGTAGCCCTCTAGTTTTTACTAACCGAATTCGATACGTTAAAAAAATGAAAACTAAATAGTTTAATGTCAACTACCAATACGGAACACCATTTAAAATTATATTAGATATTAAACATATTTATTGCCTAATATTATTTACTTAATTTTTAATATATTTATAATAAAATGACAGTTTTAATTTAAAATTAGTTAATTAAATCAAATCGGTTTCGAGTTTAAAGGTATTAGCGCCCTCTTTGTTGAAATGCCGCGAGTGTCACTGCTACTGGCTTACTCGGAATTAAAAAATATGAATTCGGAATAGGATGATTAATCCGAATATCTGCATCACTTGTTACCAACATAACTAGTGCCAACTTCATAATCTTAAAATTAGCGGGTAATTTAAATTTACTTAACTAATAAAATCAATTAAATACAGTATACTGTAACTATATATAGTTACAACTCAAAAAGGTTATTAAAAAATAAGCAATGGTGGGGGAGGACGGAATCAATAAATGGTTTTTTTTCATCATCAATCATGAAATGCTTATAGGAAATGTTTAAATAATGGTTTAAATTTCTATTTAAATTAATTTGTGAGTTCAAGCATTGTTCAGGTTTATTTTTGAATGAGTTGGATATTTCCAAATTTTCAAATAGGTCTAGGCTGTATTTGTTGAAATCTAGGTTATGTATGATTCTTGCCTTCGATGCTGGGCGGAAGGAGAAGTTGTATTTAATGTGAATCACATTATGTGATGTCCAAAGGAGGATGAGCTTGGTCTTTGAATATGTTCTTTTACTTATTACATATTAGACAAAAAAGTAGCATCTACCAGTCATATATATGCCCAAAAATAGGTATTTAATCTCAACACATTGAATCATTGAATTCACATACCAAATTTTTGAGCAATTAATCCTAACTCTTTGGCATTTATGCTAAATTACTGGGCATTAATACCCAAGTTAGGCATTCAATCCTAACTCTTAGGCATTTATGCTGAACTGTTGGGCATAAATGTCCAAGTTATGCATTCAATCCTAACTCTTAGGCATTTATGCTTAACTGTTGGGCATAAATGCCCAACTTAGGCATTCAATCCTAACTCTTAGGCATTTATGCTTAACTGTTGGGCATAAATTCCCAAGTTATAACTTGGGAATTTATGCCTATAGGCATATATGCTTAACTTTTCAGCATGAATTCCTAATTTTTGGTATTTATGCCTAAGTTAAGCATTAATTCCCAAAATTTAGGCATTTTTTTCGCAAGGGTAGTCCTGACAGTTGGTTTTATATTCGTTTAGCAGAAAATCCTGCAGATTGCGCTAGTAGAGGTATAATGCCCTAGCAACTTGTTGATCATGCATTATGGTGGGCAGGACCCTCCTTTTTGTCATTTTTAGATTTTGACGCAAATTATACGACTCCAACCCTAGCGGATACCAGCTCTTTAGAAGTGGTAGACGGGGAAAAAAGAAATATAGCTTTAACAACATTTAATCACCCTCACCTTTTAGATAAATTATTAAATAATATATCAAATTTGCATAAAATCAAAAGAATAGTAGCCTATTGTATTAGATTTTTTAATAACTTAAAATTAAAGGTCTGGAATGGAGAACCTCTTTAAATAATATTAAAGGAGTTGAATCAAGCATTGTTGGTTTTAGTAAAGCATACGCAACAGTCGGCATTTTCAGAATTAATAGAAAAGGTTAGTAACAAAAAAGTTTGTCCAAAACAATTTGGTAAACTTTCCCCCTTTTTGGATAGTGGCGGTTCTCTCCGTGTAGGGGGTAGATTAACAAATTCCCAATTGGACTATGATAAAAAATTTCCATATTTATTGCCGCGAAAACACAAATTCACAGATTTACTTATAGAATCGGTACATAGAGATTTTTTACACCCTGGGCTACAGACGTGTCAGTTTATTTTAACTCAAAATTTTTGGATTATGTCTCCAAAACGAGCCATATGCGCAGTATTGTCTAAGTGCGTGCGCTGCTTTAGAGCAAACCCGAAACCAGTGATGCCTCCTAAAATGGGGAATCTACCTGCGGTGCGTATTAATGACCTAAAACCATTTTCTCATGTTGGCTTAGATATGGCAGGTCCATTTTTAATAAAAATGAGCAAATATAGGGTGTTAGGTCTCAAAAGGCATATTTGTGTTTATTTGTATGTATGGCCACAAAGGCTCTACACTTAGAATTAGCATCAGACATGACATCAGAATGTTTTTGGCGGCTTTACGCAGGCTTATTGCTAGAAGAGGCACATGCCTGTCTATCTATTGCGACAATGGAACCAATTTTGTGGGAGCAAGAAAAGAACTTTTAAATCAGTTGCTGAAAAAGAAACAATTTCTTTTAATTTTAACCCGCCTAGACCGAGTCATATGGGAGGCTTATGGGAGCGAGCAATCCGCTCGGTGAAATCTCATTTGGTAAGAATTATAGGCGAACAGATTTTGACCTACGAAGAGTTTTACACTGTTTTGGTTCGCATCGAAGCAGTGTTGAACTCTCGACCTTTATCGCCTCTTAGTTCCGACCCAAATGATCTTTCAGTACTTACTCCAGGTCATTTTTTGACGTTGAGTCCTCTTACTACTTTGCCGGAGGAGGATTTAACCGATGTAAGAAAGAATCGTTTAACTAGATGGCAGCTTTTGCAGAATTTGCACATGCAGTTCTGGAAACGCTTTAGAACTGAATATTTGCACACGCTAATGCAAAGAAATAAATGGTACAAAGATAGTCCTGGCTTGCAAATCGGCGATTTAGTTTTAATTAATGGGGTCCCAGCCCCACCGTTGTCTTGGCGATGTGGCCGGGTCACAGAGTTGCATTTGGGCAAGGACGGTGTTGCACGATCCGCAACCGTCAAGACCCGACAAGGTTATTTAAAAAGACCTCGGTTAAATTGTGTCCGTTTCTTTCGACAGAAGAGGATGATTAAATTTCGGTATAATTTTAGGAAAGGTATTAGGATTTTGTTTTATTTTAGTAGCAAAAATAGTTTTAGTTCATTGGGTTTCCCATTTAATAGAAAGACCCTCCGCTAAGCTATGGGGCTTTCGGTGGGCAGTGTTTAGTTTAGGAATTTTTTAGTTTAAATTTCGCGCGCTGCAAAAACCGATTTTGACATCGACCGCATTGCGCGGAATCCAAAATTTAAAATATGAGCAGTTAGCCATTATCGTCAGTTAGCAGCAAAACGGGCAGATTACCCTATTAAAAATGCCCTATAGAACCCATATTGATCCAGATAAGGAAACTAATATGGATTTATATGGTTCTATATGTCCTATATGGAACGACCTGGTTTACACTTTGGAATCTATATGGTTTAATATGGAATTTCATTTTAAAATGTACAACTTAGGGATTTTTATATGGATTTATCTGGTTTCTGTTTTATGTGTCTTTCCATATAGGATTCCCTATATGGTTGAATATGGAATTCCATTTTAAAATGTATATATATTTAAACGAAAATTGCATATTAAACCATATAGATTCCCCTATATGGTTAAATATGGATCTATATGGTAATAATTTTTTTCACACCCAAACCATATTGGGCCAGATAGAGCAATATGAACCTATATGGCAATCCATATAGAAATCACTTTTCTATATGGTTTTCCAGGTATGGAATTCTATCTGGTTCAATAGTGCAATGCCTGTTTAAAATTCCTATATTGAACCAGATAGATTTTTATTTTGTGTTTCCATATGGCATTTTTAATAGGGCTATTAAAAATGCCCTATAGAACCCATATTGATCCAGATAAGGAAACTAATATGGATTTATATGGTTCTATATGTCCCATATGGAACGACCTGGTTTACACTTTGGAATCTATATGGTTTAATATGAAATTTCATTTTAAAATGTACAACTTAGGGATTTTTTTATGGATTTATCTGGTTTCTGTTTTATGTGTCTTTCCATATAGTTTTCCCTATATGGTTGAATATGGAATTCCATTTTAAAATGTATATGTATTTAAACGAAAATTGCATATGTAACGAGACTCAGGGTTGGGGTAGGCGTCTAAGCCACGAAAACACTTCTCCGGGATGTACAGGATTTATTTTCAGCGTTAAAACGCTTAGTATGGTATAAGATACAGCTAAAACATTTACAACTATAAATACTGAAATACAAATATAATATTTTCATTACCTAAGCCCAGGCCAATTTATATAGTTATCACTAATTATATCAAAGGGAGCCGTCTTGGTGCTCAACTATATCTGTCAAAATACGGTGTTGAAATGGCCGATGTCACCTTGGTGGAACCAAGAGGTCAAGGCTAGGTGCGCTCGGTTGCATATCAAAGTACAGCGCTAATAATTATTATATTTAATAATTACTATATCTAATTCTACCGTTTCACATATTAAACCATATAGATTCCCCTATATGGTTAAATATGGATCTATATGGTAATAATTTTTTCATACCCAAACCATATTGGGCCATATAGAGCTCCAATATGGTTCAATCTGAACCTATATGGCAATCCACAGACCTGTGGCAATCCATATAGAAATCACTTTTCTATATGGTTTTCCATGTATGGAATTCTATCTGGTTCAATAGTGCATTGCCTGTTTCAAATTCCTATATTGAACCATATAGATTTTTATTTTGTGTTTCTATATGGCATTTTTAATAGGGAGGGAGTCCACTCGCTCCCAGCTTAACATTATTACTTTTAAAACAAATTTCAAACTTATATTATGTCATATACGTTTAAAAATATTATTTAATAGTGTTTTACAACCTGGTAACGGACTTTGTATAATAAAAAATGTATTAAAGGAAATAATATATTAGGTTTAAGTACAAAACAGTAAATTAAATGTTTAACAAATTTTGAAGTTAAGTACAAATGAATGTACGGTCGTATTCATAAAAAAGCCTTAGAATGAGAAAAAACTGTCACTAAAATTGAGTAAAACCGGCTTTGCACTGACTTAGGTCAGTAGAATATAAATTCACATACGGTGTAACTTTTGCTGTGTAATGCGTGCTTTGCAGACCAGCGCATTCTTTAATTTTCTGTGGTGAGATCCAAAAGGTTCTTTGAATTTGAGGTTAGGTCATCTGTCAAATTAATATTTTCTTTAATAAGATTTACCCATTTTTTCCAGAATTTTATTGAAAGCTTGGCAAATGTTTCGTTTTTGTTTCCTTTCGAAATATTATGCCGCTTAAATTTAAGTTCCATTTTCGAAATCGCAATCAAAAAATATTATGATAGTTTTGTGTGGCTGTCATCAAATTTTAAAATTGAATGAGATACCAACTTTGTGAAAAAAACAAACGCGTTAATTGTAATTGTAGCCAAGGGTTTGGGTTACCATTCTTGAATTGATTATGTTATAGGTTATTCAAAATTCAAGGCATTGACGTCGGAAGTTAATTAAATAAAATTATTCACATTCAACAAAATAACTTTAAAAAAATCTATGATTATTATAATATCATTATGATATTTAGTCATGCATCCCTGTTTTTTAATCACTTGAGCCAATCTATTTGGGATTTACTGAATTATATTTAATACAATATTTGGATCAATATGTTCCCAGCAAAAATGTATTGTTTTCAATAAATCCTCAGAATTTTGTGACCGGTAATTTCGTTTATGATAATTATATCCCAAATATTTTTGTTTGGATTGATATCGGCACAAGAAGAGGCATGGGGTAGCACTTCTACATTATGGGTTTTTAAATGTCAATGGTACAGACGCACACAGTCAAACTTTTAAGAAATTGTAGTTAAAACCAATAATTGTATGTTTGTTTAAGTTTAAAAATATTAAATAATAAAGAAGCTCATTTAGTTAATAGTTAATAATAAATAATGAAGCTTAGGTTTTAATCGTTATTGAATCTACGCCAGGCTTTGCATTTTTTGACAACCCATGCTGTGTGATAACCTACAATAACCAATCCTCTAAAACAGCCAGGTTTACGCAAATATGACAAAACTTATCTTTCATTCTAATACGTGTACGACTTTTTTATGAATAAGACTACTACTACTATTACTATTATTTAAAATAATTATTGGAATAAACATGTCAATGGTGTTTAAACTGACCAATATACAAAAAACTTTACTTGGTACGTATTTTTATTCTAAATGTATGTTAAATTTAATTTACCTTAATCAGCTGCAGTTCCAAGAAAAACTTTTATATTTAGTTTACATGTTGTTATTTTAAGAGTTTGTCAGTGGCGGCTGGTGGATTTTGGGCACACCCATATCTCAGTTATTAGACATGGGACCCAAATCAAATTTATATGAGTTTATAATAACATTATATAGACAAGTTCTGCGCAAGCAGAATTCAAATTGAAGTTTGCGAAAAAAGTTAGTTTTTAAGTGTGCCCCCAGCCAATATTACAATTCACTGAAGTTTATCGAAAATTTAATTCACTGAAGTTTATATCAACAAATTTCAAATTTTATTAAAAAAATTCAAGTATTACAGATTTTATACCATTTCTATTTTTTTTTAAATTTCGTAAAAGAAATAATAAAAATTTAAAATGGTATAAAACCTGTAATTCTTGAAATTTTTTAACAAAATTTGAAATTTGTCGATAAACTTCAGTGAATTAAATATTGTACTACTTTAATTTGAATTATCTTAATTTGGGGGGGCAGGAGGCTGGGGGGCACACTTAAAAACTAACTTTTTTTTCGCAGACTTCAATTTAAATTCTGCTTGCGCATAACTTGTCATTGTAAACTCATATAAATTTGATGTGGGTCCCATGTCTAATAACTGAGATATGGGTGTGCCCAAAATCCACCAGCCGCCAATGGAGTTTGTTAGTTTTTATAAAATTAAATAAACAATAAATTGAAAGTTATTAAAAAAAATTAATCGTATAAATGGAAATTACTGTACTGTGGTTAATTGATGTCAGACCAACACCCCATATCTAATTTTGTTCAATAACAGAATCAACAATTTAAATATATAAAAGGATATTTATATTTATGTTTATAAACAGGATTAATTTTAATAACAATAATAAATTTAATTTTAAATGTTATAAATATTTACTGTTATGTGAGATATTTTTGCATTTTTTTGTTTGTATGTATGACATTAAAGAAGCAAAGTTATTGCGGTTTTGGCCTATTAAATTACAAGAATACACATCTGACTATTAGCAAGATTTGGGAGCATTTTGGAAGAGTTATTCTGACTGAATAAAACTTTTATCCAACAACAAAAATATATATTCGGAATATATCACAATTTAAGCCAAGTTTATTTCAATTCTTTGCAATAAAACAGTTGAGACATATGTTTGGCTTGGATACATACAGACGGATCACTTGTTGATTGAAGGTGTAATAACTATAACAATTATAATTTTTTGCAACGCAAAAGTATGACGTGTTCGAATTGCTTCCATGCTTCCATTTTTACCTACTGACCTAGATTAATGTAGAAAACGCGTTTATGACGGTCGGCTAAGAAAATCTATATTACGTTTACAGTCGACCAGTAATAACATGTACAGTGGCAACAATGAAAGCATATCAAGCGCATTAAAAGCATTGCAAAAAAATATAATTAATAATAAATATTAAATTATAATTATTGTACCTTATGTATACAAAAAGTGCATTTTATGTATTCTACAAGTGAGACGTACGGTACGTACCTACCTGGGTTTTGATTGTGTTATTGTGATAAACTGCAATAAACTTGGCTTAAAAAACACAGACATATTTCCTAACAAATCATGCTATTAGTCTGACTTACTAAGTATTACTGAGTTTATTAAAAGAAAGTTAAGACTTTCAACTCTTATTTTTGCGTATTAAAAATTTGTCAGTCTTTCTCAAAAATGTTCACAAGGGTAACTGTAATTTTTTCTACTTATGTTTGATAAAAACTTAAATAACAATTTAGTAAATAGTCTTTAATGGAATGTAAGTTAGGAAATTCTTTGGTGAAAAATTATTCAAAACTAAAAAATGTATAAGATTATCCTTAAAATATAGTAAGAAATAAAAAAGTTGTGGTACACAACAAATAATATTTTGTATGAAATAAAACCTTGCTAACAGTAATTAATGAATAGTTAACAAAATTATTTGGGCCATTGCTTACAATGGGATTTAAACCTTACTTCCATTATGTATAAAAGACTTCAAATTTGTTCCAAAAATACCAATAATTTATTAAAGGGACATAATCATTAATACCTAATGGAAACATATTTCAATCTTTAACTTGTACTAAAACGAATATAAATAATTTATAAATAAAAAGTAATTAATTAGTTTAAGTCCCATTTTATGTAATATTTATATTTTAACCGACGATACATACTAAAAGACTTACTGGTTAAGTTCTAGTTAGTCTATCTGACAGTTAAATTTCATATCAATCGTTGTGAGAACAATGGTATCCATGAAAATTAGCTGCCAGATAACTAACTGCAACTTTAACTGGACTTTGATAAAACCAGCCCTTAGTAGCTTGGCGATGATATTATTTTTGTGTTGTAGTATTTTATGAGAAACCAGTAAAAAATTTGGTGTGTTTAATGTAAGCAACATAGAAGATAAGTCTCAGTGGATAAAAATAATAATTAAAAATGCAAAATTGTATCCTCTTTCGTGCTGCCGCTATCGTCTAATGTGGCTCCTGTTAAATCAACTATTTCGTCTTGGTCATATCTAAAACAAAAAAAATCATTACTATTTTAGTATTAATTATATTATAATATACAGTGTGTCCCCGGATTCAGTTTGAGACAGGGGCGGCTAGTGTATAAGGGCTGCAGAGCTGCAGAACTCCCAAAATTTTCTTATTACTTGACTATTTTTTTAATTATTTAATATTTAAGTGCGACAGTGTACCTATAAATATTTCAAACGCAAGGCTGCATAAAAAGTTTTTATTATAAACATTTGCCGTGTCGCCGTACTTGGCCACTACAGTCATCCAAACGACCGGTAAAGGTCTCTAACGCTTAACGCTTACAATACAACAAAGCTGGGCCACTTTCGAGTTCTGGTTCCCATTTCAATACCGTAATTTTGCCCCGCGCCGCTCTTGGCCCTGGGTTAAGATAGTGAAATTTAAGCCAAATCGGGGCTGCACCAACATACAGTTCCTACTTCCCGGTCGTTTGTTTTTCGCTTCGCGTTCACGTTTGTTATTTTATCTAGAAGACTGTTAATTCTGTGTATTTTTGTGTTTTGTGTTTGTTGTTGTATTCTTTTGTAAGAATGAATGTGGTGTATGATTTAATTATGATTTAATTAATTATCTGTAGGTACCATTTCATTAAATGCCAACTGCGCCACATTTTTTTAAACCCCACTGGCAGAACTCACAAATTTTACTGCCACGAGCCGCCACTGGTTTGAGATAGGTGTAATATACCAACAAAATATTAGTACGGTTTTCATTTTCTGCAGTCTCAGCTTGCTTGACCTAAAATGTATTTTCACCAAATAACAGTTTAAAAGGGATCTAAGTCGCTGAGTTAATCTTAAAGAAAATACATCGTTGTAGGTAAACTAATTCAACTAAAAACCTATTCAAATGGTGTCTAACCTAAAATAGGACATACTTTCACCCTTCTTCTAAGTTCTTCAAACTTATTCAAGAGATATGGCTCTGCAGTAATTTTGTTTTTTAATCTTTCCATATCATGGTTAACGTTATCTCTATAAACTCGTTGTTTTTGTTTGCCCCAAAAGTAAATATCCATAATTGTTAAATCCAGACCATACCCGGCTGTAGCCCAAATCTACCAATCCATTTTTACCCACAAATATATATATATACAAATGTATAGTTCCCAATCAAATCAAATCATTAGAATAAATAAGCATTGTTGTAGTACTCTGATGCCACACGCTGCATCAGCAACTACAAACTAGGTCAAACAGTGGTCAACAAAGAAATGCCGACACCGTTCATAATTATTAAACACAACAATTAGGTAACAATAATTTTAGAACGATTAATTGTTTAAACATCCATTTTTTATAAATAGTAAGATTTGCTTATAAAACTATTTTAACTTAATTGTTGCGTTCCATGTCGGTCACTGTTTGACCTACAGTAGAAACCGTCAATATATGAACGTGACTCATCCGACACATTCGTACGAAGCAATCTATCGAAGGTCACGGTCCAGTGCAGTCTCGTTTGTAAAAAAATTTGAGTGTAATGTTGGTTGCTATACTTATGATATATTTGCTTTTAAAGTTAAATAATTAACATCTAACATAATTAACATCTACGATAATTAAATAAAATGTAATTTTCTTAGAAACTAATTAATAAATAAACTTTTCTTTTAACTTTAATGAAATATTCTATCATCTGATTACAGAACGTACACTCGTGGCGACATCTCTGATTTTAATAACAAATTTTTAGACCGACCCAACCTCACTTTCTTCCAATTAAATTCTTAGTATAGTCTGAAACACGTTTGGAATTGCATATTCCCCTCTCGTGAAACCGTCAAACTTGTTACAGAATATACTATTCTTTTAACTGTAAACGCAAATATTTCAGAATTGGTGACAAAAAACAAAAATGTTTACGCAGGTCAGGTACAAAGTGAAAGATATTTAAATTGTGTGGATATAAAAACAACTTGCGTTAGTTTCACGAAATTTATTAAATATTGACAATTGTTTCGCTACACAGTAGCTTCTTCAGAATGTATTAAACTAATACTAGTACAAAATTTATATGTAGGTATAATAAAAATATTTTTGTATTCTAGCCTAGAATTTCTAGGTAAGGATTTTTATACGACATCTACCTGTGTTACATAATATAAACCACTGCCACTACAACGTTTAAAACGATTATTAATCCGTAAACACACAGTAGAAACAAGATATGCAAAAACAAAGATCATATGACATATAAAAACAAATGGCCGACGGTAAAGTTGGTTGCCTTACTATGTAATAAAATAAAATAAATTCCTAAAACACGAACTCTACTGACTTCCAATAAAATTAAGTAACAAGCTAGGACACAAGCGTCATATGTCCATCTTTGTCCAACACCTAGGCAGTTTTACATCACAGATGGCGCATTTTAGACCGGATGCTTAAAAACCTACGTGTGAGTACATTTACCGCTGCATCGAATGTACAAGACAAGTAAAACATTACTGCTAGCATGTCTGAGATATGTTCGGCACCCGATGAGTCACGTTCATATATTGACGGTTTCTACTGTAGTTTGTAGTTGCTGATGCAGCGTGTTGCATCAGAGTACTACAACAATGCTTGTATAATATAATGATTAAACAAGCCAAATTCATTTCATCAAGGTAATTTTGTAAATAATTTGCAATATCCCGGGGATATATATATATAAATATATATGATTATAATATATATATTATTATGGTTATTAATATATATTATAATATATATATTATTACATAAAAAAATTTATGAAAATAAATTATATATATATGATTATGTATGATAATACATGAATATATATAACATAAGTTTATATAAAATTGACTTCCATATATGGTTATTTATAATTATACATGACCATATATACGGCTTCCAATTTTAAACGCATATGCGTCATATGACATTCCATGTTGTAATATATAACCATAAGTAATGTTTATAATACTTATATTATATTATACTGTTATACACAACCAGATATAAATCTATTGTGTCATTTATGTTTATATATGATTATGTATGGTCATACATATATCAATAAATGAATCTATGTACATTCATTTATATATAATTATGTATGACCATATATTATCACTCATATTTTCATAATTTTAAGATATGGCGTTAAAACTTAAAAACATATAATAAATTATTATATACAATGGTTTTCACTAAAAAACACATAAAAAAGTCAGATACCACTTTTACTACCAAGCTCTTCATATACCCAGCAAGCACAAACATTCTCAGGACGTCCTTGGACCAGCCTAAATGTCCCAGAATGGGATGATGCTATAAGGACTTCCGGAGGACGTCCATAGGTTGACCTTATCGGACATTAGATCTTTTTTAGGTCCCATTTTGGGATATCCTAGGAACGTCATTTAAGGATGTCGTTAGGACCTAATATTATCCTAATTAAAGCCTAAAATGGGCTGGTCATAGGACTAATTCCAGAGACATCCTCACAATGTCCCGTTAGGTTTTGGTAAACATGTTATAATTTTTAATTATTTTGTATGCACATTTTTCTATAAGAATATTTTATCCTAATAATTAATATACATTTTTTTACATATAATTATGATAATATTATTTTACATTAATTTTTTAAAGTTTATAAACGACTTGCTTACTATACTTTTTCTACGACGATCACAAAAATTAAATAATTTTCAACAATTATATATAAATAATTATTTATAAAATCTTACATCGACCAGTCTATTCAAACCTCACTTTTTCACTACGATAATGGGCGTTTTAAAGCTGGGAGTAGAAAAACAATGTAACATTTGTTATCTATATATATATATATTATATTATTATATATTATAACTTTATATATGACCACAAAATACAACTAGATAGCAGCCAACTTAATACGCATGCGCAGAAATCACGACTGATAATTAATAATTGTTCAAACTTCTTGTTTGTAAGGTATTAACATATTTAGAGTTTTCTAAATAATAAATAATGTAGTAAGCTTCAGTTAACCTTAAAAATTTAATTACAAACGCAATCTGTAAGTGCTCATTCATAATGGACGTAACCATAAGATGCCCGTAAGAAATACGTAAAACGTAAAGTTGAATATTAACAAAACCAGTGTGTCTGTTTATAATGAATAGCCGTAATTTTTACGTATTACGTTCGAACATAAGATCTTACGGGTGACCGTAAAAAATACGTAAAGTTGAAATCATCTCAACTTTACGGGTTTCTTATGTGTGAATTTTAGTAATTTTCATGATTTCACTAGAACATTGTTGGTAGCAATCAGGGTAGTAGCTATGCAAACAGATGACAGATCTTTTTCAAGTGTATTCTGGTGTATCCACAAAACAAACAATCTAACCCAGACCGCAAAATCACATTCCCTGCACATGTCAGGAATATTCCCAGGAATATTCCAATCGTACCAGAATATTCCCAGGAATAATCAAATGTCCGCTTTTTGGTTAACCCAGGCATCATAAAAAGAATATTCCATATATCTGCCTGCAGAAGACTCAAGGATTGTTAGGGGAATATTCCTTGATATAATTTGGGGATTATTCCCAGCCCTTATTGCCTCTTATACCCAGGAACTTAACTTAAGTATAACTTAAGTATATGTTAACGATTATTTTTAAATTTGCCGCCACACGTTATGGTGGTAACAGTATTACCATAACACTAGAGTGGTGTAGAGAAAGCTAAAATGGCATATAGCGTCCTTTTTACAGATTATGGTGTTCTTTGGTGCCTTTTGTTAGAAGAAATTTTTTTTCTGTGGCCTGAATCTCGATATCGTGTTCTCCATAAAGTGTTCTCTCTTCAAGTTAAAGCTTAAATAAAACTAGTTTGCTTGACAGGTTGTTATAATTTGGATATTTCAACAACCATTAGAAAGTTTCCGTGCTTATTAATAGTGTATTTTTAAGTTTAGGGTAGTAAGGCTATAATAATTTTTTGTTCCCATTTAAAAAAATGTTATTTTTGTAATTATGGATGTCCTGAGGAGGTCCGAGGGCGTCCTAGGATATCCTTGGGATATCCCAATATCCTGTAAGGCTTTCCTTAGGACAGACTTGTGCTAGCTGGGTATGGTCAGGGTTTCAGAATTAGGTTTAGGTTAATTAAGTGATAAAATCGTTATCTCTTAATATTATTTATTGAAATAAGTAATACATTATATACATTTATAATATATAATCATTTTGCATACTAATAAAATATTTACATTTAAAAAAAATAAATTTGGTGGCTTAACAACATAGTTTAGAACCCTTACAACATGACACATTTTTTTTACCTCTTTTACATTGACAAATGTAAATTTGTTTTCTTCTTTTATAGGCACTACATGATTTACTTTCGTCTGTGTATCATTGTGTAAAATAAATTTATATATGGTCATATATAGTTATATATAATTATATATGTTCCAATTCCATATATGATCATGTATATAATTATATATATTCCAAAATTCATATATGATCTTGTATGGTCAAAATTCATATATAATTATATATGGAATATTTTTCCCCGGGATCCTTAAATACACATATTAATTTAAATTTCTATTAAAAAAAAAAAGGTCCAATTATCCCATCGTATAAAACAGCACACTAAACAATAACTTTGTTTGAATACTCACTATACAGTTTATTTAAAAATCATCTGAACAGTACCTACATTGAAGGTCCTACAATTTTATAAAGAAACAACTCCGTTAGTGGTAAATGTCCTTTTGTCCGAAAAAATAATGTTAAAATTAAAATTTCTTTCAGTGAGACATTTCTCTTCAATCTACAAACACATTCCAATCGTTTTCCTTGCATTGTACAATGCTACCAATTCGCTACGAATTGGTAGTTAGACAGTTCGAACAAAAGTCTGAAGGGGTTTCAATAAGCGACGTTACTGTTAAACGTATTGCAAAGGTCAGTGACTGTTGGAAATCAAGCAAACGGCAAAATCTCATTAAGGCAAAGCTGCAGAATTTGGAGCAAATCACATAAAACTAATGCACTGAATTTTTATTTAACAATTAAAATTTTGACTTTACATAATAAAAAATATAGAATTAATTTTGTCTACACATAAAATTAAATAATTAATTTTATGTGTACACATTAAATTATATAATTTATTTTTATTTTGTACACATACAAATACATTCGGCGCTGCGGGAGTGTGGCGGAAAGTGGCAACTGCAGTATTTCATATAGTAGTAATGTGTAATTTCAAAGAAGAAATAAAGGTAGGTATATCTCTTTACCTGTAATCCAATCAATTGGCTTGTTTAAAATTACTTCTTATACATTAAACATTTAAATTTTTAACAATACTTCAAAATTTTATTTGTAAAATTTTTACTTTTTAACTCCTATTAAAACTCCTTTTTACAGAATCCAATTTATACCTTCAAATTATTTATAACACTTACATACATTAAACAATTAATTTTTTAATCATTACCTTGTTTTAAATCATTTATTCTCACATTTAAAATTCAACTTTATATTAATTTTAGCTTCTAAACAATTTCGTATATATTTTCATAAAACTATTTAAAACTTCTTTCTCCGGAATCTACTCTATAGCTTTAAATTATATAATTATTAATACATTTTCCAAACACAACCTTAAAAACACATTTAAAATATTTATAAAGATTACTGGAAATTTGAATTTTTAATGTGTGTTTAAGTTTTAATGTTTGGAAAATGTAAAGATGAAATAATTCAAAGCTATACACTCTATAGCTTTAAATTATTTAATCTTAAACACATCATCCAAACATTAAACCTTAAACACACATTTAAAATCTTTATAAAGATTGGTGGAAATTTGAATTTTAAATGTGTGTTTAAGGTTTGAAAATGTATTAAAGATGAAATAATTTAAAGCTATATAGTGTTTTCTGAAGGAATAAGTTTTAAATAGTTTTATGAAAATATAAACGAAATTTTTTAGAAGTTAAGATTAATAGAAAGTTGAATTTTAATCTATAGCTTATATCCAATAAAATTCCTGTATATCAATTCCTTTACCATCATAATCCAATCCTTAGCTTAAATTTGTCTTTTTATCTATAATACTTTTTCAAGTTTATTTTAACCATGCTTCACATGGCAAATCCGTTGTGGAACTTACTTGAAACTTACTCAATATAATGCAGATTTTGTAAATTTTATGATGGGAATCCAATTTTGTTCACAATACGGAATTACAAATATGTTTCAGACTATAGTTTTTCTACGTTTCCTAAAAATACCGACGAAGTGGAAACTGAATACGAAAAACGCACAAAGCCTGGTGTTTCCTGGATGCCATTCCAACGAAAGTTGCTAATTATCGCATTGCCATTGTGCGTATTTGTGTACAAGATAGTCAACAGCGAGGGTAAGGAGGTTAAAGAGAGGACAGCGGTTCTGCAGGATTTCCATTGCTACGTGAGTTATTATAAGTTATAACTATACAAGTTATAACTTATAACCGCCAACCATTTTCCCGCCTCGCTCCAGACATTTTCCCGCCGGAATTCTTCAAAGGTTTCTAACGGCTAACAACGAGGTCGACTCTACCATACAGAAAACTGCATCTGCGAATATCGACAGTGACAAGTTACAGTGCTCTGTGTTTTGTTTCGCAAGCATACGTGATTTGTGCGACACAAGTATGCACTCAAGACCCATTTTCTCCATAATACATACCGTACCTTCATTTGCAAGCTAACCATAGGGAAAATACATTGTAACTGGACCAGATAAGTCGCAGTCAACACAAAGCGAGAACCTTTTCAGAAATGATTTGGATGCGTCGTCGAGACATGCGTACTAAAACAAATTTTACCAGATTTACACCGCACAAAATAAAAAACAATAATAAAGCATCGATGTATGAAGCAAGGTCAACTGTTACGGCGCATGCTAGCGTACTTGTCCACGCGTCCAAATTTCTAGAACGTTTTTCGCTTCGTGCTGACTAAGACTTATCTGGTCCAGTTACAATGTATTTTCCCTATGGTTAGCTTGCAAATGAAGGTACGGTATATAAACTAATCGAATAAAGTTAAGCATATTAAGATATTTTGACCAAAACATAAATTAACCGATACAATTTTATACGCCCTGTATACTTTATTTTATTATTTGGTAATAAAAACGTAAAAATAAAAGAATCTTAGACAAAAAAGAACGAAGTCGAAAAAACGCATTATAGGTATCAGTCGCTATTCAGTTTGATTTCAACTTTGTTCAAAAATATGCTTAACTTTTTTCGATCAGTTTATATATATATATATATATTAGGGTGTTCCTTATTTAGGGGTCGGAAAAAATTTAACAGAGCCGCCCCCCAAATCGGTTCTAAATCATTAAAAAAAAATTCCTGCAAAATTTTAGGTCATTCGGTCAAAGGGAACACGTGCCCCACAGGGGTTTTTTAAGAAATAATTGAGAAAATTCGGAAGGCTGATATAACTCCGAAACGGTCCATCGTAGTAAAAAAAGTGTATATAAATTTTATGTGTTTTTTTTAGATAAACAACTTTCGTAATAACAGTCCTGCGTTAAAAAAATTTATTCGGGGTCAAAACGCGATAAAACGCTTTTTTGTGTACTTTAGCGCTACCTACTTTTTCAATTTTCTGTCCTAGAGCATCGACCCAATGACATAAATTGTAGGGGACAATGCACCCTACATTTTTGTTGACAAAATTTTTTTCTTAAACTAACCGATTTTGAAAAAAATTAAATCCAAAACTTTTTGAGTTTCACCAAAAACACGTTGTGCTCCGAAACTCCGAAACGGTTTATCGTAGGAAAAAAAAGTTTAAATAAATTTTGTAGTTTTTTTTCAAGCTAATCAACTTTCCTAATGCCTTTGTCACAATAGTGTTAATGTTAATGGTAATGTTTATATAGCATAGACAAATGCGTGTATCAACGTAACCATCAACATTACCATCATTGTGAACGGATACACGCATATTTCTATGCTTTGGGTATTAACATTAACATTACTATTAACATTAACACTATTGTGAGATATAATAATAGTGCTGCGTTAAAAAAAAATCGAGTTCAAAAAGCGATACAACGCTTTTTTTGGTACTTTGGCCCTAACTACTTCTGAAATTTTCGATCGACTTAATAACATAAATTGTAGGGACTACATTTTTTGATTAAAATATTTTTTCTAAATCTTATCGTTTTTGAGAAAAATAAAATATAAAAAAACAAAAATTGAGTTTTCTCCTTAATCCGGAGTAGGATAACGCAGTTGAGTTTTCTCCTTAATCCGGACTAGGATAACGCAGTTGAGTTTAGGCTTTTCTTATAAGGCCACAATGATTCACGCAAAAAAAAATCTTGCAAAATTTAAGATTAATCCGTCAAAACTAACACGTACGCACGTGTTATTTTTGCCGATTAACCTCAAATTTTGCAAGATTTTTTTTTTGCGTTGATACACGCATTTGTCTATGCTTTATTAACATTACCATTAACATTAACACTATTGTGACAAAGGCATTAGGAAAGTTGATTAGCTTGAAAAAAACTACAAAATATATTTTAACTTTTTTTTCCTACGATAAACCGTTTCGTAGTTTCGGAGCACAACGTGTTTTTAGTGAAAACTCAAAAAGTTTTGGATTTAATTTTTTTCAAAATCGGTTAGTTTAAGAAAAAAATTTTGTCAACAAAAAATGTAGGGTGCATTGTCCCCTACAATTTGTGTCATTGGGTCGATGCTCTAGGACAGAAAATTGAAAAAGTAGGTAGCGCTAAAGTACACAAAAAAGCGTTTTATCGCGTTTTGACCCCGAATAAATTTTTTTAACGCAGGACTGTTATTACGAAAGTTGTTTATCTAAAAAAAACACATAAAATTTATATACACTTTTTTTTCCTACGATGGACCGTTTCGGAGTTATATCAGACTTCCGAATTTTCTCAATTATTTCTTAAAAAACCCCTGTGGGGCACGTGTTCCCTTTGACCGAATGACCTAAAATTTTGCAGGAATTTTTTTTTTATGATTTGGAACCGATTTGGGGGGCGGCTCTGTTAAATTTTTTCCGACCCCTAAATAAGGAACACCCTAATATATATATATATATATAATATACAGTGTGTCGCATTTAAGATGAAACACCCCCATATTTTCGCTATTTCAAGGAATAGAGATTTGAATTTTTTCACATTCATACATGTTGTTGGGTCACATTTTTTAAGATACTCAACTGAAATCTGAACTTTAAACTTGGCCTACTACGAATTCACAAACGGGGCCAGTTGTCAATATTTTGCTTCGCGTTAGAAATATCGAAAAAAATTATTAGAAAAAGTTGTTCAGAATATTATTCTAACCTCGTATACCGATTTTCATAGCAAAATTCTCATTTCTAATTTATTTATTTTTATTAGTTTTATTATTGTTTTATACAATTTCCTTAATTTAATAAATTATAATTGATTTGTAATTTCCAAAAATTGTTTTAATTATTTATTTAACGGTCATAAACACTAGTTAGTATCAAATTATTACTTTCCATGGCTCCCTTATTATCAAACTAAAAAATGAACTTGTAATAATTTTGTGTGGACCAAAATAAAAAAATAAAAAATGCGAATTTTGTTATAAAAATTGGTATATGGGGTTAGAATAATATTCTGAACAACTTTTTCCAATAACTTTTTTCGATATCTCTAACGCGAAGCAAAATATCGAGAACTGGCCCTGTTTGTGAATTTGTAGTAGGCCAAGTTTAAAGTTCAGATTTCAGTTGAGTAGCTTAAAAAATGTGACCCATCAACATGTATGAATGTGAAAAAATTCAAACCTTTATTCCTTCAAATAGCGAAAATATGGGGGTGTCTTCATCTTAAGTGCGACACACTGTATATTATACTCTGTGGAGAGAATAAATTGTTAACGAAGAAGAAGAAGAAGAAGAGAGTATGCAATTACACTGTAGGGAGGTGAAAATATCACAGCTAAACGCTTGGACACGTAAACTTAATTTTTGGTCGTAGATTACAAATCCGTGCTTGGTTTAGCTGTATCAGGTCAAAATTCAAAGATATTGGAAACACCCTGTATAATTTTTTTTTTAAATTAAATTTGGCGGAACCCACACACCAGTTCCAAATTAAAAAAATAACAAATTCTTGCAAAATTAGAAATATCTTTATTAGTTTAAAAAAGATTGTAAAGGGTGATCCAATTAGTGCTTTAGGATTTTAAAGTGAAATTTTGGCATCTCTGTACATGCGAAATTTATTTCTATTTGACAGTTTTGTAGGTTAGGTTATTACAAAACAACATGGAACCACAAAACTAGAAGGTGGGGAGAACTCGCTTTAAATAGGATGCGCGTGGAAAAATATGACTCATATTATATGAGGCACCATACAACAACCAGCGACGCACGAGGCGCATGCGTATTAATCAAAACTTGTTGAGTTTACTGTTTACGTCTGTCAAAAATTTTCACATTTAGTTTTGTTTTCTTGTATTTTGTGTGATTTTTTCGAGTTTAAAAACTGAATAAACACAAGTTGTGTACTTTGTTATTTAGTGCAAATTGTTTATCGAACTTTATAATAGTTAATAGTTTGTCGAACGTTATAATAGATAAATATGTGTTTAATTTCATTTTGTCCTAACAAGGGCAAAGTAGAAGGCATTATGTATCATAGGTAATAATTATTATTATTATTATAAATAAATATTATTAATTAGTTTATTTTAGATTGGGTCCAAAAAGATATGAGATTGGATGGTTATACCTACTGAAAAGATCTCCAGAGGAAAATATTTCCATGAGAAATGTTATTTGTTCAGAACATTTTACAAGTGATTCTTATGAAACTAAAAATAAAAAAATTATTCTTAAAGAGCTATTCCAACATTGAAATTAAAAGACTTTAAAATTAAATTTAAATTTTTAAATAACAAATGATATAAAAACAAGATCAAGTACCTAGATGCTAACTACTAAGTAAATTGGGCAACAAAAATCAAAATAAATGTATTGAACTTTATGGTTTAAACAAAGTGATAATTTAATTAAAAAGTCTTTTCTATTTTAAATAACTTATTTGATACAACCTTAAAGGTTAATAAATAAAATATTTAAACACAAGTGTTTGTTAACTAACTGCATAAAAAAATAATACTAATATTAATAATATTAATAATAATAATAATAAACTTTATTGGAAATCCAAAAGGCTAACGACTTTCGTCTTCCTGTCCATACTCCATTATTTACGCGATATAATTTAAAACCGCAAATTTAAATTTGGATGAAAAGCGCAAGCGCACGATTAGTCGGCGCGGATTGTATCTTCCCTCACGTTTATAGACAGCGTTTTGACTTCTCCCCACCTTCTAGTTTTGTGCATGGAACATTTAACACCAGAACAACGTTGCGAGATTATTAAAATTTATTATCAAAACCAAAGCTCTGTAAAGGCAACTTGGCGCGGATTACGTGCACGATATGGTCCACATCAACGACCAAGTGAACAAGCAATTCGTAATGTTGTGAAGAAATTTGAAAATGAGTTTACATTGTTGAATAATCCAAAAACAAATCGTGTCAGAAATGTGAGAAATGCAGACAATGTTGAAGCTGTAAGACAAAGTGTTCAAAATAATCTAAATTTGTCTGTTAGACGTCGTTTTCAGCAATTGGACCTTACATATGGATCAACCTGGAGGATTTTACGGAAGAATTTAGGTTTGCATCCATACAAAATTCAATTGGTTCAAGAACTAAAGCCCAATGATCATCGTTGTCGCCGTAATTTCGCTGCTTGGGCGATCGAACATTTGACTGAAGATCCGTTTTTTCATCTTACTGTAATGTTCAGCGATGAGGCTCATTTTTTTAAACGGCTATGTTAATAAGCAGAACTGCAGAATTTGGGGCGAGGAGAATCCTCATGCATCCAGAAAAGGTTATAGTGTGGTGTGCCATCCATGCGCGTGGAATCATTGGGCCTTATTTCTTCGAGAATGCCCAAGAAGAGCGGGTTACGGTAAACGGAGTTCGTTATCGGGCAATGTTAAACGACTATTTCTTGCCAATTGTTATTGAAAACCAACTGGAACAATTGTGGTTCCAACAGGACGGCGCTACGTGTAACACCGCCAACGAAACCATGGAGTTATTGCAAGAGCACTTTGGTAAAAAGTTATTTCAAGAAATGGCCCTGTAATTTATCCAGTAAGATCTTGTGATTTAACGCCGTGTGATTTCTTCCTGTGGGGTTATGTGAAGTCGAAGGTCTACGCTAACAATCCAAGAACAATTGAGGATTTAAAAACCAACATCAGAAATGTTATTCGTGAGATACCGGTCCAAATGTGTGAAAACGTAATGTTAAATTGGACTATTGGGCTATTGTTAACAAAGTCGTGGAGGACATTTGACCGATATTATTTTCAAAACATAATTGTAATTATATATGTCGGTCGCCATCATGGAGGTCGATGTAATTAGCTCTGAGTTAAATAAGTTAAGAAAATGTGATTTAATTGATATTATTATTTACAAAACCGTTCCAAGTGCCTTGATGGGTAATGCTTTATTAAATGACGTTGTAAAACAGTTATTTCCTAAAGAAATTATGGTAGAAGGTGAAGTTAAATGTAATGTCAACTGTAGTGCTATTGAATGTGTAAAAAATAACTTGGAACCAGAAACATCAATAAATTTAAATAAAAATAAGGCGAAAGAAACTATTAACAAAAAAACGAATAAATAAGAAACAATAACAACGCAGACTACTGTAAACAAAACGGATGACGGATATACAAAAGTAATATATAAAAATTTGCGCAGAGTGCAGGGTGCAAGTATGCATATGTGTATGTTGGGCATATTAAGGGTGTAGTGCAGGAAGATGAAATGATGGAATACTTAAATGAAAATTTTCCTAATAACAGCTTCCAAGTAAAAAACTGGACTCAAAAGGTAACAAGGTAGCTTTAAAGTAAGTCTAGATCTTAAAAATAAAGAAATTTTGTTTAATGAATCCAAATGGCCGCAAGGTATTATTATTAAGGACTATAAGTTTTTTCGAGGTGCCATCAATAGAAATGAGAGTAGAAAATAATCTAAAAGTATTTCATTGTAATATGCAGGGTGTTGAGAAAAAACTTGATGTTCTTGCTCAATTATTATCAGAAATAAACGCGGATATAGTTTGCCTTAGTGAGCACTGGTTAACAAAATCAGACATTGATTTTATAAAACTGGACAATTTTAATCTAATAAGCTTTTACTGTAGAGAAACTTTTATACGTGGTGGTGTTTGTATTTTTGCAAAGTCTAATTTAAATTTAAGAACCCTGGTTTATAATAAATCAATTGAGAAGCATTTTTAAGTGTGTGTTAGTGAATACAATAGTGGCAAGTTAAAAATCTACATTATTTGTGTATATCGTTCACCCAATAGTGATTTTAATGTATTTATTGAAAAGTTTCAAGAATTTATGTACAAATTTTTTAAAAACAATTATTTTTATAATGTGTGTGACGACTTAAATATAAATATCTTATTAGATTCCCATCAAAAACATTCTTTGTTAAATGTCTTAAGTGAGTTTAACATAAAACCTCACATAAATGTTCCTACCCATACAGGGTGTTCCAAAATTAGTGCACCATACTTTAACAGTAGATTCTACATGCAAAAATAAGAAAAAAGTCCCTATAAATATAGGTCGAGAAATGCCTCCTAAGGGAGCTACAGCCCCCGAAAAGGGAACCCCTGAAGATGGTTTTTATCTAATATAAATAAAAAAGTAGAAACACCCTGTCACTTACTACATGAAACTGTCACCTGTCTTGAATTATTCTATTTTTTCCTAAACATAGCAGCCGTATTCCAAGGACCACGCGAGTCCATTTCTATGGTTGTGATTTAATTGTGAATTTTTATGCCATGTAAAATAATTTTCAAATCGATTTTATGCGAAAACGGTGTATGTTATCGAAGTTCAACAAGATGACCTTTTTTATGTGCAAAACTCTAATATTTCATAATCTGACACCAAATTCTGGTACAAGATACGTACAAAAAAGTTAAGGTGGTTTTAACCCTACTTCCTATCAATCTGACCCAAACCTCATAAAAAATTTTAAATAATTTAAAATTTTTTCAATTATTGTTATTGTTGCGTCTTATTGGTCATAAAAAGTTTAATTAATTCCCCAAATTTCACTTTTATATCTTTAACGGTTTTGGAGATATTAAATAAAAACCATCTTCAGGGGCTTTCCTTTTGGGGGCTGTAGCTCCCTTAAGAGGCATTTCTTGACCTATGTTTATAGGGACTTTTCTTCTTATTTTTGCACATACAATCTGCTGTTAAAGTATGGTGCACTAATTTCAGGACACCCTGTATAACAAGTAATTCAAATACTTGCATTGATAATATATTTTCAAACTTAGATGTAAATAATACTCAAGTTAAGGATATATACTTTACGGATCATTGCTATCAGTTGTGTAATTTTTTTCTTGAGGAATCCAGTTGGACTGAAAATAGATGTATATTCAGAAGGGATTTTTCTGTAGAAAATATTAATAGATTCTGTAAACTTTTATCTGAGGAATCGTGGTCTGATATCTATGGGGAAGGCGATTCTAGTGCTAAATTTGAATTTTTTCTTAATAGGTTTCTTCTTTATTATAACTGTGCATTTCCATTGTGTAAAAAAACTTTGTCAATAAAAAATAAAGAATGGTTTACTAGAAATCTAAAACAAATGCATCAACAATTATGCGAAATGAAAACCCTTTCTAGGACTTTTAACAACCCGACATATACGAAACGATATAAAGAATTTAAGGGAATTTATGAAAACTCTATAATTAATGCCAAAAAAACAATAAATAATTCTAGAATTCAAAATGCTACTAACATCTCAAAGGAAAGTTGGAAGATAATTAATAAATCTAAAGCCATAAGACATTCCATATCTGAAATAATAGTAAATAATACTTCCTTTAATGATCCAAAAGATATGTGTGAAATTTTTAACAATCATTTTATTAATAATATAAACAATACTTTAGTACCTGAATTTTACAAAATTAATCTGGTACCTGGTAGGAAAAGTTTGTTTCTTCATCCTGTAACTCATTTTGAAATTATTGAAACAATTAAAAAAACTACTAAGAAACATGCAGCTGGATTTGACAATATCGGCGGTAAAATCTTAAACTTGGTGGGAGAAATGGTAGCTATTCCTCTGGCGCACCTTGTAAACTTGTCCTTTTTTGATGGAGTGTATCCTAGCTCATTAAAGAAGTCTAAGTGTATTCCGGTGTATAAGGGGAAGGGTTGCAAAAATGATCCAACCAATTATAGATCAATTTGCCTATCAAGTCAATTTGGCAAGGTTTTAGATTATTTCTTTTATAAAAGACTGCGAGATTTCCTAGAAAATAATTATCTTGTTATTGAAAATCAAAATGGCTTTCGACAAGGAAAATCCACACATACCGCTATAGCTGATGCCCTTAATTTTATATATAAAGATCTCAATATATTATAATAAGCAGCAAATGGTAGGCTTATTTTTTGACCTAAGTCGAGCATTTGATATGGTTAATCATAAACTTTTGCTCAAAAAACTTTAATCCGTAGGTGTACGGGGTCCACCCCTTAAGTGGGTCTCCTCTTATTTATTCGACAGACCCACAGGGGTCAATTCTTTGGCCTTTGATTTTTATTATATTTATTAATGACATATCTGTTTTATTTAATAAACATGCTAAATTTGTATTGTATGCTGATGATACAAATGTATTGCTTATGGATAAAGAATTGAAAAATCTTTCCACAAACTCTTCCTTGGTGTCCAATCAGTTTAGTAAATGGTCTCAACAAAATGGATTACTTTTAAATGTTAATAAAACAAGTTTTATGCAATTTTTTCCAAAAAATGCAATGCTTGATTCTAGCCTATACATAGTAAAAGCCCATCATATTCGTTATTTAAAAAATATTCATTTTTAACACTACCCTGTTTATTTATTTACAATTTAATTATACAGGGTGTTTCATACCAGGAGGCAAAAAATGAAATTCTTTATTCAAAACGTCATTCTAAATAAAAATCTTTAATACTTTTTTGTTTTATCATTTTTCGTTTTCGAGTTATTCGAGTTCAAAGTTTTGAATTCAAACAATGAAAGGATAAAAATATGCAATAATAGGATTCATAATTCTAGCAACCAAAATATACATGCATGGAAACGTATATGTGGTCTTCTGCCTTATTTGTCATACAACCTGTCAGTTTATTGTAAATTTATAAACAAAATGGAATTTACGAATGAAGAATATGCAGACATTGTTTTTATTTACGGGTACGCAAATGGAAATGCTTCTGCAGCTTCCCGAGAATATCTGCGTAGATTTCCAAATAAACGACAACCATCCCGTCGTGTATTTTCAGACGCATATCAGAAATGGTATTGGAAGCAAGCATACAGGAGGTGCGAACTTCAGACACATTGCTGGTCAAGAAGAGCAAGTAATTGACGCTGTACTTAACGAACCCGGCATTAGTACCAGACGTATTGCTAGTAGGCTGGAAGTTTCTCATAGCTTTGTTTGGAGAACCATACACCGAGAAGTATCAAACTGGCTATTTATACGTCCGACGTATACAAAATTTGGTATACGTCTTGTGCTTTCATTGGCTTTTCAAAACAAAAGGAATTATTCAATAAGCTCGGTAGCTCCGATGGAAGAGCGCCCGCTTTGCATGCGAGAGATACCAGGTTCGATTCTTGGCGCCAACAACTTTTTTTTTTATTTTTATTTATATAGCGAAAAGGATTATTATTTAATTTTACATTAATATTCATTTTGCTACAGTTATATAATATAATATGTAATTATATGAATATTCCTTCGTTGAAAAATTGGGCGGGGGGGGCAATGGGGCGGGGTCGGTTGGGTTGGGTTGTTGAGTTTGGGTTGGTTTGGGTTGGTTTCGCTCACTTTTGCCCATTTAAGTTGATTGACAGTGAGCGAAACCAACCCAAACTCAACAATGAAAGCTCAAGACGTATACCAAATTTTGTATACGTCGGACGTATAAATAGCCACTTCGGAGAAGTATTGCACCCGTACCATAAGCAAAATGTTCAGCATTTGCAGCCAAATGATCACGAGCCACGACTTCTGTATTGTCAATGGCTGCTTCGTCAACATGAGCAAAATCCAAATTTTATTTCTTCTATTGTATTCTCAGATGAAGCTACTTTTACCAGAGATGGTATTAATGGTAAATTTTCACTTTAGCGCAGTGTTGCCAACACGTAGGGAAATTCCCTATTCGTAGGGAAAAATATGATTATTTTTTTAGGTGTAGGGAAAAGGGACAGAAATTATTTTTGTAGGGAAATTTTTTTCTATTAAAATTGGCCTTTTCTAAGAAATTATATAAAAAAAAATTATTTATAGATGTACTTATTAAGAGGTTGAAAGGGTTGCATAATAGACTCGATCTATCCTTTGGCATCTACGTAACAGATGTCGCTTTATTAGTTGTACCAAGTACTACAGGTCGCTTTTTTTATAACATCTAACCAACCACAGAACATAAATAACCAACCTAACCTAGAATGTGTCTAGATTCTAGACTGTAGAATATATATTTATTGTTGTTGTAAGTCTTTAATCTATGAATAACAATGCATGAAACTGATGAGGAAGTCTCAGACAGATTGTCATCTTCAAGTGAAGAAAGACCCAATAAAAAAATAAAAAAAACAGATAAAACTAAAAACTGGAGAAAACAGAAATTTGTGGACGATTGGCTTGAAGAGGCCGAATTTAAAGGTTGGCTTCAAAAAGATCCAAAGGATTTATATAAAGCAATATGCAAAGCATGTGCATGTCAATTAAGTTGTGGAAAATCCGAACTTAAAAAACATAGCCAAGGAAAAAATCACATTAAAAACTTAAACACTTTACAAAAGGCACAACCCTTAAATAATTTTTTTAACCCTGTAGTTAAAAGAGAGGAAAGTATTTTGGTAAAGACATTCGAACTGAGATTATCCATATTTTTAGCGGAACATAATGTTGCTTTGCAGGCAATTGATCATTTGATGCCTCTATTAAAAGAAATCGTACCTGATTCAGAAATTATAAAAAAAGCAAAACTAGGAAGAACAAAAGCAACTTCTTTAATTAAAAACATATTGGCAGATGATATGCAACAACATTTAGTTGAGACTTTAAAAAATAATAAATTTTCGATTTTGATAGATGAAAGTACAGATATTGGGTTAAATAAAGGTATGTGTTTATTAACTAAATATGTGGATCCAAATAATGGTAAGGTTAACACAGAGTTACTTGACCTTATAAAGTTAAACTCACAAGATTGTAGTGCTGAGGAATTATATAAAACTTTTAAAAACTTGTTAAACACTTTCAAGATTCCAATTAAAAATGTGGTTGGTATGGCATCAGATGGGGCAGCAGTAATGGTTGGAGTAAATAATTCATTTGCCTCTCGGTTAATGGCAGATAACTCGAATGTGATTGTAGTTAAGTGTATATGTCATAGCTTTGCTATAATAGCTAATAAAGCATGCTTAGCATTACCAAGAGCACCAGAGGATTTGTTAAGGCAAATTGCCAATTATTTTTCTGTAAGTTCCAAAAGATGTGCCCAGTTGGAAGAATTTCAAGAATTTTTTCACACTGAAAAAAAGAAGATTCTACGAACTTCAGCCACTAGGTGGTTATCTCTACACAAATGTGTGACCCGTGTGTTGGAGTTGTGGGATGTACTGACTCATTATTTTAGAGCAGCAGTAATAGAAGACAAATTAAAGTCAGCAGAAGTTATTCTTCATGAATTAGAAAATAGATGCACAAAAGCCTACCTGTTATTTCTTAAATATGTTTTAAATTACTTTAATATGTTAAATGCACTGTTTCAGTCAAAGTCTACCTTAATTCAAGTTCTACATTCTGAATCAAAGAAAATTTTTTTTCAGCTCGGACAAAACTTTATTAAGCCCAATTTTCTTAAGGTTGATATGGTTGTACGCCAACCAAGAAACTACCTAGATATTGGAAATATATTTTTGGGTCAAGAATGCTCATCTATTTTACAAAAAATTGATGCCAATGATGCACATCAAATAAAACTGCAGTGTTTGGAATTTTATATAATTTCTTTGGAAGAAATTCAAAAAAGACTTCCATTAGAAAATAACTCAATATTTTCTAGTTTTAAGTTTCTTGACCCAAAAGTAGCTATTGAAACAGGAAATGGGCATAGTGATATAGATTTATCTAAAATATGTGATAAAGTAGGAGTAAGTGTAGATGAGGTAGCAATGGAGTGGAGAAATTTACCTTATAGTTTAGAAGATAATAAAACTGAGATGTTAAAGTTGCCACCACATGAATTTTGGTGGCGTGTTTCTAAAATGAAAAATTTTAATGATGAGATAATGTTTCCTACATTAGGGACTATTGCTAGACATGTTTTAGCAATTCCCCACTCCAATGCTGACTCCGAACGCGTTTTTTCAGTGGTAACAGATGTCAGAACTAAAAAGAGGAATAAACTTAGTCATGGAGTATTAAATTCAATTTGTATTATAAGATCAAAATTGCAAAGTAAGGGTTTAACCTGTGTTAACTTTAGTATTAACAAGGAATTATTCCAAAAAGTGCAATATAAAAAGGTTTATGATAACTATAAAGAATAAAACAAAGTTATTATAATCCTTGTACCTTGTACCTACATACATATGTTCCTATATTAATTTATTTTTGTATAAGAGTTATGTTTTTTTTTTCTTGTTTTTAAATATTTTTTTTCACTTCGGAGAAGTATTGCACCCGTACCATAAGCAAAATGTTCAGCATTTGCAGCCAAATGATCACGAGCCACGACTTCTGTATTGTCAATGGCTGCTTCGTCAACATGAGCAAAATCCAAATTTTATTTCTTATATTGTATTCTCAGATGAAGCTACTTTTACCAGAGATGGTATTAATGGTAAATTTTCACTTTAGCGACTTTTCCGAAAAACGGCAGGAAAGTTGCCAAAATGCCAAAAATAGGTGTGGAGGGATGTAAAAGTGCATAAACAATCGGCGCAGGGTGAAAAAGTTGTATAATTATCGCGTATTTAATAAAAAAGGGGCCGATAATTGAAGTGACTTACCGTGATTTTCTGTGAAAAAGAACATGCAGCGAGCAAAAAACACGTATCTAATAGACGTAGAATTTGAAAGTGGATGAAAAACAACGTCATGAATTGAGGAAAATGCAATTTTTAAAATTAGGTAATTTAAGGTAATGAAGATTAGCTGTCATCTTGGTTATGCAGGAACACTAAAATGGGCAAAGGTGAGAGAAACCAACCCAAACCAACCCAAACTTAACAACCCAACCCAACCGACCCCGCCCCATTGAGCAATAGAGGTATAATATATCTATGGGCAAGCTGGATTGTGAACCTGCATAACCTCAAATTACCTGATTTTAAAAATTGCATTTTCCGCAATTTATGACGTTGTTTTTCATAATTCAAGCTTTTTCACTTCACTTTCAAATTCTACGTCTATTAGATACGTGTTTTTGACTCGCTACATGCTCTTTTTCAGTCACTTCAATTATCAGCCCCTTTTATTAATTACGTGATAATTATACAACTTTTTTTACCCTGCGCCGATTGCTTATGCACTTTTACATCGCTCCACACGTATTTTTTGCAATTTGGCAACCACCAATCCGTTTTTCGCTAATGTGTAAATTTAATGTATTAATAATACCCATAATGAACATGTATGGTCGTTGGAAAATCCACATGCTATGAGAGTGAGACATTTCCAACAGAGATTTTCAATTAATGTCTGGGGTGGCATTTTCAACGGGCGAATTCTGCCAATTATAGTCCTTCCCAATAGACTAAATGCCGAATCTTATTTAATGTTCTTACAAAATGAACTTAATGAAATGCTGGAAGATGTCCCTGTGGGTTTGCTAAATCGAATGTGGTTTCAACACGATGGGGCACCACCCCATATTGGTAGAAATGTAGTGAATTGGTTGAATAACAACTTCAATGGAAGGTGGATTGGTAGACGTGGCCCAATATTGTGACCGCTTGATTTTTATTTATGGGGACACATGAAACAGCTTGTCTATGCAGTCGAAATTACCACCGAAGAGCAGCTTATGCAAAGAATAATAGATGCGGCGGAGCAAATACAAAATGTACAAGATTTTGGACGAGTTTACAATTCTGTTGTTTTGCGGTGCCAAGCTTGTATTAATGCTGAAGGCCATGTTTTTGAAAATGTCCTGTAATATTACAGATAAAAATAAATAGTATAAACTACAAATTGGTCAATTGTCAATCAATAATTCTTGACATATTAGCAATAAACTGACAGGTTGTATTACTTAAATAAGGCAGAAGACCACACAAGGTTATTTTTTTTATCTGGACTAGTGTTTTTTTATTAAGTTGGTTGTTTATGTCAGTTTGATTAGTATTTTTAGGATTGGTATCTCTGTTTTACATAATTTGACAGTTTTTGTCAAATCATTAAATTTAAACACATGGGGGGCCAGCTTTTTAAAGGAAATTGGCAACAAATTTTTGAGCGACATCTATCTTTTGCCATCTTGCTCATGCGCGTATCATTCTTGTCGGTGTGACTCATCGTAAAGTTTGACAGTTTGTTATGTGTGTTATGTAGTTTTCAACAATGGCCGATGTTGTTGTTTGAAATTGTGTGTTGTTTTGGTTTTTTTAAGGTAAGTTTAATTATTGTGGTAGGTGATAAACTTTTATAAAACTCCAGTTTTGAATTTCTAAACTAAATAAACCATTCAGTTAGTTATAGAAACAAATTGTTAAATCGTAAATTACTTAATTAATGCTTTGTTTTTTGTTTTCATACCTATGCATGTATATTTATATAAATGTAGTTTTGTCATATTTGCGTTAATCCGGCTTTGATTTGAGCAACTTGTCCTCTCATCAACAGTTTTATCAGTATTTTTTCTTTCATATCCATCTTATAATTTTGCAAATAGGTATGATTATTTGCTCAAATCGAACCATACATTTGTTCCATGTTAATGAGTTCATATTTTAATATTTATGCCTGTTTTTATTTATTTATTAATATTATTTTACACTAGTGTTCACATAATACAACAGGCTTTTGCTAAATTAGACCGCATTTGCTAAAAGTAATGTTTAGTTAAGTAGGTATACACAAAGATAATAATAATATCTTTGGGTATACATACTTAACTAAACATTACTTTTAATAGTTATTAAATGATGGTTAATTTTATTTGGAAATTGTTTAAGCGTTGAGTGAAGAAATACACCTTAATCAATGGTTTAAGGACTAACCAAGGAGAAACAGGATACAAGGATTGAGTAAACTCATCACTTAAAACATAAATAAGGTAAATTTTATTTTTAAAATTTAAAATTGTTTTTAAAATAAGATTTTTATAGGTTATATCCAATGAAATTATTCTGGAATGAAACTATCCATATTTTGGTCAATGTTTTGCCAGAGGGGTCCTGCTTAAAAACTATCCAGCTTACTTTCTAACTTTTGATCCACAATATAGAGAAATGTAGCAGATGCTAATCAAATTTAATCATATATCATTATTCTTCATAATTGGTTTAAATAAATATAAATTTATATTAATAACTAGGTATTAATATATATTTTTATTTATTTTTACTTATTTTAGTTTTTAGCATATGTTATTAACAAGGGGTTGTCCATAAAGTAGGTCACATGTTTAGGGGAAAGGCAGACCTGCCACAAGGGTCAAGACTGAAAATATTATAACATCATTGATTAAAATAACATAATAATATAATTATGTGGGACATGAGGGGAGGGAGTCTGAAATTCTCCAAAAAGGTGTGATATACTTTATGGATGATCCCAATTGTTTATTTTAAGTATATTTTTATGTGGGATTCCACTTTTTAGTCTGACAAAATACTTATTTATATATAACATACCTATAACCTATGCTAATAGATTTAACTGTAATGTTGCTATTTTTGTGTAATATATACAAGGTATTAAAAATGTATTAAATAAGATTTTTTGTCACTAAGAAAATTGACTGTTGTAAATGTTAATTAAGTATTTTTTTAGCATTATATCAGAGACTCTTTGATGAATGTGCACAAACGATGATAAAATTATATTACCTGATTTAATACTAATTAACTAAGTACCTATTTAAAACTCATAATATCTTACAATGTATTTTCATTCAAAGGATACTGAATGTCTTTATAATGTATAAAACAAATTGTTTTAAACAATTAATAGTTTATGTGTTGAAATTCGGCTCTTTAGGTTTTATTGTATTAAAATATACTAATATAATACTTATATTATCTTCAAGTAATTATTAAATCTCATTTTTGTTACAGAAAATCTAAAAATAACTTATTTATTTTACTACAATAAAATCTAAACAGGCAAATTTATATAAAGTATGTAATGTAGTTAATTAACTACATTATGTGTAATAAACCATTAATTTAGGTTATATTGCCCTTCTATTTATGTATATATGTACCAATAAATGTTTATTTTAAATAATTTTGTATTTTTTAAATCAAAAATAAGTATTTTTAAATAATAACCTATTCAAATTTCGCGGGCTACGGAACCGCATCGAAAAACTTAAGATCAAGTAGGCCAGAGCGTGACCACCTCTTGTAAAATCGTTGTTGCCAATATTAGAATAGGAACTTTTAGTTCTATTATGTTCTGTGTTTAAACAGAGGAATATCAAACTCCAATGTATTTATGTGATTTAAAAAACCTCTCTGTACAAATAAATATTCTACAGGACAATAACGAAATACTATTTTGGTCAAAAACCTATTAAAAGGTAAATATTTTTTGATTTCTTAACCACAAATATTAATTTAGTTTTATAGCTGCCAATATAATAGAAATATTTGCCAACTAAACCCCTAAGTTTGCAACGTTGCCGCAGTCCAGATAAAAAAAAATGAACTGTATTATAAACTTAAATACTTATACGTTTCCATGGATGTATATTTTAGTTGCTAGAATTATGAATCCTATTATTGCATATTGTTATCCTTTCATTGTTTGAATTCAAAATTTTGAACTCGAATAACTTGAAAACGAAAAATGATAGAACAAAAAAGTATTAAAGATTTTTATTTAGAATGACATTTTGAATATAGAATTTCATTTTTCGCCTCCTGGTATGAAACACCCTGTATACATTGAAGAAAATAAAGGTTTATTTATACAAACAAAGGATATGCATAGTTATGGTACAAGAGGTAATAAAAACCTATATTTGCCTTATTCCAAATTGTAAGACCTCTCAAGCCTTTGCTTATCAGGGAATAAAATGTCAAATGTTATTTTATCTTGTAGAAATATTAATATTTTAAAGAAAAAATAACACACTATTTTTTTTAAATAAAATGTACTATTCTGTTGAAGAATTTTTTAAGGATTCTTTTTAATTTTATCATTAAATTTTATTCTTGTATATGTTATAGTATTTAATATTAAGTGTCATTATTTTTACTTATTTTTGTGTGACTAGTCATATAGGCAAAATTTACTTTGCAATTTTGTTTTACTGATGAATAAATTATTATTATTATTATTAATTAGTTAGTCTTTCAAATAAAAACAAAATACTTTGGCCTTGCAACAATGTTTGTGTTTTATTTTGTTTTAAAATCCTAAAGCACTAATTGGATCACCCTTTATAAACAACAGAGAACACGTCAGAACAAAAAACTTTAAAAACAAAATCTAAAAAACATAAATCTATATGTAGATATAATACTAAATTATTAACAAATACAGAGTATAAAAAGTATACATTTTATTTAAGATTTACATTAAAAATTCATTTACGCTATAATCACACTTAGCTAGATATTCTTTTAACGCTGGTTTAAATTTTTTAATAAGATTTTTGAGGCTATTAGGAAGCATATTATATAAAAGTAAGGCGAGGTTAGAAATACCACTATAGGCAGTGTTAATTTTCGTTTGTTTTATTAGTAATAATTCTTTATTTCTTGTTAAGTAAGTGTGAATACAAGTGGTTTGATCAAATAACATAGTTTTTTTATAAAATACACAAATTTCAAAAATATAAATATCTGGCAAAGTAAGTAAATTATTTTGAACAAAAATAGGTTTGCACGATTCTGTAGGTTTAAGAATAAATATACTTCGAATACATCTTTTTTGAAAAATAAAAAGATCCGATATATGAGCTGAATTCCCCCAAATAATAATGCCATACCTTAGATTCGAATATCCATATCCACATTTTTTTGTACAACAAATTTTAAATTTAGTAGCAAATAATAAAATTTATTTATTTTGGTTAAAACATATTCTGTTTATTTTCTCCAAGTAAATTTGTTGTCTAAGATTACACCCAAAAATTTTACTGACGAATCCAATTCAATCTTTAAACCATTTTCAAGATAAATTGGAAGCACATTTGAAAATCCGTACTCTCAAAACTTAATGTACTGGGTTTTGTTTAAATTTAGTTTCATTCCATTTTTATTGAACCAATCAAACATGTTTTTTTGAGATGAAGTTAAAGTCGAAGTCAGCATTTCAAGATTTTTACCTTGGTAAACTGCTGCTGGGTCATCGGCAAACATTAATATTTTTTCATCACTTATGTAAGAGATATCTCTTGTTATCAGATCATTTACATACATTATGAAAAGTAAAGGTCCAAGGATTGATCCTTGGGGGACACCATTATTTAAATCTACAGGGTTTGACAGTAACCCCAACCCATTTAAGTTTATAAATTATAATTTAAGAACCTGCTTCCTCTTTGACATAGGTATAGGAATTAATTAATTTTAGAGATTTTATTTTATTTTAATTTTATTATTTTTAATGTGCCTTCAACAGGCACCAGGCCCAATTACAGAAGTACACAATGACAAACACAAATACAAATAAACAGCCATACCCCTGGTGGGCTTGTAGTCCGCAGTGCTAACTACTACACCACCGAGGGCGGTGTAGTAGTCCTCTTATACCATATTTTTCTAGCTTAACAGAAAGTAAATCCTTATCTATACAATCGAAAGCCTTAGATAGGTCAAAAAAGGCAGCTATTGCTAAAGTTTTACTGTTCCATAAATTTAGAATGTGGTTTATTAAATTAAATATTGCTAACTCTGTATTAATACCTTTCATAAAGCCATATTGGAAATTAGATATTATTTTATATTTTTTACAGTAGTTTACTATTCTAGAAGATATTGTTAATTCTACGATTTTTGAAAATATTGGCAACAAAGATATTGGCCGATAATTATCAATATCATTCCTTTTTCCCTTTTTATGCAAAACTATAATAGCTGCCATCTTCAACGAATCCGGAAATTCCCCGCTTAAATAACATAAATTTATTATATGGCTAAGAGGAGTAGCTATAGCATTAGCACACCTTTTAATTATGCTTGTTGGAATTTCGTCCCACCCTATAGATTTCTTGTTTTAAGATTTAAGATAATTGAGTATACTTCATTTGGATCTGAAGGATAAAAAACATATTTGATTTAAGTTAAGTGATATTACAATTTAAGCTTGGAACCGGTAAGTTCAAGTTTTGTACATATTAGCAAAGAATGAATTAAATTCATCAGCCACATCCTTTGGTTTATCAATTATACCCTTTTTAAACTCTAAAACAATATTAGAGTTTTTTGGAGATACATTTTTATTTTTATTTATAAGGTTCCTCATTTGTTGTTGATTATTTTTTGCTTTTTCAATTAATTATTTGTTATAGTTAAATTTAGCAAGACATATCTTATTTTTTAATAATTTACATAAAGAATCGTATCTATTTTTTAGTGTTGAATTACAGTTTATGATGTTTTAATGTAATTCACGTTTAGTTTTAGAGAGCTCCCTTATTTCACCATTAATCCAATAGTTTTTATTTATGTTATTACCTTTCTTAAACTTTTTTTTTTCGTAAAATAATTATTAAAACCATTTTGAAAAATATATTGATCAAAAGATACACGTGTCCCTAAGGGTTTTTCTTAGATAATTTAAGAAATTTGAATTGTTTTTTTGCTGATTTTTTGTTATTGATTATAATTGAGGATATTATATTAAATTAAATAAAAAGCATGAAACTGTTGGCAAGAGGTGAATTATATTATTTTACAAATTATAATATACCAGTATACAGTGTGTCCCCGGATCGGATTTCCAATAGGAAAAACTTTTTTAAACCGAGCACGGATTTGGAATCTACGACCAAAAATTATGTTTACATGTCCGAGCGTTTAGCTGTGATATTTTAAAAGTTAAACATTTACCTACAGCAGCAAATAACCAAGTTTCCGCATCAAAATAAAATCGAGCAACACATTATAATTCTATGAAAAATATTTCTATCTTACGAAATTCTTTAATGTTACGTGGGTCCCAAATTTGTTTGTTATTCTTGCTATACACATTTGCTAGAATGGATAAGAGGAACAAGAAATCAAATGAATTTTGGTGTGCCATTGATATGGACTGAGCCGGGGACACATGTTAGTAACAAGTGTCTGTATAAATGGCAGTATGGGGGATAACATGAAAAGTTAAGGAATAAAATACTTGTCGCTGTTCAGAACCGTTCCAGTTACGCCAAAGTACGTTTGTTAAGAACCCAGGAAAAGCCGACTCCGTGTTTACACTGTAAACTTTACAGTATCTGTCGCGACCCATGATCATCATGATGTTCCAGACTTTAAACCAGAACCATATTCGTCAAAGGATCCAATTCTTGTTTCGCAGGAACTATTGGATAAAAGCGGTTTTAAATTTGTCGCATCGAGGATCAGGGCAACTTGCAACTTTTTTAAAACAAGGCAACAACTTCAGTTTGGGCATGAACGTCACCAGTTATCGCAAACAACAAGAGTATTTTAAAAAACACTACACGGTGAATAACGAAAATACATTAACATACGGTCATGGCATTAAGGAGTTAATGGAAGCAATGTATATTTAATACAACAGCACTGATTGGCGTTTCATGGATTCATCGACGTCAATTTTAAAAGTGGTTCTTCTGCACAAATTAAATAAAAAAACCATGATTCCTATCGCCTACAGCAATGCTATGAAGAAATCGTACGAATCGTTCGAGACTATTTTGGAAACGATCAAGTACGATGAACATCGGTGGAAAAATTCCTGTGACCTTAAAGTTGTATCGACACTATACATTGTATAGTATACAAGGAGGATATACAAAACTGCTTTCTCTGAGTTTGGGACACTCGGTACAAATACCAATTCGCTGTAGTAAACCGGACTTTAATTGGTCTTAATTAAAAATAGGTAATGAAAATTCTTAGAAATAATTGTTTATGTGCACAAACGTCGCAAATATTTATAAAAAGGAATAATAAATAATGTTATGAAAGATCCTTTGCAAAGTAGTTCTTAGAATTAATATTTTTAAAAATTAAATAAAAAATTACAGGAAAGAATCTTTCCATTAAATTTTTATGTGTCTTATTGTGTATTTAAGATCACCCAATATTAACCTCATTGGTTAATCATGAAGTAATGCTAAATTTCATTGGTTCCTTTCTTTGTGATTTGGATATAAAGAATAAATAAATTTGGTTAAAAGGGACTCGAGAAGAGAGAAAAGTACAGGGTAGAATAGAGTTTATTAATTTTGTTCCTTTGCAAAGTAGTTCTTAGAATTAATATTTTTAAAAATTAAATAAAAAATTACAGGAAAGAATCTTTCCATTAAATTTTTATGTGTCTTATTGTGTATTTAAGATCACCCAATATTAACCTCATTGGTTAATCATGAAGTAATGCTAAATTTCATTGGTTCCTTTCTTTGTGATTTGGATATAAAGAATAAATAAATTTGGTTAAAAGGGACTCGAGAAGAGAGAAAAGTACAGGGTAGAATAGAGTTTATTAATTTTGTTCAAAAATTGTGTTGTGCAGATAAAGACTTACTCTAAAGTTAAGTTATCTTTCTTTTTAAATTGGCGGAAATTAAAGAGAGTAATAAATACAAACTATACCGAATCTAAAAATTAAATACAGTTTGCTTATATTATTTTATATTGTATGTTTTTATATTTTTTTATATTACTTTTATATTTATTACTTGTATTTTTTAATTAATATTTAATATAAACTGCGCACCACTCAATATGACGAAACCAAAAAGTTCGTCCTTTTTCAAAACGACATAACTTTTTTCTTTCTTTAACGATTTTATTTTGGTCTGTGATGTCTGCCAGCCCCATCCTCTGGCAATTCATACTATAGATATGAAGCTCACGGTTCTTCAAGTAAATTTCCTACAGGGTGATATGTTAAACGGTGAAAAATTTCAATAACTTTATCCAAGCCCCGGGGAAAAAATCAAATTTTGTCGTACTGTGTAATAATTCGGGGCTACGAACCACATCTCCGAAGTCCAAATTATAACATAAGTTATTTAAATATTTTTATAACCGTTAGGTTGTTACGCTGGTGACGGGTTGTTTTGAACGCAAAACATGACCGGGAGCAACCAATCTAGTGGGATTGCAAGGCATAACCAAATTCGTCGCCCACTTATTCCTCAAAGTAACGTTTTATTGCATGTTAAATTGGGAATAGTAAAAAATCTCATTAAAGCGATTGTCAAGCAATGGTTAAAAAAATATACCCAAAACTAAGCGATGCAAAACTAAAAGAAGATAAGTAAACAAATTTAGTTTTGTTGACCTTTTCATAAATAGTAAAAGCACTATTTTTCCTACTTTCTTTCAATTTCACTCAGTGGCGGCTGGTGGATTTTGGGTATACCAATATTTGAGTTATTAGACATGGGACCTACACCAAATTTATAATAATTTATAATGACATTAAATAGACAAGTTCGGCGCAAACAGAATTTAAATTGAAGTTTGCGAAAAAAAGTTAGTTTTTCCTGTCGCCTCACCCGCCTCCAGGCCCCCCTATTTAAGATAATTCAAATTAAAGTGGTGCAGTTTATTATCTACTATAATTTATCGACAAATTTAAAATTTTATTTCAAAAATCCAAATATTACAGGTTTTATACCATTTTAAATATTTTTTAATTTTAATAAAATAAATAATAAAAATTTAAAATCGAATAAAATCTGTAATATTTGGATTTTTTAAATAAAATTTTAAATTTATCGATAAATTATAGTAGATAATAAATTGCACCACTTTAATTTAATTTATCTCAAATAGGGGGGCCTGGAGGCGGGTGATGCGACAGGAAAAACTAACTTTTTTTCGCAAACTTCAATTTAAATTCTGTTTGCGCCGAACTTGTTTATTTTGTCTAATAACTGAGATATTAATATACATAAAATCCACCAGCCGCCACTGATTTCACTACAAATTGTAACGGATATAGAGATTCGAAAACTTTTTTAAAGTGGCGATATGTTCGATAATTCTTTAACCAAAGCAGAGTTAAACACGACCGCGACTAAGAGTGTAATTCAGATCTGAAACTTATCGAGAGGATGTAAACGTTGAAAGCATATGAAAAAGTCGATTAAGTGATAAAGACAATCAAAGTCAAATTTATGATTCGATTTCAGATAATTTTGAGGACGAAATAAAAATTTCAAATAATTATTTTTTGGAGTGAATAATATTATAATAATAAGACATTTTATGTATTTGAAAATTAATTTCCTTCACGAGCACCTGGACTTTTTTGAGAAACAATTAACATCTAAAAGCGACGAGCATGACGAACGATTTTACCAAGTTGCTATGCCGATGGAAGTTCGCTATCGGGGAAAAAATTTGACGCCATGATCGCAGATCATGTTGGTGATCGTACCATAAATTTGAGAAATACCAATAAAAAGAGAATTTTTAAATGAATTTGGTCCAAACTTTTGCAGGTTACTGATTTTTTTTAAACGCGAACTAATCGAACAAAATCCTTTAAGGAATATGTTTTTGGGGTGGCACTCTTCCATAATCAGTGAAAAGATTTCATCTGAGATTTTTAGTATCACACAGTGTAATTTGTTTAGTGTATGCTTTGGAAAAATATTTAATTCTATTTAAATATTTTTTTATTATTAAAAAAATACATTAATTTTAACAAAACATATTTATTACAATTTTAAAGTAAAAAAATTACGAAAAAAATTTCATAAGTTCCTGTGAATTTTTATTTTTGTATTGATATTTTTTAAACCTTTTGTTAATATTATAAATTTAAAATAAGATTTTTAAAAGGGCGCGCAGGGGGTTAAAATCTCCATCTAAAGTTTATTACATAACAATTAAAGTTTAATGGTTCCACTAATCTTAAAAGTTTGTAGATTTTTGGTATTTTTATATTTGTGCCTTACACACGGTGGTCAAAAGTATAGGACGAACAAAAATGCCAACCAAAACTGATATTCTGATTATAGACCCTTTTGGTAAAATGTATTTATCAAAATCCAAGCTTTTTTAAATTTTTGGAAAATTTCTTAGTATTTTAAAATTGTTCATGCCATTTCGTTAAAATACTTGTAACGAAGATTTTACATGCACCTCTCTGACATAACAAATAAGGATGGTTTTTTTGTCAACAAGAAATAACAGAACGCGGTCGGAGAGATTAGTCAGTCTTATTATATTATTCATTGCGATCGGATGTATTTATTGTTCTCTTTCTTGAATATAGTTGTTAAATTAAAACTTAGTATTATTTTAAATGTTTGTCAGCCTAGGAAAAAGTAATTTACAGTTCAGGTGTGGAGTGTAATTCACGAGTTTTGTTTTTTTTTCCTGTATCTGCAAGCGTAAAAGTTACGTAACAAAGAAAAGTTCTTTGTTTGCGTTGTTGTTGTTTTCATAGATATTATTATTAAAATTTAGTATTATTTCTTGTTTAGGGTAAAAGTTACTCTGGATCTTTGGACAAAAGTGTTAGTTCGTGTTTAGTTGTAGAAATTTAAGTGGTTATATAGTTTTTTTGGCATTGGATTTTAATTTTACAATTTAAGCTAAGTTAAGTAGTTTATAAAGTGATTTTTTTTGGACTAACGTAAAAGTTACGTTGCAAACAAAAGTTGTTTTGCATATCTTGTTAATATTTTGAAAGTGTTCTGCGAAAAATAGTGTTCAAAATGCCTAGAGCCAGTAAACGTGCACGAAGTAGCTCCAGTAGTAGCAGTAGCTCTACTTCAAGTTCCTCATCAGACCATGCAAGGTTTAGAAGAAGAAAAGGGGGTAAATATCATTCTGATAAAAGATCTTATACACCTGTAGAGTCTGATGATGGCAAAATAAAAAGACTAGAACGAATGATCGACAAACTGTCTAAGGAAAATGCCGAATTAAATCGTCAAAGCGGAATGAAGCTTGTTGTAAAAAGCGACTGTATTCCTGAATTCTCGCCAGATAATAAGTCGTTAACAGCAGACCAGTGGTTGGAAAAAATTGATCAATTGAAACAAATCAATGGATGGAATGACGTAACAACGACTTACCACATGCAGTCGCGTTTGACAGGTATGGCCAAAAGTTGGTATCATAGTCTGTCAAACTATAACAACAGCTGGAGCGAGTGGAAAGCCTTGATTAGGAAAACGTTTCCTGAAAACATTGACTTTGCAACAGCTTTAAGAAATATGTTAAATCGCCATAAACAGCCTGATGAGTCAATGACAACTTATTATTTCAAAAAAATGGAGTTGCTAAGAATCTGCGAAATAACAGGCAAAAAGGGTGTATCGTGTATCATAGACGGGATAAACGATACTGTCATTCAAAATTCTGCTAGAGCAGGCAGGTACGAAACACCAGAGGCACTCTATGAAGAATATTTATTCGCACTAGCTGGGGACTCTATAAAAACGGCTGGAGTAGAAACAGTTTCTACGTTGGTAAAACAAACTGATCTGCGAAATGTCTTGAAAACTAAACATAGGAGCCGCTCATCTGCTCATGATACGAGTGGGGGCATAAAATGCTTTAACTGCGGCGAAAAAGGACACGTATTTGCAAAGTGCACAAGACCAAAAAAGTTTTGTAAGAAATGCAATCGAGTGGGACATGATGAGAAAAGCTGTTTTTCAAAGACCAAGCGAAACAATGGGCAGCAGTCTTCTAAAAATGAGGGTAAGAAAAGCATGCATGATTTTATCGAAGTAAATTGTTGTATTAATAACAGCCACTCAACCCAAAATAACAGTTATTTTATCGACTGCATAATAAACAATGAAGCGTTTAGAGGTTACGTAGATACGGGCTGTAGCGTAGTGACCATTAGGCAGTCTGATGTAGAAAAACTAGGCCTTTGTCAAGATTCGACTAGTGTTCGGTTACGGGGTTTCGGAGGAGGTTTTGTTGACGTTAATTCAAAAGTTGATTTACAGTTAACAGTTGATTTAGCCTCCGCCTGTACTCCTGCACTTGTAGTTCCCGATGAGTACCAAAACGTTTCATTGATTGTAGGTCAGCCGTTTATAAATAATAAAAATGTAGTGGTTGTCGTTCGTGACTCTCAAGTACGACTATTTAATAAAAATTTGTTTGAAGACTTGCCAAAAATTAAAACCTTACCAAGTAAACAAATTGTATTACGAGCAAAAGAAGACGTTATCATTCCGCCTAAGCATGTCGGTCATATAAGCATCGATAGTGATGAAAAAGGCGGAGATGTTTTTGTAGATCTACAGTATAGATGTGTTCCAGAAAAATACCATGTTATACCTCGCTGTATTACAAAGTGTAATGCAAGCGTGTTACCTGTAATGAATATTTCTGACAATTATATCGAGCTTAAACAAAATTCTGTCGTCGCTAGGGGTTTTCCCTGTTCTGAACAAACCTATAGCTCTGAAGAAATTTGTTTTTCTATTGAACAAACCAATTTAACACCATTCGAATTAAAAGACTTGGGAAAAACTATCGATGCTAATATTCCTAAAGAGCAAAAGTTGCGCTTGCTTAATTTATTAAATCAATATCGTAGTTGTTTTGCTTCGAAAACAAGCGAACTAGGTACCTGCAATATGTCAGAAATATCAATTAAATTAAAAGATGACGAACCGGTAACGTACCGACCATACCGATTATCCTACACGCAACGCGAAACGGTTCGCGAAATAGTTGACGATCTTTTGGAAAATAAAATCATTCAAGAGTCGCATTCTCCATATGCCAGTCCGATACTACTGGTAAAGAAGAAAAATGGGGAAGAACGCATGTGTGTGGATTACAGAGCCCTTAATCAGAAAACCGTTAAAGAAAAGTTTCCTTTGCCACGAATCGATGATCTTTTGGATAGATTAAAAGGAAGCCAATACTTTACAAGCTTGGACCTTGCCTCTGGCTATCACCAAATACCTGTGGCTCAAGATTCGGTCGAGAAAACTGCCTTCGTGACGCCTGATGGGCAGTTTGAATACCTAAGAATGCCGTTTGGGCTTGTAAATGCACCAGCTGTTTTCCAAAGAGTCATGTATGGGATATTAGGCACTCTTCGTTTTACTTCAGTTATGGCTTACTTGGATGACGTTCTCATTCCTGCTGCCGATATAGAAATTGCCTTGAAGTTGCTTGAGAAAGTACTAAACCTATTCAAAAACGCTAATATGACCCTAAGATTAGAGAAATGCAGATTTTTGCAGAGCAAAATTGAATATTTGGGGCATGAGATCGACAAAGATGGTATCCGACCAGCTATGCATAAGATAAATGCAGTCTCGAAGTTTTCTACGCCCAAAAGCGTGCATGACGTCAGAAGATTTCTTGGATTAGCCAGTTACTTCAGAAAGTTCATTATGAATTTTGCCCTAACAGCCAAGCCGTTGACAGATTTAACGAAGAAAGATGTGGTCTTTACTTGGAATGAAAAAGAAGAAAACGCTTTTGGGGAATTAAAAGAAAAATTGGTGACACGCCCGGTCCTAGCAATTTATGACCACCAGGCAGAAACTGAAGTGCACACAGATGCAAGCAAATGGGGCGTTGGTGGAATGTTACTACAAAAACAAAACGACGGGTCCCTTAAACCGGTGCAGTACTTTAGCCGTGCGACCACTATCGAAGAGCAAAAATACCATTCCTACGAATTGGAGACGTTAGCCGTAGTAAACTCCCTACAAAAATTTAAGGTCTACCTTATAGGAAAACATTTTAAGGTTATAACAGACTGTAGTGCACTAAGAACTACGTTGAGTAAGAAAGACCTAGTGCCAAGGATTGCTCGCTGGTGGTTAGCCACACAAGAATTCGACTTTGAGATCCAGTATAGACCAGGAAGTAAGATGGGTCACGTGGATGCTCTAAGCCGAAATCCATTTGAAAGCAGCGACGGTTATGATGAAGTCCAAATGCTTCCAGTAAATATTGACGAAGATGATTGGGTTTTGGCTGCACAGCTCGAAGACGAAAAGTGTCGTCAGCTGCATGCTGTGTTGAGTGAGCCACCGCAAAGTGCGGAAGAGAGAGAGACTCATAAAAATTTTATTCTTAAAAATAACCGGGTGTACCGAAAAACTGACCAGGGTTTAAAATGGGTTGTACCCAAAAGCTCCAGAAGACGAATTCTAATGTTCTATCATGATGGTGCAGGGCACTTGGCAGTTGAAAAGACTCTTGAGGCTATTAAAAATCGTTATTGGTTTGCGAGCATGCGAAGATACGTTAAAAATTACATACTAGCCTGTTTAGGGTGCTTGTATAATAAAAAACCTTCTGGAAAGATACCCGGAAGTCTACACAGTATTGAAAAGAAAAGTGAACCTATGGATACCCTGCACCTTGATCATTTAGGACCTTTTGTCAAAAGTGTTAGGAAGAACTCTTATGTCATTGCAGCTGTGGACGCGTTTACCAAATTTACCATGATAAAAGCGGTTCCAAATACAAAAACTTCTTTAGTCGTACGATTCCTAAATGAAATTATAGGAATGTTTGGAGTGCCTAGACGCGTCATTTGTGATCGTGGAACCGCATTTACCAGCAAGGAGTTTTTCAAGTTTTGTGAGGACTTGGGAATTAAAAGAGTATTATGTGCCACCGCAACTCCAAGGGCAAATGGGCAAGTGGAAAGAATGAACAGAGTTATTCTGGCTGCCATAAATGCTTCTGTAGAAGATGAAGACCGCTGGGATGAGAGTATCAGTCGAGTGCAATGGGGAATCAACACCACTGTTAACTCCACAACCGGGAAAAGTCCCTACGAAGTTCTTTTAGGTTATAGACCTAGGGGAATAAATGACTCCTTTCTAGTTCATGAGGTATGTGAAAACGAGCCTCAGGACTTGAAAGAAGTGAGAGCTAAAGTAGCCGAAAATATAGAAAATCAACAAAAAGTACAAAAGTTGTACTATGATGCAAGGCATGCTAAGCCTAAGAAGTATAAGGTTGGACAAAAGGTTCTTGTTCAACGAGCAAAGTGCTCAAATGATGGTAAGAGTAGAAAGCTCGAGCCAAATTACCATGGGCCCTTCGTAATTAAAAAGGTTTTAGATAACGATCGTTACGTGATTGAGGACATGTCTGGTGCGACAAGGTCGCGAAAAAGTTATTCCGGCATATGTCCCTCAGATAAGATGAAACTGTTTGAGACAGTTGTCTCTTCGGCTGACTCGTCGGCAGATTCCGAGGTTGAATTATCAAGAAGACTTGATGATAAGCCGGAAGATGCTGGCAAGATGTCAGAAAAGATATAAAATGACAAAAAGTTTGTTAAAAGTGTGTCGGATAAGCCTGATACAAATTCATTAAAAAGTTAATGAAAAAAAAAAGTTAATAATATGCTCGGTATATGCAACATATTTATTTGTTTTCTTTTATTATGTTACAGGGCCACAGTCAAGTGTCTCCTTCCCGAGGACGTGAAGATTTCAGGTTAGGCCGACTGTAACGAAGATTTTACATGCACCTCTCTGACATAACAAATAAGGATGGTTTTTTTGTCAACAAGAAATAACAGAACGCGGTCGGAGAGATTAGTCAGTCTTATTATATTATTCATTGCGATCGGATGTATTTATTGTTCTCTTTCTTGAATATAGTTGTTAAATTAAAACTTAGTATTATTTTAAATGTTTGTCAGCCTAGGAAAAAGTAATTTACATACTCTAGTACCATTATCCAATTTTTATAAAATATGGCAGATTAATGGCTGAAATATGGATAAATTACATTATAAATTTATACAAAATAATGTAAAATACAGTTTGAAGTATAATATTTATTGTTTTAAGGTAATACAAAACTAATAATTAGCTAAAGATTCCTTCAAGCAAAATCGATTACTGCTCGCCTTAAATTTTCAGTATATCTATGAATAATTTTCTATAAAATTAATTTTATATTTGTTCCAATACTTTAAAAATTTTCTATTAACAGATTCTCCCTCCTGTTTCGACCAAGTTCCTAAGCTTTCCACCAAAAACTGAAGGCATTCTTTGATATGAGTACATGAATTTTTAATATTACCTGAGTATCCTTATAGCATTTTTTAGGATATTTGTATCTTTTTGAAGTACGTCAAGATTTACAGTTACAAACGGAACAATAACACTATGATTGTTCGAATTACTAACATTGAGTACGCCCACCTATATTACCTAATTTTGGGCTGATTTCAAAAATGCCACCCGTCTAGGATTCGAAATAATTGCGTTATAAAATGCTCTGCCCAATTATCTTAAAATGTAAATTTTTTGTTAATATTTTGATTATTTATTAAATTATTTTGCCTTAAATCTATTTTGGATTTACCAAGTCCTTGAATATTTTTGACGTTTTTTGTCAAATTTATACAAGGACTATATAAGGTCATCGGTGGGTATACAAAGTCATCGGTAGGTATGTCAAATAGAAAATATTTATATTTTTAATTTTATGTTCCAATGTAGCAGTAGTAGTATTATATGAGGATATTTAGTAAAGCACTTCTCTATAGAGAAGTGCTTTATTAAATATCCCTCATAGAAAATATTTAAACCAATAGCCATTTTAAATACTAAAACTAAAATTATTGTTTTCTTTTGTAAAAATAATCATTTTTTTTTTAATTTTTTTGTCGTTTTTTTAATTACTAAATTAAAAAGGCAACAAAGTATAAACATTACTCTTCGACTATTATTTAATATTTTATTCACATCATGCCCAAAGTACCCAAAAATTCAATCTCCAATCTTAAATTTATTTAATCTTATCATATATAATATGCCTCTGAGGTACAGCTAGCCTAATACATTGTAACAGAATATTGTAAATTTTTTCTAAACATTCATCAACATTTCTACTACTATAACAATCTGACCAGTTAGCAGAGTTTAAAAGATGATAGAGTAAAACATAGTCACCATTTGCATAGTCGAATGTATGAATACACACAGTCTGAGTAGAATTACAGATATCTAAGTTTAATGACATGTACAGTTACGGAAAGAAGTAATGTCCATTTGAATGCTCCATTGTAATTGTTCGGAGGCATTCGGGTTTTGCTAATAAAATTAACATATCTATTTTTAAACTCAATAATTCTACCTACCTGCTATTTACCATTCTTTCTAAGCAAATTTCATTTGACTTTTAAGCTTTTATGCAATAATTAAATATTTAAGGAATAACATTGATTCTGAAATAATTTAAATAAACTATATATTATTTAATACACTGAAAGAAATTTGTTGCTAAAAGTAAATACAAATTTATACTAAAAATTTTATACTAGTGCTTTACACATTTATACTACTGTTTATTATGAATGTATGTTAAATTTTTTAATACATTTATTGTAAAGAAGATATGTTAGATCTAAATAAAAATAAACTTACCCTTACTATAAAATGTAAACTATAAGTGAATTACAGCAAAAAAATATTGCTAGAAACACCATTTATATTGCTAGGGCAGCAATAGGCTGCTAACCAAACGAATATATTTGTTTTAGCAATGTATGTGGTAGTCCATATATGAAACATAAAATATATTTGCCCTAATTATTTTTTTATTTAACTTTAGTATATATTTCTTTCAGTGTAAGTTGTTATTAATAAAACAATATATTTAAATGAAATATACATATACATTTAATACTAAAATAATTATAAATTAAACTAAAATGCATTTTGTGCACTATTAATACGTTTTTCTACTTCTATTGCATATTATTGAAATTTTTTGTTTTTTTTGCGTAAATAATGGTAACCAATATAACCGCCCGGCCTGTCAAAGTGAATTATATTATATTATTATTATATTTACGTTGTTAGGTATCAGTGATTGGCTTATTTTAATATTCACTGTTATTTGAACCAATCGGGTTTAAAATTAGAAAAAAGTAAGGTTGACAGATGTCAGATTTATTTATATATACGAGGGGCGACTATAAGGATCTTTAAAATAGGAGAAAAGTGAGGTTATAATAAATTTTGTTATCAATGAAAATTACTTAATTGGAGTAGAAAAAACATAGTATTACACTCGAAATAATGCGCATTATTTACTCGGATGAATTACGTATCTCGCCTGACGGCTCGACATGCAAACCTTATCCTTTTGAATAATAGCCTGCATTATCTCTCGTATAATAAATAATAATATACTATCATCAACATTTTAGTTTTCATTACTTGTTTTATGAATGCCCAATACCAACTTATTTCAATGTATGAAATTCCAATAAAATATGGAAACGGCATAAATTTATAATTATTATAATAATTTAACTTGGTATTCCCAAAGGCTCTGAGTGTCAAAAATAAAATTGTGAGAAATCAATGAAAATCCATCCATCTTTAAAATACAAAAATAATATGGAGAAATTTTTTTTAGTCGCACATAGACTATTTTTAAATTATAATATAATATTTGACCAAATTTGGTCCAAACCCTTTGGGAATGCCATGCTTCAACTATAATTGAGGAGCATCCGTGCAAAACCGGCTAAATCCATTTTATTCAGTTTTTGTTTTTTTTTGATTTCGCATCTTTGGGTTCATTTCTATCGACAACCAAGATAATTCTGTTTAAATCCGACTATATCCATGTTAAAATCACATTTAAAAGGTAGCTTTAGGAGCAAAACCGGCCAAATCCACGCTTTTATAGCAAACCCGGCTATATCCAATAAATAATAATGATGATGAGCATGTGGCTTGGATATGTCGATACTACTAATAAAATTTGTTCTGATTTTTTATGTTTGCACTAAATTTATTTTGTTAATATTTTTGAATAATAAAGGTTTTTTTTCACATTTTATTCGTTTTTTATTCGGTTTTTGAGCAAAACCGGCTATATACAAAACATTTTTTGAAATTTTGGCCTTAATATAAAGTTTTTGAAAACGAAAGTATGTCTTATAAATCAAGTACCACAAAGCCCACAAAACTCAAGTTTGCTTTTTCTTTTATCTGTAAAGGCCAGGAAACCGAGTTTTAGCCATTTTCCCAAAATTTTATTAAAGTGGATATAGCCGGTTTTGCACGGATTCTCCTCATTTATTAATGTAATTATTTACCATTTCTTTTTAAATAAAAAGGCAGCTTTCTTTGCTCATGGTTTTAGATAATATTTTCCTAAAAAAGGGTCCTACTAAATTTTACCATAAATTTTGTTTCGCTGAAAAAGTTTGAAAATCTTGAAAATTTCTATAAATTCAACTTTTACCTTGAATACCTTTTAAAAGAGCCCTACCAAAATTTGTTTCAGTTTTACTAATCCGAGTTAAACTATTTTAAAGTATTTTAAAAAAATCTCTTATTATTTTAATGGGAAATAAAAATTCCCGATGAAGGACCCGTAAATGTAATATTAAGAGCTTAAATTTTAACAGGACCATTTTTTTGAGATTCTGAACAATATTTTTGAAGTGCTTTAAAAATAAATATTCGATATTTTTTATCAAATATTTAAAAATTTGTCCTATATTTAAAATATTAATATAAAAATTTAAAATATTAATATAAAAAAATAAGAATAAATGTTTATAAAACTATGCAAAAATAAATCAAAAAATTAACGATTTAATAAAAATACAGTTAAATATGAAAAATATATTTTACATATTTAACTGTATTGGGTATACCCAAATAATTAATTCAATACGAGCAGGTAGCAAATCCCTCAGAGGCAGATGTTTCCGAATGTCTCCGAACAATTACAATGGAGCATTCAAATGGACATTACTTCTTTCCGTAACTGTACAATGCTGGATAATACGGATCTTTGGCTACAAGAGGATATACACACTCAGTCACACTTTCAATATTCATGTTAGTCAATATAAGATCAAGAAGTCTTCCCTTATAATTTAATATTGTATTACTTTGACCAAGACAGTTCATATTCAAAAATTGGTCTAAAATAATACTACTATACGAAATATAGACAATTAAAATCGCCTAAAATCACAATATCTACTTCATTAATTAAAATCTGCTCAATACTATATAAAAACTATTTGCAGATTTGCAGCAAAAGACGTACGACAAGCACATTAATACTATAATTCAATTCGATACTTCATACGATTTAATAAATTTTAGATTGAAAAACAGAAACAAAATTAAATTTTCATGAGGTCGGATTTTGTGGGCTTGATGTGGATAAAAATATCAAATTATAGTCGAAGATAATTTTTATACCGAAACTTGTTTACTTTCTTACCATTTCAATTTAATAACACTAAATCAAAGGTAATTGAGCCTTCTACAACTTTCTTTTGTATAGTTTTGGGATCGGCTCAGTAGTTCGATACTGGCGATTTTATGAAGTTGACAAAGTCCTTTTTTTACAAAAATCGAGATAGAAAATTTACATATCTTTCTGGAAAAGATAGAAATCGAAAAGATAAGTCCAGTTTGATTTATTTGCTGTTATTAAAAATGATAAATGTCGAAGTTATGAATTTTTCAGTGGAAGAGCAAAATTCAGTTTTTCTAGAATTTTTACGTTTTTTCTTTATTTTATTGAATTACCTAAATAAAATTTAATATTGAACATTGATTGATCCCAGAAGCCGTGATACCGCCGCTCCATAGCCTTCATTTGAAGAAGAAAGAAGAGAAAATGTCAGCTTCACGAAAAAAAAATCAAACTGGAGTTATCTGCTTGCTTTAAAACCTTCCCAGGAGGATATGTAAATTTTCGACATTAATTTTTGCCATAAAATAGCTATTTACATACCATGGGAGGAAAATATTGCTTTTCCTCCCGCGAATAGTTTTTCCTACTACCTTTTAACTGTTTTAAAGACAATTTAAGCGTTCCGGTTCCTTTTACCAACCCATATTATGACAAAATATTAAGTAGGTGTTGCGTCGCCGACGTTACATTGACAACGCCTTGTTGCTATAGAATTTTTGGTAATACAAACATAACAGTTGTTATAAGCTGTCAGGTTGTTTATCATAAATTTGAAATTCTTCCTACGTTTTGAAAATGAGCTGAAGAGGCAAGAATAGTTGCAATTAATCTCCTTCCTCAAAAATAGAAAGAGCGATATGAAAAGGAATATAGTTTGTTCAAAGAATGGTTGGAAAATCGCGGAGTACAAAAAATTCCAGAAGATGTCACATTGGTATATTTTTCGCGCATAGCAAAATATTTAAAACCATCTACGTTATGGAGCAAATATAGTATGTTGCGGTCTGTACTAAATGTTAAGGCCAAAAAAATCTCGAACTTTAGATAGAGATGAAATCTCAAGTTTTTAGCCGACGCCCCAGATAGAGATTATTTGGATATGAAGGTAAGCTACCCACTGGGAAAAAAACCTTACAAAATATTGCTGCAATGTTCGCCGACTTTACAAATAAAATATTTCCTGTGCTACTTGAATTAACATAAATGAAATGTTACATTTGAAATATTGCATATAATAATTTCCAACAACCTTAAATTTGAAACATTATTTAAAGATTCACATGGAAAGTTTTTACAATGTTATATTTGTAACATTTAGTATAAAATGTTGCATACAAGTTTTTAAACATTACAATTATAATATTGCAGACATAACTTTTTTCAATGTTTCAATTGAAATATTAACACAAGTTTCAAATGAAAAATGTTTGCAACTTTACTTTAAATATACAATAGAAACATTTATTTTGGAATGTTTGGGAATATTTTTGAAACATTGCAATTATAATATTACATTGATAAGTTTTGGGCAATGTTTCATCCTAAATATTACACTAAGATGATTTTTGAAATGTTGCTTTATATAAACAATATAAACATTTAATTTGCAAGGTTTTTGGAACATTTTAACTATAATATTACATTTATAATTATAACTTTAGTTTTGGACTATGTTTCATTCGAAATATTGCATTAAGATAATTTTTGCAATGTTGTTTGCAGACTGACTTGCCGATGCATCTCGCCGCTGTCTTGGTCATTTATATCTTTATAAGTGAACAGTCCGAGCTTGATGCGTGTCTTCCGTCACCGACTGCCTGACACTGATGAGACCAAACAGGTCGAAACAGTCTGTCTGTCAGTCACTGTTGGACCATACCATTCGGGAGACGCGCTTCGAGGCGAGATGGGAAGGCATTTCAGTCTTTGCAATATTGGTTGCCTACTACTGGCGTAAAGTAGAAAACCTATTGTATATATATATAATAAGCCTATAGCTTACGGATAAATAATTATAATAGAGATGGGCTTAACGGTGATTTTACAATCACAGTGATTTTATTACCAGCGACTTTGAAGTATTAGTGATTTTTACCGGTGATCAAATCACCGGTATCAAAATAAAATATTTAAAAAAAATATTAACTAAACATGATCTTTACTCGTCTATTACTTTAATTTTACTAAATACATTTTAACGTTTACAATAATACTGGAACAGAAATGGACTAAGAGCTGCTATGCGAAGTACCTGTTACCAAAAAATACTGATTTGTAATACAATATGGAAAGCAACTATAATCATTGTTTTTAGAGGTTCTAAAAACAATGCCATATTTGTTGAGTAAAGAAATTCTTTAGTCAATGCCATAACATAGATTACACAATTACAGGATGTGTGGATTAAATAAGTATAACCGAAAAGTCACCGGTCGTAGAAAAAATCGCCGTATCGCGTCACTTGTAGTGACCAACCAGCGCCGCATTGCTGCAAGCTTGATCAGTGACCGCGATACGGCGATATTTTCTTTGACCGGTGACTTTTCGGTTGTAGTTGCTCTCCGACTAGCAGTTCCAATAAAAAGCGTTGGAAGCTCAGCAAATAGAACAGCGACTTTAGACCGGTTACTTTTCGATTAAAGTCGCCGGTGTTACCGGTGACTTTTAAATCACCGCGGTGCACCGGTTCTAAATCACCGATATCGAAATATTGCTCATCTCTAAATTATAATTAATTATTATTATAATAATTCATATTAATTTAATTGCAATGTTCCTGTAATGTTGCAGGAACCTTTCATTAACAAAAATAACATTTAGTAACATTGCAATTAATACATTTAAGCAACATTTTATTTGTAAATGTAATGTTCCTGAGCCGAACATAAGGCTTTGTTGCAATGTTCATGCAACATTGGCACAAGGATTTTTGTAACATTACATCTAACAAATGTAACTTTCAGTAACATGAGTATGAGTATGAGTATGGGAACGTATGGCAAGCCCCAGATATATTGTCATCCACTGATCTCCCGAGGTTATATTACCCCCTTTCCGTTCTCCTGCGTATCCCGCCAAATCACAGCATTACCTGTGTTTGTTGGATCCGAAGTTTTTACGCCGGCTGGTAGATCCACCCTAGGAGTTCGTGGATGACAGTGTCAAAGGTTAAGGCAGCTCCCGGGATTTTTGTCAGCCGGGTCGGGCCATACGTCCAGTTTAGGAAGGGCTTTTGGAGGACATTGAACTGACCCAAAACTAAGTACAATCCGGAATCCTCCTAAACCAGGGCTTTAGTAATAACCCCATTCATTTGGTATTCCTGAATGGGGGTGGGTATGTTAGTTTTTTTGCTTACTCCGGCTACCAACCTTGTATATTCTTTATTTATTTTATTGCTATATTAGTGTTCATACCGTTTTCATTTATTTATATCTTTGCCTTCTTACTTATTTTTTTTCAAATTAATTTAAAAATAAAAATATTAATATACAAAATAGATAAAGCCGGCCCTGTGGTGTATCGCATCAATATTTGAAACCCGGCCCCTATGTCAGGCGTGCAACGCATGCCTCAATAGATGGCCTACCACTTCATTTTCACGTGGGGGCTTTGCCCATTTACTTTCTCCATCCTCCAAGCTTTGCTTGCGTGAGCTTATGTGTATATTATATAATATATATAATACAATAATATAATATTGCGACGCACCCACTTGATTTCCCTTCACACACGCACGCTGCCCTCTGCAATGATCAATTGTTGCCTGGTTTCCTGTTAAATTAGTATCTATATAAATTCAATAAATTTCAATTAGTCAATACCAATATCAACCAATCAATCAATTAATCAATATTAACGTTAATATCAGTATCAACCAATTAATCAATCAATATTAATACTAATATCAATATCTATAATGCCAATATCAACATCAACACTAATACCAACAATATTACCATCAATACCAATATGATTATATCAATATCAATCAATCAATTAATTTATTAATTAATTAATTAATCACTTTATGTAAATATCGATCTTCAAAATAGAGCCGGCCCTGTAGTGCATATGGCCTGCTTGGCTCTTGAGTTCCGTGTATTAGCCTGGCTTGATTTATGAGTGTGACCCTAAATTTATTTATGATAAATTTTTGTCTTCTTGCTTGAATTGGTTTATTTGCTTACGCCTTTTACGCTGGTTGTTTACGTTTGTCTACTATGAGAAAATAGGTTGTTTATTTAACAGTTACGGAAATGTTCTTATTATTTTTTAAATTTAATTTTTAAGACGAATAGATTTCTTAGATTTTTTTGCAACATTGTGAAATGCTTATATAAACATTTAACGATTATACGGTAAGACATGCAATTAGAAGAATTACTTAGCTTGATTATTAGGCTATAAACCTGATGCTTTGTCTTTCGCGGGGTGTCCTTCTCCTGTAGGTTTTTGCATAGAAAAAGGACATTTTTGGAACGCTCCGATCCAGGTGCGCCGGTTGACTTATCGTTGCTGCCCAGCCTCAATTAGGCACTTATTCACTTGCACACTTTTACGGCGTTATCTCACAATTTTCGCACTTCTTGCACTTGTTTGTTTATTATGTATTTATTTATTATTCATTAACGATCACCGACATTACCGGATACTTTGTTTCGTTTTTGGTATTTTACGTTTGTATCGTATACGCCACTTAGGAGGGATCTTGACGCATCCGACCTCTTCGAGCATCAAGACGGTACTGCAATATTTTGTAAGGTTTCTTTCCCAGTGGCCCACTGGGAAAAATAATATTTCTACAATGTAACTTTCAGTAACATTGTAGAAATATTATTTTTCCCAGTGGGCCACTGGGAAAGAAACCTTACAAAATATTGCTGCAATGTTCGCCGACTATACAAATAAAATATTTCCTGTGCTACTTGCATTAACATAAATGAAATGTTAAATTTGAAATATTGCATATAATAATTTCCAACAACCTTAAATTTGAAACATAATTTAAAGATTCACATGGAAAGTTTTTACAATGTTATATTTGTAACATTTAGTATAAAATGTTGCACACAAGTTTTAAAACATTACAATTATAATATTGCAGACATAACTTTTTTTCAATGTTTCAATTGAAATATTAACACAAGTTTCAAATGAAAAATGTTTGCAACTTTACTTTAAATATATTTACAATAGAAACATTTATTTTGGAATGTTTGGGAATATTTTTGCAATTATAATATTACATTGATAAGTTTTTGGCAATGTTTCATCCGAAATATTACATTAAGATGATTTTTGCAATGTTGCTTTATATAAACAATATAAAAATTTAATTTAGGCAAGATTTTTGGAACATTGTAACTATAATATTACATTTATAATTATAACTTTAGTTTTGGACTATGTTTTATCCGAAATATTGCATTAAGATAATTTTTGCAATGTTGTTTGCAGACTGACTTGCCGATGCATCTCGCCGCTGTCTTGGTCATTTATATCTTTATAAGTAAACAGTGACGAGCTTGATGCTTGTTTCCCGTCACCGACTGCCTGACACTGATGAGACCAAACAGGTCGAAACAGTCTGTCTGTCAGTGTTGGTGGGTATGGTGCATTAGTCATTGGACCATACCATTCGGGAGACGCGCTTCGAGCTCGGCTCGGTGGCGAGATGGGAAGGCATTTCAGTCTTTGCAATATTAGTTGCTTACTACTGGCGTAAAGTAGAAAACCTATTGTTTTTGATATATATATATATATATATATATATATATATATATATATATATAAATATAATAGGCCTATAGCTTACGGATAAATAATTATAATTAATTATTATTATAATAATTCATATTAATTTAATTGCAATGTTCCTGTAATGTTGCAGGAACCTTTCAAAAATAACATTTAGTAACATTGCAATTAATACATTTAAGCAACATTTTATTTGTAAATGTAATGTTCCTGAGCCGGACATAAGGCTTTGTTGCAATGTTCCTGCAACATTGCCACAAGGATTTTTGTAACATTACATCTAACAAATGTAACGTTCAGTAACATTGTAGAAATATTATTTTTCCCAGTGGGTACTTTATTTCGATATTTATGGTTTTTTTTATTGAGGAAATAAACCTAAATAACCCATTTCGGGTTTTAACAGGTACATATGTAACATGTGCATGTATAACAAGATCATTTGTACTTAATTAATACTATCACAGTTATATCACAGGTCTTCATTTCTCTTGCATATTATGTGTTCGAGTACCATTTTTTTGAATTTGCTCTCTGGTGTGTTTTTTAAGTTTTCTGGGAGTTGGTTGTATAATCTCGCTCCTTCTGATGTTAGTCTAGTCTCTCCCATTTTGGTTCTGGATTTTTGCGGTCTGAAATTGACTTTTCCCCTTGTATTATGTTTATGACAGTCACTGTTCTTAATGGCTTTAAAGCTTTTGGCTTGATGCATAATTTTTAGCGTTTCGACCTGTCTTAGTTCCTCTATGTTTAATAATTTTGTTGTTTTGTAGACATATTCCGTTGGGGTATCTCTTCTTATATTATAAAGGGCTTTTATAACTTTGTTTTGTGCTCTTTGGAGATATTTTAAGCAGGTTTTGTCCCCTGTTGCCCAGAACGGTATAAGGTAAGTTAATCTTGACTTCATATAAGCGTGGTAGACTATGTCCTTTTCTTGTTTGGGTAAGGTAATACTTAAATTGTAGGCTAGGGATAAATAAGAGGCTAGTGTGGTTGTTAATTGTTGTATGTGATCTTTCCAGTTGAGTCGTCTGTCGATTATAAGTCCCAGGTATTTTATTTGTTGTACTTCCTGTAGGCTTTGACCATTTAGTTTTATTGTGAGATTGCGTGTCTTTTGTCTTTTTACTATGTGAATTATGTAGCATTTTTTTTCGTGTCAGAAAGTTTGTGTTTGTCCACTTCTGTAGTTTGTTTAAGTCTTTTTCTATATTTTGTTTGGCCGTTTCATCGTTTTTGTTAAGATAGAAAATTGCGAGATCGCGATCGATCGTCTGCATACATCATATGTTTGCCATTAAGGTTGAGTTTGCAAATGTCGTTTATGTAGCCGTGTTGGGTTTGTTTGAGAAAGTTAATGTTTTCAATGTCAATCTGTTGTGTATAACTTTTTCAAAGACTTTCTTTAGTACGGTTAGATTTGCTATTGGCCTATAGTTACTTGGGTCTTGCTTATTTCCACTTTTCCAGATTGGTGTGATTCTTGCTATTTTCAGTTCCTTGGGATAAATGCCACTTTTTATATGTTTGTTTATGAATGTAACTATTGTCATAGCCTGGTGATGTGTTGCTTTTCATGTTTTGTATTATGTTTGTTATTTCTTTCAAAGTGGTGGGTCTAAGATACATGGAGGCGATGGGTTTTTGTATGATGGCATCTGGTAGTTCAGCCTAACTTATTCGTGACGCTTTTGCCCAATTGTTGCAAAAAAGTAGTTTATAGTATTTGCTATTTCCTTTGTGTCTTTTGTTTTTGTTCCATTTTCTGTGATAAGCTCTTTAATTTCTGTTTTGCAGTTGTTCTCAGTGTGTTTAGCATCTTTTATTATTTTCCATATTTTTCTACTGTTTCCTTCTGCTGCTTTTATTTAGTTTTTCTCATATTTTATCATGTTATTTACTTTTCGTTTTAGTGTGATAAAGTTGTTTTTTAGCAGGTTGCACTCAGGATTTTTTAACATGTTTTTGTAGGCTTTATTGCGTAGATTTACTATTTTGTAAAGATTCTTTGTCATCCAACCTTGCCCATTCGATACCGCATACCAGTTTGTTGTAACTTTTGTGCATTTTTCTGCTTCAGCTGTTATTAGGTCTTGTAGTTTCTCAAAAGTGTCAATTTGATTTTTTAGCAATGATCGTTCTATATTGTTTCTTAGCTGGTTGTGGTTTATTGTTGTGTTTACATACTTTTTTTGTAGGGTTTTGCTTGTTGAGTTGCTTTTAGACAGAGTGAGCTTTGCTTGTGATCCCTAATAGGTGTGTCTGTGATGTTCAGTTTTATTTGTTTTTTTTTATATTTGTTACCACATGGTCAATTATGGTGTTTGATCCATGGGGGTTTAGCCTTGTGTAGTTAGCCTGGTTGATTTTGTTTTTAATAGAGAATGAATGGGATGTTATTAAGTTCATATATTCTTTTGTGGCTTTGTTTTTCTTATTTAGAAGGTCGATGTTGAGGTCTCCAATAAGTATGGTGTTTTTTTGTTTAAAATTTTGGTTTCTAGTACTTTATAGAAGTCATCTTTTTGGCTTGTAGGTTTCCTGTAGACAGCACAGATGTTGATTTTGAGATCATTTAAGGTTATGCTTAAAAAGTTATTTTCATTATTGTGGTTTATGTTGTTGTTTGTGTTGTAGCTTATATGAGAGCTTATGTAGATGCAAACCCCTCCTCCTTTTGTAGTTCTGTGGATGCTATTGTAGTTTTTTAAGGTGTAGAAAATTGATTCTTGTTGTGTTAGCCATGTTTCTGTGAGAACTATGATGTCTGGATTGGTTTGTGCAGCTATTAGTTTGATTTCATTTAGCTTTGATTTGAGACTACGTATGTTTAAGTATGTGATTTTCAGTTTTAGTTTTCCTTCTGGGATTTTTTCTTAATTTTTGTTAGGGTATCTTCACTATCGACTTCAAGAATTTTGGATTCATCATCTTTGCGAATCATAATTTTGTTGTGGTTAAACCAAGCGTATTTGTAGTTTAGCTCTTTTTTAAGATCCCTGACCTTCTTGAAAAGTATTTGGTTTTCTTGAGTCATGTCATGATTTATATATATATATATTATTTCTGCTCCTTGTTACCCAATGTTTTGGCGTGACAGGCCTCTTTTCGTTTTATATGTCAAGAGTAGGTTCTGTTTTACTTCTAATGTTTTAAATTGCACTTTTAATACTGGTTTGCTTGTATCTTTGCCTATATTTTGTACTTGTTCTATATCATTTTCTGTTATCTTGGAGTTGCATCCATCTCCAATTTTTGTTACCAATTTTTTGTAGTCCATAGTGTTTTCTTTCTCCAATCCCTGTATTATTACGTTCTTGCTCAGTTTTTCCTGTTTTGTTTTGTTAGTTTCGATTATGCTACTTGCAGTTTGTTTTTCAAGTTGTTTTTTTTTTTTTTTTGAGCCTTGAATTTTCTTCCAGGATTTCTTGAAATTTATTAAGGAGTTCATCGTGTTTGGTCTCTATTTTTTCCAGTTGTTTTATTATATCTCCTAAGGTATATTTTTTCTTAGGTTTTGGACATTCTTTTTTAGTATTTGCCTCAGACTGGCTTCCAGAGTTATCTTCAGCTTCACTTTCAATATCTGTGTCATCTTCGGAAGATGAATCTTCTTCCTTACACTCCGCACATGACCAATTTTTAGCACACCTGTGCACTCTTGATGTGCCCACTTTGTGCAATTTTGGCACTACAGCTTGATTTTAGTTTTGCCCAGAGACTTTTCGCATATTGCACATGTGAGTGCCTTTTTTTTGGCTGTTTTCTTCTTTGTCATTTCGAAAACTTGTCTTGTAGCAGTTTTATATGGTTTACTGCACCTGGTATTAATATATTAAGTTGGTTTTCGTATTTAATTTTGTCTAACAAATTAGATTTTGTTAGGAAGTACATACTATTTATAAAGAAGGTTAGTCAAGAAATGATTATTTTTATTAACTAATTTATTTTTAAAATTATATTAATTAAAAAAAGAAATATGCACTTTTTGATAGACTGTTTGTTTTTTTTTCAAATCGCGTTAATATTTGGCATTTGCGGGGCTTGCAGATGCAAAGAACTAGTTAAAATGGACCTTAAAGACCTTGATGATCGTGACGATATGTTAATAGTAGTCTCCGATGAAATAATAAACGGAGTGTCCGCCTTGGATTTATACAGAAAGTATAACAATTCTAGACAGCCCAAAACACCGCACTCAAGATTTTTTGTCAGTTACCGTAATGGGAAATCATCTTTGAATGGGGGTTGGAAGTCTGGAAAGATTGCGGAGGGATATGTCGCAGAATCATTAACAAAAAAAGGAAGTAGCAAGCCAAATTATTGACTTCAACACCAAGTTCTTGGTGGAAAATTAAGTTTTCCAGTAAGGTAGTAGATTTTTTAAGTTTTTAAAATCGCGAAAGTCAAAATACTTATCCGATATCAAAACTATATAAAAGAAGGCTTGTTTGACCAAATCGATCAATTAGATTTCAAGCTATACTCAAAAACGAAAAACACGTCCGAAAATTGAAAAAAAAACAATTAAAAATTCATATTTTATACACGCTTCCATTAAAAAAAAATAGTTTGATTTTCGTGTTTAGTGGGTCAAAATACATGGAAAAATTATAATGGGATATGGTAGGCAATTTTTTTTTTTGATTTTGTAAACTAGTGTAATTAAAATAAACGACAATAAAATGTTAAATAATGGTGTTTTTTTTACATAAAATACATTATAATTTTAGTTTTAGTATTTAAAATGCCATACCGTTAAGTTAAATATTATTTATTTGACGTATACTCCAGTACATTCAAGATAAATTTAAGGCAAAATAATTTTATCGTACATAATTAAAATATTAACAAAAAAATACATTTTGATGTAATTAAGCAGAGCATTTTATTACGCAATTATTTTAAATACTAGACTTAATAGATCAAAACGAGAGACATTTTTAAAATCAGCAGCCCAAAATTAGTTAATCTAGGCCGGAGTACTCAATGTTAGAAAAAAAGTTTCTAAAACTATCATAGTGTAATTAATGGACTATGCTTTCCATGAATAGCTTCGCAGAGCAACATGTCGGGATTTTTTTAGGAGAGTTCTACATGCATTTCTTTCAAAAACCTAAAACCATTATTAAAATATGTATCCTTAAAAAATATTTTACAAAGATGTAATGAATAAAAGTATTATTTTAAAATATTTAAAATCTTACTTCGCAAAGATATCCTTTTGAAATAAGATTAACTTTCGTCGGCCATATCAGTGCTTTCTCCCTTCCAAGAATAGAAACTATGGCGGTCCATAGAATGTGTAGCTCCGGAATAACATATTTTTGAATTACCAACATTTCAGAATTTTCTTTAAAAAGTAAGTAATTAATGATATTGAAGAAATCTTTTGCATGTTTTTTGTCGCCATCATGAATATGCTTAAATTGTTGGTGAAAATTTTGAATATCCCCGTATGTTTTTAGTTCATTTTGTTTTTTTCTTACTAAAATGGTCATTTTTAAAAAAATTCTCGAGACGAAACAGTATGGAGTGGGGTACATCGATGAAGCAGATTGATGACCATTAAGAAGCAAAATTACTTTGAGACGAATTTAAAAGATATATCATTTAAGCTTGTTATTTCGAAAAGACATTTTATGTAATTATGTGTTTCTTTAATACGACGCACAAAGGAATAATCTTATTCTTATTATTAATAATTTTTTGGTTTTCATCGTTTTCACAAATAAGATATAAACAGATCTTGAAAAAGCCTTGCCCTCCATCAGCGGTTATTTTAACTTTGTAGTATCCCTGGATTTTTCTTTACAATAACTTTAGAGCATTGGTATATACTGCGGGTCTTTTTACTTTCTCTAAATCTCCCTCTCCATTAAACTCGTATATTTCGGCCATAAATAAATTATTTAGCAATTTCGTTTTAACAGAAAGATGCTTTTCATAATTAGAAGTCACAGTCGATTTGCCTATCATATTCTTAGTCGGAACCCAGCTAATATTTGAATGGCCTATCTTTGTTCTCAGCGCTTTCGTTCATTAAATTTGTTACCTTGCTATTGTGTGTTTCTGTGATTAAGTTTAAAAAAAAATCTTTTGACCATGGAAGTGGAAGATATGTACTTTAATTTAAAACATAATTTTATTAATTTAATGCTTATATGTTTACGAACGATGTTTATTAAGTCGTTTTTGGGTATTCATGTTAACTAAAAAATATAACATATTTACGTTTTTGTTTACTTGTCGGACCTTGTCGGGTTAATTTTTTTTATAAATATGAAGTTTAGGCTATTGACAATTATATGCTGAATTAAAACTGTCCGCCTACTTCCGCCATTTTTTTAAATTTTACTTCAAAGTTATTGAGCAAATATTTCAACTTAATATTTTTTTCTTATTTGTCGTTATATTCTTTAGAAACTATCAAGATATTTAATAAAAAAGCATTGTATAATAGCCTGAAGGAATTTGAAGAAAAAAACTGGATGACATGTTTTCGTTAATGAAAGAAAAGCTTGTATTTTTATATATTTTTTTAAATCAAATAGTCATTAAATATTACTTACTTTTGACATACAAATAATTAAATAATGAAGTGAATCATTCTAAATATATTTCAATGTTATTCTAATTAATGATAAATGCATTTTAAGAAGAAAAGACATTAAATAAATTTGCCTTAAATTTGTTATCTCTGGTCATCTCTTGGATCCAGATATTGCTTTTAAAATAACAGACCTGGAAATACTATAGTGGGCTTGCTATATATAAAAAGGTTAGGTATAGGTCTAGGGTTGTAATATTTTAAAGGTTAACATGGCTGATTTGTGTTTTATTATAATAAGTTACTTTCTGAAGGTGATTCTGTGACTTTTGTTCCCGGTATAAAGACTTTAAAAGAAGCAATTATTGAGAGAAATGATGGGTACATAAACTACCTAAATACTTTGACTTCTGTGAACTTTCATATTGAGTGTCGAAAATTGTACGCTAGTAAAATTGCAGCAGCTAAACGTCGCCTTGAAGAGACTGGACCTTCAACGTCATCAACTGTACCTCCTAAAAAAGGGAATGGTGTGTTTGATTTTAAAATATTGTGCTTATTTTGTGGTGAAGTCGCAGATGAAGCAACAGAAGCAATAAAATCTGCGAAGTACAAACGCGTTATAAGTAAGTTTTTGAAGATATGACAATTACTCAATGATAACGAGGAGAGTGATGATGAGAATGAGTCTGAAATTCCTGGCCAACCTGAAGAAGATGAAGATTAATAATAATAATAATAATATTGAAATAAATAAAAACATTTTTTCCTACTCTGATCCAATTATCCTTCATTAAAATATAAGATATATATTAAGATAAAATATATTTGATTTAAAAGAAATATAAATATATGTATAAGATATTACATTTTAATTTTAGTAATATTTAATATATAATTAATTAAAAAAAAACGGTATAATAGATTGGGATTCACGATTTACCTTGCGCTAAAGGTACGTATGGCTAAGCGCTCCACACTCTGCGCCCTCTATCTCAAAAACGGTTCGACGTATAAAAAAATGTTTTTTAAAAAATTTGTAGAAAATTTTATTCTCTACAACTTCTATAATAAATGCATATACGATAGGAGGCAGAGAAAACGAGATATTCTCAAAAAACACGTTGGCATATGTGACTTTTGAGACAACATTTGTAATGCTAAAATAAAGGTTTTCACAAAAAATCAGATTATTCCGTTAGATTCCGAGGTTCATCCCTTTTTTTGACTAAGATGACTGTACTACTAAGGATATCCAGTGGACGTATGTGTGCTATCTGGGATTTAATCCCTGAATTTAAAAAAATCTTTCCACACTTTATTAATCTATGTTACCATGAGACAGAATTTGGAATTCAGGCAGAGTGGCATTTTTTTGCCCTTACACATGGCAAGAGTGCCTGCGTCGGTTTGGGGGGTACAGTAAAAAGGTTGACCCCGGTACAACTGTACCAGGTTGCATCAGAGAACATTCCAGGAATCAATTTTAAGTTCTGCAATAGCGACAATTATTTTTTTATTTAAAGAAAAGATTTGCTAAAACGCAGCACGCCCGGGGGGGACCCAAAAAATTCATGCTTTGATTGCAGTTTCAGAATCCAGAATAGTAACTGAACTTTTTTTTCTCAGCTTGAAACAACATATTCAAGACCTTGTTAAATGTGCTCAAATAACGAATTCTTATGGCAAGCCGTATTACCATTTAACAACACAATTTTTATTCAACATCATGGAGAATAATATAATAAAAATTGTTACAAAAAATAATCACATATAGGAAAGGTGTTGATGTTGAATTTGAATTCAATGAATTATTTTTAATACGTCTATAAATATTATAATTTTTATTTGAATCTTATGTTAACTTGCAACGTTTTCCCTATGGTAATATTAATTCAAGTATTTAAAACCATGTAGAATATAACTTTATTACTGGAATTAAAATATTGTTTAATATAATTTTAATTTCTAGAATTAAAATTATATTGTAGTATAATTTTAATTCGTGATTTAAAATTATGTAGAGTATAACTTTAAATGGGCATAATAAAATTATGTTTACACACATCATTTTAATTCACATAACTAAAATTATATTATTCATCATTTTAATTGAATTAAAATTATACTATACATCATATTAATTGAATTAAAATTATACTATACATCATTTTAATTGAATTAAAATAATACTGTACATAATTTTAATTAAATTAAAATTATCCACATAATGTTAATTTGGCAACACTGCAATCGCAAAACGTATGCTAACGCTAAAGCCGAGTTCATATAGATGCGAATTTGCGAATTTACGAATTTGCGAAATACGAATATTCGCATTTCGCAGCTCCTATTCATATAGATGCGAATTGTCGGAACCATTTTAGGGACATTGTTTTCTCACTAGGCGATATTTGCCATGGTATTTTAGGGACATTATTTTCTCTCCAGGTGATATTTGCCATACTTGGTTAACATTTTCTATAGGTAGGACCTGGTAGGTACTTAAATAGTAAAGTTACTTCTAAAAAAATATGCTACTATAAGGTAAAATAAGAAACTAATGTACCTCCAAAAACTTTTTGTCCATTATAAAGAACAAAAAACAACTTTAGCAAGAAACATTTCAAATAAAACTCAACAACGATGCAATACAAATGAAATAAACACAGAACATAAACAAAAATGACGCGGGTACATATAACAAATACGTATAATAGGCATCTGCATTAATGCGCATGCGCATCACGCCAAATTCGTGCGATTTTCGCAAAACATTGGATCAATCTCAAGATTCCCGCCCCCCAGATTTCAAATCTTGCGAATTCGCAGAATCTGTCGAAACGTCGAAACACTTTTCCCGCCAAATCAAATGGACCAATGAAAACATTTTCGCATTTCGCAAAATCGCATGTCGCATCTATATGAACCAGGCTTTAGAATGTTACTTTGTTTGGTAACTTTTAATAAAAGTCTTTTATGTTCTGTGACTTTTCGTTTGGGTAGTTGCCAACTACTAGTTGGTAATGTGGCAAAGAATTTTACTGTTTCAACAGAAAAAAGATTTCAAGAGGTAAGTTGTTTAATTCTAATTAAGGGCAACTATAGCGCTATAGCGTTCAGTACATAATAATAATAATAATAATAATTCATTTATTTGCCCAACGCCTGCGATATTGTTAAAAAATACAGGTATTGTTAAAAAATACAGGTATATTTCTATACCCGGAATCCAATTTTGTCCATCCTTCAAAGTCAGCTATGTTTCATACTTTTTTATCGAGCGATGGCCCAGAGCTAAGAATGCGATGCACTACACATGAAGGACAAAATCGAAATCATAATTATTATAGTAACATGCATTGCTTGTGCAATGCTCTACATTTTAAACTGAAAATAATCTAAAAATGTTATCCGTAGGTCGTTAGTAACTGCTGAATATGAAGCAAGAAAGACTTTCTGAAAGAGTAGCAAGGGTTTTACAAAGTTATTATGTACTGAATGTTATGCGTAATTACAATGAAACAACTTACCTTTGTAAATATTTTTCTGTAAAGTAAAGTAAAATTTGTTGCTGCAAATGCCACCAACACAGTGTGCCCACAAAATACCGCCTGACACTACCACACTAGCCAAACGAAAAGTTACCAAAAAAAGGAACATTTCGCGATTGCGGCGTTGCCGAATTAACATTATGTACATAATTTTAATTCAATTAAAATTATGTATAGTATAATTTTAATTTTGTGAATTTTAAATTATGTGTGTATAATTTTAATTCTGGAATTAAAATTATATGTGCGTAGTTCTAATTCACATAATAAAAATTATACAATACATCTTCTTAATTGAATTAAAATAATGTTCAGGGTGATCCCCTATAATGTCGCCCCCCTTTAACTTTTTTATTTTAAGTGTCCGAAAAAATTTCAAAGTGCGGTTATGTAGGTACTAAAAAAACCTTTTTTGATCACACTATATATGTATTTATTTTTCAATTCCTTGTAAAATTCTAAGCATATTTCATAAAACCTAAATTCAACCGTTTCTGAAATATTTAAATTATTTTTAAGATAATAAGTTGAAATAGTTTGTCTTTCTCTGTCTGAGTAGGCCATTTTTACTTATTTAACAAGACATATTGACATAATGTCACTAAAGGAGTTTATTGACTTGATAACTTCATACAATTTTTCAACTATTATAAAAAAAAATACTAATGCCTATAATTGTGTGGATAACATTCTGACCACAATACCGGAAGAGTACTTTTCTTCTGATGTTGTGGATCTGAAGTTATCTGACCACTACGCACTTACTTTAAAATTTAATCTTCAACTTGAGAATGATATATCATCACATAAAACTGTTAGGCCTACAGACCTACCTTGTTTGTAGGTCTGTGGTTAGGCCTATTACTCAAATGGGCCTCTTTAAATTATATAAGTATGTTGAACAAATTGATTGGAACATTGTTTTGGAATCACCTCCGTGCATCGAGGAAAGATTTAATAAATTTTTAAGTTTACTCTCAAATGCCGTAGATGTATATTTACCGACAAAAATAATTAAATGCAAAAGTAAATTAAACCATAAAACACCTTGGTTTAGTCAACATTTGCGAAACATCCGGTCTAATTTGAACATCATGATTGATATACAGAAATCTTCTGGCAATATACACTTACTTGATAACATCAAGAGATATAAATGTTATTACAGGAAAGAAATAAACTTAGCAAAGAAACTAGCAAATGATACTATTATAAAAAATTCAACCAACACTTGCCAAGCAAGCTGGAAAATTATAAATACACACCGACCCAAACAAACTACAAGTAACTGTTGTAACGTTTCTCCAGATGATTTCAATAGTTACTTTGCTAATATTCCCCATAATATAATAAACTCCCTAAATAATCCCATTAATAACCACGATTATTACGCGAGCTTTCTTGATAATTTCTCGGGCCCGACATTTCAGTTTAATGAATTTACTTTTATTGAGATAAGAGATAATATTCAAAATTTAAATAATTCTAAAAGTCTTGATTATTATAACTTAAACTCAAAAATCCTAAAAACTCTATTAAATTTAATCATTGTGCCTTTAACGAACCTCATGAATACTTGTCTAAAAGAATCTGTCTTTCCACAAAGTTTAAAAATATCCAGAGTATTACCTATATACAAAAAAGGTTGTCATAATGACCCCGGTAACTAAAGACCAATTTCTATAACTCCCATAGTAAGTAAAGTAATTGAAAAAAGCCTTAAAAAACAATTAGTTAATTATTTTGAGTGTAATAAATTATTTAACAGCTGTCAGTATGGATTTAGACCTGGAATGTCCACCACGATGGCAATTAATGATTTGATAAAGTTAATATACAAATCGTTCGAAAACCAAAGCTATACAGGAGTTTTGTTTTGTGATATATCCAAAGCTTTTGACTGTGCTTCCATTGATGTTCTTATGACAAAACTTAAAAGGTATAACTTTGGACAAAGTGCCTGCTCCCTGTTGCATTCATATATGTCCAACAGACACCAATTTGTATTATTTAAGAACAAGTCTTCCACGTTATTACCAATTAATATAGGAGTGCCGCAGGGATCTGTTCTTGGTCCTTTAATATTTTTAATATATATTAATGATTTACCAAAATGCACCTCGCAAGCTAACTTTGTCCTTCTTGTCGACGATACAACTGTCGCAATATCAAACAGAGACTTAAATAACATCAATGGAAGAAGCTAAAGTCATAATTAATGACTGGTTTCTTGCCAATGCCTTAAAACTTAACCAAGAAAAAACAACAACAACTTTTTTTTCCCTAAAAACAGGAGAACACTCAGATGTTTCTTATGCGAAATTCCTGGATAGCAAGTTATTGTGGGAGGAGCACACTAATAATGTTTCGCACAACATGTCCACGGGCTTATACGTATTACGCAATCTTAAATTTATTGTATCACAGACAGTATTACTAAGTGCATATCATGCATTGGTACATGCCAAAATGTCTTATGCCATTCTAGTATGGGGACACGCAGCCACGGCCTCACGTGTTTTTAAAATTCAACGTAAAGCCATACGCATTATAGATAATATTAAATACCGAGATGACGTTCGATCCTCTTTTATAAAACTAAGAGTGTTGACTTTACCATGTGTCTATATATACAATTGTCTATTACATATGAAAAAAAACATATCGGACTACTCCACCCGAAATCAAGTGCATAATATAAATACCAGAAATAATGAAAACTTACATATTGAGTATCATCGATTAAAACGAACTAAAAATTCAATAACCTATTGGGGACCTATGTGTTATAACAAATTACCCAAGCATGTTAAAGAAATGCCGTTAAAATCATTTTGTAATTTCATAAAATTTTATTTAATTGAAAAAGCCTTTTATAACCTTCAGTAGTTTCTGGATAATGATATGTTATGAATTTTTTTGTATTTTTTTGTATTAATTGGTTTTTTATTACCTTTAGGTATATTGTACTGTTTTATGCAAATAAAGTATCTTGTTTTTTTTCTTATATTTATTATACTTATAAGGTATTTTATGTAAATGCTAATTAGTTAGTCTCATTTTTTTATTATTATCATGTATTATATTTTTTGTGACGAGTGTAAATACTTATTGTATGTAAACACGAATAAAGCATTATTATTATTATTATTATTATTATTATAATAATTTATTTTCAATAAAAATTTTGGTTTACTGAGGCTTCTTGATTTTTAACAGTTTAAAAAAAACATTTAATGATAATGAACATTTCGAATGCGAATATTTCAGAAACAGTTGAATTTAGGATATGGTTTGTTATATGAATTATGCTTAGAATTTTACAAGTACTCGAAAAATAAATTCATATATAGGGTGATCCATTGAAAAAAAATACACTTTTTGTTTTTCCCTGTATATTGATCAATTTTTAATTTTTTTAATAAGTAGAAAAAAAGTATTTTTTAGTACCTACATAACCACACTTTTAAATTTTTTGGGACACTTAAATTAAAAAAGTTAAAGGGGGGCGACATTATAGGGGATCACCCTGTACACATAATTTTAGTAAGCCCATTTAAAATTATACTCTACATAATTTTAAATCACGAATTAAAATTATACCCAACAAAACACTGATTTCTGTAATTTAAACTCAAAAGAATCGCTCAATTCGACAGGTTTAGACCAACAAATTATAAATGTTAATTTAATCGAGCGCGAAAAGATTTTTCATATAAAGGTGTAAGGCCACCCGTGTTTACGGTATGTCAAGTGATACATCATCTGAAAGGGCTTCTAAAGACCTTTAAAACAAGCTATTACTCAATGCTCTGTGACTAGCAGTTCCTGAGATATACCTGTTTTTTAAGAGCCTGCAGAGGTAAATTGGTAAATTTATTGATTTTCAAAAATCCATAACAAAAAACTTGGTTTAAAAAAATTCATGTGATACATCATCTGAAAGGGCTTCTAAAGACCTTTAAAACAACCTATTAGGTACTCAATGCTCTGTGACGAGCAGTTCCTGAGATATACCTGTTTTTTAAGAGCCTGCAGAGGTAAATTGGTAAATTTATTGATTTTCAAAAATACATAACAGAAAAACTACTGTTTAAAAAAAAATTGGTTTTTCGAGTTTTTTAATGGGAAGAGCAACTGTACCAATTTAACTCGAGGACTTCAAAGATCTGTTTGCTCAAACTTAGCCCACGCATTTAAAGATTTACCGCCTCTTCTAGGCTTATCTAGAATTGAACAAAATTGCTCAAACTTTAATTCATATCGCACGGCTGTCAAAGATCTAAAGCCGGGAATACATCTGAGAAACGTTGCCATTCGTTCGCATTCGCTGTTATTGCCAACATTGCTGCTCGTTTGCGCTCGTTCGTAGGCATTCGCGGCAACGTTGCTTGGTAGACTGACACATTTGCGAATTGCATGCAAAAAATGCCAGAAAACATTCACTAGCATTCTACTCATTCGCGGAGCTAGAAATCGTAAACAAATAGCAAGTCTGACTTCTGGTGGTATTGCATGCTTCTCTGAAGTTTGTATTCCCTTTAACAATTTCTGGTATAACCATTTTCAGAAGGAAGCTAAAATTTTCTCGAGACATTCTAGTAAAGTTTAAAAAAAAACTCAAATATAAATCATTCATCCAAACAAGTCCCTTTTTCCTCTTCTGTTTTTCTTTCCGTCGTTTAATGATTTTATGGATAATTAGGTATATACGAGGCACAGGCCACTATTAAATGATTCTCAATCATTTTTATCATTCATGTACGGAAACAAAATCAACTTTCCTCCCTGAATTGTAGCGAAGTAACAACGTTCGCAGACATTCGCAACTCGGATTTCCTTTTGATCTTTTTTGTTTTACCGACAGACGATGGAAAACGTTGCCATTCGTTCGCGTTTGTTTGCATTCGTTCGCATTCGTTTGTCAAGTGTGGATGGTCATTTGTGGTCATTCGCAACGAATAAATTTTGGTGCGAACGGCCAGCACAGCAAACGAACGTTTTCCATCGTCTGTCGGTAAAAAAGAAAAGATCAAAAGGAAATCCGAGTTGCGAATGTCTGCGAACGTTGTTACTTCGCTACAATTCAGGGAGGAAAGTTGATTTTGTTTCCGTAGTTGAATGATAAAAATGATTGAGAATCATTTAATAGTGGCCTGTGCCTCGTATATACCTAATTATCCTTAAAATCATTAAACGACGAAAAGAAAAACAGAAGAGGAAAAAGAGACTTGTTTGGATGAATGATTTATATTTGAGTAGAACAAGATATGATGGTATGAACTTACTAGTCGATTTAAATCCTACGTTTTTTTTTAAACTTTACTAGAATGTCTCGAGAAAATTTTAGCTTCCTTCTGGAAATGGTTAAACCAGAAATTGTTAAAGGGAATGCAAACTTCAGAGAAGCATGCAATACCACCAGAAGTCAGACTTGCTATTTGTTTACGATTTCTAGCTCCGCGAATGAGTAGAATGCTAGTGAATGTTTTCTGTCATTTTTTGCATGCAATTCGCAAATGTGTCAGTCTACCAAGCAACGTTGCCGCGAATGCCTACGAACGAGCGCAAACGAGCAGCAATGTTGGCAATAACAGCGAATGCGAACGAATGGCAACGTTTCTCAGATGTATTCCCGGCTTAAGATGGTGCCTTCAAAACCTTTGGTTGATTTGATATGAAATTACCCTTGGCATGAATTTTATTTTATTTATTTTAAACCAATTAAGGACCAGCGTGAAAAAAAAAACAAAATAAGGACCACCCCATTGGACATAGTTTATAATTATATTATTATATTTTTATTATTATATTTTACCTGAATTTTTAAATAGAGTATTTGGCGCGTAATCTGAATAATTTTAAACTTCTAAAGGTGACATTTGAAACAAAGAAAATATAACAACTTTAAAAACTTACTTATCCTCAGCATCAGATCCTTGAGTCGTGTGACTTTGATGTGAACCACTGCTAAGCTGAGAGTTCCTTCCAAAACTGCCCCTTCTTACAGGTCCCACTGTTCTCTGGTTTGCAGGTTTAACAGTTATAATTAGATTTGAGCTATTTGCCACCATCATATCTGTTACTTGATCAAGTGTCTTTCCTGACACTTCTATACCATTTACTTCAAGAACTTCATCGTTTACCGCCAAAAGCCCAGTAGATTCCGCCAAACCTCCAGGAACCAATCTGGATATAAATATACCCGGAATTTTTTCTAGCCCTTTAACAATACATAATAAATTTAATTTGGATTAATCCAGTACCCAGATAGCAATCGTGCGTTGCACGTAGGTCGCACGGCGTGAGAACGCACACGTGTGGTCGATTTCACACGCATATGAGTAGCATAGCCGTGCGCGCCCACGCGATGAGCGCAGTATGAGCGCACGACGTGATCAGAGCGCAGTATGAGCGCACGACGTAATCAATGATCTCTTACACTGTGCTTATCGGCAGTGATGCCAGATTATATATAAAAAACAGTAGATTTCGTTTTTATTCACCTTATAATTACAAAAATTATACAATCAATAATAATTAAATAATGTTAAATTGCAATTTGCATTGTTTCACTAGGTCCAATTAAAATGACATGCATCAACTGATTTATGTATATATATATATATATATATATATTATAATTTATTATATTGCATTTAAATTCAAGTTTTAAAATTCGCGCGGGCAACGCGGTAATTCGACAAAAACATAACCTAAAAACATAACTACATGTATACATTGCTGCAAAGCGGGTTGTATTTATTTTTCTATTGTGTTTGTTAAGTCCATGTCTGACGGTGCAACTTCTCGCGGCGACTTTGTTGCGGCGACTAGGTCGCCGCGATTTTTTGGTGGTCACACGATGCAACTAATCAGCTGATCTAAACTGTCCTAAAATAGAACATGTTCTATTTTCATACAATAAAATCGCCGCGACTTGGTAACTTTTTTAGGGATTTACGAATTTTCACTAAATTTTTTGGTTGGTACTTAATATTTATCAGTTGTGGAATGACAGATGTGATTTGCGTGTGCTTTAATCAGAGTGTTTTTATTTATTTACAAATTGTGATAATGAACCAAATAGGCTCACAGGGATTTACGTGGGATAGGGAATCCACTAAAATATTAATTCTAGGTTACGAGACAAACCCGAATCTGTACCTCACAAATGATCCGGGTTATAAATTAAAAAATAAATATATATTTTTACACCACAAAATATTTATAACTTTAAAAGAAAAACAAAACCGATTTAAATTAACATTAAATTTGTTTAGGTATTTTTATTTTACAATCAAGTAATTGTCGGTTATGTTGGCAATCCTAGTAGAAAATAACGTCAGTTTGGTTGCACCGTGTGAACACTCTAGAGGCGAGAAAGTCGCTGCAACTAGTCGCTGCAACAAAGTCGCCGCGAGAAATTGCACCGTCAGACATGGACTTTAGTTATTAAGGATTTCAGGTAAGTGTGAAAAATATAAAGATTAAATCATAACAAGCATTTTCCCATCATAATTGATTATTTTTCTTGGGATCTCACAATAATTAAAATTTTGAAATACCAATAAACATAAATTAGGTACCCTAGAAAATGTTTCATTAGCTGTAAAAACAGACAATCAGTTGCGCAATGAAACAGATAGTCACTGACGAATTCGTTAAATCAAATATTACTTGGGATGGTTCCAAGGGGAAAATTGAATTTAGAACAACAAAAATTTGCAATACCCTATATCGTAAGTGCCTACTACTTTTTTTTTAATAAAATAATCAATGTTATTTTTAATTTTTTGCTGCAAAAAGGACTAATTCGTTTGAAGGACCCTCAAATAAAGGATCCTTTAAATATGATTTTAAAGAGGTTATTAGGGCTACAAAACAACGACAAAAAAATGCCGAAAAACAAACAAATAATAAATTAAACTCTGGCAAAATTTTGCCAAAGTTAAGAACAAATGTACCCGAATTTCCTGACAGTGACCGAAATAGTGGAGTATCTGACTATGAAAGTGATTTTGATTAGAATATATTGTAATCAAAATCACTTATAAGAATTAGAGTTTTTATTTACTTTTCAGATTTTGGGATTTTTTTTTATGTTACTTTGGTTTTTAAAATCACTTATCAATATTTGCATTTTTATATACTTTTAAATTTTTATTTTTTTTAGGATTTTTTATTTTACTTTTGTAATTTTTTGTATCATCTGACTATGAAAGGGATTTTAATTAGAATATATTCTAATCAAAATCACTTATAAGAATTAGAGTTTTTATTTACTTTTCAGATTTTGGGATTTTTTTTATTTTACTTTGGTTTTTAAAATCACTTTTCAATATTTGCATTTTACATACTTTTTAATTTTTATTTTCTTTAGGATTTTTTATTTTACTTTTGTAATTTTTAAAAATATTTTTACTTTATGATTTTATGATTTTACTTTTGTGATTTTTGACAGTAGGATTTTTTATTTTACTTTTGTAGTTTTTAAAAATATTGATCAACCTGTGCATTTTTATTTACTTTAAGTTTTGTGATTTTACTTTTGTGATTTTTGACGGTATACCTATTTTTAAAATCACTTGATCAATTAATCAACTTGTGCATTTTTATTTACTTAAAAACTTTGTTATTTTTGAAAGTATTTTTAAAAACAGCTTTTTTTCTGTTTAAGATTTTTAATTACTTTAGCATTCTATTATTTTAATTGGATTTTTTGAAAGTATTTTCAAAATCACTTGATAAATTGGGGTGACATTCACAATATCGAAATTCATTATATCGAATTCAAAATATCGAACACTTTTTATCGAAAATCAAAATATCGAAAATACAAAATGTCGAAAATCAAAATATCGAAAATTCAAAATGTCGAAAATGATAATACCGAAATTTTATTTAATCGAATTTTCAATTTATCGAAAATAAAATCTCGACCGCATACCAAACCAACCCAAACTTAACAACCCAACCCAACCGACCCCGCCCCATTGAGCAATAGAGATATAATATATCTAAGGGCAGGCTGGATTGTGACAATGGGGCGGGAGGGGCCCAATGGGGCGGGGTCGGTTGGGTTGGGTTGTTAAGTTTGGGTTAGTTTGGTATGGCACAATGCAGTGTACCTGCATAACCAAAATGACAGCTATTCGTCATAACCTTGAGGAATACTTTGCTACATTTAGCCTCTAGTTGAAAATGAGGTTAAAATATGCGACAGTTGAGCACACACTTTTCTACCTCCGTCCGACGGTCGGGGAGACACTACCTTTAATTATTCGACATTTTCAAATCGACATTTTAATTTTCGATATTATCATTTTCGACATTTTGAATTTTCGATATTTTGATTTTCGACATTTTGTATTTTCGATATTTTGATTTTCGATAAAAATTGTTCGATATTTTGAATTCGATATAATGAATTTCGATATTGTAAACGTCACCCGATAAATTGATCACGTGTGAATTTTTAATTTGAGATTTTTATTTACTTTTTATTTAAGATTTTGTGATTTTTAAAAGTATTTTAAAATCACTTAATTAATTAATCAACATGTGGATTTTTATTTACTTCAATATTTTTACTTGCTTTAAGATTTTGTGATTTTACTTTTGTGATTGTTTAGTATTTTTAAAATCAATTGATTAATTGATCATGTGCTTTTTTATTTATATTAAGATTTTTTTATTTTACGTTTGTGATATTTATTTACTTTTTTAAATTGATTTTGATTAAAATTTGCATTTTTATTTACTTTTTCCCTTTACTTGAATATATATATATATATATATATATATATATATATATATATATATATATATATATATATATATATATATATATATATATATATATATATATATATATATATATATATATATATATATATATAATATATATTATATATATATACGGGTTTAAGGCAAAACGACACAAACGCCAAAATTTAAAAAAAATTGTTACAGCTTTAGCTAGAGAATTTAATTCTCTATCAACATGTCCTTCTAACAATTTTTTGAAAAATTTGGCGCTTGTGCCATTTTGCATTAAACCCGTCGTTATATATGCATTTCCTTTTGAAATATACAACTTTTTTGACTCATTCATGTGCGCTGGAAATGCGTCGGCACACGTGCGCTTTAAATGCGCCGGCACACGTGCGCTGCATATGAGACGCATGGGTGCCATACCAAACTAACCCAAACTTAACAACCCAACCCAACCGACCCTGCCCCATTGGGCCCCTCCCGCCCCATTGCCACAATCCAGCATGCCCTTAGATATATTATACCTCTATTGCTCAATGGGGCGGGAGGGGCCCAATGGACCGGGTCGGTTGGGTTGGGTTGTTAAGTTTGGGTTGGTTTGGTATGGCACAATGCAGTGTACCTGCATAACCAAGATGACAGCTATTCGTCATAACCTGTATGACAGCGGTCGAGATTTTATTTTCGATAAATTGAAAATTCGATTAAATAAAATTTCGATATTTTCATTTCGACATTTTGAATTTTCGATATTTTGATTTTCGACATTTTGTATTTTCGATATTTTGATTTTCGATAAAAAGTGTTCGATATTTTGAATTCGATATAATGAATTTCGATATTGTGAATGTCACCCATACAAAAGTAACATATAAAAATTCGCGCAGAGTGCAGGGTGCAAAAGAAGGAAAATCAAAAATAAAGGGTGTTGAAAAATATGCATATGTGTATGTTGGGCATATTAAGGGTGTAGTGCAGAAAGATGAAATGATGGAATACTTAAATGAAAATTTTCCTAATAACAGCTTCCAAGTAAAAAAAACTAAACTCAAAAGGTAACAACAGTAGCTTTAAACTAAGGTAGACGTTAAAAATAAAGAAATATTGTTTAATGAATCCAAATGGCCGCAAGGTAGTTTTTTCGAGGTCCCATCAATAAAAATGAAAATAGAAAATATTCTAAAAGTATTTCATTGTAATATGCAGGGTGTTGAGTGAAAACTTGATGTTCTTGCAATTATTATCAGAAATAAACGCAGATATAGTTTGCCATAGTAATCACTGGTTAAAAAAATTTTATTCGTGGCCGTGTTTGTATTTTTGCAAAGGCTAATTTAAATTGAAGAACCCTGGTATATAATAAATCAAATGAGAAGCATTTTGAAGTGTGTGTTAGTGAATACAATAGTGGCAACTTAAAAATCTATATTGTTTGTGTATATCGTTCACCTAATAGTGATTTTAATGTATACAGGGTGGTCCAGGATTAATCTGAAAATTTTTAATGATCGATAGAGCCTGAAAAAACAATAAAACCAAACCCAAAAACATGTTTTCAAAATGCATACTAACGGAGATATAGTCCTTTAAAATAATTTTTAAACCATTAAACCGATTCTTCTCAAATTTTCTGTAGGTTAAGCTTCTGTCGATAATATAATGAAAATTTTCTACAAAAGGCCCAGTGGCGAAGATTTTCGGGGGATTCCCCTTTTTACCCTCATATTTTCGACGCCACTGGATTTTATTAGAAAATCATCAGATTTATTTTTATCCCTTTTCAATGTAAAAGCAAAACTTTTATGTTATTTTTTTATCAGTGGTTTCGGAGATATTTCAGTTTAAAATTTCAAAAACACTGTGTACACGGAACTTTTGTTATTATTTTAGTAATAAAAAATGATTTTTTTTTCTGAACGAAAATTTAACACACAAGTTTTGCTTCTAAATTGAATAAGAAATCTGATGATTTTCCAATAAAATCCAGTGGTGTCGAAATATGGGGGTAAAAAAGGGAAACCCCCTCAAAATCTCCGCCGCTGGGCCTTTTGTAAAAAATATTACCTACACAAAATTTGAGCAGAATCGGTTTAATGGTTTAAAAGATATTTAAAAAAACGTTTTTTTGCCTTTGAAGGGCTATTAGTGTGTTAGTGTGTATTTTTGAAAAATGTTTTTGGGTTTGTTTTTATTGTTTTTTCAGGCTCTATTGATTATTAAAATTTTTCAGATTAATCCTGGACCACCCTGTATATTGAAAGATTTCAAAAATTTATGTACAAATTTTTTAAAAACAATTATTTCTATATTGTGTGTAGCGACTTAAATGTAAATATCTTGCAGATTGCTGTCAAAAAATTATTTGTTAAATATCTTAAGTGAGTTTAATATAAAACCTGACATAAATGTTCCTACTCGTATAACAACAAATACAGCTATCTGCATGATAATATATTTTCAAACTTAGATGTAAATAATACTCAAATTAATGGTATATACTTTACGGATCATTACTATCTGATGTGTAATTTTTTTTCAAGGAATCCAGTAGGACTGAAAAAAATGTATATTGAGAGAGGATTTTTCTGTAGAAGAATTTTAAACTTTTATCAGAGGAATCGTGGTCTGTATATGGGGAAGGCGATTCTAGTGCTAAATTTTTTCTCAATAGGTTTCTTTTTTATTATAATTGTGAATTTCCGCTGTGTAAAAAAACAATAAGAAATAAATAATGGTTTACTAGAGATCTAAAACAAATTCATCAACAATTATGCGAAATGAAAACTCTTTCTAGGACTCTCAATAACCCGACATATACGAAACGATATAAAGAATTTAAGAGAATTTATGAAAACTCTATAATTAATGGCAAAAAAAACATAAATAATTCTATTGAAAATGCTACTAACATCTCAAAGGAAAGTTGGAAGATAATTAATAAGTCTAAAGCCGTAAGGCATTTAATATCTGAAATACTAGTAAATAATACTACCTTTAATGATCCAAAAGATATGTGTGCAATTTTTAACAATCATTTTATTAATAATATAAACAATACTTTGGTACCTGAATTTTATTGAAAATTAATCTTTTACCGTGTCCGAAAAGTTTTTTCTTCATTCCGTAACTAATTGATACAATTAAAAAGACTACTAAAAAGCATGCAGCTGGATTTGACAATATCGACGGTAAAATCTTAAACTTGGTTGGAGAAATTGTAGGTGTTCCTCTGACGCACCTTGTGAACTTGTCCTTTTTTGATGGAGTTTACCCCAGCTCATTAAAGAAGTCTAAGTGTATACCGGTATATAAGGGAAAGGGTTGCAAAAATGATCAAACTATAGACTATATAAACTTTTGCTTAAATACTTTAATCCGTAGGTGTACGGGGTCCACCCCTTAAGTGGGTCGGTCTCCTCTTATTTATTCGACAGAAAAAAATGCACAATCAAGTGGTAAAAAAGTCTCACTTGGGGTTCAATTCTTTGGCCTTTGATTTTTATTATATTTATTAATGACATATCTGTCTTATTTAATAAACATGCTAAATTTGTATTGTATGCTGATGATACAAATGTATTGCTTATGGATAAAGAAATGAAAAATCTTTCCAAAAACTCTTCCTTGGTGTCAAATCAGGTTAGTAAAAATGGATTACTATTAAATGTTAACTAAACAAACTTTATGCAATTTTTTGCAATGCAAGGCTTGATTTTAGTCTATACATAAACATTAATAGTTTATCAATTTCAGCCCGCGATACAGTAAAATTCTTGGGTATAACATTTGTTCAAATAGCTCCCCAAACGCTGCCGAAGAATACTCCAATCTGTTATATATTTCTTAATTAATTATCATTTCTCTTAACTCATCGAGATTTTTTTTGTCCCTAAGATGCTGAAACCCGTACATTTTCGACACGGAGCCAAGTCCGGTGATCTTGCTGAACGTGGCCACTTATTACACGTTATGAAAAAGTGTTTTGCAAATATTCTCTGACCAACAAAGTATGATGTGCGAAACATCCATCCTTCTGAAACCACACGGCTTCAAAAGACACAGGCCCCTGCGGAGACAATTTGATTTTGCAGCAGTTCTAATGACCATTTAACGTACCATCTATAAAAACGTTTAATTTTTGAGGTCTTTGTGTGTTGGCGGCATAAAATTTGTGATGACTCGTCCTGGACAAATATCGTTTGTTCACGGAATTGTGCCTACCATGTAAAGTAAATGATGACTCACCGGTGAAAAGGATATTTTTAGTAAAATTTTCATCCCGGTTCGCCATTTCCATAACGTTTTCGCAAAATTTCATGCGACGGTATTGATCAGGACCAGGAAACTGCGCATTGTCTCTCTTTAATTTATTTGAGTGATACTCATCATAAGTAACTCATGCTCTCTCAAAACTTTTACTTTCATAGACATGAAAGTTAAAACTGTATAGCAACAACTTGTTTGGTTAACTGTTCGATGTTTGCAAAAAAAGTGTCCCGTAATTCGGGCTCTTCATTCACGGGCCTTGCTTGCAGTTCCCTATTATGAGTAAATTGATTAACGCTGCCATATGGAACAAAATTATTTAGAACATTTTTGTTGCTCTTGCTGGTAAAGGCCTATTTGGAAACATTGGAAAATGATCGTTGAATTTGTAGATCCGAAATACAACTTATATGCCAAGAAATAATTTGATTAGAGTGTAGACCATTTTTATTTAAGAATATCTGAAATTGTACCACAAAAACACCACCGCATAGTTTCAACACATTCCCTGATCTGAGTATGAGTCCGAAGCGACAAGTGGTACCCGCGGCAGACTGCTCCACCATGGTTCACCACTCCGACTACAAAATCCCATGTATTTTTAGTAGAAAAGTCACCATGATTTTTTTCAGATTTTTTTGAAAATATTTAGAGGTCTCTAAATCATTTTTATGAGGAAAAGGCTCTGTTAAAAATTTAAGCCTGTCATTTTTTAACATTTAAAAATCTAAAAACCATTCTAATTTTTTATAAAAAAAATTATTTGAATATTACACCCCCATTTCATCAAAAAAAATAAGCTAAAATAAGTTCTTTTAAATTAGGAAAAAAGGGATGAAACTTGCAGTAAATATTCTTCTTTTGATATCGAACAATACCACGAATCGATAATTTTGTTTTACATTATTTATGTAGGTTTTTTATTAATTGAGAATAAAGTAATTAATAATTTACAACAGATTCCGAATCGACCAATAAGAACGAGTTATCAAGCCTCTGGGCGTTTTTGTTACATAAACTCATCTTGAACCATAATTACAGTTACAGTTAATTACTTTTTCAAGAAGTAATAACCACAAAATAACAAATTAAAAAATTAACAACACCATTTTTTATTCGAAGCTTCAATTTTCGGGACATTACGACAGAATAGTGTCGGCAGGAAGAAGGTTGGGTTTTATAACGAAAATGGAGCGCGATTTTGCAAATTTTAGATCCTTTGAGACATTGTTCAGTTCTTTGGAAAGATCAAAGTTGGTGTATGCTTCAATTATATGGTCCCCGTGATATAATATCAGTTTTAATAGACTTGAGTCAATTCAAAACAGATTTGCAAGGTTTGTTAAAAATAAATTTTTAACAAACAGTGAATTAACTACTGCCCAAGCTAAAGAATGTTTAGGTTTATTGACATTAAGGCGGAGAAGAGTTTCCAGTGAACTGATGTTCTTTTATTAGGTAGTGAACGGGTTAATTGCCTCTCAGGACATATTGTCATGCTTGGTTCCTAATTTTAGAACAGTTTATGCTAGTAACTCACTCTTGACTCGCGTTTGTAAATATGTCACTATTGTGATATAAATTTTTTTTGTCAAGGATGTACCAAATAAAAAGGTTTATGTGATTTACTATTTTTAAGTTATATAATTCTTAAAAATAAATGTAATATTGTTATTTATTTGTTATATATATATATATATTATTTAATTGTTTTATACGTACCCGGAGAACATTCGTGATATTCATACGAATATCATGTCGTGATTTTCACAAATTTTATTCATGCTGATATCATACGGAAGTCACCGCGTGATAAATGAAAATCATACGAACGTCACGTAGTGAATTTCACAAATTTTATTCATACGGACATCATCCGGATGTCACTGCGTGAGAAATAAAAATCATGTCGTGATTTTTTATGCCATCGCTGTTTGCGATTGACCGATGGCACAAAAAATCATGTCTTAATTTTTTATGCCAAAGGTGTTTGGATAATCATTTTTGCGCCACGTTCGTAACTAAGAGAAAAATTATGTTAAATCAACAGTTTTTGCGGTTAAATACATTTAATATTTTCTTGGATTTAAATTAACTATACAGGGTGTTTCATAATATATGCGCAGGACTTCAGGATGTGATAACTCATCCAAAAAGATGAAAAAAGTCGCTATTAACTTACCCTGTAAAATGCACAATTTTCGAGATACAGGGTGTTGAAATTTTAGAAAAAAAATCGTTTTTTTAGATTATCTCTGGAACCGTTTATCGTACAAAAAACAGCTTTTGTAAGCATTTTCTACTCAAAATAAGCTATGTTTTGTGCTAGAAAAAAATAATGAGGTATTACTTGACCCCCATTCCCATTTGATAAAATTTGGACGATGAACACCACACTTAGGGGGAAGATGTTGCTTTATTTTTTAAATCAAAAGTTGTCCCCTGACAAACAGACTTGACGTGTTTTTGGATTTTGCCGAAAAGTTATTTCGCAGCCTGTAATGCCTTGCGGTACGTTTTCGATGGGCCACCCTATTAAAACAATGGCAATAATATGTCATAGGAGTAGAAAATAATACATGTTTCGGTCATAAGGTTATTATTATTTTTTGTTTAATCTGTTTAGAATTTTCTTAATTCCATAAAAAATTGTTCTACAGTTACAGGTGTCGCTGAAAGGACCTAAGTGCTAATGAAACTTACCATTTTGAGTGACTTTAACGCTTGTCCCATCTCTTATATAAAATCCAAGTGGTTTATCTGATCCGTGTTTAAGCAGTCGCACACGTCTACATGTCTCAGGCACAATATCGACATCTATGATAGCCGACACTTGTCGAAAGTCATGCGGGTTCGAAATTGCGAGCGGTTTGACTCTTCCTGGAGTTCCGCCGCCCAGGATGGTCGAAATCAGATTGCGGTGTTTCATGGTACCATATCCGTTAAGTTCCTCAAGACTGTCACCTATATTTAAATGTATGATTATAATATAATTGTTGTCTTATTAAGGATTTATGGTATTAAACAAATTATAGTTTGGTTTTTAAATAATAATCAAAAACATCGTATAGAAAAAAAGTATTTTATTTGACAAAAAACAAATGTTGTGTTTCTTTTAAATAAATTCGATTGGGAAACTCCTCAATTGGAGTAGCAAAATCACCTGTAGCATTAACTAATTTAAAAAAATAACGTTTACCTCATTCCCTAAAAATGTTTACATTAAATTTAAATGTTTTTAAAAAGAAAAATTAAATTTATACTCTGCTTATTTTTATTTCATGTGCAATCCCAAAATTTTAAGTGATTTATATGTTGTGTTTTACGTAATTGCCAATGGAATAAAAAAGTTAAATCTAAGATAATCTAACTCTGACACGCGTCTAGGGGGAGACCAATAGGAATCCTGAGGAGAAAATGAGCGTGGCTAATTATTTAAACTCAATTTAAAAGAAATATAGTGTGTTCAGGTAATGAAATGTACTAACTACTATTAAGGGACATAACCCCATTTTTTTGGCTTCACTCCACAAGTTTTGAAAAACACGTGCACCGATATATGTATTCCCGTGGCTGTGCGTAATTAAGACTTCGGGTCAAATTTGACCCCCGCGATAGTACGTGATTTTTTTGTATTATCTTGAAAAAATGGATATTTTGTTTTTTTTTAAATAAAGGTTTTGTTAACTGCACCTGCGTTTTTAAAAGGCTTTTTTAAGTGGGGTCAGTGGGGACCCCACGATAGTAGACTAATATAAACTATATACAACTGCTTAACAGTTGAACTGGATAATTATAATTATCCCGAAATTTTAATGTAATAATGTTGTCGATCCCACTCTGTATGTTGTGTATGAACACATCTGCAGTAAACATTTTTTGCAGTTTTTGTTGTTACTTCTTTAAAACAACTATATAGAAGTGTGGTTTTAAAATTACAACCTTTTAGTGTGCCAGAAGATCTTGTACCGCCTTTATTACTTGTTATAAGAATGAACGTCAGTTCATTCGCATTAAAATGATGCCGTTACGTAGATTAATAGCAGTACAATTTGTGCGTTGGATAGGTTTACCTCAAGAAGAAGTCGTAAGTCGATCATGAAGTCGGTATGTAGCAACTGGGCCTTCAGCATACACGTATTGTAAACGATCGGATAGAATGGAATGGCCAGCATGTTCACCAGACTGGAATTGCATTTAAAACGTTTGGGCCGAAATGTCCAGGCAATTCAATCGAAACTTGATCATGAGTCCTACAAACCGTGTAACAAAATTAAGGCGAGCCAGGGGTGGTCCTACACGATATTAAACTTTTATATAACTGGTGCAAAAACAAGTAATACAATAACTTTGGATTTGTTTATTTTTAAATATTTGTATCTTTTACTTTAATTACACATTTCTTTAAATTTAATAAATGTTTTTTGATTTCTTTTGTTTTATGATAACGTCCATCAGTAAACCATTATTCAATGTTCTTGAAATTTGTTATTTAAAATATTGACGCTGGCAATTTTAATTTTTCCTAATACTCACAATTGTTGAGCAGTATATACGGTATAACACAACTATAGTTGTACGCAAACTAAATTTTTTTGTGTCCCGAGGCGGGAGGTTCCTTCCCGAGTGACGTAATATTTTGACGTCACACATAAATCGGTATTATTTCCTGGGTATTATATGATTTATATTTGGCTGCGTAAAAAAGACATCCTGTATATTGAATCGTAGTGTTGTAATTTACAAAAGCTGTGAAAAAAATAGGAAATAAGATAATTTAAATAGTATAGACATTAGTTATAGACTATTTGTGATTCGTGAATGTGTGTTATGCGTTTGTAAAATGAACGGCCGCTCGTAAGTGCCGTTTTTCCGCGAAAATAGGTCCCACCAAGCCTAATGACAAGCCGGGCCCCGATGAAAAAAAAAGACAATTAAACCAAAGCTAAACGCGCTACCACGCGCCAAAACAACGAGTATTGAAAATTTTAATGATCCAAAGCTGTACGAAAGGGCGGTAAAACTCGGACTGGTTAGAAAAACGCCCCGTACATCGCCAGCCAAATCCACCATTTCAGTCGGTAAAGCAGTTACCGATAAACACGACAAATGCTCACATCACTCCCAACTATAGAAAATACAGCCTCACGAAGAAACAATAGCCCCCTCGAACCCCAATTGGGTCTCTGAGAATATGTCCGAAGCAGAAAACGAATCAGGAGACCAGGATAAGCAAGAAATAACCGATAAGGACAAACTAGACAAAGAGTATAACAATCCTAATAAGGTTATAACAACACAAGCACCAATCGTATTACAGAATATAACACTTACACCGCACTGGACGCTGAACAACCCAACCCAACCCCAACATCCAAGCAGCCACAGTGAACACGCCCACTGCCACCGTATCTACGATTACAACCAATCCCAGCGCCTGCACGCCATACACGGTAACAACATACCCCAATTGCTTCGATCGGTAATGATACACTTAACACACAACATCAAAAATGAAGATAAAACATCTAAAGAAGGTGAAACTCATGGCTCGCAACAGAATAAAAAATTTAAATTCACGAAACCCAAGAACTTCATACCTATCTTAACTATTATAAAAAGAAAATGCGCAGAAACAACCACTAAAACCGCAAATAAATACGAAATCTTAAACAAAAACATATATGATACCAGCAAAGCTAACAACGACCCACAACCCAGCACCTCAAAAGTAAATAAGGAACAAAAAAACATTAACGAAAACAAAACACAAAAACAAAAGATAAAAGAACCTCCCCCAATAGTTCTAGCCGGTAAAACGGAGTTAAAACATAAAGGTTAAGGTTAAGTGGAAGAACAGATGTTTTCTTTTAAACACGCTGAACTTCGCCGTTTGAAAATGTAAAATGTTTCAATAAAGACTTATATTCTTATTATTAATATTATTATAATTAAATAATCGACAACCTTAAAAAACAACAAGAAAAATATAATATTAAACATCAAAAATGATCGAGAATACAATAACTACCTGTATAATCTTAAAGAATCACATACTCCATTTCACACATATACGAAATTTGAAGACAAAACTGCGTTCATTATGAGAGGACTCGACGCCTCAATGAGTTGGAAAAAATAAAAAATGCACTATTCGAGGAGCACGACATAACTACAATTACCATTTATATGAGTATGAGTATGGGGACGTATGGCAGGTCCCATCGACATTGCCTTACTTCTCCCAGGTATATTTTACCCCCTTTCCGTTCTCATGCGTATCTCGCAACTTCAGAGCATTACCTGTATTTGTTGGATCCGAATTTTTACGCCGGCTGGTAGCACTCCCCTAGGAGGTCGTGGATGACAAGTCGATGGTAAAGGCCATTCGCGGAATTTGTCGCCGGGCCGACCATACGCCAAATTTAGGCTAGAGGAGAGCGGGACAAGGATGGAAATGTATTGGTTTTCAGAGGACATTGAACTGCCCAAAACTAAGTATAATACGGAATCCTCCTCAACCAGGGCTTTAGTAATGACCCTAAGAGCCTATCCTTATTGGTGTACTTCCTGTTCGTATGTATATGTTCGCCCCTGTTCGTGTTGTATTTCGATTTTGACGTTAAATACTTCCGATGCTGTTGTTTTGATTCCCCCCCCCAGAACCCCTTTTGTATGTGATCATTTAAGTACGCCTCTGTTTAACGTCCTATGTCTGTAATGTGTGCTTAACGTATGGTCTAAATGTTATAAAGTTTTTCCTTGTTTGTGTCCCCAGGCAGTTAACGTCGTATTTTTCTAACAATTTTGTTGTCTATAATGTTAATTAAAAAGTTCCCCCTTTTTTTGCTATAAATTATTGTGGTAAATTTCTCATTAATTCTTTGCGTGTACCTACTTATTAAAATGTAGTTTTGTCAATGCGTTTTATTTATTCCATCTCATTGGTTGGTGCTTTAATTGTACCTGCTGAGTGGTCTGTTTAACTTTTTATGTTGTGTTTGGTTTTATTAAGATTTATGAGGTCAGGTTGGCGTTTTTGTATGGTTTAGTCGAGTTTGTATGGGGAATAATCTTAATGTTATGTTATGATTTATGGGTTTATGTCTACCTAATATTTCCTTTTGGGACCGTTGGCGCCTGGCTGCCAGTAACTCATGGTAATTAGCGGTTGCAAGTTTGCGTTTGGATTAGAATTTAAATTTAAGTTTATATTATAATTTCAGTATTTTTAGTCATGCAATTAGATAAATTACTTATCGGAATTAAGTGGCTTGATGTTCTGCAGAATTGACTCTGTCGCGCGGCATGCCGCGGCACGCCGTTCTTTGATGTCAACTGCTTCCACTCGCTAAGTTTTCGTTGTGACCTCTCTCGCACATGTTTACGCCCGCTCTCTATTTAACTTAAAGCGGGGAAAACATGCACTTTTCACTCTTATTATATTTATTATTTATTTATTAATTAATTCTTTTTATTGCTTATTCTTGATTTTCTTTTGCACGTGTATTCGAATGATAGTGGTTTAACACTTTAAATCATTGTTTCGGCCCTAATTGATCACTTTCCCGGGATATTCACTGACAATTATTAACAATAATCGCCCTCGGTGGTCTAGTAGTTAGCACTGCGGACTACAAGCCGAGAGGTCGTGGGTTCGAATCCCACCAGGGGTATGGCTGTTTATTTGTGTTTGTCATTGTGTACTTCTGTAATTGGGCCTGGTGCCTGTTGAAGGCACATTAAAAATAATAAAATAAAATAAGATAAATAGCGTCAAAGACATCAAAGATGCCATAGATATATTTATCAAAAACATAATTACCGCGAAAGACAAAACTACCACCACGAAAAAAATAAAACCTCCCCGACAATATATTAGAAAAAATCAAAAGAAAGAATAAAGCAAATAACTTTTTAAGCTTCGTAGCAAGATACAATACTATATAATAGACTTAGAAACGAAATAAGGGAGGAAATAAAAACACACAAAAATAATACATGAACGCAAACATTAAACAAACTAACCACTACTGACAACAGCCTCTGGATTCTCATGAGAAAACTAAAAAAATCGAAACTAAACATCCCCACAATAAATTACAAAAACTCTGAGCACTTCACAGATCAAGAAAAGGCCGCAGCCCTAGCGAAATATTTCGCTGGGGTACATACCAGAACAATTAAGTATTGAACAGGATACATAAATAATAGCAGTAATCTAATTCTAGAAAGACGCCCTGTACCATTGATTGCGACTGAACTAAAGAAATATATTACTTTGCCCGCTAAAATCAAAAATTTAATAAAGACATATTACTCAACAATACAGCCCCCGGACCGGACAATATATCCTCAATTCTCCTACCTACCACAAAAAGCACTTGTACAACTTACATATATTATCATACCATAATTAAATATCAGCATTTCCCGACCAGCTAGAAAGACGATTTAATTACCGATACCAAAACCTAACAAAAACCATTCTATTCCTAGCAAAGCTTAAAACATTTAACCTACCCACTCCGTTACTTAACATACTCTCATCATATTTAAAAAATAAAAAATTCGAAGTAAGCATAATTGCAAGACATTCACAACCACACTTAATTAAAGCAGGCGTCCCGCAAGAATCCGAATTGGCCCCTAAATTATATAGTTTCTGTACGGCTGACATACCCAAATTCAGGCAAACAAAAATCGGACTTTACGCGGTCGAAACAACACATTATACGCAAGTTGCCATGGCCCAAGTCAAAATACACCTGAGGATGCTGACTGCATTCTATGACAAGTGGCTTATTAAAATAAATAATACAAAAACCGAACTTATACATTATACGAAAAAATTTACCAATAATATAATAATAACGGCACTTGTTATGGATGTAGCCATCATACTGGGAAAATCTAGCGTAAAGTATCTAGGCATTACGCTAGATAACAAACTTACTTTTACAAAACACATAAAAATACAAAACCAAGAGTTTTCACAGCGTTAAAATATTTATATCCACTAATCAACAAAAATAGTTGTCTTTCGCAAAAAAACAAACAATACTATACATCACAACTTTACGACCAATAATTACATACGGCCACCCTGTGTGGTGCTCGAATTCGAATACTAATTATTTAAAGCTACAAAGAATTCAAAATAATATCTTAAGGCATATCACCGGCCTAAGTAGATATACTAGAATTGAGCACTTACACGAGGTGGCCAAACTACCACATATCAAAGTCTATATAATACAGAACAGTGACAAATATAGAAACAAAATCAAAATAAACCCCATATTAAACGGCCTAACGACACGACCATGATAACATGTATCCGTCATTTTGACAGTTACCCAGTTTAATGATTATAAAAAATATTTTGTTTAGTTTTTTTTAATAACTATAAGTATAACTTAGAGTTCCTGCATTGGTTTGGCACAATTTGAACTTGAGTAATTATTCATTTTGTAGGAGAAATATTGTTGTTTAGTAATAGCCTATCTTGGGTCTGAATAAATCCAGAAAAACTTGCTTTTACTGACACCGTAGTAATGTTTAGTTGTATAAATTTTACGTTAAATAAATGTTTGTTTTGAAACAGCTGTCACTGACAGCCTGTCAGTAATAACCTCAAAATATGTTGCGTTGCGATGTTGCCATGTTGACGCCTATTATCTCGGCAGAAGGAATTTTTGTGTTTAAGAATGCTTATTCCAGCATATATTTTGTTTTTTGAGTTATTGCAAGTATGACCACATGCCGTTAAATGGTGTCAATGATTTGGAGTTTTGTTAGGTCTGGGTTATAGAACTGTTGGCAACACTGAATTTTTTGTAATTAGGGTGGAGACTGTTTTCTCGAATTTTCGAGCTTTACTACGCAGTAGAAAATTTCTAAGCGTCCTTCTTGGCTTCGTTCTCGTGATGACTAGACGGAAGTTTAAGCATCTAGCTTAATATGGGAAAAATTCTAGCATTTCGTAATAAATCTTCCAGTCGAGTTCCCAAATAATATGCCAAAGCACATTCACGTAGTATTGTGTGGTACGATCAAGCTCTAGGTGAGTTGATAACTTTTAAAATAACAATGGAATATTTTTAACCACGCGGTCTCCATTTTAGGTGGTCGCGATTGTCCAACGTACTTTTTGTTGACCCAGTCCTTGAATGGTCCTTAGTTTTAAAACTCCTTACAATAAGGTTAAGCTAATGCAACCGGATTTTGTAGAGTGCTAAAGCGGTTTCATATTTCTTTTTAGGGTTTTTAAGCTGGAGTATTTTTTCTGTTGAGTTAATCAGTTTTTATTGAATTTATGCAGTTTTTTCTCGAGTTTTTTGGTTATTTTAACTATGTTTATGAAATCCAACAAGACTATTTGGTTTTGTTAACTATGTTTATGGAATACAACAAGACTAAACAACAAAAACTCCACAGGTCCAGCAAGACACTAACACCGAGTCAAGCCAATATGTTGGTAGAGGCCCCGATAAGCAAACATAATCTAGTAGTCAGGTCGTAAATATATTTCTTTTTATGTCAACGATAAATCTTTTCGTTAGCCACCCTCTGCATACCGCACAGCAATAATTTTATGTTTTATACATCAATCATTATTTTTAATGTCAAATTTTAATAGTGTTTAAATCATATTAATAATTAATTATTACAGTCGTAGTAACTAGGGTTTGTAAACCATATATGGGTACCTTATTTGTTTAAACCATTAAACATTATATACAATCACCATCACGTTAAAAACTGTGATAGATGTTAATTATAATTTATATTTTTAAACTTGACTTTTTATACCCTTATTTACCAACAAGTTTGTGTCTGGCTTAATAATTATTGGATTTGATCAACTGGCCTTAATAAGACACTGGCGCACAATTTTTATTTGCCTCTGCTAAATACACGTAAGTATCAAGAAACAACATTTGCCCATCGACCCAACTCACCACTGAAAAGCTGCCGTCCGCCATAGCCCTCAAGTTGAGGTTACAAACATCAGACACGGTCTAATATATAGAAAACTACCATTATACGGCCAACCAATAAATAACCAATAAAAAAAACAAATAACAGGTAAATAACGCTAGAATTAAAAATCCCAAACTGTGAACGCGGTGTGCGAGCCGGGGTCCACTGCGCTTTAATCATAGAAACCCCCGAAGGGGCTTTAATAGTGAGCGGTGTCGCATCGTACATACGACCGCCTACTGGATGGCGTTGGATTCCGGTTTGCGTGCGGCGGGCACAGTGAGACAATATAAGCAAAAATAATAAAATAAACTATAATAATCAAAAACCACAACACTCAAAACACACGATTGAGTCAAACAATGTCATACACACAAACATCTTTAAAACAGGTTTTTCTTATCTTTTCCTGTAATAAACAAACCATAAAACCTTTAACCAAAGTCGCCGAGAGCCCAGTATCGAAACCATTTTTTTTTAAATTTACGAAATAAATTATTTATTTTTATTATTTAAAATAATACAATGTGGCATTAAAAAGCATTAATATTTAGTTTTAAAGAAATATTTTAGATTATTTTCCCTTCCTTACCAACAATCAAGATATCGTCTTTGTCGTCGTCAGACGAGTTGTCAATTAATTTAAATTATTTAACTCAAAATTTATATTGCAGCGAGTTTATTAAACATAATCATATATCAAAATGCAAATATTTTATTTAATTATAAGAAACGATGCTCGAAAGCATGTTTTTATTTTGACGACTCATTATGACGTTATCGTGAACATTTATATTGAAGAGAGTTTACATAATTATACATCAAAATGCAAATATTTCATTTAATTACAAGAAGCAAAACTCGAAAGCATGTTTTTAATTCTGGCATGAGTATATCGCCAACGATAAAAGTGACGTAGATATAGTGTCGGATGACGAATCTCGTAATTTTTAACGTTATTCGTATCGTCATTGTTTGTAGGGTATTATAATTCAAGTTGTAATCTGTATCTACCATTACCTTTAATTTTATATTTTATTACATTATTTATATCACGAATGCCAATCAAGATGTCGCGATTGCAGTGAAAAAATGCGTATAAATTACTGAATTATGTCTAACAAGTAAAAGTTTAGTGTAATAATTTAATATATACATTGTTATACACGTGAGTGCCAAAAACTAAAAATTTTAGGTTAAAAAACAACATTTAATGTGTTATTAAACAAGGTTACTTAAGCAAAAAACAATTATAAGACAAAAAACAATATTAAACTGACAATAAAAAATAAAAATTGTTTGTCGCCGCCCTGGGATTAGTTCTTTGGCTACGCTTACTGTTCTCATGAAAACTGTTGGCGACTAATTACTTTTTACCTATAAGTATATAAGTAAATACTAAGGTTGATGGTGATTCTTTGATTTACTTTTTTTAAATAATAAAAAATAATTATTTTGAACCATGATTTAATTCTCCGCGCGATTTACGATTTTGATATGAATGGCAACGTTTTGTCAGGTGCTGCTGAATGCGTTGGCCTTCATAATGAAGAAGGCGTTTTTGAAGCCATTGCAGATGATCCGGGAACTAGCGCTAGCCAACTTGAGCGTGGCTTAGAGATCTCCCGCAGCACCGTTAACCGCTTAACTAACAACGCACTCCATCCCTACCACGCGATCAAGGTACAATATATATGAGATGAGAAGAGAGTTTTGCAATAGTATTCTGAATATGCACCGTGAAGACCCTAACTTTTTGAGGCATGTATTGTGGACTGACGAATAACCCTTTACTCGTGATGTGCATTAGTACACAAATGAAAACCTACATTTTGATAGGGTGCAAAGTTTCCAGCACACCGTTCTGTTATCAAAAACGCTAAACGTAAGTTAAAAAAATGATCAATTTATCATTTCATGAGTTGATCACACAATTTTTTGATTATTTATTAGGGAAACTTTTACTTGGCGTTTTTGCAAGAGGTTCTTTCAGGGTTGTTCGAAGAAGTTTCAGTTGGAGAGCGTCCTCAGTACTTCCAGCATAATGATGCACCGGCTCATTACTTCCGTTTCGGTAGCCCCAAAGATCACCAAACTTAACACCTCTGGATTGTTTCTTGTGGGGATACATAAAGGGCCTCGTTTACAAAACCGTGCCCGAGGATTAGCTTGACACTCTGAAACGGATTCAATTGTCGCAAGCCGACATAACACTAGAAATGCTGGAGAACGTCAGAACGAACATCATTAAACGTTGTGAAATGTGCTTGCAGAGAAATGGATGGACCTTTAGGCATCTAATAAGATAAAGTTGGACTGAAGTTTATTTAAAAAACGGCCCTTTAGGGTCACCAATTTTCCCTAAAATAAAGAATGTCTCAAGTTAAAACTAACCTAAAAAATAAAACACTGACAGTGACAATGTGAACCATATAATTAAGGTCATTTTACACTACGATTTTTTTAAGATTAAGCTGCACATTATAGTTTTCCAACCTCTAATAATTCTGCTAAAACACACCTGTGAGTGTCTACTTTATTTTATTAATAACTAATTAATGGTGCATCTGATCGAAAAACGGCAAAGACTATTCGGCTTAGAATCCCATCCTCCATCTGCTTCTTTTCTGCTATCCTTGACTTTTGAGATACCCTGTATTTAAGTATCATTGAATGTACATTGTATAAAAGAAAAACATTTATTATATAAGGGCGCAATTTGGTGATGGGTTGGCTGTAAAAAGGTGCGTGATTATGAGATTCCACCTCTTAAGCCTCCCCGCGGAGAAGGTGCGTGGTACGAGTGGTAGCAGCCTTCCGACGTTCTTCGTCCCTTATACATGGCTTCTTTTAAAAGCCACTTTGAAGTTCAGGCCTTTTATTGCAGAGCGAATGTGAGGCCACCCTAATCCCTTTAGTAGAATAAAATCTTGAAAGTTGGGAAGTAAACAGAATGCTGAATAAAGTGAAACGTTAAGGAAAAAAGTGTGGTAAAAGAAAATAAAAAAAACCCCTAAAGAAATTTGGTAAAAGTAGTAAACAAAATAGAGAAAGGGTGAAAAAACCTGTAGCACTATGGGCTTAGTACAACGGTTGGACTTGAAGGGTATGTTAAAAGTTTAGTTGGGGATGATCCAAGGCGTCGAAGACCGGCCTCCAATTTGCGATGCCAACACTGAGCGCTCTCAGGAAGCAGGGCGGGCGATCTCAGAACCCAGAACCCAAGAACAGTCCTCAATCACCGGATGCCTCCCATACCTCGCGTATTGTTCTGAATGTTAAGTAACCGCGGTGTCAGTGATGCACCGTAGGGTCGCGTAATATCGGCAGTCTGCCATAGATCAGGCCATGTTTATAGAGCGCATTGTGGTGTTGTCTGAGCGTGGTTAAGTGGCGTGTTAACGGGTGACAGTTGTAACGTTTTTATAAATCGTATTTCGATCTATTAAAACTAAATTGCGGAGTTCAATGCCAAACTCATAAAAAAACCTCTCAAGGTGGTAGAAGGTCATTGATTTCGGTGCTGGAATTTTCGCGAATGTTTTAAGCGCGAGGGCGAAGGGTTTAAATCTCAAAAGTACATAACCGTATTACGTTTAATTTTGTTAATACAATACTATAGCAAATTTTATTGAATTATAGGTTTTATGCTTCAGTTAAGTAAGGGTTGGCGATCAGACAAATGGTATTGCAGTTATTTTAAGTAAATTAAATGTTAGGGATTTTTGTTTCACATAATTGGCAATAATGCATTTTAACGGTAGACGCGTTTGAAGTATAGTTATATATGTGGCGGCATATCGTATCGCTCTCCAACATCGGTTCTGTTTGTGGTGAAACTGTGCTAATTAATTAATAAACTTTCTCGTGAGACAAACAACAGTTCGCGAAGACTAGTGAAGTATAAAAAAAAAACTATTTCTATAACTAGTAAGTGTCATAATTAAACAATTTTTGTTTGCGTTATTTGATATCAAACAAGGTTTTTCGTGTGTAAAAACAACAAAAAGATTGGTATAAAAACAATAAACAATAAATTAAATGAAAAAAAGGTAAAAGCCAGACTTCCAAAAGTGTTCCGGATCTGCGTCTGACGGGAGCCGAGCCGCGGACGCCTGTGTCGGAGTCGGGTGTGTTACCGATGAGCTAATTAGATCTTGAAGAAAAATATATTTAATAAACATAAAATTAGTAAGTAACAATATGAATGTTACAAATGAAACTTTACTGGCTGCAATCCAAGCATCTAATGACTCAAACAATAAACAATTCACATCTATTCAAGACCAACTAAGTAAACTACACGAAACGATCCAAGAAAATACGCGAAACCTTCAACAAAATACAGAAAAAATACAAGAATTAGAAACCGAAAACCAGGAATTAAAAGCAAAAATTAAACAACTTTCTTCTGCACAAAAAAATAATAACATAGTTCTTCACGGACTGACAGAATCTGAATCTAAATCGGATTACGAACTATTTAAAACTCTCTTGGAAAATAAACTAAATATTTCAATTACAAAACAAGACATAAATAATCTTTATAGATTAGGGAAAAAGGAACAGAAAAATAAGCCTATATTAATACAATTTGTATCTAACCTAAAAAAACAAGAGATCTACAAAAATATTACAAAATTCAAGGGTACAAATATCTCCATCTCCAACGATCTCACCAAAGAAGAGAGAGAAGACAAGAAACTTCTTTGGGAACATTATAAGCAAGCTAAGGAAAATAAACTAGACTGCATACTGAGAGATACATTCATTATATTAAACGGAAAGAAATATACTTCCAAACAACTGCAAGAAGACATCGATACAACGCATACCAGGGACAATATTAACCCAACTGAGGAAGAAAAACAGAAAACCGAAGAAAATAAAACTGAAAAAAATACAAATAAAAAGAGGCCTCTAGAAGAATCAGAACAAGAAATTAACAAAAAAAATAAAACAGAATCAAAAACTCAAAAATCTGTACCACGAAATTTAAGGTCAACTGCTTCTCCCTCATCTTCAAAAAAATAGTTTTAAATGTTTGTCTTATAATAAACGTAATTATGATCGTCATAGGTACATCTGTTGCTGAATATTTTAATTGTTGTATAAGTTTTTTTTAAGTTAAGTTATTTTATTGTAGAAATTTTATTGTATTTTATTGTATTGCGTAAATTTATTATGAAGGATTTTAGTTTTGCCTTTATGAATGTAAGATCCTTAACTAGTGGCTTTCCTGATTTTAAAAGTTTTATTTTAGGGGAAGACTATGATGTTATTGGTATCTCCGAAACGTGGCTATCAAATAACATTCCTAATATTAACGTAGAAATAGAGGGTTTTAACTTAGTTAGAAAGGATAGAGGTTTGAGAGGGGGTGGAGTGGGTATCTACATAAAAAAAAATCTAAAGTATAACGTACTGAGCATCCACGCAAGCGATTGTTTAGAACAGTTATGGGTGAGTTTGAATGTTCATAATTTCTCTTATGCCTTTGGTGTTTTATATAGACCCCCATCAAAGAGTCTTTCCGAATTCTATGAGATATTTGAAGACACTTTATCTGGGCTTCTTCCTGTATATGGCGAGATTTTTTGTGGAGGCGATGTAAATATTGATTTAACAAAGGATAATAGCGAAACAATAAAATTTATGGAATCAATAGATACGTTTAATTTAAGGCAAATAGTAAATAGTCCCACCCGTTTAACAAAATCCTCAGCCACTCTTTTGGATATAATTCTTATTCCTAATCGGTTTGATAACTGTAGCAGTGGAACTAAGGAAGTGTTTAATGTATCAGATCATTTGTTATGTTTTTGTTCATTAAAACTAAAGGTTGAAATTAACGAGCCCAAAATTATTAGTTCGAGAAATTTAAAGAGAATAGATAAGGATCTGCTTTTGGAATTTTTATCGGTTTCTCCTTTTTACAATATTTTATTTGACAACAATGTTAACAATAAGGTAAAAATATTTAATGATATAATATTGAACATCTTTGATACACTATCGCCTCTAAGGAAACTAACCATTAAAAAATTTAAGCCACCTTGGTTAACTGATAACATTGCCAGACTAATGAAATTAAGGGATAAAGCGTTAAATAAATTTAAAAGGACCAAAATGGAGAATCACTGGACATACTATAAGAGCTTGAAAAATTTTACCACCAATGCCATCAGAGTTGAAAAAAAAAGTTATTTACAATTTTGCATTGATAAACACAAAAACAAAAACAAAGCACTATGGGATACATTAAATATTCTTGATATACATAAAAAAAAAAAATCCATTCAGCTTCCAGACTTAATTAATAATCCTAATAATATTAATAACTTTTTTCTTCAATTTTCTCTAAATAAAACCCCTGATGCTAAATTATTAGACTTCTATAATAAAAATAAATTAAATAGCTTAAATTCACCTTTTTATTTTAAATTAGTATCAGAACAAACTATATACAAATATATTTTGGAAATAAAAACTAAAGCCGTAGGTGTAGACGAAATAAGTATAGACATGATATTGTTATGTTGTCCTTATATTCTACCATATATCACAAACATTCTTAATTCATGTTTGCTAGATTCTGTGTTCCCAGATATCTGGAAAATTTCTAAAGTATTTCCTTTGCCAAAAAAAACTAATATTTCCAGCTTGGATGAACTACGGCCCATATCAATTTTACCTGTTTTGTCTAAAGTCCTAGAAAAGATCATTAACTTTCAAATCAGAACTTATATTAACAATAACAACATCTTACCTTCTTGTCAATCAGGCTTTAGAAAAGGTTTTAGCTGTGCTACAGCTCTTCTGGATGTTGTGGATGATATTTTAAAAGAGGTTGATAAAGGTAAAACATCAATTTTAATACTTTTGGATTATTCCAAAGCCTTCGATACTATAAACCACAATATACTCCTTTCTATTCTTCATTTTATTGGATTCTCGGAAGAATCCAGAAAACTTATTAAAAACTACTTAAGCCAAAGAAAGCAATTTGTCGAAACAAACAAAGGCAAATCTAGTGAAGAGTTTGTAGTTTGCGGTGTTCCTCAGGGTTCAATTTTAGGTCCCTTGTTGTTTTGTTTGTATACGTCTAATTTCATCAACAACTTAAATTATTGCAAGCCTTATCTATATGCTGATGACACACAACTGATGTACTCATTCCTACCATCACAAATGCTTCAAGCTGCCAATCATATAAACAATGACCTAGATAGTTTAGTAATGACTTCCGAAAACCACCATCTTAAGATAAATTCTAGCAAGTCATGTTTTATTATATTTGACCAGAATAGGGAAAATTTTTTAAACAATTTTAAACTAAAAGTTAAAGGGAATGAATTAGTATATACTAAAACGGCCAGAAACCTTGGATTACTATTTGATGAGAACTTAAGGTTTTCATCGTACATTTCTAATACTTTAAAAAAGTGCTATGCTGGTTTAAAAACTCTTTTTCCACATCGCCATATTCTCTCCCAAGATTTAAAAATAAAACTTTGTGACACCTTGGTTCTGAGCCATTTTAATTATTGCGACACAGTTTATGGTCCCTGTTTAACAAAAGCAGACGAATGTCGCATACAGAGGGTGCAGAAGAGTTGTCTTCGCTATATATACGGAATTCGGAAATATGATTCAGTATCATTTAAACTTAAAAATGCCAAATGGCTAAATATGTTAAATCGAAGGAAACTACATGCTGCGACGCTGTATCATTCTATTATAATTAGTAAAATTCCCCCATATCTGTATAACAAAATTACATTTAGAAGCGATGTTCACAATCTGAATTTACGTTTTAAGGGTATGCTTTCACCACCTTCACATCATACTGTATTATTTCGCAGATCTTTCTCTTATAACATTTACAGCTTATATAATGGACTCTCTTTAAACCTTAAGAATTTAAATCTTTTAAATTTTAAATTTAAATTTAAAGCCAATTTATTTGATAGCCAGTTTTAGATTTAGTGTTAGTTAGATTAATCTGTTGTACGTTTGTCTTTTCAAAAGATCATATAATTGGTTGTTATTAGTGTTTTAGCTTTAATTTGTTTGTTTTTTTAAATTTCTAAACTGTATGTATACTTTTCTGGGCTAAATTTATATCAGTTTTTACTGCCTTTTAGTCCTTTTTGCAGAACTGTGCTAATGTAAAGATATATCTTTATTTTATAATTTTCATAAAATGTAGTTATTTCTGCAAATAAATCATTATTATTATTATTATTATTATTAAATTACGTTGTTCAGCAGTAGCAGACAGATAGTGGCCAAGAACGGACGAAGTCCGATTAGGTGGTGAATTCTCTGAAACACGCGTAGTGTCTTGGAAGAAGTTATCAATTAATAAAGTATTGTGATACATACAGGCTGAATAGTCTAGTTAACTAAGTTTTATTACGTGAGTTGAATAAACCACCTGTCTGCTGCCAAAGTGATCGTTCTCAATACGCCATTGTGTGGTAAGATTATCTTTGAGTTTTTTAACCATCCTTGGTCTGATCGTCGCTTTTGTCGCTATTTGATTTTAGTTCCAGTAAGATTCTAATCAAGTCTGAATAATAATATTTTTTGAGTTTAAGTAAAAACCGGACAAATATCCGTAAGTGAATTTTATTTGTGGGAATGCGGTTATGTATTTACTTTTGATTTAAACCTAGGGGTTTTCCGGTGGATTTGATAATATTCCGAACTGGATGACGTGTTGTGCCTGTGTCCAAGCCATTAGAGTTCTACAGCGCTTCGCTAAGCGTTTCACAGGGTGTTGAGGTTTAGTGGACTGTATCTATTACAAAAAAAAAACTGGCTGATGTTTGCCTATTGGCTGGTTTGTAAGATAAAGCTGATTTTGGAGAGAGATGTTATATTTAACGTGTATATGAGCAAACTTACCAATAGTGTAGAATCGTTCGTTTGCGGGGCCCCTTTTCTTGATTGATATCCATAAAGCACGTTTTCAAACACTTGAGAGCGAGCACCGTATCATCCTTGCTCGACGAAGACTAATTTTCTACTACTACCTGTTCGCTCAACAAACTCTGCGCGCGCAAATTTTTAATACACGCGAAATAACTAACAATTTATTTGCTTCCAATCCCAGCTTAAGAAATATAAACAAATACCCGAGAAACTAAATTAAATAAATTTACCAATATTCAAAAATAAACAAAAAAAACAATATGCGATTACGCAACATAACCGCCCACCAAAATGCATAGCATTTTCTTAAGCAATATCCATATTCGGCAATGGACAAAGCTTGGTTAAGGGTCGTTTAATAACACCCTTAGAAGTGCGAACGTCAACAACGCGTAATACACCGTCAGCACCAGGATATGTCTTCTCAACGCGGCCTACATTCCAACGGAGTGGTGGAAGGAAGTCGTTTTTTATTAAGACAACTGAGCCAACAGCAATCGTGGTAGAAGGGTCTAGCCATTTACCACGTAGCTGGAGAGTGTGTAAATATTCCCTATGCCATCGAGTCCAGAAATCCTGGTGCAAACGCTGTATGAGCTGCCAGCGAGACAAATGACCAAGCTTAAGGTTCTGAAGGTTGGCTTCAGGAAGGCATGTTAAGGGCTCTAATGTCAAGAAATGACCTGGGGTAAGGACAGCTAGATCATTCGGATCACTGCTGACCGAGCAAAGTGGTCTTGAATTTAGCACAGCTTCTATTTGAGTTAAAAGAGTATATAGCTCTTCGTATGTTAAAATTTGTTCACCAACAACTCGATGCAGATGTGTTTTCACGGATTTTACCCCTGCTTCCCATAAACCGCCGAAGTGTGGGGCCGAAGGAGGATTGAAAACCCATTTAATTGATTCGGTTTCAACCGATTCTTTAAACAAATCACGAATATGAGCTGCAGCACCCACAAAATTTGTGCCACAGTCGCCTGAGAGCAACGGCCTCTGCGTGCCATAAAACGACGAAAAGCAGCGAGAAAAGCTTCAGTTGACAAATCTGAAGCTAGTTCCACGTGTAGCGCTTTTGTAACATAACAAACGTATGCCTTGAGTGATTTTGCTCCCCGCAATCGGCTTAGGGTAATTGCAAAGGGACCAGCATAGTCCGTGCCTACTAGAGAAAAAGCCTTGACTTGAGATACCCTGACCGCCGGTAAATCGCCCATGGGAGGTTGACAGGGTTTCGGATTAATCTTCCAGCACTTAAGGCAATGAGATAAGACCTTTCTAATCGTGCGTTTAGCAGATAATATCCAAAAATTTTGAACGAGTAAAAAATGCAAAGTTTGAAAACCTGGATGATTTCGTCAATAAATGGACTAAGTTTGCGGAGAGATTTGGGCAACAATTTATTCTGAGAGATAAGAGGGATTTCATGGGCAAAAGAGCGATTTTGAGTAATCTTAACAAGAGCTATGAGAGCCTTGTGAAGATCCGATTGCGAGAGGGGGTTTGACGAGCGGTCCAAAGGATGTCGACAATATCGAAAAAATCTTTTGGCGTAAGCTACGACACGCAAGATTTTGTCAAACGACGAGAATTTATTGACAAGATAATCAAATGAGTCCTGAAAGATGACACCAGGGAGAGACACCCGCTGTTCTTCCAAAAGGCCTTCTGGAGAGAGGCTATAATCAATCCTTTGAGGGTTGATTTCTTCCGAGGAGTGAAGAAACTTCGGTCCCGCCCACCATTGAGCGTGCTGAACCAACTCTGCGGGCAGCATTCCTCGAGAAGCGCAGTCTGCTGGATTATCTTTCGTTGAGACATGATGCCAATTTTCAGGGGCAATTCTTTCCTGAATATGGTGAACGCGATTGGCAACAAACGTCTTCCAACGATGTGGAGAAGATTGAATCCAAGAGAGAGCAACAGTTGAGTCAGTCCAAGCGAATACCCTTTCAACATTGAGATTTTTGTATGTAAGCATTACCGATTCAAGCAAATCTGACAACAGAAGAGCACCACATAGCTCTAATCGGGGAATCGATAATTTTTTAAGAGGGGAGACCTTAGATTTTCCAGCGATAAGAGCAACGTTGGTAAAACTAGGACAAATTACGCGTTAATAAACGACGCAACCATACCCCTTATCAGACGCATCGGCAAAGCCGTGGATTTCACATCGTAAGCAATTATCTAGAGTTATACGACGAGGAATTTTTAATTCTGAGAGAAGAGATAATTCGTTTTTATATCTCGTCCATTTCTTTAGGATTTCTGCGGGAGGAACTTTGTCCCAATCTAAGCCAATCGTCCAGAGATGCTGAATAAGATATTTGGCGAATAAAGTGAGCGGAGTAAGAAAACCAAGAGGATCAAAAATACGAGCCAATTCAGACAATATGTTTCGTTTTGTGCAAGGCTTATCTTGGGGTTGAACAACATAGGAAAACAGGTCCTGTGTTGGAAGCCAGCGCAATCCCAAAATCTTGACAGTGCTATCACTATCCAAATCCAGAGAAAGAGCTTGAGGATGTAAGTGATCTTCCGGAAGGGCTTTGAGAAATGATGTGCTGTTACTAGCCCATTTTCGAAGTTCGAAACCGGCAGTTTTTAGGAGCTCGACCAACTCCTTCTGGGTTAAAAGCGCCTCGTCAAGATGATCACAACCTCAAATGATGTCGTCCACATAAGTAGCTGTTTCTAACAGTTTAGCAGCCCTGGTAAAAGAAGGTCTGTTTTCCTCTGCCAGTTGCAGAAGCGTGCGAATTGCGAGGAATGGGGAGGACGAAACACCAAACGTGACTGTATTGAGAGTAAAATCCTTTAATGGGTCTGAGGGTGAAAATCTCCACAAAATACGTCGATAATCGCGATGTCGTTCATTTATTAAAATTTGAAGAAACATCTTCTTAATATCCGTGCAGAATACAATAGAGGGAGTACGAAAATCTAGCAGAATGGAGAAAATACTCTGTTGAAGCTTGGGGCCAGCCAACAAAGCGTCATTTAATGAGTTGCCGTTTACATCTTTAGCCGAAGCATCAAAGACTACACGTATCGGGGTACTAGAGCTATCGGGTTTAAAAATACAATGGTGAGGGATATAGTATGAGTTCAAAGAGGGGGGAGAATTGGCCAGAGACATAAAACCAGACTCTAGATATTCCTTCATAAATTTGGAGTATTCGTTATAGAGAAGAGGGTTACAAAGTAGTCGACGTTCCAAGGAGGAAAAACGCCTTAGAGTGGGTTCAGAGTTCTTAAAAGGGAGTGTTACAACAAAACGACCAGATTCCTGCCGGAAGAAAGTGCTTTTAAAAATTTGCTCACATTGAACATCGTCTGGGGAGGCTAAAGGTTTACTAGGAATCTCTTCGATTTCCCAAAATTTCCTTATAGTACTATCTAGTGAGTTATCCAACAAAGTCAGAAAAGAGTTAACCTGGGGAGAATGAAAAACATTTACCTTACCCTTTAAGATCCAACCGAACACAGTATTTAACGCAGTGGGCTGATGAGCTTTGCCCTTTATGCGACCTGTCTGAATAATGAGGGGGAAAATATCTGCGCCAAGTAACATATCAATGTCCCCTGGTTCATTAAAATTGGGATCGGCCAATTTTAAGTTGACTATATGTTGCCAGTTGTTTGTACACAATTGAGAAGACGGCATGGCACTGCAAATTTTGGGCACGACAACTGCGTCCAATGGAAAACTGGGAGAACCTTGATCTCGTGGGCAAACTTCGCATGCAACTCCAAACAATCCTCGGGACACGGTGTCCCCCAGGCCACAGATCGAGAGAGATGTGGAGGACTTGGGTAGCCCTAACTGCTGATAACATTTTAAAGACATGAAGCTTGCCTGAGAGGCACTATCCAACAAAACACGGATATTTTGTAAAGATCCATGCGTGTCCTTCACTCGGACGACAGCGGTCGATAGGAGTACCGTGGAGCCCGAGATTAAAAAGTTGAGAGAGAATGAGCAACATTAGAGGTGTTTTGAGAATTTGAGATCGATGCGACTATTGGAGCATTATTCTCAGGAGGTAAAGAGTTTTCAAAATCAAAATGTAAGAGACTGTGATGCCGCTTACCACAATTACGACATGCGTAGGTTGATGTACAATCCTTAGCGACATGTTTGTTGCCCAAACAATTTAGGCACCATTTCTGCGCCTTTGCATGGTCATAGCGTTGGTGAGGAGATTTGGCAAGAAATTGGGAGCACGAATAAATGTTATGACTTGTAGATTTGCAAAGGGCGCAAGCTATTTTTTGAGTATGAATCATAAACGAAGACGATGGTTTGGGTTTAGAGGCAGAGAACGGGTAATCTAACGACCTTAACGTTTTGCGTTGGGTGGAACAAGCAACTGCATCGAGAGCATTACACTGTTTTAAAATGAAAGCTTCCAAGGATGTAAACTTGGGATCTGTGTGGTTATCAAGCCCACTTTCCAGTTCAAAACGAGTTACAGTGCCTATGTCCAAGCATTTGTTGAGTAAAAATAACAATACGAAATCCCAATGCTCAACCGGGTATTTCATATTTTTTAAAGCGGCTATATTTTCAGTAAAAGTATCCAGGAGTTTTCTCAAATTTTGTGCAGTAGCGCGATTTTCGCCGATACGAGGGGCGTTATAAATTTCCTCTAAGTGTGCATTTGCAATCAAGCGCGTATTGTGATATCTTTTAACAAGAGCATTATAAGCTATATTGTAATTATCTGAGCCTAGCGGAGTACATTGTACTAGTGTAAGAGGAGGACCATTGAGAGAGTTTATAAGGTGATTGAATTTTTCTATGTCTGAAAGTAAATCATTATTGTGAACTAGTGAATTAAAGGTGTCTATGTACGATATGAATTTTTTATAATCCCCAGAGAATTTTGGCACTTCAATTTTTGATAGTTTTATGTTCCGTTGAGTAGGCTTAATAGATTGCTCGGGTTTTACTTTACTATTATCAGAGGCAAACAATTGAGCTTCATATTCCCTAATGAGGTAGTATACGTTACGAAAATCCGACCTTATTTGAAGATGCTTCTCCAAGTCATTTGAACCAGGATCGCATAACTCTACAAGGTTAAAATGAGCGGTTTCAAACCCACAAACAATTTTTTCTACAGTTTCAAAAGCGATTTTAAAGCGAAGTTGTAAAGATTTATTTGCAATAGACTCTTTACCTAATTCTTCTAATTCTTCAATTTCCCTTATATACGTTAAGCGAATAGCAGTACACCGATTTATTTCCTCTTGATCAGCCATTCTGACTTGAGAAGAGATATCGCAAATTATCTACCTTTTGAGCGTCCCTCGTATATGCCGAAAATCGTGAATAAACTGTAACTAGTTTAACGCGTAAATTACAATTTAAATAGTGATTTTATAAAAAACAACCCAAATTAAAATTTTACAAAAGAGTAAACTCCAAGAACCTATAAAATCTATAAATGCAAAGGGAATTGTATGTTGAGTTTAATTATTTATTAGTGAAAGCTAACAATTACTATAAATTACTGAAAACCGCTGTGAGAGTAAAAAAAAAACAAAAACAAATGAGGTGCAAAAACTATTGTTACAACAAAATTAAATAATGTTCAATTTTAATTGCTTAAGAGAGAGATGCATGCTATGCGTACGAGTGAGAGAGAGTTATGAGCGTGTAGAGTGAGAACGACAATACGGAGACTATTTAATATATGAGCGAGAGAGAGAGAGCAAATAAATTTTCAATTTTATCTAGTAACCAGCAAATAGACGAACCAAAAAAATCCGGTTCGTTTGGACCAAAATGTTGAGGTTTAGTGGACTGTATCTATTACAAAAAAAAACTGGCTGATGTTTGCCTATTGGCTGGTTTGTAAGATAAAGCTGATTTTGGAGAGAGATGTTGTTATATTTAACGTGTTTATGAGCAAACTTACCAATAGTGTAGAATCGTTCGTTTGCGGGGCCCCTTTTCTTGATTGATATCCATAAAGCACGTTTTCAAACACTTGAGAGCGAGCACCGTATCATCCTTGCTCGACGAAGACTAATTTTCTACTACTACCTGTTCGCTCAACAAACTCTGCGCACGCAAATTTTTAATACACGCGAAATAACTAACAATTTATTTGCTTCCAATCCCAGCTTAAGAAATGTAAACAAATACCCGAGAAACTAAATTAAATAAATTTACCAATATTCAAAAATAAACAAAAAAAAAGAATATGCGATTACGCAACACAGGGTATTAAGAGCCTTAATACAGTCAGGAGTCCAAGTCAAGAAGTCCAGTTTCCAGGCGTGTCCTCGAGTCCGGATTCAAGTTTTGCAGTACAGTACGAGCAGTGAAAGTGTCAGAGCCACAAAGCTGAGTATTCTTATTCTTTTTAAACATTGTTGTTAAACTCTAAAGCCAAATTGTACAGTATTATCTGAGTATAAATGTTAAATATAAATTCGATCAAAGTATTTTTTTAAGTATAAATTTAATCATTAAAGTGCATTCATTCTGGAATTATTTTACGTTTTAGCCCTTCGAAGACTTGTTAAGTATTGATTATTGTAAATATAAATTTAAATGTTTTATACCATTAAATATTCTGGCGCCTGACAAATTATTTTATTTATATTAAGTGATGATAAACACAACCAATTCTTTCCTTCGTCAACCTACGACCTAAAGCTCTCCAAAAAGGTAAGACTGCCGCTAGCATTTTTTGAAGCCTAATTAAAAAACCAAAAAAAGGTTACACAGTGTAGAATTTATTTGCCTAATCCATGACATACTCTTTTAGATAAGGCAGGCTTGCTGTTTCGTGCACGTCTTCGATAGAGGTATATCTGCCCGAGTTGGTGCCGAAGCCCTTTATTTTGCAGTCGTTGTAAAACTATGTATTGAGTGTTGGATGCACTGCACCACACCGGGCAACCATAGGTGATTACCGGTCTGATGCAGGATTTGTACAGTATACTTTTGTTTTAGATTGACAGCGGACAGTTTTTAATAATGAGGGCATAAAGTGCTTTAAGAGCTTGGGAAAATCTGGACTTGACATGGGAAACAAACCTCAGTCTTCAGTCCAAGATGATACCGCGGTATTTTACAGAGCGCCCAGATATTGCAGTGTGTTTCTCTAGAGAAAGTGGTGAGAAGATTTTATTGTTCGTTAACTTGACCGTGAAGTTAATCAACTCGGTTTTTTACGAGTTGATCTTTCCCTTCCATTTCGGGAGGTACGGTAAAAGAGTACGACCAATGAATATCTTCAGTTGCTCGTTGGCAACTGAAGAACTAAACGTGGCATTTTCGGTATATCCGCAGTGTACATGGTATAGAGCCTTGGCGCCAACACCGTACCTTGCGGAACACCTGCACCTGGTTTACGACAGTGTAGCGTTTGGTCAGCTACCTATTTTTTTTTTGATTTTAATATTCATTTAATTTAATTTAATTCATTTGATTTGAATATTCATTTAATTCTTAATATTGAATGTAACATACTCTTAGCGCCATATGTCGATGAGAAGATTTAACATGAGTAAATTAATGGATTCTGTGTTGATTAGTATTGATTTAGTTGGGACTGGGTTTTACTGTGGCGTGAGGGTGTAGCGTCAGGTCGTAAAAAGGTCATTGTAAGAGTGAGGGTGACATGGCGAGAAGGTAGATTGGAAATCCATAATTATAGTCCAGTATTACTATCGTGTGTCCAGCAAAACTCCGAATAGGGTGTGTATTGAATTAATCTTTTACTTGTTTTTCTGTTTTTTTTTCAATACTGTGTACTGTAATATTTTAGAGTTGTAAGTTTGGGGCCTTAAAGGCGTTCGATATTTTTTTTTACTTTGGGATCCATTCATTGGATATTCTGCTCCATAGCCGTGTGTCTGGGTTTGTTCCAGTCCTGCTCAACGGTCTGGGTTTGTTCCAGTCCTGATTGCCGAAGATACTGTACGAGATTGCCAAATCCAAGATTAAGGATAGTAAATATTAATTTTTAAGTTTATTATATTATTGAACTACAGTTCTCATTTGGGGGGGGTGATATTTTTATTTTTTTATTATTGGGCCTATATTTTTTCAACATATTAAATTTGTAAATCAAAGATAGCTATCTACGATATGACTTTTAACAAACTTATACAGTGATAAATATTTACAAGATATTTTTAACAAACTTATACAGTGATAAATATTTACAAGATATCTTTAACGAACTTATACAGTGATAAATTTAGGTGTGGTATTTTATTTTTCAATTAATATTAATTTATATTAATAAAGAACTGTAGCTCATATAGCGTTTTTTATTGTTACTGTTGTTACCATCATACCATATCAAAGCTCTAATTTTGTTATATTTATAAGCAATGTATATTTTTGAGACTTAGGATATACATAACCACATTTTTCTGTGCTAAAGTCTCTGGCGCCCATTAAACAGTATCAGAATTTTGTCTTATCTACCCCAGTGCCCGACTGATGCCAGCTGGTCGTACGCATCTAATCTGCTAAAGGTAATTTAGAAGGTTATAACAGTCTGAAAAGATCTGCCGCAAAGGTAGGAAATTAACGATTTGATGGTTTGGAGGGGAAATTGAAAGCTAGAGAGCTTATGGAAGAGTCCGTCCAACCAAACCGTGTCGAACGGTTTTTCGATGTCAAGAAGTGCCATAACGGTGTTTTTACCATCGTTAAAGCCATTCTTGACATCGTGGACTATTAGCACCAAAAACCAAACTGTTCATATAGTCCGAGTCGTGGCCGCTGAGCTATTGTTGTTTTTATAAATATAACGATTATTAACAAACCAATATAATGGCTAACGGTGAGATCTCCAATGGTGATATCTTTAAATTATTACAAAACGTACAAAACCAAATAAGTCGTTAAAAGAAGAATTAATTAATGAAATTAGGTCTATTGAATCAGATAAAACAAAACAAAGTTTTTAGGTGTTAATATTGATTATAAATTAACTTGGGAATACCATGCTGATATTTTGTGCGAGAAACTTAGCTCTGTAAATTATTTGATTAGATATATAAGGAATACTGTGGATGTATCAGTCCTCAGAATGATGTACCATGGTCTTGTTCAGTCAAAAATTACCTATGGTATTATTTTCTGGGGAAAATCTTGTTTTGCAAATAGAGTGTTTATTCAACAGAAGAAAATAATAAGATGTATTGCTGGAAAAAATCAATCGTTTTCGTGTAAACCATTATTTAGATCTTTAAGAATTTTAACTTTAACTTGTTTATATATCCAAAATCTAATTATATATATTTATAAAAATAAAAATTTAATACAATCTTATGAAAATACACATAATTATGAAACAAGACATAAAGAAAATCTATATCCTCCATATTCGAGGTTATCTATAAGCCAATCTAGTCATATATACCAAGGTATCAAATTTTATAATAAAGCTTTTAATTTAGTAAACAACTGTAAAAGTGTGTATGTCTTGAAAAGTCGCCTTAATGCATTATTTTTGGATAAAGTTTACTATAGTGTAGAAGAGTTTTTAAATGATAATTTTAATTAAGTGTTTTTAGTCAACTCTGGCTCTAGCAATTAGCAATTGTATATTTTTAATTTGTATTTCTTAAACTATTGTATTGTATTTTCCTGACTAGTCTAATAAGTATACACTGTTATCTCTGTAATACTTTAAAGATGAATAAACTATTATTATTATTATTATTATTATTATATATAAAATGAAATTGAAAATATTAAAACAGAAAGCGTAAATTTAAAATCGGAAAGTTTATTATTAAAAAAGAGACTACTTACAATAGAGCGAACACTGAAAAAGTACAACCTTTTTATTTATGGTGTTAAAGAAGAGAAACGCACACCTGACGAGAAAATTATTCTAAGCCTAATAAATAATTAATTAGAAATAAACTGCGTGAGTGAAGAATTTAGATATTTATCGTGTTGGGAAAAAGTTCACTATTGCAATTGAACTAACGCATTAAAAATTAAAGCTCAATATTCTTCAGGTTGCAAATAAACTAAAAGGCACCAATATCTTTGTCTCACAAAATTATACCCAGGAGGTAAAAAAAAACTTCTCTACAAATAAAAAAACGAGCGTTGGCTGAAAATAGTGAGGCTTACATATAAAATAATAATCTTCTTATTAATGGCTAGTTACTTATCAAGAACTCTTGGAAAAAGAGGTTTTAAGTGAAGAGTTCGAAGAAAGTAAAGCAGAAGAAGCTGAGGTTTCAGCTGGAAAATCCAAGGACTTGACTGAAACTCTACCAATAGTAAACGTAAAGAAAACCCCTTAATCGAATAAGAAATCGACAACAACAATAAAAAACCAAATGAATTATATTAAATGTGAGGACGAAAAAAATAATATTTCTGCGAATAATTGTGATGTATTTTGCCTGACTGAAACTTGGTTAAGTAGAGACATTGCAAATTTCTTGTTTAATACAAATGATTTTACTGTGATAAGAGCACATAGGCAAGAGGGGGTGAAGTAGCAATTTATGTTAGAAATTCATTAAAATTTACTAAATTTTCCTAAAAATCAAATAATACTGAACAAGTATGGATAAAACTAGGTAAATCTTCTGGTGAATTAGCTATCAGCGTTATTTATGGACCTCCAAATAACAATCTTCAACCTTTTTTAGATTCTACGGTCTATCAGCTAGTTAAATTGCCAACCAAATCTGCTACACTTATTGACTATATATTTTGCTCTAATAAAAAAAATTATCTTAAATATCGAAATATATTCGGTTCATGGTTTTATCGATCATTGTATTATGTCAATTCAATGTCAACACTACATCCAAGAGACAGCAAGCCAAAAGAAGTATTAAAAACACCAACCTTGCTCAATTTGATTATGATCTTAAAGCTATTCCAAGGAGAAACATATTTGACATTGAAGATATTAATCGTGAGGTACAATTTGTTACTAAAATATAACAGCTCTTTTAGATATACACGCACCTATTAAAATTTTCGAGTGAGTAATGCTGGAAACCCATTTGGCCTACGCCACGCCACCCTACGCTACGCTACGCTACGCTACGCTACGCGACGTTTTGTTATGCAGGAATTTAACACAGGCTTTAATGCAATACGTACTCACTTGTCCCATGCCACCCTACACCATGCCACCTGACGTCGAACGACGTTTCGAAAATCAAATTGTTTTGAATTTTGAAGAGACGTGTGAACGCGTGTTGTCCCCCTCCATGCAGCTACACACGGAGTGTGCATGTTTTGTAAACAGTTTTCAAACATGGATGAACAAATTATTGAAAAAGTGTGTTCATATGAGTTCCTGTACAATCAACATTAAAGAAATTTTGTTTTTTATTTATAATAATAGCAACAGAACACTCCTCTAGTTCCCATTCCCATTCATCAGATGAAGAACTACTTGCACACTCCATTTTATTTACCAAAACGAACAATACTAATACTAATAAGTATATAAATCAATTTTATTATTATTTCATAATTTCATAAAGCAATTTTTTTTATATGTTTGTCATAAGACGTGGCGTAGCGTATTACTAGTGTGTACGGTGACTCGAAAACGTGAACCCACGTCAGTCGACGTCGAGTAGCATGGCGTAGCGTGGCGTGGGCCAAGTGGGTTCTTAGCTTAAGTCTTATGATTCCTGGTTAACTCCCACAATACAGTCCATTAATGATGATAGAGATAAGGCATTCTCCAGTTTTAAAACCCATAAAACAAACAATCTCTGAGAATCATAAAAGGGCTCCCTGGTTAAAATATCACATAGAGACCCTGTTCAAACCGATAGATTTATGTATCGGATTGTAAGGTGTTTCTATATGGTGTATAGAACCCATAGTTGGAATTTATGGTTGTTCTATAGGGATATCCTTCCTTCCTTTGCTATCGGTCTCAATAGGGGAAATGTAAAAGTTTTCCTCCCATAGTTTTAACAAAATTTTGTCAAATGTTTTATGGTTGCTCTATAGGGATATCCCTATATATCTTTCATTGAGATATTTGCTATCGGTCTCAATAGGGGAAATGTAAAAGTTATGGTTTGCCGAAAAAAACATGGACAAATGCACATATTGAGTCCGTTAGCGCCTGATAGATTATTTTTATGGGTCTCTATGGGGTATTTTAAGCAGGGCTACATAACATGGTTTAGTCTGCTATAAAAAAGGGAAAAAAGGCATACTTTAACGCAATTTTTGCGGAATCAGATAAAAAACTATTGTAGAACAAACTAAAACAATTAAATATTTCTAAAAAGCCAATTACCAGTCTTTCGTATGTTGATCAAATAAACAATCATTTTATTAATTCTATACCGAAACTATTCCAGATCCAGATATTCTAAACTTTTATAATAATACCATAACTGGCAATTCTACTTTTAGTTTTAAAATGGTTAATGAAATTAATGTCCCTGTAATTGTCTCTATTAGGGTAATTTGACGATTATATAATTAACCCGTAACCGGTACTGTGGTGTCTGGGAGACACTCATCAACGAACAAAGCGCTGTCACACCCTCACCTTTTGTTTTAAAAATCTGTCGCTTCCAATAGTTTTAAGTTGAGCAGTTGTCAATATGCTCTAAGAATTTGAACAAGTTGGATTGTCAAACGGACAAATTATTACGAGTCAAAGTGTGGAGGGGTCTAGTAGACCACTGTGTACCGTTTACGTAATTTTTATAAAACAATTAATTCCTTAAGGATTCGCAACAAGGGCTTTATAAAAGTGTCCAAAGTGATAAGAAAGGCTTCAAGGAAACTGTAATGTAGTGGTTTTATGAAATCGACAGCGATATAAGTGATATAGATGACTGTAGTATACTACATAACCATTATAGTTATTATGTCGTTGAAGATAATCACAGCAGCGATTCAGGACTTGTCTGTGAAGAGTCTATAGAAAATAATTTTATAGGGTCAGATAAAGAAAAATTTGAAATTTTTTAGGCACTTAAAAAAAAACAAAAAAGTTACTATGGAAAAAATAATTGTAAAAATCAGCTATAGTTTAAAGCAGTTATTTTTGCTGTTAAAAAAAGATATATTTGAATTTTTTTTTGTTTATGGTATTTTTAAGGTATATTCTTAGAAATAAAGATCGTTTTATTTTGTTTGGTTTAATATTTTTTATAGTTTAATCACAAAGTTTGCACTACTGCACTTTTTGTACATGTTTTGATTAAAACCTATTTGTTTAAATTTTGGTGATATTCTAACTTTATATATAGTTCCTAGTATCCCCAATGCCTCAGATAAAAAAAATAATATAAATTATATTTTTAAAAGGCAGGTGTCTCTCAGACCCCTTAGTACCGTTTATCACCTAAAAGTCGTACCGTACCGGTTACGAGATAAAACACTTCAAGTATTATCAATACTTTATTTTAAGTTCTTACACCGACTATATTCAATGGTTAAGTAATTTGGTTTCATAAAATATAGGTCGTAGTGCTTACATGCTAAGTCATCAGTATTAGGATAAACATACAGAGTGGACTACGTGACATTTAAGCAGCATTAGTTTTTGTATATTTCAATAGTCTCCAATATTAAAAGCAAAGCTCATGGGTTTGATGGTATAAATATCTTAGAATTTATGTCTTACATTTTTACTACCATATATTACTCATATTATTAATTATATTAATTATTATAACGTTAAACCTGGCAACAGTGCTGATTGTTTGTGCCAAATTAGGTGTAAATAATAGTGAAATAAGACTGTTTAATAGTGAAATAGACCTTTGGAATCGATAAATGAACCAAATAGCATTAAAAAACGGCAAGTTTGTTCTTATAAACAAGTACAAAAACACAATCTGTGAATTTGAAGGTTATATTTTGATCTGTCCCGTGCACCCGAACAATTGCGGCGTTGTCACTGTTACTGTTTTTACCCAGCTTGAAAAAAATATACAGAAACTACTTAAGATGATTAAGTGTTCGTGCTGCAATGTGGATACCGATGAAGCTAAAATTGTTACATGTTGTATATGCCAAAAACCCTACAAAAATACATGTGTTGGAGTCACCGCAACAACTAAAGATCTTATCTTCAAAGTCCTGCATTGCCTATACTTGTAGTAACTGTAGTGCTTTTGGAAAAGATTTCAATGAGCTAAAGCAAATAATTTTAAATCTCCAAAAAGAAATTATCGAATTAAAGTCCCAAAAACAAATACCGGCTGATAATAAACATGACATCTTTATGTTTAATGATATAATTCAAGAAATGACTGAGCGTGAACATCGAAAATGCAACATAATTATTCATGGCCTAAAAGAAAACTTAGCTGAAAGTAAAGAAGACCGTTTAAATCATGAAAAAGTGTCAGTTGATGAAGTTTTGAATATTATACAAGCTGATGTATCCATTAAAAAATCTCATCGCTTAGGCAAGTATATATACCGAATAGGGAGAAACCAAGGCCTATATGATTAACATTGGATAATGTTGATCAGGTTCACAATGTAATACAAAAAGCGAAATCCTTAAAAGACTCTACCCTAAAACATATTGGCATATCTTTTGATAAAACTCCAAAGCAAATGGAACATTATTCTCAATTGCGTAAGGAAATGGATGAACGGAAAAATAATGGTGAAAATAATTTATATATAAAATATGAAAGAGGTGTTCCAAAAATTATGGTGAAAGCGGAAAACTAAATACTCCCAACAATTTTCAATCCAATATTCCTTTAAATATATATTATCAAAATGTGCAAAGTTTAAGATCCAAGGCTGACGAATTTTATTCTGTTTGCTCAGTTTGTGATTATGACATTATTCTTTTAAGTGAAACATGGCTATCTCAAGATATATCCAGCTCGGAGTATTTTAATAACCAATATCGTGTTCTTAGAAAAGATAGGCAGTTTGATAAGGTAAATCTTACAAGTGGAGGAGGTGTGTTATTTGCCTGCAAAGAATACATTAATGTAACCGAATTAGATCTAACCAATATAACAAATGAAATACCTATACTTGATATAATTGGTTGTAGAGTTAAAATCAATTCTGTAATAACTTATTTATTTATTGTATATATTGTACCTGATATGTCTGTTAATAGCTTTGAATTTTTTCTTGATGAACTTATTGTCTAACCTTAATGAGGAAACTATTATTGTCGGTGATTTTAATGTAAATTCTAATTCAAAATTAAACTTATTTAATGACTTTATAAACTTTAATAATTATAAACAATTTAATGATATCCTAAATAACTATAACAGAACTCTAGATCTAGTTTGTAGTAATGTAAATGAAATATGTGTTACTCATGATGTACCATTCGTTCCTGAAAATTTGCATCATCCAGCTTTAAACATATCTATATCTCTTAAAGCCAGCACTGTTCATGAGTTTACTGTAAATATTAATCAAGCCAAGACTTACAATTATAAAAGGGCTAATTTTGTTCAATTGTATAACGATTTCTTACAGGCAGACTGGAATTTTTTAAATAACGAAACAGAAATCAATGCAGCATGTGATAAATTTTATTCAAAAATATATTCATTTCTTGATAAAAACGTCCCTACATATAAAACATCAAACAAAAAACACCCACATTGGTATACCATTGAAATAAAGGAAATTCTAAAACTTAAAAACTACTACCATAAGCAGTACAAAAAACAAAAATCTGCTATAAATTACCAAAACTTAAAAAATGCGCGTTCAATACTAAAATCAAAAATAAACCTAGCTTATAAGCAATATATCTTAAATGTTCAAAATTCTGTCATACCAGAGCCACAAGTTTTGGAACTACGTAAGAACTAAAAAAGGGATGACCCGTATTCCGGGTGTTATGTGCAATGGCGACGCACAATTTGATGTTCCTGAACAAATTGTCGAAGCATTCAAAACCTATTTTAGTAGTGTGTATACAGAGCCAACAAATGATTATATAGATTTAACTTCCCATTTAAATAAAATTATAATAAATGAAAATGACATATTGAAATCAATTAATAAATTAGCAAATAAAAAAACTTCAGGTCTAGATCAAATACCTAGTTACCTAGTAAAAGACTGTAAACACATATTTCTTAAACCACTACTAAAATTGTTTAACCTATCTTTGAATAGCTCAACTTTCCCAGACATTTGGAAAACTGCTAGGATATGTCCGGTTCTAAAAAATGGAGACCCAAGCCAAATTCGGAACTATAGGCCAATTGCAATTTTAAATAATTTTTCGAAGGTTTTTGAGAAGTCAGTTTATATGCATGTCTACTCCCATTTATGCAATCTTATAACTCCGTATCAACATGGATTTGTAAGTTCGCGTTCTACAGTTACAAATTTAACCTGTTTTTCACAATATATATGTAATATTCTTGACAATCAAGGGCAGGTTGATGTCGTGTATACTGATTTCGCGAAGGCTTTTGACAGAATTGACCATCGAGTTGTATTGAGTAAGCTAAGGACATTTGGACTTACTGAAAATTTAATATGTTTTTTTAAGTCATATTTAAAAGGTAGAAAACAATATGTTAGTTACAATGGATATTTGTCAACAAGGTTTTTTGCTACTTCCGGAGTTCCTCAGGGATCAAATTTGGGTCCATTACTTTTTCTCCTGTTTGTAAATGATATTGTGGACAACATTGATTGTGAAAAACTTATGTTTGCCGATGATCTCAAATTGTTTAGCTCTATAGCAACCCAGGAAGATTGTAACTTTATTCAGGAGCAATTGGTAAAATTGGATACCTGGTGTCAGCAGAATTTTTTGTATTTAAATGTTGACAAATGCCAGATTATAAGTTTTAGCCGGAAAAAGGAGATAATAGAGTTTGACTACCCTGCTTAAAATACCCCATAGAGACCCTGTTCAAACCGATAGATATTTATATCGGCATGTATGGTGTTTCTATAGGATGTATCGGTTTGTATAGGACCCATACTTGAGATTTATGGTTGTTCTATAGGGATATCCACCATTGATTTATTTGCTATCGGTTTCAATGGGGAAAATACAAATAATTATAGAAATTAGGTTTTTCTCTATAGGACCCCATAGGTTTTAATAAAATTTTGTCAAATGTTTTATGGTTGCTCTATAGGGATATCCCTATATATCCTTCATTGAGTTATTTTCTATCGGTCTCAATAGGGAAAATGTAAAAGTTATGGTGTGCCTATAGGTAATTTCCTATACATTTTCTATCGGGCTGTATCCGGAAAAAACCATGGACAAATGCACATATTGAATCCGGTAGCGCCCGATAGATTATTTTGTATAGGTCTCTATGGGGTATTTTAAGCAGGGTATACCCTTCGAAATTTAAACATTAAAAGAAAAATAGAGGTTAAGGACTTGGGTATCCATTTTGATCAAAAGTTCTTGTTTGATATTCATATTAACAATATTTGTAGCTTTGCATATCGTATGTCAGGATTTATAATTCGCAACTGCAGTGGTTTTAGTAATTGTCTTGCACTTAAAACACTCTATAGGTCCTATGTTGTTTCAAAACTTGAATACGGCTCACTTGTTTGGTACCCTTTGTACAACACATACAAGATAAAAATTGATAATGTCCAGCGAAAATTCTTAAAATTTATTTACTTTAAAACTCAAGGAATTTATCCTGAGAGGGGATTTAATAATGATGTTTTACTGGATATGTTTGGTTTTATCAGTCTGGAGAGTAGGAGGGTAATCTGCTCCATAAGGTTTGTGAGCATGCTGGTTCAGAATAGGATTGATTGCATGTGTCTTTTATCTAAGTTAAACTTTTTAATTCCAAGACTGTCAGCAAGGATGCATAAAACATTTTATTTACCACCATGCAAAACAAACATTATGCTTAGATCCCCACTATATATTATTTGTGATAATTTTAATAAAGTGTCTGAAAAATGTGATATTAATTTTGACAGTATTAATTTTATTATTAACTGCGTCAAAGAACATTTAATTTAATTTAATTGCTATTGGAATTTATATTTTGTTAATAAGAACCTTTAGTAATTAAGTTTGGATTCCTAAATTTACATTAGAATATTTATATTACTATTATATTAATTTTTATTTGTAAATTTTCCTGTAATTGGATTGTTAATCTGTTGGGAAATAAAGATTATTATTATTATTATTATTATTATTATTATTATTATATTATCACTCATTCAGTTTTTCCCATTGATTGAAAAAAAGCATTAAAAAAATCCCATAAGTTTAAATAACCTACGACCAGTAAGCCTCTTGTCTACATTTTTAAAACTAATGGAAAAAGTTCTAGAAAAGCAACAAAATAATATTTGTTATATTTTGACATTATAACTCCAAACCAATCAAGATTTCGTTATTTTCATAGTCGTTGCACTGCTTTATTATGCATTACTGATAATATTTTGAAGGTATCCGCCCTGCTTGATTATACAAAAGCATTTGATACTATGTATGTCGGACTTTTACAAGGTTCATTAGAAATTGTAATGTACCTACCTATCATGTTATATTAAATTTAAGTTAGTTATAATTTTAATTAACATTTTATTTTATACTTTGTAAAAAAAAACAATTTAAATACTGTGTATTTTAATAATAATCTTGTTTATTTGTTTTATTGTTTGCATTTCCCAAAGAACTATTTTGAAGATAATTAAAATGTAATTATTATAGACTAAACTAATAAACAAGATTACGTGACCGAACTAACCTACTACAATTGTTATCTGTTTGGTCCATGATATAAATTGTAACTTCGACACTCTTCAGTTCAGTTAAATCTCAATCAACCATTACTCTAAGAAAATCTATATAAGTTAATCCTAAATCAAGAACATCTTTATTTCAAAACATAAGTCTATTTAAATTAAGTTGTATTAGTGTAAGTTTAAGTGTAATAAATACTGACTAAGAATAAGTATCACTTTCCTTCCAATTTCATCTGATTCCCTTCAAAAAGGCCATTACATAAAATTGGTGTCAGAAGTGGGATGCAACAGCGACATTTTTGGAATTTAAATTGAAAACCTGAAGCAGTTGTGTTTACCTGAAAAAGCATACGGATCACCGAAGCAACGGACGACCGAAACAAAACAGGAAAAGAATCCGGTCAAAAAGAAGTAAAATGAAAATTGGAATCCTCTTCGTAATACTGTAAGTCATATTCAACTCTATCTACACCTAAATCGTCATGATGTCTCTCACTGACAAACTGGTGCTACAAGTACAGGTATTTCACTAGAATTAGCTGAAAAAATGCTAACCAAATTTAACGGTCAAAAAAACAAATTATATGAGTTTATCGACAATGCTGACAAAGCAGATAAACATATTAAAGCCGAACTAAAAGAAAAATTATTCAATTTAATTGAAACGAAACTGACGGATAATGCTAGGGAAGTAACTAGGACCCGGGATTTTAATAACTGGGCCGACTTAAAGAAACATCTGTTGGACGTTTATTCAGAAAAGCGGACTATGGCACAATGGCAGTTAGAACTAAATTCATGTAAACAAAATTCACAAGAATCAATTTTGTCTTATTCAAATAAAGTATAAACTTGTTATATTAAGTTAATTCAAAGTCTCGATCCTACTCTTTCGCAAAAATCTAAAAAGGCATGCATTGATCTTTTAAAGAATGAAGCTCTTAATGTATTTTTAACAGGTCTTAATAAAGATATAGCTTTAATTGTCAAGTCTAGAAGACCAACTACTTGAGAAGATGCCATACATTTAGCTTTGAGCGAAGAACAGGAACAAAAATGTAGATTCGAAATCTTTAAATATCAAAATGTAAATACTTCATCTGCTAGATTCTGCCAAAATTGCTCTAAACCAGGTCACACTACTATTTCCTGTCGGTTTAATCAAACCAATTCATCGCAACAATTTTATAATAGAAACTTTAAAGTAGAACAAAACATAAGACATATTAATCGATCTAATTCTCATTCCTTAAATTCCAATTCTTTTTCTAAATTTAATCCATCCAATAAGTCCAACTCTCAAAATCAAACTTCCAGCCAAAATTCAGATTATAACTCCAAAACTTACAACTACTGTAAAAAGAAAGGTCATTTCATAAGCGAATGTCGAAAAGGGGAATATAATATTATATTCCCCTATTGTTATTTAACAATAAAAACACAACAACTTAACTCTGAAAATTCACATAATTTAAACGCATAGAGCACTCAGCAACCGGCCAGCTCGGGTTTTGCCCACACAATTACGGCCGAATATCAACAATAAATTTTGCTGTATCTACTCATATAAACCTAAACATAAAACAATTAAAAAATAATCCAAATAAATTTCTAATAGATACCGGAGCGGATATTTCTTTAGTAAAGAGAGGAAAATTACCTGATGACAATGTTTGTTACGAAAACAATCCAATAATTTTAAAAGGAATTGACCATAAGGACAATAACCCTATTGCAATTTTGACATTCTTGTTGAAAATGTTGTAGTTACACATTGTTTCCACGTAGTTCCAAATGATTTTCCGATTCCATCGGATGGACTCATAGGAAACGACTTCATCAAGAAATATAGATGTCAAATAGACTATAACTCTAATTTCTTACAATTTAATGAATTTAAAATTAAATTATTTCACCTTGAAAGATCTCTTATACCTTGCAATACTAATAACATAAATTCTTAATCAATTATAAAAAATAAAAATGAAAATCAACCAAATCAAGAAACAAATTTAAAACCTAATTCAAATTTCAACGATAGCATTTTACTAAAACCACAAAGAGAAACTTTAGTTAATATACAAATATTAAATACCACAATTTCAGAAGGTATTTGCCCCGAAATCGAAATCTTAAAAGGCGTATATCTTTGTCCAAGCATCGTAAAAGTAAATAATAATCATGCAATTACTTCCATATTAAACATGACCAAAAAATCAGTTAAAATAAATGAAATCAAAATAAATATTGAAGAATTAAACCACATCTCAGAAAATCACGAATCTTACAATATAAAGAAAATCTCACAAAACGACTTTCGACCCGAAAGACTACAACAAATTACGAATCTACTTATTAGTGTAGATCATCTAAATAAAGAAGAAAAACAGACGCTTATTGACATATGTCATGAGTACAACCATATTTTCCATGTCAAAGGTGACACATTAACCTACACAAACGCCATCGAACACAAAATTCCTACAAATTCCCAAACTCCTATTAATACAAAATCATATCGCTATCCTCAAGTCTACAAAGAAGAAGTTGATCGACAAATAAAAAAAAATGCTTGAAGAAGACATCATTGAACCTTCCCATTCCTCTTGGAATTCTCCAGTTTGGGTCGTTCCCAAAAAACTAGATGCTTCTGGAGAAAGAAAATACAGAATTGTAATCGACTATAGAAAATTAAACGAAATCTCTATAGGCGACTCATATCCTTTATCTTTAATTCACGAAATATTAGATCAACTCTCTCATGCAAAATACTTCAGCGTTATTGCCTTAACCTCTGGATTTTAACTAATTAAAATGTCACCAAAGGACGCTCCTAAAACAGCTTTTTCTACTCCTCTAGGACATTTCCAATTCAAAAGAAGGAATGCCCCTTCGACTTTTCAAAGATTGATGAATAGAATTCTTTCAGGAATTGTCAATTATAGATGTTTTGTTTATCTAGACGACATAGTAATTTTTGGAGACACTTTGGAAGTTCATAATAAACGTTTAAAAGAAGTTTTCGAAAGAATTAGTCAATTTAATCTCAAAATTCAACCAGCCAAGTGCGAATTTCTTCGAAAAGAAGTAATGTATCTTGGTCATTTAATTACAGAAAACGGCGTAAAACCAGATCCTAAAAACGTCACAGCCGTATTAAATTATCCAACTCCCAAAGAGATCAAAGGATTTTTAGGCCTAAGCGGTTCCCTGCTTAAAATACCCCATAGAGACCCTTTTCAAACCGATAGATATTTGTATCGGAATGTATGGTGTTTCTATAGGGTGTATCGGTATGTATATGACCCATAGTTGGGATTTATGATTGTTTTATAGGGATATCCACCCTTGGTTTATTTACTTTTGGTTTCAATGGGGAAAATACACATAAATGTAGAAATTAGTTTTTCCCCCATAGGACCCCATAGGTTTTAATAAAATTTTGTCAAATGTTTTATGGTTGTTCTATAGGGATATCCCTATATATCCTTCATTGAATAATTTGCTATCGGTCTCAATAGGGAAAATGTAAAAGTTATGGTGTGCCTAGGTAATTTCCTATACATTTTCTATCGGGCCGTATCCTGAAAAAAAAACATGGACAAATTTACATATTGAATCCGGTAGCGCCCGATAGATTATTTTGTATATGTCTCTATGGGGTATTTTAAGCAGGGTTACTATCATAGATTCATAAAAAATTTCAGCGGTTTAACTCAACCTTTAACTCAGTTACTAAAGAAAGATCAATCTTTTATTTGGACTAGCACTCAACAAAATTCATTTGACATTCCAAAAACAATCCTTACCTCAGAACCTCTATTACAATATCCAGACTTCGAAAAACCTTTTTATTTGACAACAGACGCCACTAACTTTGCCATTGGATCAGTACTCTCTCAAGGAAAACCTCCAAATGACCTTCCAATTGCCTATGCAAGAAGGACTTTAAACAAATCGGAAAGCAACTATAGCACCACTGAAAAAGAACTTCTTGCTAGTGTTGAGTGTCAAACATTTCAGACCATATCTATACGGACACGAATGTTTTATACTAACCGACCACAAACCATTAACTTGGATATTCAATGTAAAAGACCCAGGATCTAGACTCGTTCGTTGGAGACTTTTATTAGAAGAATACACTTACAAAATCATTTATAAACCCGGAAAACTTAACCAAAATGCCGACGCTCTTAGTCCAATTCAAATTCAAGACAAAAGCTACAACATACCACGACTTTTTAGAACAGACAAAAAATACAATTGTTATTAACAACGACATTACCGAGACGAGTGATGACATTTTGAAAAACCCCAACAACAAAGCCATCTTTAAATCTCAAGATTTAGAATTTCATGATAAATTTCTTAACGAATTCAAGTTAAAATTTAATCTTAGCTACCAACTAAAAGACGAAGTGCAACTAGGCAACATAAAACCTATAAAAACTGATCAATCATCAATATTTTATTGTATTTATAAACTAAATTATTGGGACTCATGTACATACAAAGAAATCTTTAATATGTTAAGTAAATTAAAACATATCCTCTTAAAAAATAAAATTAATGAAATTAACATCCCTAAATTTGGTACAAATCTCGACAAACTTAAATGGCACAAAATTAGATTAATAATAAGATTTGTCTTTAAAAACAGTAACATTTTAGTAAAAATTTATCATAACAATCTAATTGAACCAAAACCAGAAGAAATTCAACCAATATTAAAAGAAAACCACTCCAATCCAACTTCAGGACATACTGGTTTTCATAAGACATACATTAAACAGTACTACAAATGGAAAAACATGAAACAAAATATTAAATCCTTTATAAAAAATTGTGAATCATGCCAAAAAAATAAATTAGTCAGAACAAAAAACAAAAAGCCCATGGAAATCACAACCACTAGTTCAAAACCTTTTGAAAGAATATCCTTAGATATTGTAGGTCCACTTCAACTATCGGAATCCGGAAACAAATTCATACTAACGCTCCAAGATGATTTAATAAAATTTTCTCAAGCTTACCCTATTCCAAATCACGAAGCAATTACTATCGCGAAAAACTTAGTTGAAAATTTTATTTGTAAATTCGGTATACCCGAATCAATTCTTACCGATCAAGGTAAAGATTTTACTTCAAAATTACTACAAGAAATCTCAAAACTCTTTAAAATAAAACAAATTAATTGCTCAGCCTACCATCCTCAATCTAACGGCGCTTTGGAAAGAAGTCATCTTACCCTCGCAGATTATTTAAAACACTATGTTAACGACAAACAAACCGATTGGGATAATTGGTTAAATTTTGCAATGTTTTCCTATAACACCTCTATTCATACATCTACAAAATTTTCCCCTTTCGAATTAATTTTTGGAACCAAACCTAATCTTTCCTCACTAGAACCCCAGAATTTAAGTATATACAAAAAGTTTATATACAAAAGTTTATATACAAAAGTGCTCGCGTATACATACGCCAATTATGTAAGCGAATTAACCCTTAAGTTACAAAAAAGTCATGAAATCGCTAGAAAAAAACCTCATCGAAAGTAAAGAAAGGAACAAATCCTATTACGATAAAAACATCAAAAATTTACTTATTAAATAAAACTCAAAAGCCAGGACATTCTAAAAAACTAACTTAAAATTACACAGGTCCTTATAAAATTTACAAAATTAACTCTCCTGTCAATTGTACCACACATATAAAAAATAAACCAATAGTTGTCCGCACAACCAGACTGAAACATGCTTTTGTTTCAGGTACGAACTGTTCCTATTGATGGGATATGGGAATTGCAATCCATATTCTATACAAAGGATACCTGTCAAGAATTAGATTCCTTCAAAATAACTGGAACTTAATCACATACATCGACATGACCAACTTCGACAATAAACTACAATTAAATTATTAAATCATCTAATTCCTTCCCTTTATGAAAAACAAAATATTGTAAAAACCTTAATGGGTCATAATCATAGACGCAAACGAGCTTTGTTTAATGGCATAGGAGTTGCATTCAAATCACTGTTTGGAACTATGGATGTTAATGACGCCGAATATTATGACCAAGCCATTAACAAAGTAAACGAAAATGAAAAACATATGATCTCATTAAACAAACAACAAATTATAGTCGTTTAAAGCACAATCCATAATTTTAATTCCACAATTATAAATATTGATAAAACCAAAAATATTTAACGAAAATTTTCAAAAACTGTACAATATAACCGAAAATCTTAAAGATGCACATTTTAACCTAGATTTAAAACAAACTGTCGAAGAAAGTCAATATAATGAAATAATCAATGCTATTCTATTCGCAAAAAATAACTCTCTTCATCCTTCAGTTATGACTCCAAGTCAACTCATAAAAGAACTTTCAAAAACCCTTCCATTTCTCCCAACATCCACTTCAAATGTATTTCCATTAGAAGACCATAACTCTTATAAATTTATTGATGTCCTTACAATTACTTATCATTTTTTTGAATAACAGGATCATTTTTGTAATTTCAAATCCCTTGGTAAATACAAACAATTTTAACTTGTATAACTTAATTTCATTACCTTTGATAGATAATACTAACGAATTTCTTTTCATAATTCCCAATATAAACTATCTTGCAGTTTTAGAAGATAAAAATCTTTATACCGTATTTAATAATCTTAATAATTGAAAAACATTCTTCAACATCACCGTTTGTAAAAATTACGAACCTTTATATCTTGCACACTCTCGACCAATTTTTGAATTAGAACTCCTCCAACATTCCTTATCACAATCATGTGACACAAGAAAACAGAGGACAATTTGAGATTTGGCATAGACTAGAAAAATAGTTGGCTATTCGCTTTACCACAACCAACAGATATAACTGTAAGTTGCATAAACAAAGGTACTGAATCCTTAACACTAAATAACTCAGGTATCATTAACGTAAACCCAAATTGTGAAATTTACACCAGTACTACAACCATAATTTCAGATAATCCTAATTTCGAAACCAATATTAATTCTATAATCCCTAGAATCAAAAGAATATTGCAATGAAAATGAAAAAGTAAAAAAACAAAACAAATCCAAATTATTTATTCCTCCGATTCAAGCAATAAATTTATATAAAGATTATTTAAAAGTAGCAAGTGACAAATAAGATAAATTGGACAAATTAGCAGATGAGTATGAATCAAAATTTATACCAAAAGACATTGTAAATAATACATATTTGAAGAAACTGTAGAAAACAAATCAGAAACTCCATTAAGAAGGAGTGCCAGGCTCATAAAATTAAAAGAAAGCTTTTAATTTTTTTTACATAGGGGGAGGTGTAATGTACCGACCTATCATGTTATATTAAATTTAAGTTAGTTATAATTTTAAATAATATTTTATTTTATAATTTGTAAAAAACCAATTTAAATAGTGTGTATTTTAATAATAATCTTGTTTATTTGTTTTATGGTTTGCAGTTCCCAAATAACTATTTTGAAGATAATTAAAATGTAATTATTATAGACTAAACTAATAAACAAGATTACGTGACCAAACTACCCTACTACAATTGTTATCTGTTTGGTCCATGATATAAATTGTAACTTCGACACTCTTCAGTTCAGTTAAGTCTCAATCAACCATTACTCTAAGAAAATCTATCTAAGTTAATCCTAAATCAAGAACATCTTTATTTCAAAACATTTCAAATTAAGTTGTATTAGTGTAAGTTTAAGTGTAATAAATAGTGACTAAGAATAAGTACCTATCACTTTCCTTCCAATTTCTTCTGATTCCCTTCAAAAAGGCCATTACAAAATAATAAAAATGATTTTGTGTAATAGAACTCAGACGGTACAATATAATGGTAAGTTAATGAGATTGAACAATATTTTATTAAACAATAAACCCCCTAAATTTCAACATTGCGTCAAAAATATGGAACTTTTAATGGATCTGCGTTTTTCTGAGTATGTTGAAAGTGGCGTTAAAGCCGCTTACTGTAATTTAAAGCAAATTTACCATGTCAGACATTTATTAATTTTAAAATCCAAGTCAATGCTATGTAATAGTTTGGTTTTATCCCTATTGAATTATTGTGAAACTGTCTATGGTCCCATGTCTTACAAAATACGATGCTTCCCGAATCCAAAAGTTGCAAAATTGCTGCCTTCGATTAATATTTGGCATAAGGAACTTTGATAGAATTAGTTACACCCTGATAAATAACAAGTGGTTAAACAATTTGTTTCTTTCAAAACCTTCTTAAAACTAAGGTACCAGGCTACTTACATCGAAACGTTTCGTACCGTACTGATATTCATAATAAAAATATAAGATTTAAAAACGCCATAACAGTACAGATTCATCGTACTGAATTATTTAAAAGGTCTTTTTCATATATCCTTTCTAGCTACGTTAATCGCTTGCCACTTAATTAGAGGTGTAATCTGTTGAAATGGTCACAGCGCTTGTTTAAAATCAAACTTTTTGATATTCTATTTATGGAGCAGCAATGACACTTTTAATATTTATTTAATGTCTATTTTTTAGTGTTTGTTATTAAGTAATTGTAAACTTGGTATTTCTATAGCTATAGCTATTGTTTTAATAATATTATAGCCGGTATAGCTGGCATTTTTTGGTTAAATGTAAGAATGAATTACCACATTTTTATTGTTTATTCCACGTCAATTATTGAAGGAAGTGGCAATCAATCCCAAGGATAGTCGTTAAATGACGTTTTACGATACGTCTCTATACTATTTTCGTCGATGTCGTCAGACTATGCATCTGCTGGTATCGTCAATTTAATCGTTGTAACAATGTATTTGATAGCGTCAAATAAATCGTCTGACCATATCGGATATCGTCAAGGATGTCGTCTGACGATATCGTCGACGATAAAAGTGACGTGTAGAAAAGTCTCTGAAGATGAGTCTCGTCATTTTTGTCGTTATTCGTATCCTGATTGTTGGTAGGGTTCCTCATTATCATTTTGCTAATGAAATATGTAATTAAATAAACATTGTAACAATTGTCAAATTATGACGTCAGTCAGGATAAACATTTTGTTAACTGGATTTATATATTATTTAAGCCCTAAACTTACCTCAAGAAAATCTAAAATGGAATATTTAAAAAAAAAAAATTAAATAGGAGTGCCACATTGCATTAAGTTAATTTGACAATAAAAAATATCCAGTATTTTTGACGGAAAAAATTAAATAAAGTATTTTGGTACCGCGCCTCTTGGGTGAAAGCTAGGTGCCCACTACGATATACTAACACAGGTTTGCGATAAAAAAATGTTTTGAATACTTCCATATAAAACGTACAGATTTTAATATGTATAAGTGAATAAAAAAAATTATGTAGGTACTATGCTTTACAACAAAAACTTCCACTCTGACACTTAAATACAAATAATTGATGTTATCTCAGTTTAACGATAATTTTCTGAATTAATACAATATAGAAGAACACTTAATTGAATTTTTGTTTTGTTCACTTATGGTCTCCGCCTAGAATCTAGGGGTCTAGATACTTTTTTAACTCACTTGGTAAATATAAAATGTAAACATACCTTTTCTTTGAACGATGACTCTAAGAAGTGGTTTAGCATTAACCAATGCTTTCCGTAAATTATCATCATTATTAATTGGAAGCAGATCTTGATCACTCGGATCTATATATGATACCAAAAATGCTATATCTTTTAAATGATGAAGTCGTTCAATAAGAGAACGAAATTCGTCAAATTTGGAATTGGAATCTTTTTCCAAACAGAATCGCCTAAACTCAGCATCTAACTGTAAAATAAAAATTATTTGTATTAATGTTGACTCATTAAACAGAGAAGAGTAAAGCAAGAAATATAAAAAATACTTCAGACGCGTTCCTAGAGCGCTATTTGTAATAGTGCACTCTGGATACACTCCAAGTTTACTTTGCGCGTGCGATTTTTCTGGTATATACCTTAGTCATACACAACTGTCAACTGTTCGAAAACAGCAAGTATATTCCCAGAGTACACGTTTGTCCAAGCTTTGGACTTCGTTAACTTTTACCCGTCATGAGCATACTGTGCATCAATATTTAATTTGAATTTCATGATAAAATAACTATTTGTTTAAAATTCGATAAAAAGCAAAAAATATTAAATTAAAAATATCAATTTAAAAAAATATTTGTTGGAACAGAAAATGTATCACAAAAACTTGAATAAACCGTATAAAATAAAATAATTTATTATTTATATTATATAATTTATTATTTATAATATAATTTATATATATAAATAATAAATTATTTTATTTTAACCCTTTAGTTTTACGGTTTGTTCAAGGTTTTGTGATACATTTTCTGTTCCAACAAATGTTTTTTTTTTTTAATTAATATTTTTTTAAATAATTTATTTTAAATAAAATATTTTATTTTAACCTTTATGTATTCAGTAAAATAACAAGCTAAATTAATTGGTTTTAAAACACTACAACTCAAAGCTTATAGGTATTCAGTAAAATAACAAGCTAAATTAATTGGTTTTAAAACACTCCAACACAAAGCTTATAGGTATAAAGTCTGTGGCATTCAAAAATAACAAGGGAGTCAGGTATAATGTAAAGTCACGTTATTATATACCTATCCTTAAACCATATCAAAAGTACACTCTTATTTCGAACGCACTCCAGGACCAATTGGTTCAGTTTTGTTATATGGCTAAATACATATAAATAATAAATTATTTTATTTTAATCCTTTAGTTGTTTAGTTTTTCGTTGAATAATGCACTTAATATTATACGATGTTGGTCACGATGAGCCAAATTACAAAAAACGTAAATTTATTCATACTTCATCGACACCCATAAGTGTTATCGAAGAAATGAATACCTCGGCCGGGGTATTCAAGTACAAAACAGAGCAATTAGGGTGTTTAGCTCCAAGATGGACGACTAATTTTCCAAATTATACAAAATTTAAGTATTTAAGTTCAAAATGTTTGGTTGATTCGTTTAAAAAAATTTTCGATAACATTTTGGCATAGCGTGGGCTCAATTTCATCAATCTCGTCTTTTAGTTCACTGTTGTTGGGTTATTGGCATACACCTTTCCCTTAAAAAAAAAACCCAAAGAAAGAAATCTAGCGGCGTTAAATCGCATGATCGTGGTGGCCACAACACATCTCCGCAATTCCATTGTTTTCGTTCGCTGTGTGGCAGGTTGCGTTGCTCTATTAAAACCACATGTCTGCGAAATCCATTTCAGGATGCACGGGATGTTGAAGGATCACTCTTGGATTCTTAGTCCCCCAAATGCGACAGTTCTGTTTATTGACATAGCGGCCATTTCAAGCATACGGACGGGACAAATCACAAAACTATTTTTATAAAAAAAATTGTAGGTAATTATATATTATTTTTGCATCAAAATTGTGATATACCTATATTCTTCTTTTATTAGACTATACATAAAATAAAAAAACGCACAAAATATTTTACAAAAGTAGACATAATTTTAATAATTGACAGGTGTGGACGGGACAAGATAAATCTTTTTTTTCTCGTCCACACCTTTTAATTATTAAAATTATCTCTACTTTTATAAAATATTTCTTGCGATTTTTTTATTTAACGTATAACCTAATAAAAGAAGAATATTTTTGACAATTTTGATGGAAAATATTTTATAATAAATTATCTATATAAATATAAAAATAAAAATATAAATTTATAAAAACAGTTTTGTAATTCGTGCGATTCGTGCGCTTGAAGCCGATAGCCGATAGTTCAATTTTTAATAGGGATGTTGTACTTAAAAAAAATCCAATCTACGAAATAAACTAGGCATGTGTCCAACGAAATATTTGATTTACGGTTTTGCTTCGGAATTATGATTTATTATATTATAAGATACTAAAAAATAATTTTAATTTATTTATCAAGTGTACGAAATTTATCTAGAAAAAGATTGAGAAAGTGTTTGGAAGTTGAAAGGGGACATTTTAAAGAGTTTCTTAGACATGACAGACGATAAATTAGTTAAAATTAAATTGTTAATATTTTTAGTATCCTATGAGTATGAATATAAGAGACGTATAACCGGCCCTATTGCCTCATGAATCCCGGACCCCGCATAGGCCTCTGTTTCCTTACGCTGATTTTCTTTCGGCACCAGTAACGGCACGGCTTTACCCGTGTTTGCTGGGTGCGAGTGTCCATTGCGACCCGTACTGTCCCCTATTTAGGGCTCGATAGCGAAATGCCAATAGTTTTAATAGCCATTCCCGGGTTCGCCGGACCGATGATATACGCCCAGTAGGGTCATGAAGAAGTTAGGACGAAAGGGATAGACATTTTTGTGTATGGGGGACAATTACGCCGAGTCAAATCAAAGTACGACGCGGTATCCCCCTAGATCAGGCAGGTCGTATTACTCCAAATATTTGGGAGTACTGTTCGGGAGTTGTTTTTTTTGCTTCAGGGGCCTACGTCTTGGTCTATGTTTTGGTCGTTATTGTTTGTGTCCGTAGGATTGTTCCTGCATGTGTGTCACCGGGTCGGTCCGTGTTTGCTGAAAATTACCATGCTGACAATTCGGGAACCGAGTCCGATTTTCTGCCCCACTATGCGAAACCGATTCTTCAGTCTTGAGATCGAAAACTATCAATAGATAGTTCAGTAGTCGGCCTACCGATAGTTATCGATAGCTTTTGAGTTTTTTTTTAAATGTTTATTACAGCAGTATATAAACTTTTCAAATATTGGCGTTGAGAAACTATCTAATATTTTTGTATTTTTGTATTGAGATAATAAAATAATTTTCCCATTTAGTATTATTTTACAAGAAAGGCACTTTATTTTAACGATTGTATGACATTTGACAACTGTCAACTAACTTAAAACTAACTTCAGCCCGTGACTAAAAACCTGTTGCTAACTTCAGCCCGTGACTAAAGCGCCGTAAAGCCACAACTTGTCAATGTGTATTTAAAAGGTCACTTAGTGTCATAGAAACATGTACGATAAAGGGCGTTTTAAAGGTGGGAGTAGAAAAAAGTACCTATATTATTACTTACTAATAAGGTTAAAAATTCATTAATTAAATAAAAATAATTTTTTAAAATAATACAAATTGTTAATAAAATAGTAAAAATGAAGGAAAATCACTATTTAAATGAAGTTTTGATGAACTTGTTCATTCTTCATGGACAATATGAAAAACTTATTGCTAGAACATGCAGAAACTTGTTGTATGTTCTACCTTTAATTTGGTTATCCATTAAGAATAAATATTTTTATTAACTTCTTTTGAATAGTTATTTTCCTTTATTTTAATAATAATAAATATAGGGAAAGTTTTGTTATTCATACCAAATTAATACATATGAGCAACATTTTATTAGTTTTTCTTCATATTATTAGGGTAATTGTAAAAATCTTTCTTAATATTAACTTTAGGTATCGGGAATAGTTTAATCAATCAATGAAAAGGTATTTCATATTTAATTATGTAAAAATATACAGGGTGTTCCTTTGAGAATAAAAAAGTTATTGCTGTTTTAAGTTAGCTACATTCACATTGTTTTTTATCAAGTATCTTTTTAGAAATATTACAATAAATAATATAGAATATTTAAAACAATGCTTCAGGATTCCAATAAATCCAACCGAATATTAGTAAACCTAATATTAAAAAATTTATAAGCTTTTTTGTTGAGGGTGAAACTGATCGAATTTTACAAAAAAAATTAATCTCAAAAACTATTAAGTTTAGGTATAGCCATTTTATAAGGAATGATAATGTAAAAAAAATGTGATGATTCATTTAAAATAACATCGTTGATATCGTTTCTGTTAAAACCGGGAGAGTAATAATTTAAAAAAATAGTTTAAATGATATTATAATATATAATATATATATATATATATATATATATATATATATATATATCTATATATATATATATATATATATATATACATCTTGCTATCTTCCCGGCGTCCTTTCACGATTCCTCCTCTGAGCGTCCACCCCATGTTTTTCAAATAAATACTATATTACCAAGTGAATATTTTTAATCTTTTAATAGTAGATGTCGTTGGGGGTCATTTGACTTCAAATTTTGACCATTTTAATTTTTGACTTTTTAAACTACAGATTTCCAAGCGTCCTTACATAAAACCGCCTCTAAGCGTCCAAAAAATACAGCAAATCTTTTATATTGCCACTACCTAGCGTCCGCTTGTATATTTTGCTTTTATTCTGTCGATTTCTGAGCGTCCGGCGATGTTGTCAGATTTGGTAGTGTATTTAATAACTAAACTCTTTAATTTCGCGTAGCATAGTTAGCTAGTTCTAATAGGATCAAGACACATTATTTAAATTAGTGGATCAAGACAATAATTGTTTGTCTATCTAATGGACTTGGAAGAAAAGGAAACGTTATAAATATGCATAAAAGGTAGGCGTATAAAATATATAAATGAAATAAAATTATAAGAAAAAATTAAATGAGGAACTGAAGAGTGAATGAGGATGTTGTGGACGGGTTTTAAACAGATAATACAGGAAAGAATTGATACATTTGATCAATTTTTAATGACCTGTGTCAAAAATGACATTTAAAAAAAGTAAGGAAGTGTGAAACGGATTTTAAAATAAATACATGGAAACTCGATGAGATGTATTTCATGACTATGCCAAAAATGTTAGTACTTTTGTTGTACTCTGCATCTTTTTGTTAAGTTAACATAACCACTACTGTAGTGGCACTACATATTCAAATATACCGCCATAATTATAATTCTTTAGCGGTTCGGCAATATTCGGAATAAATCCTCGCTCAAGAAGAATTTAAATTGTTTAAAAAAAAGGTATATATTTTTTCCTCTTCCCCAATAACGATAATTTAAATTTAAGTGCTCCAATTTATTATTTACTATAGTTTATCGTTACATTTTATTATTTAAAAAAAATTAAGTATTACAGATCTTATACGATTTTAATTTTTTTATTTTAGTAAAAGAAATAAAAATTGAAAATGGTATAAAATCTGCAATATTTGTATTTTTAAAAATTTCAAATTTGTCAATAATTTGCAGTGTACCACTTAAACTTTTTTCGAAAACTTCAATTTAAATTTTGTTTGCGCAGAACTTATTATTAGCTAATTAGTTTTTAAAATAAATATTTTTTATGTATTTTATTTCTACTAATTTTATAAATTAAAAATATTGTTTTATGACCCACTACTTTTAAGTGACCTAAACCTGATATTTTGTTTGGTTTAACTTTTAACAATTTTTTTTGCTAGATACTGAAACATAAATAACATTTTAAAAGTTTTTAGAAAAAGTACTTTGTACTTTACTCTTGAGTACTTTTTGATTTTTTTGTACTTTGTACTTTTACTCAAGTACTTTTTTGTTTTACTCGGAACAGCTCTGTCCAGTACCAGTGGCGGATTGGGGATTTTGGGTATACCAATATCTCAGTTATTAGACATGGGACCCACACCAAATTTATAATAGTTTATTATGACATTAAATAGACAAGTTCGGCGCAAACAGAATTTAAATTGAAGTTTGCGAAAAAAAGTTAGTTTTTTGTGTCGCCTCACCTGGCTTCTGGCCCCCCCATTTGAGATAATTCAAATTAAAGTTGTGCAATTTATACTTCACTATAATTTATCGATAAATTTAAAATTTTATTTGAAAAATCCAAATATTACAGATTTTATACGATTTTAAATTTTTATTATTTATTTTATTATAATAAAAAAATATTTAATATGGTATAAAATCTGTAATATTTGGATTTTTCAAATAAAATTTTAAATTTGTCGATAAATTATAGTACCACTTTAATTTGAATTATCTCAAATGGGGGGGCCAGAAGCCAGGTGAGGCGACACAAAAAACTAACTTTTTTCGCAAACTTCAATTTAAATTCTGTTTGCGCCGAACTTGTCTATTTAATGTCATAATAAACTATTATAAATTTGGTGTGGGTCCCATGTCTAATAACTGAAATATTGGTATACCCAAAATCCCCAATCCGCCACTGTCCAGTACTTATAAAACACAACGTTAACTCGGTTTTAGAAAAAAACATGTACCTGCTCTCTTAAAATGAAATATGAAATTCTACTATTTGAATTAGTACCAGCATTTTTAACTAATAAAGTCGTATCATTTTTAAATAAATATTTTTAACTACTTAAATAATTATTTTTAACTAGTTAAATAGTTAAAGTTTGACCAATTTAAGATAAGTCACCTCCTTTGACTATTTCTGAGAGTTAAATGTAACTAATTTCTTCAATCGTTTGCGGCCAACAACAAATTATTGTTTGAGTTAAATGCATATAGGCTCCATGGTTAAATGACCCTTAAAAACAAACAAAGATATAAAAAGTTTAGCTCAAAACAGCAACACAAAAAATATATTAAACTTTAAAATATGCACAATATTTATAGACAGATAAAACTATTTTTATAAAAGTGACTGATGGCTCATTGGTTTGACATCCGCTTGAAAAGCGACAGACCCGAGTTCAAACCCCGGCTGGGTTAGAACTTTTTTAAATTGTAATCTACTAATTTGTCTATTTCATTCAGTAGAATTTGACTAATTATAATTATTAGTGACTGCTTTTTCGCTATGACAATTAGTCAAATTTGACTTATAATTAGTTATTTTTGACAATTTTATTTTAATATAGTATCTTTAAATTTAATTGCTCCAAAATGTAATTCGTAATACCTCCTATAACAAAAAAAATATTTAGAAATTTTAGAAAGAAATTCCAAGCATAGTTCATATAACATACCATATACCTAAATTCAACCGTTTCTAAAATATTTGCAGTGAAAACGTTATCATCCAAATATTTTTTGAAATTGTTACAAATCAAGAAGCATCAGGATAACAAAATGTTAATTAAAAATAAATAACTATGGTGACAGTATATCAATATTAATAGTTAAGTGAGTAAAAATGCCGTACTGAGACAGAAAAAGACTAAACTATTTTAACTTATTATTTTAAAAATAATTTAAATATTTTATAAATGGTTGAATTTAGGTATATGGTATATTAAATAAATTATAGTTAGAATTTTACAAGGAATCGGAAAATAAATTAATGTATAGGGTGATCCATTGAAAAAATATTTACTTTTTGTTTTTCCCTGAATACTGATCAACTTTCCAATTTTTTCTATACGTAGCAAGTATTTTTTAGTAACAACCATACTTTTAAAATTTTTGAGAAACTAAAATAAAAAATTTAAAAGGGGGCGACATTATAGAGGATCACCCTGTACAGAATAAAATTGTGTTTTAAAATTATTATTTTTTTTTTAATTAGTTATCGTGGTAGATATAATAAGCTAACTACTATACGAAACACGTCACTTAATTTAAATATTATGTGACAAGTTTGACGTCGTTTGACGCATTTTCCCTTATGTTATTTTAACTTAACATTTCATGGCCTATCAAAAATGATATAAAATGACAAATTTCATACCAAGTAATATCTACAATGTGTGATTACTAAAAAAAAATTGAAACTGTATGATTCAGAAAATAAAAACTTTATATTTATTCAATAAAACACCCCATATATATAAATATATGGGGTGTACTATGGCTCCCAGTCTTATTTTCTCAAAAATAATTTCTCAGTAAAAATTTCTCGAAGGAAAAATAACCAAGGAATAAATTCTCATGGCAAAAATTTCTCTCGCAAAAATGTCTTCGATACAAAAATTTCTTAAGGCAAAAAATTCTCAAAGGAAAAATTACAAAATATAAAATATACGATAAATAAAGTATTAAAATTAAAATAAACCAACAAAACCCAATATCCAACCCCACACGCAACCCAACACTTCAACATTTAAAATCTAATTAAAAAAAATTGGCGAGTGCCGGGTAAGTGGTAAACCAAATAAAGTAATAAAATTAAAACAAACCAACCAAACCCAACACCCAACCCCACACGCGACCCAACACTTTTCAACATTTAAAATAATAATCTTTATTGGCCACATTATGTTTACAGAAACATTTTTGACAAGTCAACATTGAAATAAATAAATAATAAAATACATAATAATATATTACATAGTAAGAATACAAGGCACTAACGTTATAACGTAGAACGTACAGATACAATAAATTAAAAAATAACTCTTAATGCACCGAATTGTTACGAATAAAGAAATCCTGTGAATTATTGTGAATACAGCGTTGCCAAGGGTCGCGAACCGAAAGGACGCCCAGAAATCGACGATTTGAAAGTAAATATACTCCCTAAAGAATATACGTATTGCGCGACTCCCGCCTCTAGCGGTAAACGCGTTCAACTAATAATATACAAAATGTATACAAAAAAAACCGTTTTACTATTATCTGGGCGTCCAGACAAAATGTGTTCTTTAAACAGTTACGGTATCCTATAGGCCGTTTCTATAGCAAAACAACCGAGCGTCCGTATACGGACGCTCTGTTGGAGCCGGACGCTCGGAGAATAGGGATTTGTCAATGTACGGACGCTAGGATATTAGTAAGATGAATATATATATATATATATATATATATATATATATATATATATCTATATGGCATAACTGTGTAAAATTGTAGGTTTACTGAGCGTCCGAAGTCACCAGGCGTCCGATAAACGGACGCTCACTGACCACTCCTTAAGAACCTGCTTAAATAGTATTTTTGGTTGCATAGATTATTTTAAAATAAAAAAAAAGCTGGACGCCCACTTGCCGGTTTTTTGATTAACGTTTATAGTGTAGTTCAGCTTATTTCCGCATAAAGGCGCTACGATCCCAGGATTTATAAACACGGTGTTTATATATTTACTGCAGCGGTTATCTGGGCGCCCAGCGAAAGCGCTGATTAAGTATCCCTTCTTAAATATAAATTAGGTTTTTCTGGATTTCTTATTTGTTTTTAGCGCTAAATAATGGTATTAGGTATTAAAGTTTAAAATAGTGATTAATAACAATTGTTAACTAAATATGTATAATTTTCGCTCTCGTACCTGTAAATTAGTAATATTTTAGATTTTACTTTATTTTCGGACTACTTTTACGTACTACCATATTTTTTAAGTTCGTTTGCAGAATTCATTTTTTTTAGCAACATCAGTTATTTCAGTTCTGCTTAAACAGTATTTATTAAATTAAAATTTATTTGTGGATAAAAAAGAAATATAGCGATCATGGGTTTCCAGATTTTGTCAAAAAATGGAACATTGATACAATAGAAATTGTCAATTTGACGTTACTTAATTATTGTTAATTTTTCTTTCTTTTTTAGTTTTTGACCTTTAACACAATTTAGACTATTTCGCCAGCTTATGATGGCTATCTTCTGTTATTTAAATTATTATAATTAGTTTCTTAATATTTCCTTAAATTTCTTGACATAAGTATGTCATATTTGTAAGTATATTTTTTTATCATCATTGTTAATTGTATGATTGGTTATTATTCTACGTGTATAATTAAAGTAAATTCAAACAAAATGTCCATTTTTTGATAAAATCTGGTAACCCTGCATCTGTCACCTTAATAGATGATTAGTTTAAAATATTTATATAATATATACATATTATGTAGGTATATTGCAATTTAGTCAGACCTATAAAACTATATATAGCTAAGTCCAAATGTCAAAACTAAAAATTGAATCAAGGGACTCTAGTTTTGACTAGAGTCCCTTCATAACCAGAGTCGGGCCACGATTGTCAATGTCACGGTGCAAACATATTTCTCTGCGTTTTTTCGACCATTTGAGCAGAAAAACAGAGAAGGGTGTCTTGCGTCCTATTTTAATTTGGGAAAAATTTACTTTGAGGTTATATTTTTGATCGTTTTTATGAAGGGACTCTAGTTTTAACCAGAAGGAATTTTGAAAAATATCAAACTTTTTTGTAAAAAAATCAATCTTTTTTTTGTAAAAATATCAAAACTTTTTCAAACTTCAAAATTAAATGGCTTATTAATGTTTTTAATGCAAAATTGTTATATTTTATAATATTTAACCGACTTTGGATTTTCTTAAGATTTTATGATTACATACATAATATCTACATAATATGTAGATATTATGTATATATTATATTATGTATATATTATATTATATGTATTTACTAGACTGTGTCAAATAAAACTACTTTGGTTTTTTTTTCGGTCCCATATGAAAATTATTTTGTTGGTCACAAAAAATAATTGAGTCAAAATTTCAGCCTTATATCTTCATTTTTTAATTAGCGCTCGCCAAAATAAGAATTTTGAAAGGAAAATTTTTTCCCGGTATTTTTTGTTTTATAAGCAATTAAATATAACAAGTAAACAAAAAACCTTTATATTGTTTTGTAGGGGATTAAATTCTCTATGAAGATAACAATTCATCAAATTTAAAAAATCAACTAAGTTTTTTCTGGAGGCTAATAAAAGTAAATTTTTTTTCTAAAATTAATGATTTATATTTTTTAAATAAATTTTATGACGTAGAAGAATGGTTTTTATAGTTTTTATTAGTTTTTATTGATCCCAATATTGTATTTTAAAAGACAAAAATAATTATACAAAAAAAAATCAAGTAAAAAAATATTTTCCTTAAATTTATTTTAATATCTAGCGTGAATTAGTAAGAAATACTTTAAGAGCAGATTCTACACACAAAAATAAAATAAAAAAGTTTCCAAAAACATAATTTATAATAATAATAATAAGGAAACTTCCAAGCTTTCTTAAAACCGTTTCGAAACGGTAACGCTCATGCACATAGGATCAATTACAGATCATAGGGATCAATTTCGGACACCATTTATCCTATGCGCATGAGCGTTGCCGTTTCGAAACGGTTTTAACTGAGCTTGGAACTAAGCTATAATTTACTTGAATTAAAAAAGCGTGTTTTTTGCAGACGCTCAGATAACCTGCAGAGGTATAGGCTCCATGTTAACCGTTTAAATGATATTCGCTCATAAACGCTCGTGTTTATAGTCGGACGCTGAGTAAGAACGCTTAGAGACCGGACGCCCACTTAGGCGACGTAGGTAAATATATATATATATATATATATATATATATATATATATTTAATGGCCTTACAAAATCATTGTTAAATCACAAGTACTTGATAGTATACTATAGCAGAGTTATTGATAATAAAGTACGCATCGCAATGGGACGGGTCGCGTCGGGAGCGTGCTCGAGCGCCAGGGCCTGAAATAGTCGCGCCGGCTCACAAAATCAAATGTCATTAATCGTTTAATTAGGAATCCAATTTTTGTTTTTTAGTTTTTCATTGGAAAGACTTTAAGGAAAATATAAATTAACACGATTTTCAAAAAGAGCATTGAGAAAATGATAAAAATGCAAATTGTTTATTATAAATAATTTTTTTTAAGAAAATAACTTTTTTTTTTAATTTAAATATATTTTTTATGAAAATTTGATAAGTTTTAAAGAATTTTCAATAAAGGTAAAATTTTATTAAAAGGCTTTATTTCCATAAGAGATTTTCGAGAAAAAACTCGTCAAAAACGCTCTTTTTTAAATAACTTTTATAATTGTTTATAAATATTTTTTTTAATGGGAATATTTTACTATCAATGAGTACTACAAAAACCAATAATTGTTATTTGTATTTTCCAAAGTCGGGAAAACAGTGATCCGTTTCACGAATTCTCACCCCAGTAAACTTGGGTCGCGTATATGCTCAAACATTCTTTACTATGATTCAGAACGCTACAAATTCACAGATATGTGGAATCGTAGTAAGCAATGTATTGTACGTTAAGGCCTATTATTTGATTTAATCCTTACTGCGTTTCAGAAAGGTTACGCTCTGTATCGTGGTAAACAATGACAATACGCGATCGGGAATGATATTTATTACGCGTGCTAACGGCCAATCGAAGCGTTTATCCACGTCATTTTAGATCAGAACTACTTCTCCCACCGAAAGCGAACGACTTACAAAACTTTAGTGTCTACACTGTAAAAAATTTCTTGGTGCAAATTTAATAATCGCGTAAAGAAATTTCACCAGTAACTGGAATCGAATATGAATACACTAAACGAAAATATATATATCACTATTAGGATGTAATGTTCAATTTTTACAAGTTTAAATAAATTTATTTATTAACGAATAAATTATTTCATAACTGGTGTAAGTATTAATTTTTTAAAGAAATATTTATTAAATTCTGGTGTGAATTTAAACTATTCTAAAATAATTTAAAAAATCAAATTCAAATTGGCCGAGAAATTGTCACGTGATCCGAAGATTTGTAAATATAGCATTGTGATTGGCGCAAAGTTTTTGCCCAAACTCGCCGATTACGTTTAACAATACAATGGCGGCGACCGGCTAAAACAAAGAATATGTTCACCTGTTTTGCTTGTTAGTTGTAGTGTATTGGCGATTTAAATATATATTTTTTGGTAAGTACTTAGTGATAACACAACTTTTAATATTAAGTACTTTATTGTATACTTCTGTTTTATACAGGGTGTCCACAAAGGGTAGGGGGTATTTGTAAGTTCAATAAAAATAAAACTACAAGTCATAAAAATAGTTATTTACCTAACTAGTAGGTACAATATTTTTTCTACAAGCGCATGAAATAATATGGAAAACATTTTATTTTAACATTAATACACAAGACATTTTTTAAATAATAACACAACTATGTACTTAGTCTAATTATTTGTAATATTTATACTAAAACTGCAATTGGTTGCGTTTTGCAAATGTTTTGCCGATGCTAAGATGTCAGATGTTGATGGCAAACTAAGGCTTTTTTCTTCTGGGTGATTTCCTAGCAAAGAACATGCTGACTGACTGGTGTTTTGCATGGGCATGGAGCTGCTTACACTTGCTAAAATTTTATTGGATATTTCTTTCTTATTTTCCACCGATTGCTCTATGTACCCCTCTGCCACGCTACTGGATTTCCAGCCGTTTTATACATGTAATATTTGCACCCGAATCAGCAAGTATAGTCGTCGAAGACCGTCTAAAACTGTGCCCAGTATATTTCTCGAGATTTGGTAGGTGCAGGAACGTAGCAATTTTTAAAGGTATCTTGCCAATCATATTGATACCTACGCATTGCGTAGTACATTTGCCATGAACGTATTTAACGAAAAATCTTCTATGTGGTGTATTTGTAGGACGCAGTTCAGAATATTTTCTATAATAATTAAGGTACATACCATCGTTCAACTCATTAGATATAACAAAGGTTCTATGATGTTAAAAGGTTTCTGGTTAGAAATTAGACAATATCGTCCCCGTTCTGGCAAAAGTAATTAACTCCATTTTTGTCTAAAAGTAGTTGACTACCTTCGCGATCATAAAACAATTATATCTGTGGTCTAGAAGAACTTATTAAGTGCAGTATTGTATTTTTAGCATGCTAAAAATACAATACTGCAATACTACATCTCCCTTGGGAAAGAAAGAAAAAAAAACCCACTGGGGTGGTTCTTACCTTTTTTTTTCTTTTCATCCTAAACCAAAGTCTAATCATAATATAAATGTATATAAACTTAAGTGGTTATGTATAATATGGTTTAACCCTATTCTTCTAATAACTTATTTTCTAATTTAATAACAATGTTTGGTGCCCTGTCTTTTACAACTGTGTAGGGACCCTTAAACAAAGGTTCCTGTTTATTTACAGAATTATTATTTAGTAATAAGACTTTATCACCTTGTTGATAAGTTACAGGGCGACTTTGCTTGTCGTGACGAATTTTTCGGTTTTGTTTGGATATTAACAATTGTTGTTGTGCGTCTTGCCATGCAGTTTGTAAACGATACCGATGTTCTAAGGGGTAGTTATCAAATGTATATAAAGGAGCAAGTTGTTGCGTGACATGGGAGGGTAGTTTAGCGAGTTTGCCAAAAACTAATTCATGCGGAGTGTAACGTGTTTCCCTATGAACCGTAGTATTGTATGCGAACGACTAATACGGTAACCACGAACTCCACGTATCGCGATGTTTTTAAATTTGAATACGCAAATAAGACCCTAACGTTTTATGAGAGTTTTCCAAAGCACCTATGGTTTCATGGTGGTAAGCTGTGGAATTTAACCTTATAATTAGTAATCAATTTGTTAGTTAGTAAGATATTAGATATAATTCGAATAAGACAGTATTTAGGGCTGTACCTATACTTGTACTTTATTCTCTAATATATATAGTTATGGGAAATATATTGTCTAATTTCTAACCAGAAACCTTTTAACATCATATGGCTCGCTAAACTACCCTTTCATGTCACGCAACAACTTGCTCCTTTATATACATTTGATAACTACCCCTTAGAACATCGGTATCGTTTACAAGTGCCTGATTTGTGTCGTACGTGGCTTTCAATCGCAGTTTCGCATTTTCTGACAACCGCGTTTTTAAAACATATTTAATAAACTGTCATATAACTCGATAGAATCTATAAGTTGTTTAGTCACAGTTTCCTTACCGTTCATCAACGGCAGCAAGCCAGCTGCGGTTTTTAAATTAAACTCTTCCCCCATAACTATATCAACAGGGTTATTTTCTATACGTAATATTTCTAACTCGGTATCTATCGAACCACCTAACTCTTCTTTCGGCTGTAATTTACTGTTCTCTGTGACACTCTGAGAAGAATGAGGCGATTCTTTAGATTGACCTGATTTAACACTAATCCTACTCTCTAACAATAACTTTGCTGAAGCTAATTCTGTTTTAATTTTTTCATTTAGTTTTTTAGCTTCTTCTGTTACAATTACTGTATGCCTAAGCTTATTATAATTTTCAATCGAACGTTTTAATCTCTCTTTAAATTCGTTTAATGTTTTTAACTTACGGCCGGTTATATCTTCATTGTTTCTCCTCTCAATAGAGTCTTTTCCCAAATTTTTGTGGAATCCTTTGATGTCCTCTAAAAGAATTTCGAAGTCTCGCAGGTCGGACATCCCATGGTTATTTAACTTTTTTAACGTCTCTTTACTTTTGAGTTATAACTAACAACACTTATGCTCTCACAACACTTTCACAGCACTATCCATCCAACTTCTCCATACTCATAGCGGTTGCTCCTAGGGCTGATGTGCATCACTACTTTTATTTTCTCTTTTACAAAGAGGCACTGGCAGGATCGCCATATGATGATAAAAGGTTTCTGGTTAGAAATTAGACAATATATTTCCCATAACTATATATATTAGAGAATAAAGTACAAGTATAGGTACAGCCCTAAATACTGTCTTATTCGAATTATATCTAATATCTTACTAACTAACAAATTGATTACTAATTATAAGGTGCATATGAAAATATGCTACCTCAGGGAAATGACGTGGCGCACCTAGGGTTCATTGAATTATTTGTTAATAAAAGTCAGCAATTATAAAGTTATTAACTTGTATTTTAAAGCCAATAATGTTTTAATATAAAATTACGGAAATATAAAATAATGACCCTAATGGTTCCACTACAGTTCGTTTCGTATGGGTTTTTGTGTCAGGAATACTGATCACTATTAAGTTCCCTTTATCTTCGATGTTATCTACTGTTAAATAGGCCAATTCTTCTCGACGACACGCTCCAGCCAACCCAAATATAGTAGCGACTTTCATTAAAAGATAAATATCATCGGGTGCCTCATTAATAAATTTGGAAATTTAATTTTGAGTGAATATTTTTTGGTCGAAAACCAACATTTTGACGTTTTAAATAAGCTGACAGTTTAGCAAATCTTCCTATGTCAACATTATTTCTTATTTTAATTACCGCCTTTAACATCGAATATCTCGACCAAAGAGTTTACTAATTTTGCTGGCCTCTGAAAAATAGGCTAGAAGAATTTCTTCTTTATTTCCTTTGTCGTTTTTTTTTCGCACCATTGCTTAAATATGTTGAATTCTTTTTCGTATCTCGCCCGTGATTTTTCAGGAAGTAATTCCAACCTGGCTTTTTTTGCTTCTTCCAGGATAGACTCGGGAATCTCGTAATTTTCACTTTCACTTTCCATTTTTAAACTCAAAACCTTGACGTTTCAGGACTTAATTATGTTTAGTATTTTAAAAACCATAGAAAACAAAAATGGAAATGCTACTACTCTGCTTAACAATTGCGGGGTTGCGTGCGGAAAGTATTTGCGTGCGGAAAAGTGCTACTTTCCGCACAGTTATGCGTGCAACTTTCCGCACGCTTGTAGAAAAAATATATTTTTTTTAATTTTTAGACAAAGTTTTAGAAAATTAAGTACCAAAGATTTTGTTGTCCAAATGTTGACCCTCGCGCTGCTGGCATTCCTCTAACCGAAAACGGAAATTAACTATCACGCGTCTACTCATATCTCTGAAAACAACGGCCATTTCGTTGCCATTCAATTGCAGGAGAGTTCGTGGTCTATTTTCATAAACTTTCTCTTTAAGGTATCCCCATAAAAATAATCAAGTGATGAAGGAATCATTGGGCCTTACATTTTTGAAAACCCACGAGGGCTAGCACTTACGGTAAACAGGTTCACTGCAGTGAACGGTATTGCCACATGTTAAAGAAACTTTTTGATTCCACAACAGCAGAAGTTTGAAGGTTTTAATGTGGAAACATGGCCCCTTGCCACCCCTTAAATCAGTCACTTAAGGTTTTCAATCAAATTATCCCGAAAAAAGTAATCTCTCGACGTGGCACCATTAACTGGCTTCCGAGAAGCGCCGATCTTACACTATTTGATTATTTTTTTATGAGGAAACCTTAAAGATAAAGTTTATAAAAACAGACCACGAATTTTCCTGCACAAGATCCGCACTGAAATGGCCGCTGTTTACAGAGATATGTGTAGAGGCGCAATAGTGAATTTCCATTTTCGGTTAGAGGAATGCCAGCAGCGCGAGGGTCAACATTTGGACAACAAAATCTTTGGCACTTAATTTTCCAAAACTTTGTCTAAAAATTGCTTTAAAATTTTAGCTGCCAAGAAATTTCATATAGAAAACGCATATGACATTACTCTTTCCCAAAAAGATGTCCTTCTATTTGTTACATTAAAATCAGGTAAATTAAAATTAAGAATATATATCTACTGTAGACTACTGATTGTTATTGATTGTGAATTTGTAGACCCATTTCAAGCAGAAAGCATTTCTCCTGTACCCTCTGATACTCTAACATTATCAAGCTCTTCCTCAGTGTCAAATGATAATATTATTTTTAGCCTACAATACATATATAATATTATATATTCATAGTACCTATACAATACAGCACTTATAAAATATAAGTGGTGCGATAATTTTGTTTGGAAGGATACTTATAATATATTATATACATTATATTATATAGCAAAGAATTTTATTTTATTTTAGTTATGTTTTGTTGCATAAAAAGCTATATAACTATAGCTTTTGTTTTGTAAATAGCTGTAACTTTTGTTTTGTAAATCTTTTATTTTATGTTTCTAATAAAAATAAATATAAACAATAAATTGTCTTTTATTGGTCACTTTTGTATATTATGAAGTGACCAATATCACTAGAGTATAATAAATTATCAGTACATAGAATAAAATAGTATAGGAAAAAAATTAATTCTCAAGAAAAAAAAAACTATGTTGTTAAAGATTTTTATAAATTAAAAAACCAGGCAGTGATAATTTATTCCATCTTACAATAGAAATTTTACTACTGTTGGAAATAATTCACACCAGGTTAGTGTTTTATATTTGACTAAAAATATTAAATATAACACCAGGGTAATTACATTTATTAGCCAGCAATGAGTGCACCTCATATACTCTAATTTTATTTCTTTTTTAACTGTAAATAGACAAGGACGTAAGAAGTGAAAAAAACTCCCCTTTTCTTTTCTCCCCCTATCACCTATTTATACAGGGCTACGCAAAAGTTACTATGCAGACCTAACTTTAAAAAATTGTACTTATTTTGCTAATAAAGCTATCGACATTAAACAAACTGTTAATTGTTAAGAAAATATTCTTTTAAACCATATAGGACACATTTAGTTATTGATGCCCTAAATGGTCTTGGACTTTTTTTAATGCAATTTTTGGCAAAATTGTCTAATTTTATAAATTCATATATTCTTAGAAAAACTTGCCAGTAAAATTTTTTTAATGTAGTTTGTTACCAATGATCTTACTCTATACAGGGTGATTCAAAACTCGAGGCGAAAAATTAAGGAATGTATACAGTTTTATATTCTTGATAAAAAATGTAAAATAAAATTTTTGGAGATATGGCTTTGTTTCCGAGATATTAGACTTCAAAGTATTTGCATGTGATCAATTTTTAACTTTATTACATGAGTATGAGTACATAATATAAAAAATAAAAAATAATTAAATCAAATGTTCAAAAATATCACAATTAGCGCGAATACAGGCTTGGCAACGCAAAATAAGAGAATCCTATACTAATTGCATGTTTTGTCTATTTTGAGTGCATTCGACTGCATTAATAATTTGTTCCATTAATTGTTCTTGGTTATTAATTTCCACTGCGTAAACCAGTTGTTTTAAATTGCCCCATACAAAATAGTCCAAAGGGTTCAAGTCAGGTGATCTCGCAGGCCATAGCACCTGACCACGTCGACCAATCCATCTCCCATTAAAAGTTCGGTTTAACCGTCGTGCTGATACCACATACGATTGTATACCAAATCCACAGGAAAATCTTCCAGCAAATTTGTGAGATGGTTTTCTAAAAATTGCAAGTACGCATATGCATCTAAACGATTAGGAAGGACTTGAATCGGAAGTAATTGTCCGTTAAAGACTCCGCCCCATACATTAATAGAGAACCTTTGTTGAAAATTTCTTCTTTTAAAAGCGTGAGGATTTTTTAAAGACCATACATGTTTATTACAGCAGGTATTTATGCCATTCCGAGTAAAAGTAGCTTCGTCCGACCAAAGCGTCTCTCCGAAGAAATTTTCATTTTGTTCATGCTGCTGAAGAAGCCATTGACAAAAGGCGAGTCGTTGCATGTTACCTCCTGGGTGCAAATTATGTACTTTTTGTTTATGAAATGGATGTAAAACTTCGGTTTTTAAGGTTCTCCAAGCAAAACTTTAGGATACATTAAGACGGGCAGCAATGCGTCTGGTACTAATTTCTGGATTATCAAGCACACAATTTATCACTTCTTCTTCCCTCACAGCATCATAATAATTATTTCGGGTAGCACCACCAGCACCAGTACGGGAATTACCAATTCCAAACTCTCGTAGCCTTTGATAAGCATCGGAAAACACCCGGCGAGATGGTTGTCGTTTATTAGGGAATCTTTTGTTATACTCCCGACAAGCTTTTAATGCGTTGCCATCACAAAAACCGTACACAAAAATAATATCTGCATATTCTTCGTTAGAAACCTGCATGATTAACAAAACAACTAATCCAACAAAGCAACTTTTAAATTTGTAAACAATTTTTGTTGACTGTCACCAGGTGACAGTAAACTCACTTATTTCTAGGCTTACTGTAATTTATGAAATTAAATTAGTTGCATACAGAAACTTTAAAGTCTAATATTTTGGAAACAAAGCCATATCTCCAAAAATTTTATTTTACATTTTTTATCAAGAATATAAAACTGTATACATTTCTTAATTTTTCGCCTCGAGTTTTGAATCACCCTGTATAAAAGCAATAAAAACATTTTTATATAATACCAGCTTAGAGTTAAAACAAATATATTTAAAATTCATGTTTTCGAAAAATCACTATTTTCAACCATTTCATGGTTTAAAAAAGCTATGTTTGAGTGAGTCGATTTAAACCAATTTATGCTTATTATCACAGGCACTTATTAGTCTCCAATATCCATGAATAAAATTATTGTGTATTTTTCTTTTAGCTGGACTGTGGATGTATATGTCTACCTGTGACTAAATCCATATATTAATAATATATTTCGAAAAAGCGCATTACATCTTTAAAATAACTCGACTTCTAATTCATTCTGTATAAAAATATAAAACCGCATACAGGGGCGTCGAAAATTAACTACCCATTTATTTATTTTTTAAATTAAGAAAACATAATCTTATGTACAGAAAAATGAATTAAATGGCTAAAAGACATACTTTTCATAAACTTTATATTTAGACAAAATAAAACAGGTATTTAATTCTAAATTTAAATTAAACTTAACTGCATATAATTAAACTGAACCAATCATATTCTTAACTTTTACAATCACCTGTGTTAGCCCGACTTTTGATACTCGTAAGGAAAAAAGTGACAACACTTAGTTTAAGTCATATTGACAGAATGAGATGACATTGGCAAATTAATTTCAGTTAGCTGTTTTAAAAACGTTTAAAAGTTTATTTAAATTATATCGAGTCTTAGCGTGAAAGATTGTTAGTTTGAGTACAGCAAGTTTGGGATATTACCAAACCAGTATTAAAATTAAAGTTGGTAATAAAAAATGGTCTCCTAGAGTAACAAGGTTGTTGATGGTAGTAGGCGAATGAATTTGAAAAAATATAGAGATTGATGATTTTTTTAAACAAGAAATTGTAGGTATTTTTGAGTATAAACATACAAGGGATGATATAAATATTATATTAATCAATTTAATTAATTATTTAAAATGGTTGTAAAGCTTTGACCAAGTTTATTATTTTAATGTGGATTCCTAAGGTTTTAACTCTGATATTTATTTATCTAGTTCAGGAGACGTTATAATTAATCTATTTTGTATCATAAGTCGATATCATTATATTAAATAAATTAAACCTTAATCTTCCTTATTTTTAATATTACATACATATTATTATTACTATATGCCTTATTTTGATTATTACGTTGATATTATTATCTGCTCTATTATTATTTTTATTATTCTTACTATTTTTTCTATGATTACTATATTGTATATTATTACTGTTTCTCTATTTATTGCGCAGTGTAATGGGATTAATAAGAATGAAGGTTTTTGCTGTATAAAATTGAATTGTATCTCTGTTTCGACTGTTTATACAAAATGAGCTGATATATTGTTACTTATCATTATTATAAATTTAGTTGATATTACATTTGGCTTGGTAATACTTAAGAATCTGCATTTATTAAACCTTGGAAATAAAACCCTTTAACCTATAAAGTTGGAAATATATATATATATTTCTATAAATCTACCGTATTAAACTAGTAAATCTAAATCCCCTAAAGTGACAAAAAGCTAACTGAAACTAATAATCTCAAAACGTTTGATAAAACCTATTGTTAAAACTAATATTCAAATACAATGAATATAAAGCTGTCAACCATTATTTGTGTGTTTTTATTACTTAATCTAATTTCCTCTCTCTGGCATCCTTCCTATCTAGAAGCGAATTCATATAACACAACGTAGGTACCTTTCCGACTAGACTAGATGATCACACCGTTTTTGGCCACACTTGACAACATTGCGAAGTTGTTGAGGTTATGTTTGAATTCGCGAGATTCTTAAAATCTCCTTGGGTTACTGCCGTTTTCATGAGTATGGGGTACCCCAGGCCGTGACCATCACACACCTAAAAAAACCTATTTAATATTTTTTACCTCTAAAAAGTTATATGAATCGGAAAATTTTCTTATGTGTATAATGTCTATCAAGAGGAATAAATTAACGACTTATGGCGTTTAAATGGATCGCAGCAGACTTCACCAAAAACTTTGGTAAAATAATGTACATACTTTAATTTGTGATACCTACGTACAAATATCGGTTACACTTGCATCCACTCGCCAATCTATTAAATCCTTTGGTTCCAGTACACAATAGCACACTCTCAAATTCCAATTTTTATTGTAAATTTTCGACACAAATGGATATAAAACTACATTTTAAGCATATTTAGGTGCGGAAAAACCAAACTTTCACTAAAATATATGTTTATAGTGTTAAATTCAACAAACCTTGCTTAATCCTTTTCCTCCTTAGTACAAGATTCAATTTTGGAAAATCGCGAATAATACTTTTTATGTCATTTTTCATTAATTAATTCCATTTTTGGACACTTCAAACTATTTGACACTTTTAAATGACAGAAATTGGTTTTTGTTTATTTAACAAAGATTTCTACAAAAGGTAAAAAATTAGCATGTTTACAGTAAGTAGGTTAGTTTTTATGAATATGAAAACGTTTCAATATCTTAAAAATATTTTAATTATTAAAACAAAATCTTAAAAATTGTCTTTTGCGAATTAAAACTTAATTCTTGCTACCGAGTTTTTTTTATAAAATATATATTTAATATAATATTATGGATTTATATTAATATAATCCACATTACAATAATAAAATTAATAATATTACAATCCATATTATGGATTTAGTCAGGTGGGCATATTGTGTATTTTGATTATAGCTGGGCTGTAGATGATACAGCCACAGCCCAGTTAAAAGCAAAATACAAAATAATTTTGGAGGCTAATAAGTGTATGTGATGATAAGCATAATAAATTGGTTAAATCGACTCACTCAAACATAGCCTTTTTAAACCATGAAATGGCTGAAAATAGTGATTTTTCGAAAACCAGATTTTTTATTATATTTTTTTGAACTCTTAGCCAATATTATTTGAAAATGTTTTCATTGCTTTTATATAGAGATCTTTGGTAACAAACTTCATTAAAAAAAATTTGCTGGCAAGTTGTTCTAAGAATATATGAATTTATAAAATTAGAAAATTTTGCCAAAAAAATTGCATTTAAAAAAAAATTCCCAAAGACCATTTAGGGCATCAATAACTAAATGTGTCCTATATGGTTTAAAAGAGAAATATTTTCTTAACAATTAACAGTTTGTTTAATGTCGATAGCTATATTAGCAAAAGAAGTACAATTTTTTAAAGTTAGGTGTGCAAAGTAACTTTTGCATAGCCCTGTATAAATAGGTGAAGGGGGAGAAAAGAAAAGGTGAGTTTTTTTACTTCTTGGGTCCTTGTCTATTTACAGTTACAAAAGAAATAAAATTAGAGGATATAAGGTGCACTCATTGGTGGCTAATAAATGGAATTACCCACCAGCTAGTTTTATTTTTTATTCATTACAATGAGTGTAATTTTACACCAATCCGACGGGACTCGCCTGCACACCGTCTACTGTTGTTTGGTGTGACTTGGTGTAAAAATTTTTTTACAGTGTAAATACTCGTTTCGAAAACAATGTCTTAAGTCTGCACGAAGCTTCTGAAGAAAACGAATCTTACGGCGGAATGATGCTTCCACGACCGCGTCACAATCTGTTACCCCATGTTCACTTTGTTCGCGCAAAAACATAGCTACACAATCAGTAGGATCGTGAGAAAGGTAAGCCAACAGACGCGAGTTAATAACCGACTCAGTCGCACATAAGCTTTCAAAATCTAGCGACGCACGGCCCATCACTCTTCTCAAGAGTTGCTTCAAGAGTCCTATTAAACGTTCCCCAAATCCTCCCCACCACGGTGCACTGGGAGGAATAAACTTCCAGACGATGCGATGTACTGCCGTACACCGAGTTATTGCTTCCCAACCCACGAAGTTTTTCCATTGTCACTATAGATTGTCCCCGTCGAGCCACGAAGCGACGTAATGCTCGTATAAAAGCATTTGTGGACAATGACGTCACCAATTCAAGGTGGACGGCCCGATACACCGCACAAGTAAACAAACAGATTCAGACCTTATTCTTACTTTTCAATTAGGACACATTACGACTACATGCTTTTTATTACAAAGGATACATTTTAATTGACTTTTGCATTTCTTTGACAAATGGCCTACTTTAAGACAGCAATAACAAGCCCTTTTTTCTGTTAGTCTCTTTTTTCTGCTCTATAGAAATTTTCTGAGCCTTGAAACAAACTGGGCTCTCATGTGTGACCTCACAAAATATACATTTGTTGAACTATTATTATTATTTATCCAGCTGCAGTTGTTATTTTGGGTAGCCTTTTTGCTTCATTTGTTTTTGTTTGTCCCACTTTTTACCAACGTCCCTTTTTATTAAGTGCGTCATGGAACGACGGCCAAAACCATCTGCTACAAGCTTAAGCGCTGTTCGTTTTCCACTAAAGCTTTTAGAAAGGCCAGGTTTGGCAACCTTTGCCAGACCCTTAAAAGATCTTCCGGTAAACACGATTCTATAAGTGGGAATATTATCGCGGAACACGACCAAAAGTAATCCCAAGAGTGTCCAATCCCCGAAATTCCGTCTCAAGCTCGTCATATAATGATGAAATGTCAGGCCTAGTTGTTGATGTTGCGTTAACTAAAATTAATCGTAATAAACCGCGAACGTACACTTCGATTTGAAGATGCTCACGACCGAAACGCGTAATTATCGGCCAGAGCGGGAAAACTATCGACGAGTTGTCTTGCCCGACTACCCGGAACATTGCCAGCGTTAAATAGTCTATTTATCGTTTTCGTCTATATCGGTGGCTTCGTGCACTTTTTTGCCCAAAAAGGCAGCCAGTCTTTAATGTTGCCTTCAAACTTTTTAAACTAAATAACAGGTAATTTAAATGTACGCTTACCCAACTGCACCATTCGTTACATGGGTGTCAACACTCACCCCTGATGATCGATCTTCTACCAGTAGCTTTTCACATTTCACCTTTATTTGTGTGAATTTCCTGATATAAATATCACATTCGTCGACTTCGGTGGCCGTCTTGTTCCTCCGTGTCGACCTCCAAAAGTCTTTGTAAAAACATATCCCAGGCCACTTGGATATCCTCAATGTCGTAACAGCCACCAGCAAACCTGTAGCTCATTAACATAGCGCGTCACTGCACCACGTAACACTCGCCGGTTTTTCCTTTGTGCTTCCATCATTATTATTATAGGTTAGTTCATATAAGTTTTAATTCAAAATCATATACTTTTATTAAAATACCAATGCAAAATCCGTATAAACTCATCTCGCACGTACTCAAGTAACCGTACGACGAACTAACTGTAAAAATCATCCTGTCGCGGTCGCCATTATGTTCCGTCCACAAACACCGTTTTCCCCGGACGGCCAGTTTCTCTTTATTATCACACAAGAAAGTACAAGTTTTAACATAGGTACCATAATTAAACCGGTCATGTCTAGAAATAACAAATCTCAAACATGATACAAAACCACAATTAAACTCTCTGACACTGATGCAACAAAACTCATTGACACTTCGTGCAGTGGTGGAGGGATATAAATCAAAATTTAAATACATTGCTCATAGGTAACCTATATTTACACAATGCTTTTGAAATATTAAACGAATTGAAAGAGCTATTAATAAATCAAAATAATTTAAAGAGAAGCTTTCTTTAAATTCTGCCAATTCAACAATCGAAGAACCAATCTCAAATAATTTAAAAGAAGAATGGAGTAGTATAGGCATTGAATGGAGTAGTATAGACATTGAAAGTATAGTAAATAACGCATCATCGAATAATGAAAATCCACTCGTTGATTCGCTAGATATTGATCTCATTTCAAAAATACAATAAAAAATACAATAGATTAATGCATTTGTAATATTTGTTCAAGTACTTCTGTTCTTTTGTCTGAATAAAAGATGTTTTATTAGATTTTCATTTCATATTTTATATTATATCATAATCGCATTTTAAATAAGTAATTTATATTCAAGTATTGTCACTTTTTGTATAGTAGGTACCTTTAATATAAAAATATTTGATAGATAATATTTGGTACGTCTTCTTGACACACATTGCGAATTTATAATTTTGGTAATCAGATCATTATTTGGAGGGTTGGGATTTTGACCGGTCAAAATCTTTTGTGGTCATGAGTAAAATTACTTAATTTTAAATAGAAACGTATATTTATTGAAAAACAGCTAACAAAAAATAAAGAAACCATTCTGAGGTATAAAAAAACATTCATAATATCATTGTTTTTAAGAACATTTACGTTTATCTCGTAGCAGAGCAGCAACAGCAGCCCAGCAGATAAGACCTGAAGATGGTACATGAGATTGTACCGAAACGTCGTCAGATATACGGTTCTTTTAAGAACCTAGCATGTGTAGATAACGGCACATCATCCTCGTCACTGAACCCACCCTCGCCATTGTCTTTACTCTCTTAAAATTAATTAGTCAAAAATGACCCAGAACACTATTTAAAAAGCATTATTATGATTGCACCATGGTCCACTACCGAACATTTTTTTAATACTTTTGATATTTTCCGCTAGGTAGCGCCGCCGCGCGCGGTTGAATTAAAAGTTTTTGACCGATTTTGACATGGTCAAAATCTCTCCTGTCAAAATAGGTAAAAATCTCGGTCAATTGACCAGGCACAACCCTAATTATTTGTATTATGCCACCCAAACGAATAGCGATTGGCCGATCTACAGCTCAAGCAAAAAAGAAAAAAGACATCACGAGCTTTAGAAACCGACGAGCAACGGGAAGTAAGATTAGAAATCGTTCGAGTACGCACTTCTTAAGTTCGTTCGTCTGAAACAGACATTCAGCGAGAAGTAAGACTAAACGCCGCTCGAGTACGCATTGCTAAAACCCGTTCATCTGAAGGAGATATTTAGCGGGAGGTAAGACTGGAAACCGCTCGAGTACGCACTATTCGATCTAAACGCTCACTGCTCGCTCTTGGTGCGTTCAATTACAATCCTAATTATGATTACAGTCTTCATCCAAGTGTCAATATTGGAAAAATGGATAAATTATGTATATATTGCAGTGCCCTTAAATTTAAGAACACATCACCAGGAATGTGATGCGCAAGTGGAAAAGTGAAATTACCAGAATTGCATTTGGGTCAGAATTTCTCAAACGGGCCACCTGAATTAGGTCAAAATTAGTCTATGATTGTAGTTACATGTTTTCGATAGTATTTTACATCAGTAACACAAATCCAAAAGAATTTTGTAAAAAAAAAATGTCAAAGTTTTTAGTTATTAAAAAATAAAACAATTAATAATTATTGTGGCTGAACTAATTATCCGATTCCAACGATATAACTAGCGTTGGGATCTTGTTTTTACATAGATTCTTTGTTATTTTTTCAATTGTACAATTTGCATTTAAATAGATTTTTTTGTTTTTTTATAACAAATACGAAAATAATTGGCTTCTGCACATATACTCCAATTATTTCTCGAAATTATGCTGCTGAGAAAAAAAAAATAGCCCGCAGTTTGACAAAAAGTTATTCGTCCGCTCACGCTCCGAACCGTGTATGCTGTACGCTGGTCTGGAATGGTACTTTTTTAATCAAAATTAATTTGTGACCTTAACAATCGACTTGGAGCCTTGTTTTTTTGTATTTTATACAGAAATAAATATAAACAAAAATAATTTTCAATTTTATTTTCATTTATTTTATAAGGCGCCAAACTAAAAATTAAATTTTTCTGGGTACTTTCTTTAGCAACATAAAAAATCCGAGATGTAGACAAAAAATATGTACGAATATCTATATAATATATAGTAAGTAGGTATATCCTACTTTTCTGTCAAATTTACTACTTCTTCTTGATTTAGTTTCTTACTTTCTTTTAAAAACTAAAGTTATATTTTGTTATCGTAATAATTTTTTTAAATTGACTAAATCAAAATATTTAATTTATTCTATATTTAGCTCGGTCACATAAAATAAGTAATATCTAATAATAATAAACAAAACAAAAACAAAATAATGCCTTAACCAAATACCTGCTGCAATCCTCTCGAAAAAAGAAATCAAAGTCGTGTTTACAGAAACATTAAATTGGTAAATACAAATTGCGATTTATGTAGGCAATCGGTCCTAAAATCGAATTCACTTCATCAGAATATTTTGGTAGCAAAAATAAACGAAGAAAACAAACATACAAAGAAAGAAGACCATTATACTAATAGTGCTTTAAGTTCTGATGTGTGAATTGTGAACTGAAAGATCCCTCATATCAAGAAAATTAAAAAAAAAATCAGCCATCGGTTTTCAAAAAGATGCCAAAGCTAAACGAAAGAAATTCATTGATGTTCAAAAGCAAACTCCTTGGAATGATATTAAAATCGCGCTTTCCAAAGTGAGTTCTAACTGTAAAAAGTACAAATTACTCAAACTTTGCCGTTGGATTGGAGTGTAAGAAAAATACAAGAGTTAAATGTTTCCCGCCGAATGGCTTCAAATGCGAAAAAATTAAGACAAACTAGTGGTTACCGAGCTACTCCTAAAAAAAGAACTGGTCGACCATTACCAAATAACGTTGTAGAGGAAGTAGAGAATATTTACATATCGGATCAATGAAGTCGTCTTATGCCAGGTCGAAAACACTACGTTAAGATTGTGAAAAACGGTGTTCGTGAGCAGGTGCAGAAGAGATTGCACAATATAAATGAATTACACGAAAAATTCAAATTGAAAAAACCCAAATGATTTTATAGGTTGGCTACTTTAAACAGCATACTAGTAAAATAATATTTTGCATATTGGTTTTATTTTTCTAGTACTTACGAGACTTTTCTGGCAATAACTTTTGTTTGACGCCAAAGAAAATCCATTTTTTCTTATTTAACATTAACAGCCGCTTATTGTAAATAAGAAAATTAAGGACGCCATGGCGAATCGATTTTTACTTTAACCCTTCAAACCAATGACTGTGATACAAACTATCTAAAGTAAAATTCGACCAAATTAAATATAAGGTATAAAATTATTTTTTTTATATAGAATTTTTGCAAAATAGATAAAATAGCATAAAGAACTCAAGTCATAAGACCTTTTGTCGCACTCGTCCATTACAAAACTCGCTCCATCGTCGCTCGTTTTATAAATTGTCCTCGTGCGACAAAATGACGTCTTATGACATTAGTTCTTTAATATACTATTATTAAACAGTTCAATAATCATGACATGGAGAAAATTACTTACAAATCATGGAAAAAGACAGACAGGTAAGAAATGAGTTTAGCGTCATTTTGAATGTTAAGTATCAAATGAATATTTTAAGTCGACCTTTGTTGTTATGTCTTTTCTGATTATGAAATACAGTGTTATTGCACGTTCATGTAATAATTTTTTCATTATTATTTTTTTCGATTTTCTAAAGGATTTAGAAATTGAATTGCCACTTTGCAACATGACCACATCGCAAAATCTAAATCGACTTTTTTTAATCAGGCGAAGAAAAATGTTCAAGGAGAATTTATTATTAGTCTTAATTTTGCTGAAAATTTTTCATTTTTTATTCAAGATTCTGTTTAAGCGCACTATTGGTGCAACAAGCAAGTTACTCTTCACCCTTATATTATTTATTTTAAGGAAAATAACAAAACAATGCACCATAGTTTTGTGATAATATCCGAGTGTAATCAGGCGAAGAAAAATGTTCAAGGAGAATTTATTATTAGTCTTAATTTTGCTGAAAATGTTTCATTTTTTATTCAAGATTCTGTTTAAGCGCACCATTGGTTCAACAAGCAAGTTACTCTTCACCCTTATATTATTTATTTTAAGGAAAATAACAAAACAATGCACCATAGTTTTGTGATAATATCCGAGTGTAACAAACATGACTCTGTGGCAGTTAATTTGTATAACAGAAAAATTATTCAATATTTGATTGATATTCATGGAAAATATAATAATCGCAAAATGATTTTTTTTTCGATGGTGCAGCGTCTTAGTACAAAAAAAACTGGCATAAAAGTGCAATGACGGAATCGGTGGAACAGTCAAAATAAATGCTTATCGATCAAGTTTGCAGAGACCCGTAAACTCACAAATGGGGTAGTTAAATTTTTTCTGACCTATACTTTTTATGGTTTTATTCAAGGCGTTTTGTAATATTAAACATTTCTGTGAAATCAGAATTTCAATTGAGTTTACCGTTTTCGAGATATTTACAAAAAATATAAATTTTTATGACGTCACAAACCTCGCCATGTGACAAACATTCTAAGATTTCTATTGGTTGAAAATTACCCTGTTGTCAAGTTGTCTTGTTAATGATTTCATTCGGTTATGTCAGAAAATACCCGAAGAGGTTATGTACAAATACTGTCACTGTCAGTTAAGTGAAAGATGGTCACCAAATTCATTAAGTACCTATCTTCCTTATTACGAGGTATCATATTACTGTTTGATATTTTAGAGTCCAAGATATATCTAAAAGAATATAAAGAACTAGGTATTATACTAATGAAATGCATTTACGACAAAATATGATTATAATTATAGGTACTTACTTTATTTGTTTAAAAGCTCCAATGTTCAATGTAACCAACCATTCCACAAGATTCCTCTGCTTTGGAGTCCGTTATTAATAAATCACTTATGTAATATCAATTACAAATAACATAACAATAACATTGATTTTCAATAATCTAAATTTAAAAAAAACATAACCCGAAAAAAAGAAACGTCAAAAAATCAATTCTTCTTCTTCTTCTCAACTAAAATTATAGATCAAGTGGTTTTAAAACTAAAATTTTATAACGTGGCGCCATCTATCGTAAGAATCTTAAACTAAACACACTGGCAACCATAGAAAAAGCTGGCAACGTTGTCAATAGCCTAGTGACGTAATTAGGAGTTTTTTTTTGTAAATATCTCGAAAACGGTAAACTCAATTGAAATTCCGATTTCACAGAAATGTTTAAAATTACAAAACGCCTTGAATAAAACCATAAAAAGTATAGGTCAGAAAAAATTTAACTACCCCATTACGACGCCCCAACATTTTTTTGGCTAGGCTAACAATTTAAAAAAAATTCTTTTGATTTCTGCACTTCATCCGAATACGACACTGGGCAAAAAAAATCCCGTCTTTAAAAAGCCATCATCCCGATTCAAAATACAAGAAATTATCATTCATTCCAACCAGCCGCAAAACCAAAACATGTTCTTTGTAAAAATATTTAATCTATCGACTAAAGCAATTTGTACAAAATTGAAATGTAAAATATTATGCAGAAGTCAAATTAAATTATTATTTTCGTACTAATTTTTTTTTACATTACATTATTTTTATTTTTAACCATCATCTAAGATCATGGTATGAATTATATAACTGGCTTTTTAAAATCGAGAAAGTGTCACTTTTCCTGCTGTCCAGGCAGGCAATAATGTCACTTTTTAGATTAGAACAGAATTTTCTTTGCTTTTTAGGCGCTGTTACTACATATTTTATAATTTAAATTTATCTAATCTATGACCGAGCTCCATATAGAAAAAAGATACACAAATATATACAGATTTTTCTTTAGGGCTGTGGGGGGGTCTTTGGTGCAATTCACGAAGGATTTCACTTGACCAGTAACGAAAATTTTGCTTGTGCCGCAAAGATGAAAATGTGCCTCGTCGCTAGTCCACACAATAGTGCCAGGAGGTAGACCTGTTAGGATTGCATTGCAAGCATCTCTACGCGTTACGCAATCTTGGGGGCTCAATTCCTGAGCAATCATAAGCTTGTAGGGGTGTAATTTAAGGTCTGTTTGTAAAATTCGCCTCACTGTTTTTCGACGATATTCTAAGGGCAGCAGCATGTTTCCACACAGAACGCAGTGTTCGATAGACCGTCTTACTGCCCTGATATTTTCGGGAGTTCTTACATTTTTAGGTCGCCCTGCAGGTTTTTTAGGAATTGCAGATCCCGTCGTCCTTACATTAACGATCCATTTCCTAATGGTTTTAGGGTCAGGAACACTGTCTTGAGGATTTAATCCGAACCGTCTGCGAAAGGCCCTCTGCGTCGCCACCACACTTTCCCCGTTTTTAAAGAATGTCTCCACAACAAAACCCCGTTGCTCACCCGACCACTGCATGGTGACTCTTAAAAATGGCATGGTTTCCCCTTCCTAACGGTACCTGCCACACCCCTCTACCTGGTCTAGCGCCTCTTCAGTGAATTTTTAAAACTAGGGACTCCATTATGCCCCACCCTGAATATTACCACTAGCTAACGAAGATTACAAATTCCTTTAAATTTATTTTTATAGGAAACACTGATAAACAAATCGATCAACGTTGTCTATTTAATACGGGCACTATACGAGAAATTGTAGCTGCTTCACAAAACTTAGTTGATCAACATAACGAATTAATTCGATTGTTCAAAATTGCCCTTAAAAAATGTCTACTGTTAACTACAAGGTTATAATTAGAGCAGCCAAAACATCTGTTGGCCAACACGAACGACAATACAACGCACCAAACTCGCGTCGTCATCGCAGAAATGATGATGTTCAACAAATCTCAGAAACTCATCGCTCATACGACAATATCCGATTTTATGCTGGCAAGGAGAAGATGAATACGATTTCAACATCAAATTGAGAAATCCACAAACAGGCCAGGAAACAGATACGAAAGTTAGTGCTATGAATTACTATTCATAACCGATTAATGATTCGTGACAACATTGAAAATCATATCTTGAAATGTCGACAATTGTTTTACCATTACATTGGAGATATGTACGCTAAAATTGAAACGGAACGACTCCTCTACATTCGATTAAATCAAACCAAGTTGCGTTGCGAAGAGTACATGAATTTAAGTGATGCAGTTGTTAACGATGGTTATGTAAATCCCAAGGAATTGGGAAAAATGATTATATTACCGTCTACATTTACAGGGAGTCCACGGCACATGCATCCACATCCACAAAATGCAATTACATATGTTCCCGTATATGGCCGTACATTTACAGGTAATCCAATGTAGGATGAAATAACAGAACTTGTGTACTTGTGCACGTGTATTCAAACAAAAATTGAAATTTTTAATGGATTTCATTATCAAGTGTCATGTTTTTGAAGATACACGCTGTTAGATATATTCTATTGAATGGCAAAAGAGAGGATTGCCACTGGCAACGACTTTATCAATTACTTTAAAAGTACGAAATATTGATCTTGAAGTCGATAATCGTTGGGTTGAATCGAAAACGTACAAAGCACACATTAATGTTGAATATTGCAATTCATTCAAATCGATAAAGTATATCTGTAAATATGTCAACAAAGGAAGCAATATGGCAGTTTTTGGAATGGTAAATGCAACCGCATCTATTAATGAAATCGACCAGTTGAGGCGCTACATTAGTAGCAATGAAGCAATATGGCAGCAAACAATGTTAACTGCATTTTTCTCTATGTGTAGGGATGACATGTTTGCAAAAACACTACTTTACTCTGAAGTGCCAACATACTACACATGAAATAATTCAGCGAAAAAGTTGTAACGTCGCAAACAAGGTAAAGTAGTTGACATCCCATATTCGACCGACGCGTTAGGCCGTCCGTCACTGTTCACCAAAACAATGCAGAATGCTTTACTTGCGATTACTGTTAATCAACGTACGTGGACCGACATCTATCCAAAAATTTTAAACAGTAAAGAGTAAAGTATGTGCCACTCATCGTGAAGCTTGCCAAGAATTGAATCTCCTAGAAAACGATGTACATTGGGACACTTCAATCGCTGATGCATCGTATACTGCTTCACCATAGCAAATACGCACGTTATTTGCAATTCCCATCTAATCCAAAAGATCTTTGGAAAAACATCCTTCATCGTTTGCGTTCAACGAATCAAAATCAGAACATTCAGTTCCCATCAAACGTTTATAGTGACGCATTGTATTTGATTGAGGACATATCGCACATGGGCGACAACAGTGTCATAAGTCAAGAAAACTAAATTTTGGGGTTTTTAGTGCAATAGGTGTAAAATTACTCATAGTTTATACTAAAACAGTGGCATAAAAATATCTACCAGAAGTAAAAAGGGTGCAAATTGCGTGTTGCACCTCCTCCTGGATTAAATCCCAAAGTGCTCTAGCTGTGAAAAAGAGTGCGAGGAATAATTTCACAACACCTGCCTGTCAATGCACCTGAAGTCCAAGTAAAGTCAACCTACCAAAATTGGATGACCAACTACTAAATTTTAGTGCGAAATTCGCAACCTTAACTTAAAAAGAATTCCACCAGGTAAAAATTAATTAGTTGCAAACAGTTTCCATAAGAACATCAAGATAAAGAACTCATGAACAAAGACAGGATTTTAGGCCCTTCAAAATTGGAAATTAGGACGCATAAATAGGCAATAAAAATGTACATTTTTGGCCGTTTTAGGCTTGGGGTTAAATTAGGGTTAAACCCCAATTGAATAGGGTAATTACTAAATACCTGGTTTAGGGGGACTCCGGATTGTACTAGTTATGGGTCAGTTTATTGTCCCTCAAAAACCAAAATGTTTTTCCTCCTTTTCCGCACTCCACTAGCTTAAATCGAGCATATGGCCCGGCCCGAGTGACCTTAACCATCGACACTGTCATCCACGACCTCCTAGGTGAGATTTACCAGCCGGGGTGAAGGAGGTAATGGTGTGCAGTGGCGGGATATATCCGTAAACGTATACGTAGGAGAATTGAAAGGCGGTAAAATAACCCTGGGGAATCAGTGTAATGCGTTGCCAATGGGGCCACTCATACGATCTTCATATTAATAATCAACAATAAAAAAATGAATAAATAAAAAATTGCTCGACACATAAATTTATATCAATACAGACATATCTGCAAAATTCATGCACATATTTTCAGCAACACAGACATATCTACAAAACAAAAAGAGTATTTTCTATAATCTAATTTTTAACTGGCTCAGAATCTTGGTGTGGTTCTTCCTTTGCAAAGAAAAAGCTGTAAGTAAATATAATTTTACAAATATGTGAGAATTTGATTATTAAAAAATCTTTGACGGTCATTATCTCGGAATTACGGTTTAACTACTTATGACACTGTTGTCGCCCATGTGCGATATGTAACGAGAAACACACTTTAATGTTGACGAATTGGTTACATTTGTACAAATGAATCTTCTGAAATTGGTTCCAGAACGTATAGCTTATATACAAAGTTTATATTCAAAAGTGCCCTTTTAGTTCCACCCTTACTTCCTAAGAAGACCCAGAAGCCAACTGAATGGCTTGAGAGGGCTAGGGGTAGGAACAGACCGCGGGCTTAAATTCCCCTCCGAAGGACTAATATACAATAGGACAAACACAAACAAACAGCCACACCCCTGGTGGGATTCGAACCTACGACCTCTCGGCTAGTAGTCAGCAGCACTAACCACTAGTCCACCGTCGGCGGTATGCAAAGCGTATGAAAGAACTATGCATGCGATTACAAACGAAAGCGGTGGATTTTATTTTCTAGATGCGCCCGGAGGCACAGCACAAAATATTGCACTGGAATTGCGGCAACCCTTTTGGATGGTGGTCGAACAGCACATTCTGCTCTAAATTGCCATTGAATATCCAGATTCCTGAGACACCGACATGCAATATCAGGAAACATTCTGGAATGGGTACTCCAATCAAGTTAACTCATTATATGGGACGAATGTACTATGGTCCACAAAAAATCATTAGAAGCGCTTCATCGTACACTACAAGATTTGAGAAGGAATGAACAACTCTTTGGTGGCGCAGTCATTTTATTGTCTGGTGATTTTCGAAAAACTCTGTCCATTATGAAAGTCTGAATATTCTGTGCAATCATTGCAAAAAGAATGTAAAAGATTACGTAGTGTGTCCCAAATGTGAGGTTAATTCCACCCAAGTTGTTTTACTCAAGCAAACTCTTTGAAAAATCCAAAGTGCGTCCATGTGGCAAGTGTAGAGGTTATCTGTGAAAAGAAGGCAGTAGATAGCAATGTAGTGATGGAAAATACTCTTTTAAGAAAGATTATTAACGAACTTGAGGAAAAAAAATGAATTATTGGAAGAAAATGTGAAACTCTTAAAGGAAAAAAAAATCATTTTTATTGAAAATCTTTAAAAGATGGATGGATGGAAATCCTTAAGAGATGGCGCAGATGAAGCCCTCTCTGCAATCGAATCTAACTACCAAGTTGGCAACATTGGTGGAAGATGGTAGTTCATATGCCGAATAAACAGCATGTAAATAAAGAAAAAGAAGAAGTGATCCCAGTAACTAACCTCAATAAGCAAATCTCAGATACGGTAACAAAATTCTTCAATAAAAACAAGGATATAGATGCTAACTCATGGGAAACAGTCACTAAGAAAAACATAAACCTAAAAGACTAGAGGCAGCAAAAAGCAGTGGAACAGGATTATTCTCAGGGATTGAAAGACGTATCTGGTTATACTTAAATAGTGTTTATAATAATGCTAGAGCAAATGAAATAAAAGATTATATTCAAAAGAAGCCAGGATTTGAAAATATTACAATTGAAGTGACAGAACTTGAGATGTATGATCCCAGCTTTTGGCCTAGTAATTCCAGTATAAAAAGATTCATATTTGATTTGATGATTTTTTAAACAAACAAACAGGTACTTTTTATAAAAAAGCAAATTCACCACCTAACCTCAAAAATTTTCTAAATGTTTGTCAGGTTAATATAATCGTTACTGTCACAGATTATAAAGGTTACTGTCATGTTTTTCAGACTTTACTAATTATATAACAGCAGAAGATGTATTTAATTGGAATAACTGAAACTTGGTTGCTGGCTGATATACCTGACAATTATGATATTATTGATGGCTACAAACTTTTTCGTAAGGATAGAGGTTTAAGTGGAGTGTGCTGGTATGTGCGAAATAATTTAATTTCACAACAAATCGACATGGATTTTTTATATCAGAAGAAATTGGAGCAACTATGGATAAAAGTATGTATTAACAAACTTAATCATGCATTCGCCGTAGTCTACAGACCACCTGATACATCTGTCAGTCTAGATGACCTGGATAAAGCTTTAAAAATAATGTATCCGAAATATGATTATGTTATTATTCGTAGGAGATTTTAATATTAAACCTGCTCCAAAGGTCTCCCATAAAAAATGAATTTTAAAATATACTAGATATACAGGGTGAGTCAGAAGCAGGTGCATTAATTTAAGGAGGTGATTCTACAGATTATTTTGAGTTGTTTGAACCCCATATTGCCTTACCCAAAAGTTATTATATTTGGAGTTATTTGATTTTTTGTAGTTTTGGTAAAAAATCGTGTCCAGGTTTACATTTATCAAGTAAGGTTCCCACAAAAACGCGTTCCTAATAAAAGAGTATTCAGTACAACATATCGTCGTATAGCTGAAACCGGCACTGTTATACCAAGACCAACTACAAGCACAAGAAAAGTAGCTTCTGAGTTGGGTTTAATACAAAGCAAGGTTGCTCGTGTAATGAAACGTTCAGGCCAGCATTTCATTATACACCTTTCCAGGGTCTAGAGGAAGGTGATCCCCAACGAAGAATCAGCTTTTGCAGATATTTATTAAATGCAGATATTGATAATCCCAGGTTCTTGTCTAGAATTTTGTGGACTGATGAGTCTAAATTTAGTAGATAAAGTATTACTAACTTTCACAATTTACACTTCTGGGCACAGGATAATCCACATAAGAAAAGAATAATATAGTTTCAAAGAAAATTTAGTGTAAATGTGTGGATGAGTGTAATTGGAAGTACATTGATCGGTCCTCACTTTTTGCCAGATAATTTGAATGGTGTAGCTTATGGGGAATTTTGAATAACGTATTGCCAGAATTAATGGATGATGTTCCATTAGCAAATGGGATTGAAATGTTTTTCCAACACGATGGATGCCCAGCTCATTATAGCATCAATGTTCGGCGGTTTCTAGATCAGAGGTTTCCAAATCGTTGGATTGGTAGGGGGGACCAATATTATGGCCACCAAGGAGCCCTGATTTAACACCTTTAGATTTTTATGTGTGGGGGCACATGAAAGAAAAGGTCTATGCAGTTGAAATATTAAACAGAAACAAGTTAATGGAAAGGATACAATACGCGGCATTAGAATTAAGAAACAACTTAGATAATCGACTTACTCGCGGTGAAATCAGAAAAAGAGCACAAGCTTGCATTATAAATGATGGCGTACACTTTGAGAATTTTCTGTAGACCTTTATTTAGTAATATTTTAATAAATAAATGTTAACTTAACACTCTAGTATTTTACTTACTACTAATCGTGAATTGTTAGCGTAAACTAAAACCGGTGTGTGTTTTACAAAGGTGACATTTTCTACCTAAAAATAATAGTTTTTATTGGCATATTATACATCATTCGAAAGGTAATACCTTAAGAAAGTTTTTTAAACAATTTGCACGCAAAGTGTATAGTGAAATTTAAAAAAAAATCCTGATGAACTTAACAAGTCTTCCAAATTCCAAAATTTTATTTTATACTGTTGTTCTGAATTTCCATATGGTTTTTTTGGAAAAACTATTACTATGTGGCATGTACCAATGTATGGGCTAACTACTAAAAAAAGAATCGTTTAATTAACTTTAATTCTTATCGAGAATTTTTCAAAAATGTAATCCTGGACACGATTTTTTACCAAAATCACAAAAAATCAAATAACTCCAAAACTAATAACTTTTGGATAAGGCAATATGGGGTTCAAACGACTCAAAATAATCTGTAGAATCACCTCCTTAAATTAATGCACCTATTTCTGACTCACCCTGTATATAGTTTAAAACAAATTATACAAAAAACCACCAGAATCACAGATCATCACAAACCTTAATTGATCTAACATGCTGTAATAAGAATATAGAACATCAGGAAGTTAAAATAAGAGATTTACTAAATCTAACTGATCATCAACTTGTGGGATGCAAGTTAAATATTTTAATTATGAAGGAAAAACCTGGGAAAATATGCTCCAGAGATTTTAAAAACATAAACATGGAAAATTTCAGCAGAGATGCCTCTATTATCAATTTGGATGCAATTTACCAAGAATGTGATATTAATAATAAGGTAGAGTTTATGAACAATGCATTAAAATCTCTATTGGATATGTATGCCCCATTTAAAACATTTAAATCCATACATGACTTATAACATTATTCAGCTGTGCAAAATTAAATGTGCTGCATACAAGTATCAACGTACTAAATCATTTTGAATATTACAAACAAATAAGAAATTACCTAACTGGTGCATTAAGGAGAGAAAAAAAAGCTTATATTCATCACCAAGTCAACTGCAATATACAAAACTCCAGTAAACTATGGAAATCACTGGATCAACTAAATATTCATAAACGTAATAATACCATCACTTTCCCTATTTTAACTGATCCTGAAGAATTAAACAACTATTTTATTGACTTAATGCCTAGTCCAACTATAGATAATAAGCTTTTAAATTTTTACTATGATAATGTGAAGTCTGACTGTACTCAATGTTTTAAGTTAGTGAAAGTAGATGGGTCCCAAGTTCTAAAATTCTTTAAAAATATATTGACCAATGCTGAGGGAAGTGATTGTATAAGTCTAAAAGCCTTGAAACTTTTAATGCCATATTGCTTTGGAACATTGACTCATTTGATAAAAAACTCATAATAAATGGAATTGTTCCTGATTCATGTAAAATTGCAAAAATTAAACCAATTCCCAAAAAATTAGAGCCAGAATTGCATACTAATTTAAGATCAATCAGACCAAGAAAAAATTGTCCATGAACAAACTGTGCAGTATGCCAATAAGTACATCCTTCCCTCAACACAATTGGGTTTCCGCCAATCTCATAGTACTATAATATAGTACTAATACTATTAAAAATTACAAATGACTTTGTTAGAGCTATACATAATTCTGAGATTACTTTATTGGTACTACTGGACTATAGCAAGGCTTTTGATGTGGCCAATCATAATTTGCTTTTGGCCAAACTTCATTATTACACTTTTGATATGAAGGTGATAAACTGGTTCTGTGATTATCTCAACAACCGAGCCCAATATGTAGAAATTAATGGCAAAGTTTCGTCTTGTCGAACCTTGTCTAAGGGAGTTCCGCAGGGAAGTATACTGGGTCCCTTACTCTTTTCAATATTTAATGCTGATTTGTGTGAAAGGATAAAATATTATTAAGTGCATCAGTAGGCAGATGATACACAAATCTACATATCAAGTAATCCAGCCTCTATCAACTCTGTAGTGACACTATTAAATGAAGAAATTCAACAAATTAGTCTGTGGTCCTCCAGAAATGGTCTTTGAAATATCTTAGTTAGTATGCATTTTAATATTCTATTTACACTGCTCTGGGATATTCCAAAATCTCTAGATAATTCTCGTGTGCTTGCATGAGGATTAGCGGCCGTTGCTGCTAATACATTAATTTAATTATTTCCACCTGTGATTGTTGCTCGACGAACTCTTTTTTTTCGGTTGAACACTCTTGTTTGTGGTAAAAGCCTTGACTGTACGGTGAAATGAAGTACGTGATCGATTTTTTTCCGGAAAACGCTGAGCGTAGATATTAACAGCATCATCAAGATTCCTGCCTGCTTCTCCATAAATCAAAATCATTTCTATTTTTTCATCCACTGTTAAAAAATCCATTATGAATAACTGCTTAACGAAAGGAAGTCTTTTTGTTTGCAAATTAATTTTTGAGCTAAATTGATTAAATAATGCTAAACTATTTATAAATAGTTTCTTTATACCTTAATAATAATTATTATTTATAACTACATACCATTTTTATACCTCAATTAGGATTAAATTAATTAATTAACAAAATAATGTTTTTACATTAAATGATGTATTTTTATTAAAAATAGTACAATAATCCTTTAAATTAAAGGATTTGATGCTGGCAGTTAAAAAGTGACCATGGTGCGCAATTGATAATTGAATGAAATAATGTATAAAACTTAAACCAAAGGAAACTTAAATATTAGTTAAAAATCGTGGGTACTTAAAAAAATCAGATTCAATTTAATAACATAATTATTACCAAAAAAAGTGATATTTTTATAGAAAAATTATTGCTATTATTGCTATAAGAAGAAAAATCGAAAAAAATTGATTTTTTTATTACTGCGCCGTCTATTACAAACATGAAAAAATGTTTTACACAAAAACTACCTATTTTTAGTCAAATGATCCGAATCTGCAATAAAAATTAGGGTGTTCCATTGGAAATTTTAAAGTTACCCCCTGTTCCCCCTATAAGGAGGAGATTATGAGGACCACCCTGTATATGTAAATGATTCTGTGATACAATTTCAAAACTGTGTTAAAAACCTAGGTGTTTTAATTGACTGTGATTTAAGTTTTGAATATCATGTAAAAAATCTTATAAAGAATGCTTATTTTAAGTTTAAGTCCATCTACAACTTTAAATTATTTTTGTCAAGTGATGTTAAATGAAAGTTATGGTCTACTCTTATTTTAAGTCCTTGTAATAACTGTAGTGGTGTTTATTTTACTGCAGCAACTAAATCAACTCAGTGTGTTCAAAAACTTCAAAACTCTTGTCTGCGATATGCTTATAACATTAACTATAGGGATCACTTAAGTGAACACTATGTAAGACTTAATATACTTAAATGTGATAACCTATTTTATACTCAATATGTTTTACTTATTTATTCAATTTACGTTACAAATGTGCCAGTATACTTATCTTGTCTTTTAATCTTTAGGAGTCAGTGCCATAATGTTAATGTAGGTAATAAGTCCTTACTAACTGTACCTGCTCACAAAACTAGTAAATTTAAAAACTGTTTTGAATATATGGCTACCACAAATTTTTTCTAGAATGTTACTATAGCTTTATCTCTGAAGCATAAATTAAAGAATCACCTGTTAAATGTTAAAGGTTTAAGTCTTAATTTGTAAGCTTCTATGTTAATTAGGTTGAAGTGTAAGAACAGTGTAAGCTGAACTTCCACCTTTTTTATGTATGTTGATATACAATAAAGATTTTTATTATTATTATTATTATACCACGCTCAACAGCCGCTGATGAACTTAATGTATGTCTCAAATCAAGTGGTGGCGCTACTAGCGATGCTTCTTTAGCGTATATGAACAATGTGGAAAGGATGGAAAAACAACCCTGAGCAATATATAGGACAGGTTTTTAATATGGTAAAGAAACATATCGATAAAGGAAAATCAAAAAGTGTCAGTGCAACATTAACTGGTAAGGTAAGCTGGTACCACTTTGACCATTTTCAACTTGGTCATAGAATTTAAATTTCAATACATCAATTGAAGTAGTCATTTAATACTAATAATATTCCCTTATAATATTATTTTTTTAAAATTTTATTTTTATAATCTTCTGCCAAATTTAAAAGCATTGTATGTAAGTACTCTTCTCTTTTTTTCTTCATGCTGCTGATGGGCTTTTTTCTATTTTAACAGAATGATGCCCCCTGCATTATCCATCACAATAACACTGTTCTCTTTTAATTTTGGTAAAACATTCTTTATTCAAGTATTTTTTGAAATACCAGTTTACCTTACCAGTTAATGTTGCACTGACACTTTTTGATTTTCCTTTATCGATATGTTTCTTTACTATATTAAAAACTATTATTTATTGACCCTGTCCTATATATTTCCCAGAGTTATTTTTCCATACTGTCCACATTGTTCATATACGCTAAAGAAGCATCGCTAGTAGCGCCACCACTTGGCCGTTATCATCGTAACAAAACTACAACTTTTAATAATCAGATATCGAACGCGTATGTTACAAACGAAAATAAAGCCGGAAAATGTTAAAAAATATCGGTAAAAAAAACCGTGGCACGATTTGTTGTTTTTGTTGGGTTTTCTTCAACACTATATTAATTTAATATTAATTTTTTTTAGTTTAATTTTATTAAATGTATATTTAGATTTATGTGCAATTTGGGTTGCCTTAATTCAATGGTTAATTTGTTTAATTATGATTTTTCGCGATAATTACGCCCCTGGTGGCAATAACGCCTGATAGAGACAATTGCGTACACACACGTGTAAGAATCACCGAATAACGCGCATACTTACAAATTCGACGCTTCTCGACCGGCAAGAAAATTGTGTGGTGGTGCTCCTTATTTCAAAGGCAATTTATGAAGAACCAGAATTACAGTCCACTCCGTCAGAAAATAAGCAAGGTAAGTCACTAGGGGTTGTCTCGTTTATTTTTTTTAATATTTTACGCAACAGGTTTGTTGAGTGTTTTTCGAGAGGAAATCCTGGGTTGAGTTTTAACCGGTTTCCCAATAAACAGAGTTAATCCGAATAAAGAAATAAATTGCATACAGTCCGTGTAAATATAAATTGTACCTATTAGATACAATAAATACACATTTTAGTAATCATTAACGTGAAAAGTGTAAACATCTCAATTTAGTAAAAATCGTCAAACAAATAAGTCGTCTTAATTCAAACAGCATTTAGCATTATTAAAAGCGTTGATTGAGAAATTCTCCACTCAACGGTAGAATACCCTTATATTAATGTGCTTCCAGGAGTACCCTGACACATACAAATAAACAGCCATACCCCTGGTGGGATTCGAAGCCACGACCTCTCGGCTTGTAGTCCGCAGTGCTAACTACTACACCACCGAGGGCGGTGTATTGTATGTATGTATGTTGCCATAAATTCGTAGGTATATTGTTGTTTAAAATGGACTTGTCGGCGTTTTTTAGAGGACTCAAATAAAAAAATTATTTAGTTTACTAATTTCATAAAAATGTCTTAAATATAAACTATATTAGGTAAAGTTATCATTAGTTAATTCTGCACCAACAAATATACTTAAGGAATTGGATCCTTTGTCAAAACATGAAAATGCAAAGATTTAGTTCTTGAATTTTATTTACAACTAAACTGCTCGTCATAAAAAACGACGCACCTAGTTTTTTGGAAAATATTTGAAAGCTCGTTATTGGAAAATTACTGAATCGATTTTGAAAATCTTTGAAAATTCTAAATAGCTGATTCTTTGACTCTTATGTCTAATTTTGGGAATACGATATTTTGCACATAGCATTATACTACAGGGTGTTAAACGAAGAGATGAATTTTTTTCAAAATTTCAAGTTATTCCCATTCATAGGGCAGTTGACTTTGATAGTCGTAATACCTCTCCCTGATATAAGTTGGGTAATCCCTCGGAACGTTTTCGAGATTTTGTGGATATCTTGGCTAACTACGATTATATGCCAATTTTTTTAAAATTGTCCTTATTCCCCAGTTTAGTCAAAAAAATGAGCAATAGTGGATTCTTTGACTTACGTCTAATTTTGGGAATACGATATTGTGTACATGACATTATACTACAGGGTGTTAAAAAAAGAGATGTTTTTTTCCAAAATTCCAAATCCCCATTCACAGGGCAGTTGTGCTTGATAGTCGTAATACCCCTTCCTAGTAACAGTTAGGTAATCCCTCGGGACGTTTTCGAGATTTTGTGGATATCTTGGCTAACTACGATTATATGGCAATTTTTTGAAAATTGTCGATATTCTCCATTTTAGTCCAAAAAACGAGCAATAGTTGATTCTTTGACTCTTATGTCTAATTTTGGGAATACGATATTGTGCACTTAGCTACATACTACAAGGTGTTAAAAAAAAGAGATGTTTTTTTTCCAAAATTCCAAATCCCCATTCACAGGACAGTTGAGCTTGATAGTCGTAATAACCCTCCCTAATAACAGTTAGGTAATCCCTCGGGACGTTTTCGAGATTTTGGGGATATCTTGGCTAACTACGATTATATGGCAATTTTTTGAAAATTGTCGTAATTCTCCATTTTAGTCCAAATAATGAGCAATAGTCGATTCTTTGACCCTTATGTCTAAGTTTGGGAATACAATATTGTGCACATAGCATAGCAAAAATATTTTCATATTCGACGAAAAAAATGACAACAATAATTGAAGCGATGAAAGTCAAAACCAGATATGCACCATATTTTTTAAACGTTCATGCTCAACCGTTTGTAGAAAATTGCATGAATATAGCCTGCATAAGTTTACGAGAATAATGCTGTTTGGTTTGCGTTTTTATTTTGAATTTCACCAAAAAAAATTGCTTTCGTGTAAAAAATATCAGATTTAATAAATCACGCAACGTACATAAACTGAAAGCACGTTACCTACCTTAAAACTCTGTGTTGATAACTAATAGATACCTTCCGTAGTTTGCTCATTTTTGTGACTTAAGAGGAGAATAACGTGAATTTTCGAAAAATTGCCATATAATCGTAGTTAGCCAAGATATCCACAAAATTTCGAAAACGTTCCGAGGGATTATCTAACTGTTATTAGGGAGGGGTATTAGGACTATCAAGCTGAACTGCCCTGTGAATGGGGATTTGGAATTTTGGAAAAAAACATCCCTTTTATTAACACCCTGTAGTAGCATGCTATGTGCACAATATTGTATTCCCAAACTTAGACATAAGGGTCAAAGAATCAACTATTGCTCATTATTTGGACTAAAATGGAGAATAACGACAATTTTAAAAAAATTGGCATATAATCGTAGTTAGCCAAGATATCCCCAAAATCTCGAAAACGTGCCGAGGGATTACCTAACTGTTATTAGGGAGGGGTATTACGACTATCAAGCTCAACTGCCCTGTAAATGGGGGTTTGGAATTTTGGAGAAAAAAAACATCTCTTTTTTTTAACACCCTGTAGTATGTAGCTATGTGCACAATATCTTATTCCCAAAATTAGACATAAGAGTCAAAGAATCAACTATTGCTCATTTTTTGGACTAAAATGGAGAATAACGATAATTTTCGAAAAATTGCCATATAATCGTAGTTAGCCAAGATATCCACAAAATCTCGAAAACGTCCCGAGGGATTACCTAACTGTTACTAGGGAGGGGTATTACGACTATCAAGCACAACTGCCCTGTGAATGGGGATTTGGAATTTTGGAAAAAAACATCTCTTTTTTTAACACCCTGTAGTATAATGTCATGTACACAATATCGTATTCCCAAAATTAGACGTAAGTCAAAGAATCCACTATTGCTCATTTTTTTGACTAAACTGGGGAATAAGGACAATTTTCAAAAAATTGGCATATAATCGTAGTTAGCCAAGATATCCAAAAAATCTCGAAAACGTTCCGAGGGATTATCCAACTTATATCAGGGAGGGGTATTACGACTATCAAAGTCAACTGCCCTATGAATGGGAATAACTTGAAATTTCGAAAAAAATTCATCTCTTAGTTTAACACCCTGTAGTATAATGCTATGTGCAAAATATCGTATTCCCAAAATTAGACATAATAGTCAAAGAATCAGCTATTTAGAATTTTCAAAGATTTTCAAAATCGATTCAGTAATTTTCCAATAACGAGCTTTCAAATATTTTCCAAAAAACTAGGTGCGTCGTTTTTTATGACGAGCAGTTTAGCTGTACATGGCATGCGTTGCAATGCCACATAAAGTAAAACAGTGTTTGGTTGTATATTCTGTTTATTGAAGTGCTTTTTGATACACAATATTTTTGTTTTTTCCGTCTGGTGCGTACACAAATAAGTCGGACTGTTTCCCGACGCGTATGCAAGCCAAATACAGTTGTCCATGTGAGAAGCATGGATTTTCCAAATTTAATCCACACACTTTAGTGATTGTCCCTGCGCCTTGTTGATCGTCATTGAAAATGCAAGTCGCACCGGAAACTGCAAGCGTTTGAACTCGAATGGCATATCTGTCGGAATCATTGGTATACGTGGCAACAGTACATCTTCACCTTTAAATTTCCCGATCAAAATTGTAGCTTCGATTATATTGTCCATCATCTTTTTTACTGAAAGTCTGGTACCATTGCAAAGTCGTGGTGGATTGATATTTCAGAGTAGAATAATAGGCACGCCAATTTTTAATATCAAGCCGTGCGGTGGCATGAATGGCAAATCAAGTGAATTTAAAAATTAGGATAATTTACTACTTCGTCTGGATTAATTATAGCATCGATAGTTGTCGTCTCGCCTGGTATTTTGTTTTGAATGCTGTAATTAATAGCATTGTTTTAAACACTGTTTTAAGCTGAATATAGCACGTTCACTGAGCCACTGGTGACTTTTGTAGTGCTGTTCGATATTTTGGAAAACTTTGTGGATCAATTCGTTTGTGCTTGCTGTGATTTTACAAAAGTTTGTTGACAATGTGATTCATTGTGTGGATTCATCGATTGCTATTTTCCCATTTTCAATTTTCAACAATTGTTTTGCCAAACATTCAGTGTTGACAATGTGATTCATTGTGTGGATTCATCGATTGCTATTTTCCCATTTTCAATTTTCAACAATTGTTTTGCCAAACATTCAGTGGATGTATTATTTTGTACAGGGTGGTCCACGTAAGGTGACCCATATACTTATCTCAGAAACTACTGGAGTCACAAAAAAATTGTAAGAAACAAATATTCACGAAGTAAAAAATATTTTTAAAATATTATATTTTCATTTATACAGGGTGTTCCGTTTTCCTTGGGACGATACCAACTTTCTTATTTTCAATGGAACACCCTGTATTTTTTTGCATTTTTGGATTCTACCCACTCTTTTAGGCATACTTTGTAAATATATTAATTAAGAAAATGTTAATACTTTTTGAGTAAAATTAAGATTTATTAAAAATTCTCTAAATGTAGACACTCGCTAAAAGTTAAAAATAATCAACTAAAAGTTATTATTTTTTATATTATGTAGTATCCATCTCTTTAATAATAAGTAAGCTATAAGTTAATTATTATATTTTTTGGAAAATATCATACAGGGTGTTTTCTATGTCCCGTTGAAAATAGCGATTTTAAAAGTTTAAAATCTTGTTTTTCTTCAATGGAACACCCTAAATATTTGTGCATAATTGGATAGAATAAGTAATTACCTTTCATTTTATATATATATGTCCTATACCTAAACCTAACAGAAAAAAAAATATTCGCATTTTTCACAATTAGTAGCTTTTTTCCAATTACCTTAGTTAAATTTTCATTATTCAAATAAATAAATTTCAATAACAACAGATAAAAATGCTTTTATATATAAATATATATTACTATAATAATTACCATACGCGCAAAGCTACTAATTTTGTAAAATGCGAATATTTTTTTTAGGTGATCCACGTAAGGTGACCCATATACTTATCTCAGAAACTACTGGAGTCACAAAAAATTTGTAAGAAACAAATATTCACGAAGTAAAAAATATTTTTAAAATATTATATTTTCATTTATACAGGGTGTTCGGTTTTCCTTGGGACGATACCAACTTTCTTATTTTCAATGGAACACCCTATATTTTTTTGCATTTTTGGATTCTACACACTCTTTTAGGTAAACTTTGTAAATATATTAATTAAGAAAATGTTATTACTTTTTGCGTAAAATGAGGATTTATTAAAATTTCTCTAAATGTAGACATTCGCTAAATTTAAAAATAACCAATTAAAAGTTATTATTTTTTATATTATGTAGCATTCATCTCTTTAATAATAAGTAAGCTATAAGTTAATTAATTTATTTTTTTGGAAAATATTATACAGGGTGTTTTCTTTGAATAATGAAAATTTAAGTAAGGTAATTGGAAAAAAGCTACTAATTGTGAAAAATGCGAATATTTTTTTTTCTGTTAGGTTTAGGTATAGGACATATATATATATAAAATGAAAGGTAATTACTTATTCTATCCAATTATGCAAAAATATATAGGGTGTTCCATTGAAGAAAAACAAGATTTTAAACTTTTAAAATCGCTATTTTCAACGGGACATAGAAAACACCCTGTATGATATTTTCCAAAAAATATAATAATTAACTTATAGCTTACTTATTATTAAAGAGATGGATACTACATAATATAAAAAATAATAACTTTTAGTTGGTTATTTTTAACTTTTAGCGAGTGTCTACATTTAGAGAAATTTTAATAAATCTTAATTTTACTCAAAAAGTATTAACATTTTCTTATTTAATATATTTACAAAGTATACCTAAAAGAGTGGGAAGAATCCAAAAATGCAAAAAAATACAGGGTGTTCCATTGAAAATAAGAAAGTTGGTATCGTCCCAAGGAAAACCGAACACCCTGTATAAATGAAAATATAATATTTTAAAAATATTTTTTACTTCGTGAATATTTGTTCCTTACAAATTTTTTGTGACTCCAGTAGTTTCTGAGATAAGTATATGGGTCACCTTACGTGGACCACCCTGTACTTGTACACGCATATTGGTTTTCAAAGTCAATCTTTGTACGAGTCGACATAAGTCTGATGATTTAAGACATACATTAAGTTCATCAGCGGCTGTTGAGCGTGGTATAATAATAAAAAAGTTCAGCTTACATTGTTCTTACACTTCAACCTAATTAACATAGAAGCTTACAAATTAAGACTTAAACGTTTAACATTTAACAGGTGATTCTTTAATTTATGCTTAAGAGATATAGCTATAGTTACATTGTTAAAAATTAATTAAATTAAAATTTTTAAGATCCAGATTTTTTCCCTATCAACTAGCAATGTTACGGATTGATTTTATTACCATTATCACTATACCAAGTTGAAAAAATATTTAATTCTTCGTTTATATTTGTTACAGTTTCAGGAAAATGTACTTGTTTACATCTGCAGGTCATCAGAATAAAAATGTATTGAACATTTTACGATATCCAAGCTAAAAATTGAGAACAAAACTGGACCTAGTACGCTTCCCTGTGGAACTCCACTTTTAATTTCTAAATCTATGGATATAATATTGTTTATTTTCACTTGTTGCTTCCTGCGAGAATAATATTAGGAAAACCACATTAAGGCAGCTTTATCCAATCCAATATATTTAACCTTGGATATCATAAGCTCATGATTTACCAAATCAAAGGCTTTACTTTGATCTAGTAAATCTGCAACCTCACTATTATCCACAATTTTATAAAGTTTACTTAAATCTGAGACAACTTTTAATACCTCAGTATTTGTGCTATGGTTTTTGCCATACCCAGATTGTTTAGTAGGTAAAATTGTATGTTGTTCTAAATAAGTTTTTAATTGTAAACAAGTTATTTTTTCGATTACTTTAGATAAACAAGGTAATATGCTAATAGGTCTTAAATTCTTATATCCCTATATGATATATATATAGGCTATATCAGTTACAAAATGTTAACCCCCAATTTAATTAGGTATATGTTAAAATATAAATCGATAAATAAATATTATATTAATTAATTTCACTTGATCAAATAAATTAAAAATTCCTTAATAAATAATGTTACCGCTTATAACGAACCGTAATGGACCATGAACGATGGTTCGCTTTAACGATGCATCGCGATGTTTGTTATTTGCGAAAAAATTAATTTTTATATTCTTGTTAATTAGGTCATAACTAAAATTTTAAGAGCAAAATAAAAAAAATTTGACGGTTAGTTTTGTTTTAATTGGATGTTTATTAAAAATATGTATGCATACTTTCAATTCTCCAATTAAAGCTTGCGATTTTATTGAAATATTATCATAACTTTTTAAATCAGATTAAAGATTAGTTAATTTCCTAAAAAAAGGTCTATACATTTTTTATATCTTTTACTGTTTTGTTGTAATACACGTTTAAAGTTTTAATTTAAGGTTAAATGTATAGTATACATTTATTAAACAATAATTCTAAGGGTGCCACATTTTATTTAGAGCCGATTTATTCATTTTTGATTTATTTGACGAATAATTTCTTTGGATACTAGATATTGCCAAGACATGAAAGTTATCGGCCCGATAAACTTTACTAAAGATGAATAAACCGGTACTTAGTTAAATTTCATGAATTTCTTCGTAACTTTTACTACAATTTTTCATTTTTGTTTATAAAAAACACTTTAAAAAACTAAACAAAAATTATAGAATTCGTATACCGAAAATGACAATTCAAACGTCAAATAAATTTTTAATAGATCTAAGTTTCATGGCAACCTTTAAGGATATATTAATTAAGGGAACATAAATGTATACGTCAAAGGTTAGATTAAAAGTTTGAACGTTTATTGCAACAAAACAGTAAAATATATAAAAAAAAATTGTAAAAACCTTTTTTTTAGTTATGCAAATATTAAATATTTAAATTAAATCGCTAGTTTTAATTGGATAATTATCCAATTATAATTGAAAGAGTGCATAATATTTTTAATAAACAGCCAATTAAAACAATTCAAACCGTCAAATTTTTTTTATTTTGCTCTTAAAATTTTAGTTATGACCTAATTAACAAAAAATATAAAAAAAAATTAGGTTTCACAGAAAGTCCAAAAATCACCTCTCAGAACAGCACCGTGCTTTGGTTTGTAGATAGGTACTATTCGAATTGGTTTGTAGATAGGTACTATTCGAATTGGTTTGATTTAACCGAAAGTTCGCTATATAGCATATGATAGGTCCTATACATATATGTACATTAGGGTGGCCCAAAAAAAAAGAATATTTTTTTCTCTCGTCTCCTGTAAATATTTGTTAGTTTATCTTGCTGTAAGAGCCCTGTCAAAATATCAGCTCAATTCAAAAATTTTTAGGGGTCGCTCAAGATTTTTAAAAAATTTCAAAATCGTCAAAAATTGAATTTTTGTTTTATTTTTTTGGTTTGGTTGAAAATAATAAAAATTCTGTAAATTTCAAATCAATATTTTGATTTCCAAAGGTCGCTAAAAGTTCGTTGATATTTATATTCAGAGGTCGCTCGAAAACATTCAAAATACTCTTGGGCGACCTTTAGAAATCAAAATATCGATTTGAAATTTTCAGAATCATTATTATTTTCAAATTAAAAAATAATATCGGAACGAGAAAAAAAATTAAAAAAAAAAAAAAACAATTTTTGACGATTTTGGAAATTTTTAAAAATCTTAAGCGACCCCTAAAAATTTTTTAATGGAGCTGATCTTTTGACAGGGCTCTTAAAACGTGACAAACCAACATATTTTCGCAAGAGACGAGAAAAAAAATATTTTTTTTTGGGCCACCTTAATGTACATATTATATTAAAAATATTATATTAATTAATTTCACTATAAATGTAACTTAAAGAGTTTTAAATTTATTATATAGGTCAGTATTTGGATATCTATTTTCTAATTGGTAAATATTTTTTATGGCCATATTTTGTAAAGTCTTTAGTGGTCGTAAATTTGTTTTTGATGCGGTTGACCAGATGATATTCAGGTAGGTATTGCAAATGTGAGTGAATTAAAGAGCGGTAGATTGATCTTAAATAGGTTTTTGGTACTGTAAAACTCAACCTTATTAGTATGCCAACTCTGTGGGTAAAAGGCATAAGGGGATAAGTCAAAAAAGGCAATTTTTTGGTAGAGCCTTAAACGTGTTCGCATTAATTAAGGAAATATATTTATGGTTAGCGAGTATTCCCTTTTGCTAGCATATGACATGTGCTGGGAAAAGGGTATACCCGCTAACCATAAATGTATTTCCTAAATTAATGCGAACACATTTAGGGCACTGCTAAAAAATTCATTTTTTTGACTTATCCCCTTATGCCTTTTACCCACAGAACTGGCCCCGCTAGTTTTTTCCTCAGATATTCAATGAGACTATTCATAAATTAATAATCCTAAGAACTTTATGCTCTTTGTTTTAATTATTAAAAGCTATATATTCATCCTTGTAGAGGTCACCATTTGATTTCCCTATCCACATAAAGTGCGACTTATTGATGTTTAAGGTGAGTTTATTTCTCATTAGCCATTTTGTTATCAAACTGATATCGTGGGCGATAGATTGCCTTATGTCGCTGATGCAATCCGATAAATAAACGAGCGTAGTGTCATCAGCATACAGTCACTCGCCCATGCAGGCCCAGGCCCGTCAAAGAGTTTATATATATATAAGGAAGAGAGTTGGCCCTAGTATGGAGCCCTGTGGAACCCCTCTCTCTTTCACTTTCTGTATTATTAATTTTTACAAACTGTGACCTGCAGGACAAGTAGTCCCTAAGCCACCCACCACACTCGTCCACCACTCAAATTAAATCAGTTTTTCTAAAGAGCACATCATACTTAACAGTATCAAATGCCTTTCGCAAATCCAGCGAAACAATAGCGCAGTTTTTGCCTTTATCTATGTTTACTTGTATATTTGATATTATATCAAAGGCGGCTGAGCTGGTATCACTGGACTTGCGAAAACAATACTGAGATTTGGACAAAAATTTTATATCTATTAAATATTCAACCAAGCGGTCGTTGACGGCTCGTTCCAGGATCTTTGATAGTGCTGGAAGAACCGACACAGGTCGATAGTTACCAACGTCTTCCTTGTTGCCTGATTTGTATAGCGGACTAACTCTTGCGATGTTCATTTGGTCTGGAACTTTCCCTTGTAGTAGCAACTGATTGACAAGCTTACTCATTAAATGTTTGAGAGCATCGCTGGATTTTTTTATAGTTTTCACATCCACTTGGTCAGGCCCCGTAGCTTTAGAAACATCCATATTTTGAATAATTTAGCCCACGTCCAAATTTATATCCAAAGGCACATCTTGAATTTGTTTTGCTAGTTTCTCCCCTACTGTGACGAAGAATTTATTTATGTAATCAGCTATAGACTTTTCATCAGTAATAATTGGTTGGTTTTTAATGAAGATATTCCTTTTTTTTGTTGTTGTTAGTGTTTGTAATTATGGAATTTATAGTTTTCCACGTTTTTTGGCATCATGATTGATTTTGTTAAATTTACTTTCATAGTAAGTAAAGCTTTTTAGCCCTTTTTATTTCTGTTTTCACTGTTTTGCTTGCATTTGTATGCATATTTCTTAAGTAGACGGAATTTATAGTTTTCCACGTTTTTTGGCATCATGATTGATTTTGTTAAATTTACTTTCATAGTAAGTAAAGCTTTTTAGCCCTTTTTATTTCTGTTTTCACTGTTTTGCTTGCATTTGTATGCATATTTCTTAAGTAGACGTTATTCGGATTACCCTTTAGTCCTGTGTAGTGGTAATCCCTTGACTTGATAGAATTCAACACATTTACGTTAAACCATGTTTTGGATTTGGATTTTACGAAATTTACTTTTTACACTGTGTATTTTTATGGAAACATTTCAGTATTTCATTATAGTTTTCATTGACATGTGTATCACCTGAATACCCTAGACGTTATTCGGATTACCCTTTAGTCCTGTGTAGTGGTAATCCCTTGACTTGATAGAATTCAACACATTTACGTTAAACCATGTTTTGGTTTTGGATTTTACGAAATTTACTTTTTACACTGTGTATTTTTATGGAAACATTTCAGTATTTCATTATAGTTTTCATTGACATGTGTATCACCTGAATACCCTTCATTGACTTTCTGTAAGTCTTGCATTAGTGCTTTATCGTTTACCATCTTCCTGACATTAAACTGCATTTTGTCAGTGTGTATTTTTTGAGTTTGTAATTGTAGCACCTGTATCTCGTGATAACTTATGCTGTTACTGATGATAGACAGCTGTTTTACAATATTAATGTTTGTTAACAAAGTGTGATCAATTAGTGATTTTCTTTGATCCTTGTGGGAAAAGTAGAATTATAATTGTAAAATCCATTAGACTCATAGGTTTGCTTGTAGTCTAGAACTTTCCTTGTTGATCTCAATAAATCTATGTTTATATCCCCCATAACAACTACCATCTTGTTTGATAGCTGTGAGAGTTCGTCGTCTAAGAATTGTAGAGATTGATTTATGTTATGATCTGGAGGTATGTAGAGACTACCGATATATATTTTATGTTCTTGTAAACCAACCAACAAAAATGATAAGTCCACCTTATCAATTAGGTATTTGTTAAATTTTATGTGATTTTTAATAAGGATTGAGGCTCCTCCTCCACGCTTGTCCCTACTTGCAAAAACTGACTGATATCCTGGGATGTTATAAAAAGTTTGCTCTTCAAGCACACAAGTTTCAGTTAATATAACCAAGTCAATATTAGTCTCAATAAGGTGTATTATAAGTTCAATACTATCCAGCTTATTTTTCATTGAGCGAGCATTCAAGTACAAAATATTTAGAGTTGTTTCACCTCTGGTTTTGCTCCAGGTTTTACTATTATATTGGTAAATACTACTAAAGCTTTTAACATTACATTTATTATCACTTACATCATATCCTACATCACATTGTACAGATATTATGAGATATCCCAGGGTTTTTATTTATGTATTTCATTTATTACGTTTGTCCTTACTGCTTACTTCAATAGGTCTTCAATCATTTCAGTGTTCCTGATTTTTATTGGAGTGGATTCGTCTTTCCAATACTAGGCCATTTTTTATCCACACATGTTTATAGTTTTTCTTCTCTCTAAGGCTCTTGGCATTTTTTAGTAAATATCTTATGTCATGTGGCAAATCCTCATTAGGATAAATATTAGTTTTCTCTCCTTCAGTCTCATTGTCATGTGTTTCCAATTTACCATATTCCTTTTTTTTGTCGAGAACTTCATTTTTTATATCTTCAGTTTGTAGAGTAACTAGCACTGGCTTTCTAGGATTTTTACTGGGCAGCAGTTTGCAAGTGTATTGATTTTCAGATATATCCATTTTAATCTTAAGGAAAATGTCTTTAATTTGGGACCTACTTTTATTATCACTTTCATATTTTAGTCCTTGTTTTACAATGTTATATTTCATCTTATTATCTGCTTGTATTTCATTTCTCACTCCAAGTTTAATATCAGTCATTTGCTTAGAAAGATCTTTAACCTTCGTCTTAAGAGATGCATTTTCTTTTAGTAGTTTCTTGTAGTCTTGTGAAAGTGTCATTTTTCAACTGTTTCATTGTTAAAACTAAGATATTCTTCCATGTCTGAGAATTTTTTTGTTATTAAATTATATAAATCGCTTATGTTAATATCCTTTTTGGATTTTTTAAAACAAGATTGTACAAGTTTGTTGGAGTTCTTTGATTTAGTTTTTTGGCTTCCTACAAATTTGGGATCGAGTTTGGGATTGTTTGTATCATCACATTCCTCATCTAAGCTGGATGTCTCATCATCATGATCGCTTGAAATGTCCCTTACAGGGACCTTTTGAGGTAATTTGCTGCATGTTTTGCATTTCCATTTTAGCTTGTTTGCTTTCGCCTTTTCGATATTTTCTTTCGAGAGGCCTGTGCAAGTAGTACTTAAATGAAACCATAATTCACAAAAGCCGCTGCATTGGATTTTGTATCCTTTTTTCCCAATGGTTTTCTCGCAATTTGGACACTCCATGATTGCTCTTGTCGAAGTGAGGTTAAGACTCTTTGGTAGGGTTTTTCAGCATTTAATTTCAAATTCCTTTTTAATCATGTGAGATCGGGTAAGACTGACCTGCTCACTGACAAATTTGATATTATATTAAAGCTTTTTAGAATATTTTTTAGATATCTTATAAGGTGTTAATTTTAGGTTATTCTTCTTCTTCTTTTACGCCCAATGATCCCTTGGATAAAATACACACAATAACGTTACTATATAATCATTTAGGCGTTGAGTTTCTTAATATAAAGATTAATCAATCGAAATCGAGTACTAAACCAGTTTTTAGTATTTTCGTTGCCACGTAAAACACAAATAACGTGCGAGATTTAGCTATGCAATTGAACATAATTTGTCGAGTAAGACTTCTGCATTCCTCTCTTTTGTGAAAAAACTACCTATTTATTTAAAAATGATGTACAGTTCGTATGCTTTAAATGTATTGTTGACAATTCTTAAATTCACGCAATGCTTTTGGAGTCCACCAGATGGCGCGCGCTTTGAAAATGTTAAAAAGTGAAAAAAAAACAATAGTAGGATGAAACCCATTGGAAAAGGAAGAGTATATAAGAAAAATGAAAGGAAAAATAATTTACGGGCGATCTGAGGTCGGGAAGTGGACAGGGGTGAGTTTTTAAGGGTAAAAAACGGTTCGATTTTTGGCAAAACTACAAGTCCTATGGAAAAAAGTTAAATGGCACAGTTGTAGGTAATAAAAAGATCTACAACTTTTATATTTACACTTTTTTCACATAACCTCAAAACTTATGTGAAAAATTCGAATAACCAAGTTTTTGGTTGTTTATCTTTTACAAAATTTTTTTTTTTTTAAATTATCTTTTTATATTCCAAACACACTGTTATTTCTTTGATTTAAAATATTTATTTTTTCACCTTATTTTGACAAAACGCACCCTAATTTTCAATCAAAAATCATCGCGTCAAATCAATCAGCTTTTTTAAAAAATTCTGTGAGCTTTAGAGTGGTCGTTAAAAATTAAATTTTTTGCGCCCCCCTAAAATGCTTCGTTTTGATGAAAAAACACTAGAAATTTTTTTTTATTAAAAACAACACGTGCCTCAAGACGATCTAAGTTAATAATTAATAATTATTATAAGTAGGTATAATCATGTCTTTTCTAAAAATATGGAATAATTTTTTTGAGATTTAAAAATTGTTAACAATGAAAAATGTGAAATAGGTAATATAATGTTTAATAATGTGTTAATTAATGATGATAAGTGCAAAGCGAACATTTTTAATAACTTTTATAGTACGGTAGTGTCGAATTTAAACGAAATTGCAAGGCCCCCCGCTCAGCACCATGAAGAAAAAATCTTGCTTCAGAAATTAGAACTCATTGGAATAGAGGGAAGCAGTCTTAATTAGTTTGAGGATTATTTGTCCAATAGAAGGCAACATGTACAAGTATATCTGGAGAAAAGCTCAAACTTAGAAATCAAAAGTGGAGTGCCTCAAGGCTCAATCCTTGGGCCAACATTATTCCTTATTTACATCAATTCAATAACCAACTTACCACTAAAAGGGAATCTAAAACTATATGCAGAAGATGCAACTCTTGCATACTATGCTAACTCCAAAGACCAGTTAAGACAGTATATATCCTCTGATATGAAGCTTTTGACAAAATGGTTAAACTCCCATAAATTGTCGCTCAATGTCGACAAGTCATCGTTTACCTATGTACATTAAGAAAAAATGTTGGGGACGATGACCTTGGCGACATTGAAGGCACTTACTTGAAACAAGGTAAAAATATAAAGTTTCTCGGTCTTTTGGTGGACAACCGCTTGTCCTGGATAGATCATATAAGCTATATCTCTCAAAGAATTGCGGCCCCTATAGGCATGCTGAGAAGGCTGCACCCTGTCCCCAGAAGACATCTTAGGTCGATTTATTTTTCATTAATCCATACACATCTTCATTATCTAAATATCATTTGGTTTAATGCTCAAAAAGGCACTATCAGGCCCTTAAAAACTTTACAAAATAAAGCTTTAAAAATCATTTACTCCTTAAATAAGCTTTATCCAACTAAAGAAATTTACAATAAGTATGAAATAAGATGCTTGAAGAGTATTTATGAACATCTTATTTATTAATCAGGTTATAAATGGCTCTAGACACTCCTGTACTAAATTTTCCCACAGAAGTGATGTTCATAAATACCCAACAAGTAGTTCACATCTAAATCTACCTAGGGTGAATTCACGGGTGGGTGTGGAATCCATTTTATATCGGGGTGTGGTGTTATATATAACAATATATAACAATCTACCAAGGGAGATAAGAGACTTGAAGGGTGATAAGTTTAAACTTGAACTATCAAAGAACGTAAAATACTTTATTGAATAGCCTGGTATGTAACTTCGAATACAAATGTGATATGTAATTTACTTTGATATATAATGTAATGTATTGTGATATTGAGATATATAATGTAATGTTTTTGTTCTGTATATACAACTAATTGTTAAAACTATTTAGAGGTGTCTCTCTGTAAACCTGTTAAGTTTTTGGAGACGAATAAACTGATTTTATTATTATTACCTTTTAACAACAAGTCTATTTTTTTGAAGCCAACTAATCAAAGTGAAATAGAGCACATTATAAAAGAATTAAAAAACAAAGGCGGTGGACATGATAATTTACATGCATCAACAATAAAACTTGCATCAGTCTACATATCACCAGTTTTAGCTCATATTATAAATATCATTATTACGAGTGGAGTCTGTCCTGCAGATTTCAAATCAGCGGATATTTGCCCAATTTATAAAAATGGTTCTAAAGAGCCAACTACGAATTACCGTCTTATTGCTCTAATTTCAAATTTGGCCAAAATTTTTGAAAAAGTAATTTTTATTAGAATTTATAATTTTGTAATGACAAATGGTTTATTATGTGAACGTCAATTTGGATTTCGAAAACAAAAAGGAACTGATGATTAAGGACCGGATTTTAGGCAAAATGCCTTTTCGTTTCTATTTCAGGCATTTGTTTGGGACCTTGATATTAATCCTAAACTTAAAAAAATAAAGCGTTTGACACCCCTTTGTTTTTGCCTAAAAGCCTAAAATGGCGAAATTTTGATTTAGGGTCCTAAAAGGAAATTTTTATGAGCCCAAAATAGGCTCTTTTAATTTTTCAGAAAAAATATATTTTTCAATGCGAAAAATTTAATTTTTTTAATTAGGCCCTGCTTTCTTGCTCTTATTTCGCCTAGACGGCCTTGGCGAGTACGAGGACCACAAATTACAAAACTAGTGAAAATCTCGAGGAAAATCTAATGAAAAACGTAATTGTGTTTTTGTTATATTTAAATATTTATTATAAATAATTAAGGATAATATTAAGTTTGCAAAATAATGGTTAAACATTATTATTTACTTTTTTTTCATAGGTTTTATTGTAATTTCCATATATGTATTACGTTGTGTTAACCTGTTCTGTTTGTTTATTATTGTTTTTGTGTTGCGTTAGTTTGTTTTGTTTGTGTTTTAGTTTGTGTCCTGCAATTTGCATTTATTAAAATGCGGTGTGGCATATTTGGATGCAAGAAAAACCCTTTAAATAAAAACACGGTCTGGATGCTCCCGTGGACGAGTTTTGGTTCGTGCCGCGCATGAAGTCACTTGATGAGTAGTTGCTGTGCGAATACACGAATAATAGTAATATTATTAATTAAACTTATAGTCACTGTCCAGAAAATGTTAAGAGGCAACAGAACCGGTCTTAACGGCTTAATGGCATATAACCACTGTTTGCAAAAACCAAAGTTTTTCGGGAATCGATGAAATTTGTTTTTATTTAAAGGGTTTTTCTTGGACTGGTTGTCCAAATGGCATACAAATATGCCACACCGCATTTTAATAAATGCAAATGGCACGACACAAACTAAAACACAAACAAAACAAGTTTCAACGCAACACAAAAACAATAAAAAACAAACAGAACAGGTTAACACAACGCAATATTTTTTTTTTAAATTTGAACACTGAAAAGTAATTCGAACCTGAATTTGAACACTGAAAAGTAATTCGAACCTCACTAAACGCAAAAACAACAAGTTAACAAAAAAATAGAGCAAGTTAACATCCAACAGCATCGCAAAAACAAGAATTTTAGCAGCAGATAATTAAAGATTTAAAAATACTCAACAAGTGACGTATTTAAGCCCTGCCCAACATGCGCACATACACTTAAGGTGTATGTAGCAATTGTACCTTTTCATAACAACAAACGGTCATGCGCAGTACAAACGGTCATCAATTATATTTGGACACGTCCTTAAGATCACATTGTAGTACTTACTTACTTCCTTTCTCACTGAAATTGTTTGTTCAAAAAAATTGTTATTTGTGCCTTTTGGAGACAACATTTGTTTTACTTTTTTAAAGATTCCTAGTCAAAATAACAGGCCCACCCTAGGCCCCCCGGGTCAGATGGCTAGTTACGCCAATGTTGAGTCCTATTTTTGGCACTTTGGGCCTAAAACGGCCTAAAATGTAGGTTTTTATTGCCTATTTAATTTCCAATTTTTAACGGCCTAAAATCCGGTCTTTGCTGATGATGCTATATCCATGGTAAGTGAACGAATATACAATCAGCTGGATTACAGTAAACCAACGATGCATCGCGATGGTTGCCTATTTGGACTACTCCAAAGCGTTTGACACTGTCAACCACCAAAATCTCCTATCTAAACTAGAGAACATGTGTATAAGAGGCATACCGCTCAGGGTAATTAAAAGTTATCTACAAGACAGAACTCAAGTAATAAAAGTTAATGGTGTGAAAAGTGATTCTGCTGAGGATGAGGATGTTGTCGCCTATGCGGATGACACGGCTGTTTTATTAAGTGCTAAAACATGGACTGAATTAGAACTCTTAATGACTAGTAAACTAGATGCAATTTACTCATGGTTGTACTCAAATAAGTTAATTTTAAATGTGGAAAAGTCGGTATACATTACTTTTGGCAATTATAATGATGCAATACCACATAATTGTAAAATAACCATGAATAACAGTGAGCTGAAAAGAGTGCCTTACACGAAATACCTAGGTTTAACATATGATCAAAACATGAAATGGAGTGAACATGTTAATAATATTATAAAGAGAACGAAATACCTGGTATGTGTATTTTATAAATTAAACAGTGTACTGAGTAAAAAACAACTTCTTTAAATATACTATGGACTGTTTCATAGCATTGCAACATATGGAGTTCTTGGATGGGATGGATTGTACAAAACAGCCATTGAACTTTTGCAACGCCTACAAAGTAGAATCCTGACTTTGATTGAACTTAGAAATGAAGAAACAAGCAGACCATTAAAAATAGGGGCAAAAATCACATAAATATTATCCAAGAAAATTTTATAATATGTTACCTAATGAACTGAAGACATTAAACTGTAAAATGAAGTTAATTAAATTAAAAATAAAAATTTGTATAAGAAATATCAATATATACAAAGTTTATATACAAAAGTGCTCTTTTAGTTCCACCCTTACTTCTTAACAAGTCCCATAAGCCAACTGAACGGCTTGTACGGGTTAGGGGTAGGAACGGACCGCGGGCTTAAAGTCCCCTCCGAAGGACTATTACACAATAGGACAAACACAAATAAACAGCCATACCCCTGGTGGTATTCGAACCCACGACCTCCGGCTTGTAGTGTAGTACATAGTTTTGGCAGTTAGCTTGTACCACTTAAAAGTGCTGACCGAGCTATTCGTACCCCCACGGTACCTAATGCGAGGTTTCCTAAATGAGGAACCAGGCTGACAAAATCAGTCTAGTACATGTACACTAATTGTAAATCTTTGTAATAAACTAATGTAGCTACACTTGATGTCTTTCAATCCTGCCATCGAAACTGCGTAAAAAGTAGTAGTGTTGCGCGAGTTAAGTTTCGAATCGTTAATAGTTACACAGTCAGATAATGGGAAAAAATCAATCGAAGGAGAAGACGGATGAAATTGTCATTGCCCAAGCAGGGAACGTCAACGTGTCCGATTCCACCAACTCCCTCAACGGATGGAGTGCAGCCCAAGTCATAGAGGCCATATTTGTGGTCCTGTTAATTGTGGTAGTAGTCTACGTGGCATGCCAGTGGTGTAAAAGAAGGTTAGAGAGGAAAATCCGCCACGAGATCAGCCTAAGCCGTCCCCAATTGAACAACGTTTAGTAGGTCACCTAGCAACCAACGATTCTATTCAATCGTCAGCAAAATTTGCCAATTGGAACCGTGAGTTAATGCTAATGTTTTTATTATGTGTCCACTAAAAAGTTTGCGATAATTTAATAATTTAAGATATTAAAAGACTTAATACATTTTGGACAATACCTATAGTTATATTATAATATATTTGCATAGTAAATAATATATTTGCTAAGTAGAAATTACAAGTATTTAACGTAAAATGAACACAGTAAAATATTAGCAATTTAATAGGTTTTTAAATTATTTATTTAATTTTATTATTATTTATTTAATTTAATTTGTATTTTACGTTTAAAACAAAACTAATACTCAGCAAATAAATTGTTTCGAATAATTTGACACGATTACCTACTTAATTCCTTCAATTATGATAATAATCAATTAATGATTAATTCTTATTGAAGAAATATTTAGTTCTTATTTAAGGAATATTTAATTTTTATTAAAGAAATATTAAAAAACTTAAAAATGTTTAAAATTTAAAACTATTTAAAATTTAATAATACTTAAAACTTAAAAATATTTAAAAATTTTAAAATATTTGAAATTTTTATTTGGAAAATATTTAATTTTTATTTAAATAAATAATATAAATATGATAAATATAATATATAATATAAATATAAATAAATTAAACATTTAACTTTTATTTGAGAAATACTTAATAAAAGTTATTAACTAAATACCTACTTAATTTTATGAAATATTAAATTTTTTTAATTTTTGGAATTTTAATTTATTTTAATCGTATATTTAACTACGAAAAGTACCTAAATGCCAAAACCTGAAAAACTTGAAGTTCTTCTGCAAATTAAGAATACGGTCGTTAAAGAATCCAAAAGGGTCCTTAAGAAAAAAGTACCAAAGACAGAAGGGGTTCGTACTGAGGTGCGAGATAATTTAGTACAATTATATAACGACTTTAACAAACAATCTGAAGCAGCTTGGCCTTTATTTTCTATCCAAGAGAAACAGCAGGCGCAACAACTGTTCCTGACTATAAGAGATCGCACGGTAAGGTCGTTTCAGGTATTGGGAATTAGGTACAAGGTACCAGGATCTTGTGGTGATACAATAGATACTAGCAACAGCGAAGACGCAGAAACAGACGACGACACTGACGGGGAAGAAATTATTGACCAGATAAAACCTGAGGAAAACATGGCCAGCAAAACCGAATTTATCAATACGGCCAGCAATGTCCTGACTTTTACTTTTGATGGGTCTCCAGACAATATGGTTACATTCATAGATGCCTTAGAGTTCCTTAAAGGCACCATCGAGGGCATTGAGGATTATGCAGCAGCATACATAAGAACTAAACTGACTGGTAAAGCTCGACAGTTGGTAACTGATACGGACAAGTTAGACGATATTATTCGTAAAATAAAAAGGGGTATTACGGTCGAAAACTCGCAGGCCGTGTCGGTGAAAATCTCATCTCTCAGGCAGCAAAACAAAAATGCAGCTAAGTATGCGGATGAAATCGAGCAATTAGCTACAAGGCTAAGAAGTGCCTATATATCAGAAGGCGTACCCGCTGAACAAGCAGAGGTGTACACTACAGACAAAGTAGTGGAAACGCTGGTTAAGAATGCTACAAACCCGAAGGCGAAAATAATAATCGAGGCCGGCACATTTAGAAACAGTCAGGAGGTGCTGACTAAATTCCTCAAAATTTCACCCGATGATGAAGTAGCAGCATCAGTATTGTACTTTAGGGGCCATTGTCCCAGGTACCAGCGAGGAAACTCTTATAGAGGAAGAAATGGCAGAGGTTATAGGAGAAATAACTACGAACAACGTAATCAAAATGACGAGCAGCCAAGGAATAACCACAATAATAACCACCCGCAGAACAGATATGGCGGACGTGGTAATAATACAAGAAATAGAGGCAACTCCCAGGGTCCGAGATGGGTGCGTAACATACATGGGAATGAAGTGGAAAACGAGAGAGCTCCCCAAACAGGTCCATTGCACAGTGTGTTAAATTAATTATCTAGCTAGACAAAACCTAATTTTAAAACAACCTGAAATTAAGACAAATTTAATTAAATAAGCTTCTTCAGTTCTCCCTGTTATGATTTCCATTAATTAGAACGTACTGTTACAGTGTATTCAGCACTATGAAGGTGCCAGTTCCGGGCGTATCGTTTTTTATAAATATACTTATCCGTGTATGTGTTGCAGAAAGGTGGAGTGATTTTGACATTGTTTCAAGTTAAATCAAATTTTGAACTTTGCCGCTATGAATCTAGGTATATATTACTTATTTTTTATAATTAGGGATTTATAATATCAGTAATCAGCAACAGGCTATAGATATAAAAATTCACTTGGTGTTGTTAAATATGGACAATATTTATTAAGCAAGAAGTATTGTATTCGAGCAATATCGGGTGCACTATCAATATTTGTTTTGTTTTATAACGTCTAAAGATTACTTATGTGCCTTTATTTCTTGCCCCAATTTGCCTCTTCTACAGGGTGAAACCAAAAACCGGCTCACTCCTTTTTTACTATTAAATTTTGGAATAGAGTTGAAATTTGGGAGCAATAATAAAGAGTTAATTTATAATTATTTCAACCTTCAATGGATACCACAAAACTTCCGGTTTCCCCGGAAATAATGCCAACTTTTGTTTTTTCAATGAAACCCTATGCATATCTTTGCATATTTCAAATCAGGAGAAAATTTTGAATTCGATACTTACACTTTCGCGGGAATTTTATAATGATCTTAATTTTTTTTGTAATTTAAGTTTTCCATAAGTGTAATTTTCGTGGAAAACACTAACCGAATTTTTATGACATTGGTTGGTTTTGATTGGGGAAAACATATGTATTTAAAAAAATATTAGCAGCCACTCTGATGGTATTTAAAAAGTTGAGTTAATTAAAAAAACAATTTATCAGCAACATTTACTATTTATGCATTTTACTGCAAATTTGGATGATAAAACTAATTGATTCTCCAAATTGCAGCTTTCTGGATTGAAAACTAAAGCTGGACAAAAATTCAAGGTCAATTGCAAAATGGTAGCGAATGTGCATTTATCGGATTCAAAATTTTCTCCAGATTTCAAATATACAAAAATATACAGGGCGTTTCTTTGGAAAAACGAAAGTTGACCAATTTTCGACGAAGCCGAAAGTTTATTTTTTATTACAAGGCGCCGGTCATTTTGTAATTAACGAATTTAATTTCTGCATTTTGGATGTCAGATTTGGATTCAGTGAACCCAAATACCCCGCTTCCAAAGAAAATTTATAATTTTTTATGTCATTTAGGTTTTGTCTAGCTAGATAATCAATTTAACACACTGTGCATTGGGAGAGCTATAAATGTATTCAATTTGGACCTTACACTTTCCAATTTTGTAGCTATCAGATCATCGATGACTGGCAATGAAACGGTTACATTGATGGTAGACACTGGAGCAGATATTTCTCTTTTCAAGCGACGCAAGGTGAATCCACAACAAATAGTCCGATCGCAATATGCAAGCAAGATTAAAGGAATTACAGAAGAAGCCGTCTCATCTTTAGGCATTACTGACACCGAGATACTGGTAAATGGTTTCCGATTGGGCCACTCATTTTACATAGTGGAGGATAGTTTTCCCATTCCAGCAGATGGAATTGTGGGTAGAGATTTTTTCATTAGATACCGATGCACTTTGGACTACGAGAATTGGTCCATGACAATTAAAACCAATCAAGGTAATATTTGTGTACCAGTTTACAGTACACCGGAAAAAGGCTCAATCATCATACCAGCTCGATGTGAAACCGTGAGACTAATAGACGACTTGGTCGGAACAAACGAAGATTTGGTAATCGCAAACAAAGAAATTGCCCCAGGCGTCTTTACAGCCAGTACGATAGTCACGAGAAAACAACCATACGTAAGGTTTATAAACATAACAGCGGAAAGTGTAAAAATTAAAATGTCAGCGATTCAGACCGATGACCTTAACAATTATCAAGTATACAGCATAAATAATTATGCCGAAAACAGGAATGAAAAGCTGCGACGCGAATTGGACGGAAAGATTCCAAATTTCGTGAAACCACAGGTCTTAAATTTGTGCCAGAATTTCAACGATATTTTTGGTTTTAAAGAAGATAAGGTCACTTGCAATAATTTTTACAGTCAAAAACTAAGGCTAGTGGATGAAACGCCGGTATATATTAAAAATTACAGAATACCATACGCCCAGAAAGACGAAATATTGCAGCAAATAAATAAGTTAAAAAACGACAATATCATTGAACCATCTGTTTCGGAGTACAACAGCCCTGTTCTTCTAGTCCCCAAGAAATCTACCAATAAAGAAAAAAAATGGCGCATGGTGATAGATTATCGTCAACTAAACAAGAAACTTGTCGGAGATAAGTTCCCTCTACCCCGACTTGACGACATGGTAGAGCTAAATGGTTTTCGGTAGTTGACCTGGTATCTGGTTTCCATCAGATACCGCTAGAAGAGGCATCACGGGACATTACTAGTTTCAGTTCAGACAGTGGGTCGTATCGATTTACAAGACTTCCGTTTGGCCTTAAGGTAAGCCCAAATAGCTTCCAGAGAATGATGTCAATGGCATTTGCAGGGATTACCCCTGAGAGAGCATTCCTATATATGGACGATCTTATTGTGATTGGGTGCTCCATAGAACATCACTTGGACAATCTTAGGAAAGTATTTGAAGTTTGTCGCAAGTACAACCTCAAGCTAAATCCGGAGAAATGCAATTTCTTTAGAAATGAGGTCACATTCCTAGGTCACAAGGTGACTGATAAGGGATTTCTACCCGATGACAGTAAATATAGTGTGATAGAGAAGTATCCAACGCCTAGAAGTGCAGAAGAAACCAAGCGGTTTGTAGCATTCTGTAATTATTACCGACGATTTATACCCCAGTTTGCTACCATAACACACCCGCTTAACCAGTTGGGAAGAAAAAATGTCCAATTCGTTTGGACTAAGGAATGTGACGATGCTTTTCAAAAGCTGAAAAATGCACTCTTACATCCAAAAATTCTAAAGTACCCAGACTATAGTAAGCCATTTATCTTAACAACGGACGCCTCAAAGCAAGCAGCTGGGGCCATTTTGTCACAACAGTTTGATGATACCGATTTGCCAATAGCCTACGCATCTAGATCATTCACCAAGGGAGAGAGCAACAAGTCGACGATAGAAAAGGAACTTGCCGCTATCCATTGGGCAATTAAATATTTTAAGCCGTATTTGTATAGACAGAAATTTGTGGTCAGAAGTGATCACAAAGCACTTGTGTATCTTTTTTCCTTAAAAGACCCTTCATCAAAACTCACGAGGATGCGACTGGACATCGAAGAATTCGATTTTGAAATTGAATACATTAAGGGCAAGGATAACGTCGGGGCGGACGCCTTGTCAAGAATCAGCATTGATGATCTCAAAAACATCAACGTCACCCGAGTTTTAGCGATTACAAGATCGATGACCAGGAACGAAGCGTCTAAGGAAAAGGTTATTCTGGAAGAAGCCACAATAATAAACCCAATTAGAGTGTACCAAGAGGTAAACAATGCCAATATTTTAAAAATTCCCTACGTTAAAATAAAAATAAATAAAGACTATATTCAGATACGAATTGGTCAAGGTAAAGTCAGCGCTGACGAATGTATACAGGTCACTAATGGCAACATTTCTCTAGACGAAATATTGCATAAGCTGGAAAAAATGGCTGGTGAACACTGTTACAAAATACTAAAGTTGTCAATTTCGAGTCAAATATTTAAATTTTTCACCATAAACGACTTTAAAACAGCAGGGGGTGAGCTACTAAAAAAGATCCAAGTAGTGTTGTTCGAGGATCCAATATTCATAAAGGATATCGAGGAAAGGCAAAGACTACAAAAATTCCACGACTGCCCAATAACAGGAGGACACTGCGGTCAAAAGAGACTGCTGAAGAAAATAAAATCGCAGTATAACTGGAAAAATATGGCGAAGGATGTTGCAAAATACATCAAGAACTGCAGTAAATGCCAGATCAACAAGGCAAGAGTCAAGCACCAAGAGGAAATGGTGATCACGCCCACACCACAGCGAGCTTTCGACATCACAAGCATAGATACAATCGGCCCTTTCGTAAAAACAATTACAGGAAACATATATGCTGTCACGATCCAGTGTGAACTAACGAAGTATGTAGTCATCATACCAATTCCCAACAAGGAAGCAAAAACTGTATCTAGAGCTATAGTCAACGGATTCGTCCTACACTTTGGTCCAATGAGAGAAATTCGTACGGACATGGGAACCGAGTACAGAAATGAGATACTCGAAAATCTGACAAAAATGCTAAATATTGAGCACAAGTTTACAATAGCATACCACAGTCAGTCTATTGGTGGCTGTGAGAGAAACCATCGAGTACTGAATGAATACTTGAGGGCCTACATCAACAAGGATAAGTCAGATTGGGATGAGTGGATTCAATACTTCGCGTTCTGCTACAATACGACACCGAGTACGTACCACAACTATACACCGTTTGAGTTGGTTTACGCTAAAAAAGCGGAATTACCGTCTAAGTTGTGTGATGGTATAGATCCGGTGTACAACATAGAAGCGTATGAGAAGGAGATGGCATACCGTTTACAAAAATCTCAACAGAGGGCTCGAGAGATGCTGGAGAAGGAGAAGCTCAAAAGGAAGGTTTCCTATGATAAGAACAAAAATAAAATTAACGTTAACGTTGGTGATCCCGTAGTAGTAACTAACGAAAATCGTACTAAATTAGACCCCTGGTACAAAGGTCCTTTTAAGGTAGAGAAATATATCGACACGAATTGCATTATTTCAAGTGAAAAAGGGAAAACATTTACGGTACATAAAAATAGATTACAACATTATAAAACCTAGGTCAATAAATTGCGCATATCATATATCATATATTGTGTTTACCATTTTTATCGTATTATTTTAGTGCATGCATGCATAATTTTAGGAGAACAGCTGTTAGTTTAAGACATCATTTTATTTAAGATATATTATGGGATAATATAAAATATTTTAGATTTAAGTAGCATTGTATAAATATTTATTTTCTAATTATTTGTATTGTTAATGTTAAAATTGTTTTTATATTTAGTTATTAAGAGTGCAGTGTACATTTCGCTCGGACTGTTGAACTGTGTTTGTGCAGTGTTTTATGTCAGGTTCAATAAAGTTTATTTTGTGATAAACTTCATTTTTCAAAAGGGGAAGGTGTAGTACATAGTTTTGGCAGTTAGCTTGTACCACTTAAAAGTGCTGACCGAGCTATTCGTACCCCCACGGTACCTAATGCGAGGTTTCCTAAATGAGGAACCAGGCTGACAAAATCAGTCTAGTACATGTACACTAATTGTAAATCTTTGTAATAAACTAATGTAGCTACACTTGATGTCTTTCAATCCAAAGTCCGGTTGCTACCATTACAGTAGTCAACAGCACTAACCACTCGTCCACCGTCGGCGATATTATTATATACAGGGTGTTCCTTAATATCATGTACAAACAAAAGGGGGTGATTCTTTGGCTTATTTTATGAATAAAAGTTCCTATAAACATGGGCCCGCAAACGCTTCGTTACCGATCTACAGGGTGTTAAAGTTTGGAGATTTTTTTAGTTTTTATCTTATAACTTCTGCAGTTTTTGAGATATTTGGCCCAAATTCGGAATATAGGTTAGGCTATAAGGCTTACATCATTGGGCATGCCAAATGGTTATAAGAATCTACAGGGCGATACTTTTTTGTATGTCATGCTCCCCTTTTTTCCCAAGAACTTTTTTATGGTGCGCTGCTGGTAGATTTTAAAATACAAAATAAGTTTTCTGTTTTGTTTAGAAACTTTTTAGTAACCTAAAGTTTTTTCGTATCTGCAACCATTATCGAGAAAAAAAATATAACACAAGTTGTTGTCATTTGCGAGATGAAATTCAAATTTCTAAAATAATCTGGTTGGCTTTATTAATAATTTATTTTTATTTATTTTTAAAATAATATTTCTATACTTCTTATTAGAAACAAAACGGTTTTGGTTACAATGATTTATTTTAATACAAAAAACTTAAATATTTAGAAAAACTAGAAAATTACCTTACAACAATTGTTGTAATGGTGTACTCTTTTAAACATGATTTGAATTCATTTCTGCCACTACTTATTAAATATCAAATCTGAAATAAAATGGTTTATGTAGCTATTGGATACAACATCACAGACAACACACTGTCTACAACATCAAAAAAATACATAAAAACGATGCTATTGACAGCACGCATTTAAAGTTTTAAACTGCAAGGTGTAAAATTATTTAAAAGACTCGTTATAATTAAATTTCTTATCAGTCCGTAACAATGCCAAATTATACGAATTCTGAAATGGCTGACATGCATTTCATCTATGGCCTTGCGGATGGAAATGCAAGAGAAGCTACACGCCTGTACATGGAGCGCTATCCCGATAATAGAATAATACCCGATCATCGAACATTCACAAATATTCATAGGCGTCTTGCAGAAAGTGGAACTTTTAAAAAGAATACCAATGATGCAGGTAGACAATATACGGTAAGAACACCACAGATTGAAGAAGCTGTTTTAAATGAAATAGAAGAGCATCCAGATACTAGCACTAGAAAAATTAGTGAACATTTCAACATTAGTCATCAAGTTGTTTGGCGTATCCTGCGTGATTCTCTGCTATACCCTTACCACATTCAAAGGGTGCAGGCGCTCCTTCCTCGAGATTTCCCATTAAGGCTTAATTTCTGCCGATGGTACCTTGCCAGGCTAGCAAGAGACCCTAATTTTGACTGTAAAATCCTTTTTACCGACGAAGCCAACTTTTCTAGAGACTTAATTATAAATTTTCATAACAACCACATATGGGCTGAAGAAAATCCACATGAAATTGTAGAAACGCATTTTCAAGAACAGTTCTCGTTAAATGTATGGGGTGGTATAATTGGGGATTATTTGATTGGTCCTTTCTTTTTGCCTAATCGACTTAATGCTCAGTCATATAGGCATTTTCTTCAACATGAATTGCCTTTTTTAATAGAAGATTTGCCTGTTTTGCTAAGAAACCGTATTTGGTATATGCACGATGGCGCCCCAGCACATTTTTCTATTTTGGCTCGGGAGTATTTAAATGTAGCATATGAAAACAGGTGGATAGGACGGGGTGGACCTCAGCCATGGCCCCCTAGGTCTCCTGACCTAAACAGCCTGGATTTTTTCCTATGGGGGCATCTCAAATCTTTAGTCTATGCAACACCAGTTAATAATATAAATGACTTACAAAATCGGATAGTAGAAGCATTTGAAACCGTAAGAAATACTCCGGGGGTGTTTGAAAGAGTAAGGGCATCAATGAGAAGAAGAGCAGATGCTTGTGTGAGAATTGGAGGAGGTCACTTTCAACAATTGTTGTAATGTAGTTTTCTTGTTTTTCTAAATATTGAAGTTTTTTGTATTATAATAAATCATTTTAACAAAGAGCATTTTGTTTTTAACAAGAAGTGTAGAATAAATTGTTAAAATAAATAAAAATAAGTTATTATTAATAAAGCCAACCAGACCCTTTTAAAAATTTGAATTTCATCTCACAAATTTTGTTCTACATATTTTTCTCGATAACGGTCGCAAATACGAAAAAACTTTAGGTTACCAAAAAGTTTTTAAACAAAACAGAAAATTTATTTTGTATTTTAAAATCTACCAGCAGCGCACCATAAAAAAGTTCTTGGGAAAAAAGGGGAGCATGACATACAAAAAAGTATCGCCCTGTAGATTCTTATAACCATTTGGCATGCCCAATGATGTAAGCCTTATAGCCTAACCTATATTCCGAATTTGGGCCAAATATCTCAAAAACTGCAGAAGTTATAAGATAAAAACTAAAAAAATCTCCAAACTTTAACACCCTGTAGATCGGTAACGAAGCGTTTGCGGGCCCATGTTTATAGGAACTTTAATTCATAAAATAAGCCAAAGAATCACCCCCTTTTGTTTGTACATAATATTAAGGAACACCCTGTATATAATACAACATTCCTATTGCAATATATAATATAACATTCTCTTGTAGAATGAATAAAAAAATGTAATATTACACAAGTCAGCATGTAAAAGGATAAACAAAAATTTTGAAAATGAAAATGTACCTCTCGTTTTACTAATGTAATTGTAATCTTGAATATTAATGTAATTATAATTTTATATAATTTTAAATAGTTTACAGGGCCAACCTATGTTATGAGTAGGGTTCTGCCTGGTCAATTGACCGCGGTCAATTAACCGAGATTTTGACCTATTTTGACCGGAGAGATTTTGACCATGTCAAAATCGGTCAAAAACTTTTAAATCAACCGCGCGCGGCGACGGCGCTACCTAACGGAAAACATCAAAACTATTAAAAAAGTGTTCTGTAGTAGACCATGGTGCCATCTTAATAATGCTTTTTAAAGTTAGTAATGAAGTAAACTTGGGAATCCCAAATTGAATTTTACTCATAACCTAGCTTCTTTATATCTGCCTATAACAAAAGTTACTACTAGTTTGTGCTGTGCTACGTTTTCTCAGGTAAGTTATAACGCCCAGTTTAGATGAAAAAGTAATTTTTAATTTTTCCATTCCATCTGTTTTATAAACATACATTTTGTGTTGACATAAACCCCCTTTTTGATATTTCTATTTATGAAATTTAATGAGTTTATGCACGCTTGTATTCGACCGTATACACGTATGCTGTTTTATATCATTTAAATTATACGATTTTAACTTTTAGTGTTCTTGAACAAAGTAACCGCTTCTATACGTTCAAATCCTGAATATGAGCTCTGCAAAGAAGGTGACGAAACCGCGACATAAAATATGGGATTGTTTTACTGAATTTAAGGAGGAAAATAAGGTCAAAGGAAAATGTAGATACTGTGAGGCTATATACATCACACATGTTGATAGAATGCAGAGGCACATTCTAAAACAGTGCAAAAAAATTCCTGAAAATCACAAACAAAAATATAAAAAGGCAAGTCCTTCATTAACTGTGTTCCTAACCAATCTAAAATTAATATTTTTAATTTTATTAACCTTAATAAAAAAATTATTGATAATAACAATATACACTGTATTATATTAAATTATACAGTATATATATTTTAGGTAGCTCGTCATGGTGAAGAAGATAGCGACAGTGACCTTCATGATAAAGACGAAGCTGTATTTGCAGAGCAAATCAAGAAGAAACGATTAAATTCATATGAAGAAGGTACTGCTGGCCCATCAGGGCTAAGTAAATTAAAGAATCAAAAACTGGCGAGTTTTTTTGATCATTTAAATTCAGAACAACAGTCGGAAATGTCTGAACATTTCTGCAATGCAGTATATTCTTCAAATTGTGCCCTCTCCATGTTTGAAAGCGAACATTGGAAAAAGTTCTTCAACTTATGCAGGCCAACTTTTAAAGTTCCTAGTAGAAAACAGATGTCGACTACACATCTAGATGTGTCCTATGAAAAGATAAGAAACCAAGTAAAATTACAAATTGACGATGAAGCGACGGTTTCTATTATGAGTGACGGTTGGTCGAACATCAGGAATGAAGGCATTATTAACTACATGGTTCACACAAGTAAAGGAGACCTATTTTATGACTTCTCATTGCCAAAAGCCCAAAAGCACACTGGGATATATATTGCCTCGGAGCTAAGCAGAATTATCGAAGAGATAGGAGAAAGCAAGATTACTGCTGTTGTTACAGATAACGCGGCTAACATGAGAGCAGCTTGGGCTGAACTAAAGATGAGGTACCCAGGTCTTCAATGTATGGGATGTGCTTCTCATACGCTAAATTTGCTAATGAAGGATATGGAGTCCATGACAACGCTTCGGGATCATGTCACAAGTTGTAAAGAAATAGTGAAGTTCTTTAAACTAAAACATGTGCCAAATGCAGTTTTGCAAGAAAAACAATGTGGCAACAGCAAATCGTCGAAAATGCCTGTAGACACCAGGTGGCTTGTATGGACAGCATTCAGGCAAACAAACAATCGCTTAGAGAGTCGATCATAAATAGTGACGTGGAGAGTATTGCTCCCGCTAAAATTAAGACTTCAATTTTTTCCGATGTGTTCTGGGACCAGAACGATAAATTCTTAAAATTACTTTCTCCTGTCGTTAGACTAATTACATTTATGGAAAATACCAATTCGACTTTGTCGGACGTAAGACACAAGGTGTACAAGTTGAAAGATCAATTTTCCGCCCAAATGTCGGAAAGTCCGTTTTTGATTTCCGAAGAAGCATTCCTTATGAACAATTTTGAAAAACGGATTAAAATGATCTGTACTGACACTCATAATGCGGCCTATCTGCTGGACCCACGATACAGAGGAAAAAACTTGCAGCATGAGGAACTTGAACGAGCCATTGCTCTCATAGTGGATCTTTCTTTAGCAGATGACCATATCAAAGTTATAGGGGAAATTACCAACTACAGAACACAACAAAACGTATTTGATAAAGCAATTATTTGGACCGCATCAAAGGGTGTTACCTCTGTATGTAAAACTCCATCCGATGTAACGCCCGTTACGTGGTGGAAGAATTGGCTTCCGAATTGCTCATTAAAGGATGTTGCTGTGAAACTGTTGGGCATGCCACCTTCTGCAGCGTCTTGCGAGAGAAATTGGTCCGCTTGGGGTATTGTCCATAGTAAGCTTCGCAATCGATTGAAAACCACTCGTTCAGGAAAGCTTGTTTATATAAAGTACAACTTGAAGCTGTTGAGTGGAAGTGAAAATAACAAATGTGGAAATTCGGAGGAACCAGCGCTAAATTTTAGTAGTGAGGATGAAATCGATGATTTTGAAGAAGGCTGAGTTCAGTGACGAGGATGATTTGCTGTTATCTACCCATACCAGCACTGCCAGCCGTCATAAGTATTATTAGAATATTTTTATTTTTTGTACCTCAGAATGGTTTGTTTATCTTTTGATAGCAGTTTTTCAATAAATACACGTTTCTATTTAATGCCTTCGTTTCTTTAGAAAAAAACTGAGGAATTTGACCGGTGCTTAGTCAATTGACCGGTCAATTGACCAGTCAATTGACCACAAAAGATTTTGACCGGTCAAAATCCCAACCCTAGTTATGAGCATTATTGCTCCCTATAGGTCCTTAGTGTATAATGTACAAAAGGAATTTTGGAATAAATAAATAAATAATAAAATAAATAACTTCACCTTGGAGTGAAGAAATCTAGATATTAAAATTACGTTTGTACTATTTAGTTTTAAAATAAAAATAGCAATTCTTTCATTTTTTTATTTAATAGACTGGGAAAAATTATGAATTTTAATTTTTGTCTATTGTTATTTCGATTTACTATTGTTTTTTTTTATTGATTTGGTTCTATAATTGTTTATATTTCAAATAAAATTTTATTTTTCATAAAAAATTTCCAAAAAAACATGATTACCTATACCAAACAATTAACTTGTGTTGTTTATAATTAAAAAAAAACATCAAAACGAAGCTTTTTAGGGGGCGTGGCAAAAAATTTAATTTGTTGGTTTATATCTCTACTTTCTGATGGTGTAAAAAAATATCCATGACTATGGTAAATGTTGTCAGAAAATGCAAAGAAACGAAAAAACTCGAATCCGACTTTTTTTTTAATCATTAGACGGTGATGGTCTTGAAGATTTTGAAGATCTACTAGAATTGGAAAGGTTTGTTGAATCTAATGATAAAGAAATGCCATCAAAGAGGCCAAAACTTTTTTAAAAAAGCTGATATTTTGTAAAAGATAAAAATAAAAAACCAAAAACTTGGTTATTTGAATTTTTCACATAAGTTTTGAGATTATGTGAAAAAAGTGTAAATATAAAAGTTGTAGATCTTTTTATTACATACAACTGTGCCATTTAACTTTTTTCCATAGGACTTGTAGTTTTGCCAAAAATCGAACCGTTTTTTACCCTTAAAAACTCACCCCCGTCCACTTCCCGACCTCAGATCGCCCGTAAATTATTTTTCCTTGTATTTTTGTTATAGGTATTCTCTTCCTTTTCCAATGGGTTTCATCCTATTATTTTTTTTGGTTTCAAAAATTATCGACCCTGCATGGTCTATAATACAAACAATAATATTAAAACAAGTATCCAGATTTTTGTATACAGCAAAAACTAAAAGAACTCCACTTTTTTATGCACTTTCACCCTTTTGCTTTTTACCCCCTCATATATAATTTACAAATCTTGAGACGTAAATAACTGTAAGAGGGCCTTCTTATAAAGTGTTTTGACAAAAAACATAATATTACTGTCATGCTAGAATACAATTTTAAAAGGAAAATAGAAATATTCCTAAATATTTATAATGCAAGGGCATATTTCCTAAACATTTTTTAAAACAATATACCTACCTAGTCCAAAACGGAAAAATATTATTACAAGTATAACAAAGAGTATGAATAAAGCCACCTCAAATAATCTACCTAGGTACTCACCTTACTTTTTACTTCAACTTTTGTGTTGTCATGGGTATTAACAACAATTTTGTTCGACATTTTTCATTGGTTGCTTATTGTAATAGAAATAAATATAAATACACATAAACTTAAATAACTTATTTTAAAATATACTTAAAACACAATAAACAAATAACACCTTAATTTAATTACGTTTAAACCTCACTCTTTCATACTCTTAATGGCCATGGCCCAGTGCTGCCAACCAGTCGAAATTAAAAGCCGCCTAAGCAAGTCTTGGTCGTACTCCTATAATATAATATATATATAGAGCTGTCATAATATAATATATAGAGCTGTCAAAGATACTTTTAAAAAGTATCTAGATACAAGATAAGTTACTTTTTGAAAAAGTATCCAAAGTTACTTTGGGTATCTAGTTACTCTTTAAAAAAAGGAACTTAAATACGTATCTTAAGTTGCTTTTTAAGATACTTAATAAGATACTTTTTTAGTTACTTTCTATATTATTATAAGTTTCGTATAAACCGCCCAACAAAAATTCGTTCCAACCCCACCCTGATTTTTCAAATAATTTTAAAATTTTAATTAAGCTTACTTTTTTAACAATTTTTTTCAATAAAATCTAGTTGATTAAAACCATTGAAGGGTCTAATGCAAAAAGTGTCTAACTTAGGCACTTTTAAAATATCTTAAAAATAAAAAGAGATAAAATCGTTAATTAAACACCACTTAATTATAAAAATAAAAAAATTATCTCACACTTTTCATTTAATCTTTTTTAACATTTTTTTAAAATTTAAAATGGAAAACATACATTGAACATTATAGAATGTACGGTACAATGTAACAACCAATATCCTACATCAGTACATCATAAAGAAGCAAGTGCAAGTACTTACCTAACCTAACTTATTTCAGACTTACCACTATAAATTCAAGTCGCAACGAACGGAAACACTCTTCTACAGAGCGGGTGGCGAAGTCACAGATTATAAAAGAAGTATAGGTGAATAAAAATTAAGTAGGTATAACAAAAATCGCCGCCAGTCGATTGGCGCCAGTCGCTGAAGTCGCCAGTATACTTATTATCACAATCCACATCCACATGTTGTGTGGATTGTGCTTATTATAATAACTTAAGTTATTCGAATTCGATGGCCGCGGCCGTTTCGAACAACTTGACTAAAGGAACTTTTCTTGTGGTAGATACTTTTTGGTATCTAAGTTACTTTTTGGTATCTATAGATACTTATAAGTTACTTTTCGGTATCTAAGATACAGTAACTTACTGAAGTTGATAATCTTCTCGAAGAGTACGAAAATTAATAATTTTATAACAGAAATGGTGAAATTTGAATTTGATATTTTTAAATAGCATTTTTTTAAATAATAAAATATTTTTAGACAAAAATGATAAAATATGAATTTAATATTTTAACGAAAAAGCCGTGTTTTTAAATGCATGGCAGTACCATGAAGCCGTGGCCATACATTTGGTCTAAAAAGCCGTGAAAACACGGCACTTGCCGTGTCATAGTGCTGCCAATGACACTGTCATTGGCAGCACTGCTATAGCCACTGACAAATGCTCAATGTTGTCAGATTTCCATTTAAAATCAGTTAAGCAGTAAGCTGAATTTATAGATTGCCTTCCTCCTAAAAATTGTTTAATTTTTGGTTTAAATATAAAAGGGCGTCGATAATTGACTCCATAACGCTTTAGCTCAAACAAAAAGATTATTCGTCCTAACAACTGCTGTAACAGCAGTGCTGTTGACAGTTTTGACCTCAGTCCGGCTTCAATTTTAAGTTATAGGTATTTCGTTACCTTAGAATTAGAGGGTTCTAAGTGAAGTTGCCACGTTAAGCGAAAATGGATTATCTGCAATATTTAATATTTTAGATAAGTCATTTTCGATTAACAGTTCAGTTAGAATTACCACAATCCACACATGTGTGGATTGTGGTCATTCTAATGTACCGATTTCCATAGACAGTCCCTGATATTTCTGCGATTTGGCAACAGTGGACATGTGACATGTTTTGACATTTAGTAAAATCAACATTCAACCATCGAAAAACACGTAGCGAAAATACTAGATGCCAACGTATTCATCGGATATTAATTAAGTTATAAAAATATATCCTTAAAATGAGGTCCCTTGGAATATCTATGCTAAGTGTAACTTTAACTACTGTTGTAATTGCTAATGCATATTACCAGAAGAAACAGTTTTATCCTTCAGTAGTATATATAACAAAATCCAACCCCAGTATGGCTGTAAGTAACTTACATATTAAATGAATAGTAAAATTTCAACAACACATTTTAGGTTATTTACATACAAGCTTTTATATGTGTCTGGATAACAGGAAAATTAATGAGAAAAATATTTTTTGGACAGCTGCGAACAACAGAGTTTGAGGTAATATGCCTACCTACTTTGGGATTTTATTTTTATAGTATTATCTTATAAGAAAAAAACAAGAAATCTATATTATCACACATTATTTAAAAAGTATCCCGAGATATGGTATGTATTGTTTTAAATGAACATTAGAGATATCATTTTAATCTACAGGGTATCTTACCCTTACCTCCAACTTTAACTTTTTTTATTAAACAGTTGTAGATAGTTTCTACAGTGTGACCCATTTGTTTGCGACTCACCCCTGTAAAATCTTTATTTATTGTGCGATTTTAACCGGATTTGTTTTAAAGGGTAGATCTTGATAAACTGTATTTTTGGAGCAGAAGACGCCATATTAATACAAAATACAAGGCCTACTATGTCAGTTTTTAAGAGTAAATTTTTAAGAATTCATATTAGCGATTTTTTTAAACAAAATTTAAGCATGGCACTGGATTCACCACCCCTCAAAACTATGCTATACTAAATTTTATTGAAAAATTTTAAGAAAAAAAAATGCACAAAAATAACTACAAAAAGTTATCCATGAAAAAACATTGAAATAAAATTAAACAAATATTAACATGGTACTATTACTATAAGTTTAATTTTATTTCAATGTTTTTTCATGGATGTCTTGACGAAATAAATTTTTGTAGTTATTCTGCATTTCTTTTCTTAAAATTTTTTAATAAAATTTAGTTTAGGGTAATTTTGAGGGGTGGTGAATCCAGTGCCGTGCTTAGATTTTGTTTAAAAAAATCTCTAATATGTATTCTTAAAAATTTACTCTTAAAAACTGACATAGTAGGCCTTGTATTTTGTAAAAATATGGCGTTTTTTGCTTCAAAAAAACAGTTTATCAAGATCTACAGTTTAAAACAAATCCGGTTAAAATCACACAATAAATAAAGATTTTACAGGGGTGAGTCGCAAACAAATGGGTAATATATAAAGTAATTTTTACAATTTTCACTTTTGCTTGTTTTTTGACTTGTAAATCCAATTAATCAGCGTTCATAAACTTTTTTTAATCATATGAAATGTAGATATGTAGCTCACCAAAAAGAACTGAAATTTGCAACATTTTTAATAATAATATTAATAACAAACTTTATTGAAAAATCCAATTACAATCTTGTTATATTACATAATACAATATTTTAATTTATTTTCTGTTCAGTGGAGGCTGGTGGATTTTGGGCACACCCATATCTCAGTTATTAGACATGGGACCCACATCAAATTTATATGAGTTCATAATGACATTATATAGACAAGTTCTGTGCAAGCAGAATTTAAATTGAAGTTTTCGAAAAAAAGTTAGTTTTTAAGTGTGCCCCCCTAGCCTCCTGCCCCCCAAAATTAAGATAATTCAAATTAAAGTGGTACAATATTTAATTCACTGAAGTTTATCGACAAATTTCAAATTTTATTAAAAAAATTACAGGTTTTATACCATTTTAAATTTTTATTATTTCTTTTACTAAATTAAAAAAAAAATAGAAATAGTATAAAATCTGTAATACTTGAATTTTTGAATAAAATTTGAAATTTGATGTGGGTCCCATGTCTAATAACTGAGATATGGGTGTGCCCAAACTCCACCAGCTGCCACTGGTTCTGTTCTTACAAAAAAAATGTTACATGGTTATGTTATAATTAAATATGTTAATTCTTCTGTCAATTGCCTAAGTGCGTCATACAACGATTTCTGTGGGTATTTTCTCCTTGGTGTTGTCTCAAGGTGTGTTTTGAGAATCAAAGGTTCCATCACATTAAGATTTTTGGGTTTGTTGGCAAATCTTTTCTCAAGGTATTCCAGTATTCCTTGTATGGGTTGGATTCTAGTGATGTGGTAAAGAGATTCATTGGATGGGTTAAATAAGGAATTTTGAGGATGTCTGATTTTTGTAATTTTCCTTAGGCTTGTGCGCTCGCCTATCTCGATGTTTGATGGGGTGGGTTTTCTGCAGTTATTAAAAAGAACAAATCTATATTCCAGGACTGGGCGACAGATGAGTTTATAGATGTTGGTTGCCACAATAATATTTATTCTTTATAAGTTAAGCTTCTGTTGATCCTGTTTATAATACATGTTTTGGTGTGGCTTGTGTGTTGTTTAAAGTTTAATTTGGTGTCTATCAAAATTCCCAGGTAACGGCATGATGTTAATGGTTCTACTGTACTTTGCATAATATTTATTACGGGCGATTTTGCTTTTATTTTGTGATGGAACAATAGTAGGTGTGATTTTGATGGACTTGGTAGGATTCTTCATTTAGACATCCATGGCAATACCTGATTGGTTAGTTCTTGTAGTTTCACACTTGCTTCTGTTGTAGTTTTTCCATGCGTTATCAAAACTGTGTCATTAGCTCTGGCTGTTTATGTTTAAGGGGTAAAAATTGTACATGTAATAACAAAATAAATTATACAAAAATGGTGATAATAGTGAGCCTTGTGGCACTCCTTGTTCTGGTGAAGAGGTGGGGTAATTTCCTTTGTCTAAGAAATTTTTTTATTATTCATACCAAATAATTCGGACTTTCCAATTTAACCACTTTTTTCAGCAACCCATCATGCCCTACGGAATCGGAGGCTTTACAAATATCCATAAATAGTGCAGTTGATTTATTCCCCTCTATACTTCTGTTGTACATTTGATGTTAAGACAATTAATGGGTGAGTAGTTGGGGTTTGTCTCTTGAATCTAAATTGGTATATTGGGATTTTATGTCCAATGGTCTGTTCTAATCTATTTTTAATTATTTATTCAAAGGTTTTTCCGACAACTGGCAATAAGGAGATGGGCTGGTAGTTGCCTGGCACAGTGTGATCCAAGTTCGGTTTAGGAATGGTAATTATTGTTCCTTTTTTTCATTTATCAGGAAAATAACTATTATGCAGGCAGAAGTTATAAATTCGTATTAGTTGGTCATGGATTTCCTGGTCAAATTGCGTTAAAAAATTCTAGGAATTTGGTCATGCCCTGGTGCCGTATTCTTCCCGTTTAAACTCTCGAAATATTCGTCATCAGTTACATTTGCTATATTTTCATTTAAGTTTCTTTGAGTAAAGTTTTCTCTTACCCAGTTATGTATATAATTTTTATAATTTTCATCAAAACTTACATTTTCTGTAAATTTAAATTTTTTATCAAATTATCTTGCAAAAGGCATCAGCAATTTCTTGCTCTGTTAGTAAGATTTTATTGTCTTCTTTTATATGGTGGTTATATTTTCTATATCTATATAGTTTCTTTATTTCGCCCCAGTATGACCGGCCCTTTGCTACATTAATTTTTTGGCATGCTTCTAGATATTTAGCTGTCCTATATTGTAAAATTAATTTATGTATATCCTTATTTAATTCGTTGTATTTTCTTTTAAGTATAGGGTCGTAATTAATTTTTATCTCTTTAAATAGTTGTTTCTTTATTTTAATTAGTTTTATGATGAATGGTGGTAATGTATGTGCAAAGAAGCTTGTTTTTAGAATAGGTGTATGTTTCAGAGTAATTCTGGTAATATTTTTTAGAAAGGAGTCAATTGTTTGAGGAGAAATATTCTCATTTAAGTTCATTTTCTGGATGATTTTATTATTTATAGCTTCTATATTACTTTTTATTATATATATATTTGATTTCTGGAATTGCTTGTGGATTTTTTTCTATATCAAAGTTAAATTGAATGGCAAGATGATCGGATCCTAAATCAGGTATTAGTTCTACCCAGAGCTGGGCATGAGTACTAAAAAAAGTATTCGTAAAATTTTAAGTACGAGTACTTAAAATATTTACTCGTAAGTACTTTACTCGTAAGTACATTTGTAAAGAGAGGTTACGGTTACGAGTAGTAATCGTGAAAACACGAGTAAGGAGTACGAGTACTTTTGAAAAAAAAATGTTAGTTAATATAATTGATTATTCTTTACCCTCTAAAAATGTCATAGCGAAGAAGCAGCCACTAATGATTCTCGCCAATAGCAATTTGTATTTTTAACATTAAGCAGTCAATTTCCATTTAAATTGTTCCCTGAATCCGAAAATGTCGTCAAAATTTAGAAGTAGAACAGTTTTTGAAATATAGTCCATTTTCCATATAATATGGAATTTATATCTCAAAAACTGCTAAAATTTCATAATTTTTGACGATATTTTTACTAATTTCCACCAATAACTGTGGTAATTAGTCATTTTCGACTAATTCATTTGTGAGAGTGTACTTTGGTCCTGAGCTATAAAAATACAAAAACAAATTTATAAAATTATTTATTATACATTATGTAGATAAAATAATAACAGTTCTTAAATAGTTTATAATTTTACCTATTTACTTGTTATAAAACCTATAGGCTATAATATATTATATTATAATATATATTATATAATTTAAAACAGACTTCCAAACAAAATGTTTTGATGCTTACGATATTTTGGCAAAAAGTCATCCATATAATAAACGGAAATACTCGTAGGTATATATCACTCGTGAATTCCAGGAGTATTTTTTACGAGTACATTGAATTTGGTTTGTAAGTACGAGTAATAAGTATTTCAAATGAAAAATACTTATGAGTAAAAAAGTACTCGTACTTTTTACTCGTAATTGAAATACGAATAAAAGTACTCAGTACTTGGCCAGCTCTGGTTCTACCCCTGTAATATTGTTAATAAGGTTTTTCGTACAGAGCAATATGTCCAGAGTACTGTAACTATTATTAGGCATTATAAAAGTAGGCGGGGTATGAATTTGGGTGAAATCCGAATAGTTTATAAAGTTTTGTATTTGTTTTTTTCTTTTATTTGTGACATTAAAGTCTCCTATGATAATTGCATATTTTTACTGTGACGCTTTCGTAAATAAATTTTCCTCTATTAATCATTACTATGGTGCATGTAAACCAAAAAATTGCAATTTGTCGGTTTTGTAGGTAATAGTAAAATGAAAGACATCATTAAAGTGCGGGGGATTTGATTTACCTATTTTAAGCATGTGATCCCCTTAAACCAAAACACCCCCTCTTGTATTATTGTTGAGTATGTTGCCATGTTTATGGTTGTCCAATATATATTGCAAGGAAATATCTTCGTTGGTTTTTGTTTCTACAAACATGCTGCATTGAATATTATTTTGCTTGATATAGTTGTTAATTAAATGTTTTTTTGTAATTTAGGTGTTTTTTGTAATTTTCTTATCTATTTCACTTGTAGTTTTGTTTAAGGAACGAATTTTAATGTTTGGAATACCTTCAATAGGTTTCATGGGGCGTTTTGGACATTTAATTGATCAACCTATATTCTCTGTAGAACTACAAGCTGTACATGATGGGGGTAAATTGGTTTTGCATTCCTTATCTTTATGTTTTCCGGCGCATTTCGAGCATTTTGCCTCTGTGTTAAAATTTCTGTTGTGTGCAAAAATTGGGAACACTTTGCACATGGTACTGGTAGAGGTTCCGGAGGATGACTTGGGTATGCTGGATAGTAACAAAATTTGTAGTAAATCCCTTCGTTAATTATTTTCTCATATGCTTTAATCTCTCCTATAATTATTCCTAAGTATAAGGCTGGTTTGTTTGTTTCTTTAGAGATTATTCTTTTACAATACTTGTTTTCGATTTCGTTATCCTTTAAAACAAAACTTATTTCTTTTTCTTCAATATCTTTGTCAACATCCGATATCACTGCCTAGAAGGTTGGTTATGTATTTTTTTGACGTTGTTTGTTGTGGGGTATTATTGGATAATTCGTATGTGTTAATAAAACCACCGTCTTTCAATATTTTAAGGGTATTTAAGGTGTTTTGTTTGTTATTGTCTGATTTGATAATAAATCCTTTTTGTGATTTTAGGATTATTTCGTTTGAGTTTTTAAAGAAGGTTGCCCATGTGTTCGCCAGCTTGATTCTTGTTAATTCACCTGTTACATAGAAAACATTTTTTTTCTATTTCCGGTGAAAGTGATGAGTTATTTGTTGCTGTAGGATTGTTGTTTGTTGACGTGTATGAGTACCTTTACAACTTGTGTTTTAATCTGATTGTGTGTGGTTTGCTTTGTTTTTTGTACGAGCGTTTTTATCACTTGTTGTTTTTGTATACTTTTTGTTTTTGTTTAGTCCTATAATTTCGGCGATATCGTTTTCCGTGTATTCCGTGTATTCCGTGTTATCTGAGTCGTTATTTTTTTGCGATTTTTTTTATTATAAGCCGGTAATGCAAATTTTCTCTCCGAATTTTCATCGCCCACTTTCATTATGTGACCCTTTACACTATCTGAGTTTAAGGTCAAAATAAAACTGCGACATTTTTATTTAAACATTTCTTTTTGAAAAAAGCTGTTTTATTTAGTCCGTTCAGGCTAAATTGGGCGCTTTGGTGGGGGATCATGTGGCCGTTGATTAAATTAAATATCGAATCGCCGCGAGATTTCGGTAACAAGAAGATGAATTATTAGTGCCGCGGCTTGCCGTTTGTTCGTACAGAGCGGCTACCGAAATACATATATTTAATTGTGCCTGAACATAGAGATTATGGAGCCTACACAAGGAGTCCGAACTTCATGTATATAAAAGAAAAAATAACGAGAATATAATATATTCATATTATGAATATGTTCATTTATCAGTTAGAATTTGTAGTTCTTCAATGATTGATCCAGTAGGATGCCTAATTTAGGTGGAACTTCTCTCTTGGTCTCTTAAAATAATACTGGTGTCAAACTGGTTAGCGGCTTCTCTCTGGGCAAAGTTGGCGGATAGTTTAATTAATCTCCCAGAAATCAGGCTGATTTTGAATTTCTCAAATAGAAGGGTGTTGAGAGGGTTGTGGAGTGGATTTCCTGGGTGCCTCATTTTAGTAATTTTTCTCATTGCAGATGTCTTACCTACATTTAGGATTTTTAAGGTAGATTTTCGGGAAATTAGAAACAGGGAGGGGTGGCAAATGGATTTATAGATTATTGACGCCGTTTTAAAGATTAATGCCATTATTTTTGTAGGTAATACATCTGAAGAGGCTGGCTTTGGAGAGACATTTGTTTTTGGAAGAGTTGACCTGTTCTTTGAGGTTTATTTTATTGTTGATCAGTACTGTGAGGTATTTAACTAATCCGACTTGCCTAGGTTTTGATTGTTGATACTAGTTGGAGATTGTTATCTTTGTCCTGATAAAAAATAATAAATTTAGATTTATTAGCATTAGTGCAATCCTTACGCCATTTTTTAATGATGAGAAAAAGCGTTGTTAAACTTTAAGGGCCAGCTGTGGTGATTTTTGATAAACAAAGTGCAGTTTCATCCGCATATTGTAAAATATAGCTTGCCTCGCTTGGCAAAAAAATTGATTGGGATTGCTGCATATCATAGCAATAAGTATTGTACAACAGCGGAGATAGCGGGGAGCTCTGGGGTACTCCTTGTTCCGCAGTGAGTGGCAGAGATTTTTACCCATCGATGCAAACGTAGAGTGGTCTGTTTTCAAGGTAACTGTTGATGAGTTAATTAAACAAATTCTATCTAGACCTTTTGAAAGATCGTTTACCACTTAAAATATTGATAATCAAAAAAATCAGTTTTGGACACCTTTTCTCGGATCACGTCAGATTATATAACTTATATAACTTATACACAGGGTGTTCTTTCGTAAGATCGACATAAGGTAAGGGCGAGTAGGGTTTTTAAGGCGAATCAGGATTTGCCTCTAAAATTTCTCTCAGGTCCTCGTTAAACTTACAGGGTGATAACTGGTTTCGGGTGAAAATTTCAACATGAATGAATGTTTGGAATCGTTTGCAATTTGGCAAAGTACAATACAGAGCCTTTTTGGTCTATTTAAAAATTGCATATCCTGACTTAAAGTTTGGTCCCAAAAAGTTTTCATTTAAAAAATCACCCTGTATACTTTTTTTTAATATGATTTTATATCTGGAAGCTACATGAAAAATTCTCTAACCCTAGCTAATCAATTTGTTTGGCGCAATTTAGAAAAAAATATTACTAAAGGTATTTCCAGGATTTCGATTTTGCTATTGATTCCATGTTAAGTTATAAAGAAAAATGGCTTACTTAAAGTTGCAGGCCGAGTTCCGATATTGAATAGTGCAATGACTAATAAAGTTGAAAAACGAAAGACCGTACAATTATTTTGTTTTGTGTGTTTTTTTGCTGTGGCGTCAAATTGGGGGATCTGGCAGGCTGAGCAACAGAGCCGTCTTAAGCACCCGGGTAACCGGGCGACCGCCCGGGGAGGTCATTTTTGGGGGCGGCCGTTTAAGGGGCAGCCATTTTTTTTAGCCTTTATTTTTCCTGCGGCCATTAAAAAAATCAAACAAAAATTGCCACTACATGATTTATTTGCCTACAATTTTTTGTATGTTTATAATGAGTTTTTAAATAGAAGTGCGGCTTTCTTAGATCTTAAAAGAAATCCTAATCAATATCGTGAAGAAAATATTTTCATTTTTTTTTTGTTTTTTATTTTCTGCGTACGGACTTGCATTATTTTTTTTAACTAAACCACTATATGGATCGGATAGGTTTTTTATCCAGCTATAATTTGTTTTTTTGTAGACCTTGATACGACCATTTCTCGCTGAGCTATCGGGCTTTGAATGAAAATGGATCATTTTTACTTTGATCATCGATATCTCAGAAACCAATAGTCGCACAAAAAATTGGAGGTCGTTTTAAGAAACTTGAATAAATGCCCTACAAGGTTCGGTTTTTTTCAAAACAATTTTTTTCCATTCGTAACATGATTTTGAAAAATTGTGAAAAAATGAGGTTTGGAGGTTTTTGGGAAAATCACACGCGGGATGGAGATTATTAAAAAAACGTCTAATATTAAGTGTGCCTTTTATAGTTCAATATACCCACAAAAACACCAGCAAGTTTCAATTCGGCATTTAAAGTTATGAATTTTTTTTACAAAATTTGAAAAAAAATTCAATTTAAATTCAAATTCAAATGATCCTTTTTCATTTAAAGCCCGATAGCTCAGCGAGAAATGGTTGTATCAAGGCCTACAAAAAAAAACAAATTAAAGCTGGATAAACAACCTTTCCAATCCATATGGTGGTTTAGTTAAAAAAAATAATGCAAGTCCGTACACAGAAAATAAAAAACAGGATATTCATTACGATTGCGCGATACTTGTTGCTTGGAAAAATTTTTCGTCTTAAGGCTAAAAAATTAGAGACTTGAAGCTTCAAATTGATTTGAACTTCGACACGGCCATTTTTAACAAAATTTTAAAAATCGCTAAAAATTTGGAATACATTTTTGATCCTTAAACGTTTTCCACTAGTGTATAATATACACTGTATATATTATAAACAAGTTAAGTTGGGTTTTTTCCCAAATTTCTATTTTTAACTTTTGCTTAATTATTAAAGAATTTTTTTTAAGTTTGTTGTTAGCTTTATTAGCTATTACTTATGTACCTATGTAGTTATATATCGCTACCTTGGTTTTACATGGTTATATCAGCCATTTTCTCGAAAATGTGATTTTTGCATAAAAAGATTTCTATATTGTACATAGTACCTTTTTATGCAAAAATTTTTGAGATAATGGCAGATAAAATATTTTGTTTATATATTTATTTGTTATATTTAATATTTTTTTGTTATGTTGAGTTTTTAAATTTACTATAATTTTTATTTTTACTTTTTATTAAATGTTTCCAAATATTTGTAGTGTATTTTTTATGGCCGTGTATTTCGAGAGGGAGGCCGTTTCAAGTTTGCCCTGAGCGGCCAAAACCTTAGAGACGGCCCTGCTGAACAATTACATTATTCAAAAAATTTGGTTGATGTAAAAGTAAATAAAAAATTTAGGTCAAATTCTCGTACCTACTTGCTGAGCCTCGTATATTTTTAACAGAAATAATTTAGTTTTTACTAGGTACTATTCTGGGGTACTAGTGAGAACTTTTTAATAATCTATTAACGTTCCTTTCTAGGTAAAATTAGGGTTGCCAGATTCTATCTATAAAAAAGCAAGTAATTTTTAGCAAACTTACCTAAATTACAAAAATGACATCAACAATTATTATTATAATTAAGTAAAGTACAATTTACAATTGGACCCCGTTATGCAATAAGGAACCAACCGACAATTTACGAAAAAACGAGTTAATTGCATTATACATAGTCAAATATTGTCTTCCCCCGATTTGCAATAGCGATCCAAAGATCTGGCGCTCTAGCGCCATTTGGCGGCACGGCTAGCTGGAAAGCATGTCAACTTAAAGGTGCTTGCACCTCCAATTTTTCTGCAAATCTTTTTTTCGATATGTCTCACGAACAATTTAAGTCCAAAAATAAAAAAATCGGTTGAGCCGTTTTTGTTGAATTGGAAATTATTTAAATTTTACATTGTAAGTTTGGTTCGCTGAGGAGGCTCTGGAATGGAAGTACTGTAAATTATTTTTTCTGTCGTCAAGTACCTATCAGTTTATTGCAGCGTCATTGATTGTTTACTTTATGCTTAATTTTTGGTGAATTTGTGCAGTTAAAAAATAATATAAAATGACAAAAGATCATGCAGGAACTCACGAAGAAAATCGCCGAAAGGTATGCCTTTTATGCTTTGGAAAAACTAAAGCAATGATTGAGATTCGTGGAAAACTGAAAACTGACGTGGCAAATATTTTTGACTATGATCTTAATGACGAACGCTTACCACTTGCCTTATTAACGGATGTAAGAGGGATATCTATCGCATTAAAAACGGTGTTCGAAAGAATATAGTATTACCAAACATTTCGAAAATTCGCCCTCTTAAAAGAACTACAAGATCCAGGGTGGAGATGCCTTGCGATTGCTATGTTTGTAAACTTGCCAGAACACCACAAGTTGGAAATTTTGCAAAAAATGGTGTTTTACCTCCACGAAAGAGCATATTAGTAAATACTTTAAGTCCCATAACTGGTAAGCACAATCTGACCATATGATATCATTTTTGACAACGCAATTTCTAGGTAATGAGATAAAATCCCATAAAACCAATGAGAAACGGTGCAGTTCCTGTCTTTCGCTTATTGGAAGGGGAAAATCGCATAAGTGCAACCTATCTACCAGAATGAATAATATTACTAAGTACATTTGTAATTCAAATTCAAAATTTAAAGAACAGGTGATTTGTTCACTAGTTAAAGAAAAGATTAAGGACAGCCAAACGGTGGACTACCTCTTAAAATTGCTGTTAATCCCGAGAAATCTGAGCAAACAACAAAGCAATTACTTTCGGCTGACGATTTTATAAAAATTCAAACAAGCTTTAATCAAAGTCAGAAAACTACTTGTGGAATTGCGTCTGCCATTCGAAAAGCAACTAGCAAAAGAACAGCTATTGTGGAATGTGATTTAAAGAAGAAGCTTTCGGATAAGATTCATAGAGTTGACGAATACTTTACTAGTAAACATTTCGATTTTATAAAATTTAAGGGTAATACATTCATTGATGCTCCTAAATCTGTAGTTTATTGCAACAATCTTAATAATTTCATTCAATATGTTATGCAAGAGCGACAGTTGTCTCAAGTTCACCTCAAATTTGGTATAGATGGAGGAGGAGGTTTTTTAAAAATATGTTTATCGGTACAGTCCATTTATGAAGACAAAATATTATGTGGTCAGAAGTACAAACAAGAAATAGTTTCAAAACACTGGAGTAAAGAAATTATTTATACTTGGGTTCTAAATTATGGTCAAAAATAACAATAACTTTAGTGGGACAATTGCAACCAAATTAAAACTTGCAAACATTATGGCAGGCATCATGTCGCTTAGTAGCCTTTTTCCTTGCGGCATGACAAGAACCACTGGAAATACTTTGCAAAACTATATGAGTTGGTTACAAGCAGGGGGCGTAAAGGCAAGAGCAAAGGATTACAAAAATTGCATTCATCCTCCTATTTTCAACACCGTTGAGGATAAATCTTTTCTTGATATTATACCTCCACCCGAACTACACTTAATGTTAGGTGTAGTAAATACAATCTTTACGCACATGCAAGCAGGTTTTGAAAAAGAATCATTGGCTTGGGCAAAAACATGCAACGTCCAACGCGAGATAACTAATGGTGGCACTGGATTCAAAGGAAATACTTGTAAAATTCTTTTAAAAAGTGTCGACTTACTTCGAAGAGATTGCAGCCTGGGATGCCTAAAATTTGTAGAAGCATTCCAAGATTTTCGAGAAGTAGTAGATTCATGCTTTGACCCAAACTTTAAACAATCTATTGAAGTCTTTAAAAAGAGTTACCTATCCCTAAACATCAACATCACTCCAAAAGTCCATCACGTCGTGGAGTTTTGCGAAAAAAATCAGCAAGGTTTAAGGTTCTTTAGAGAGCAGGCAATGGAGTCCGTCCACTTTGATTTTAACACCACATGGACAAAATATAAAGTTCCCAGGAGCCATCCAGATTATGCGTCACGACTAGTATACGAGCTCTTTGTGAATATAATAGTCTTCTCATTTACAACATATCATATTTTGTTAATCCTATTTCATTCAGTGTTTTGTTTTTTTAAGTGTTAAAAATTATAATTTATATGGCGGTATTCCCAAACGTCGATTACTAAAATTAAATTTGGGATTAAGCATATATGCTTAATCCCAAATTTAATAGCAGTTAATTTAGATTTTAGTAAATTTGGCAACATAGCACAATTAATTATGTATTAATATATGATTAAACTATTTAATTATATATTAATATACATATATTTAATAAAAAACCTAAATTAACTGCTTTGCTTAATCCCTTCGGAGGGGACTTTAAGCCGTCGGTCCGTTCCTACCCCCAACCCGCACAAGCCATTCAGTTGGCTTATGGGACATCTTAGTTTGGATGTAAGGGTGGAACTAAAAGAGCACTTTATAACTATAACTTTAATTAATCGACGTTTGTGCATACGACCAACAAAAGCACAAAAACGGCTCTGCCGATTTTTTTTATTTTTAGACTAAATTTGTTCGTGAGACCTATTATAACAAAGATTAGCAAAAAAATGAAGGTGCAAGCTCCTTTGAGTTAATATGCTTTCCAGCTAGCCGTGGCGGACGATAGAACTTACTTGCATAACCAAAACTATATTGATTGTAATTTACTATAAAGATCCAAAGTTACTTGGTTCCCTTTTGCTAATTCTGAGATGTGTTGGTTCGCTTTAACGAAATTCCCATGTGTTTTATGGCGTTCTCTGTTTATTGTTGTTGCCGGAATATTCATTGTTGTGCAGTAGTGCCTGTCAGCTGGTATATTATTATTTTTAAAAATGTTTAAACAAATAGTGTCTCAAGTGTACTAATACTAATACTAATACTAATATTAGTACAGTACTACTGATATTAGAAAACACAAAATTAGTATCGCAGAATAATGTTTGTACACCTCAGATGGCAGATGACAGAATGAAGAAAACATTAATGGAAAAGCTGGTCATAACAGTAATGCTTTTTTTCAGCCAACTCCATCTACCAGTTCTTTCTTACATCTAGCTGAGGAACAACACCAATGGCAAGACACAAGTTAAATGAGGACTCTGATGACTCTATTAAAGATAAAACTTATCAGCCCGATTATGAGGAAGTGTCTTCAGAAAAAAATTCTGATGAAGAAGAGGAGAATGACCGAGAAAGGGGAGAAAAAGAAGGTTTCCAGGACAGGGTAGGAAGACAAGAAAAATATTAAGAAATAACAACCAGGATTATTACACGGCACAAGGAAAACTTACAAAACCGAAAGAATTTGTTGAATATAAATGTACGTGTTCATCGAAGTTGTAATGAAAAGTTATCAATAGAGGATCAACGAAAGTTTTTATCATTTTTGGAATTTGGCTATAATGTGCAGACTACATATCTGTCAACATGCGTAAGAGAACAACCGGTACAAAGGAAAATAGTGAGTGGAAGGGATCCCAATAAGAGACAGTTTTCAAGACAGTACTTTGTAAACAAAGTAGCCGTTTGCAGAGACTTGTTCATTAACATTTTACGTATTTCAACTAAACGTATAAACACTGCTCTTCAAAAAGTAAGAACTTTTACAGTATTAGATAGGCGTGGTATTAGCGGAGGACACAATAAAATGTCAATTGAACAAAAAGCTTCCGTAGTCTCCCACATAAACAAATTCCCCCGATACAAATCGCATTATTGTAGGTCAAAAGACTAGACCAAGAGTTTTTGAAAGAAGGAACAACATTGCCAGTCATGTACAACCTTTACAAGATTGAAAATTTAAATATTTCAGTAAGTTTCTCTACATATAAAAAAATATTTTGAACGGAAGACAGAAAAAAACAAAAAAAGATACTTGCAATAAATGTGATGCGTTTAGCACAAAAATGGAAAGGAGATGAAAAAGTTAGAATCAAAAATGAAAAGAATTTACACTTGGAAGAAGCAGAGGCAGCCAGAAAAAAAATGAATTTAGATCTTTCACTGACGATAAAACGGAAACGCTAACTTTCGACATGGAGAAGACGCTACCTCTTCCTCGGCTAACTACTAATATCATATTTTACAAAAGACAGTTATGGCTCTATAATTGCGGGATTTATGCAGGAAAGCAAAAAAAATCCACTTTTATTGTTTGGATGGAAGGGGAAACCGGCCGTGGAGCTCAAGAAGTGGGTTCCTGTTTAAAGAAATATAATTTATCTAGTGCTGTAACCGAATCTCTGGAAACCATCATCCAGCGATTCCTGCGGTGGATTCGGTACATTTAAAAAGTATTAGATTAAGGTTTCTGGTGTCTGGTCATAGTTTCCTACCGAAAGATAGCGACTTAGGTGACGTAGAATGCGCGATTAAGAGACAAAATAAAGTATTTTGCCCTCAAGATTACATAAACATCATGAAAACATGTAGAAAAAAGCGACCCATTGACGTACATGAAATAAAAAAGATGATTTCGTTAGCACTAGGGCATTAGAAAAAGTAATTGTTAACAGAAAGAAAAGTTGTGAATGTGAAAAAGTTAAATGGCTCCATATAAAATAAATATGTGGCTCAGCCAAAACTAGATGACATGCAGTTATTTGCATCTTATTCCTGAGGCTGATCATAATTTTTATACTAGTCTAATATATTGAAGGGTCTCCCATAGGAGACCCTTTAATAGAGGAAGACATAGACGGTTATAATGTCGAGTTAGACTTTGACTTTGTCCAATAATATATTTTTTCCTGTTCCGCAATATAGAACCAAGTGTTTTTCTTAGAGAATTGGAGTACTTTTATTTTTTGACATACGTAAGATTTTTTTATTTTTATTTTTACTTGGTTGCGGACCCAAGTGATGTTTGTTAAATTTTCAATTAAGCAATAGGGAACCAGGTATTTTTTCCATACTTGGAATAACTCTTTAAGTGTTTTTGTTCCTTCTTCAACTTTTATTATTATTGCACTATGTAATATTAGAACTTAACATGATTTTAAATGTGTGATAATTATTCTTAACTTGACATGAGATCAATAGCAAAATTGAAATCCTGGAAAACTTGAATTGCGCCAAACAAATTGATTCGCCAGGTTTCTAAAGCATTTTTCATTTGGCTTCTAGGTGTTAAAATAAATTAAAAAGTTTACAGCTAGTTTTTTTAGATAAAAACTTTTGGGCTCAAAATTTAATTCTGGATCTGCATTCCGGATCTGCATTTTGAATAGACCGTAGAGGGGATTTATTGTACTTTGGCACTAGAATAAATATTCACAATTGTAATCGATTCCAAACATCCATTTAAAAGATATGGCTTATTCAAATTTTTGCCCAAAGCAGAAGTGCTGTAATCAGTTACACAGGCCCACAAAAAAGTGGTCTGCGCCATAAATAAGACCATGATATTCCTATGTATTTTTGCCCGCTAAAAGTAAATCTAAATTCTGTTTAAAAATCATGAAAACCTGAATATTTGTCATGAGAGCTATCTTTATTTATACGAGAAAGTCGTTAACAATTCAAATTAAAGTCTGAATACAAAATAAATCTTTTTATTTTAACATTTAATTTTATTTATTTACATATTTTACAGGCTCACAAAAAAGAGTTGTCTACGCTATAAGTAATACCATGATATTCCTATGTATTTTCGCCTCCTGAAACTGACTATAAACTTAGAAATCCTAAAAATATAAAAATTCTTTAAGAGAAAAGAACCTTTATTATTTTATAGAAAATTCTTATAAAAGGTAGTTAAAGCATTATCATGTTTTCTTATTTTTTTAGCGTATTGTATATTTGATTCCATTTTTTAATGGTATCTTATTTTTAAACAATCAGGAGTTTTTATGAGGAATGCATTTTTTGTAAACTGTACTTCACTCTTAAGGATTTTAATTTTTTTTATTTCTAAGCTCTGTACATTTGATTCAAAATTGTTTAATGAAAATCAAGTTTTTTTTTACAAGCATAAGTTTTTATGAGAAATGATTTTTTTGTAAAACGCATAATAACAAAGATTTTCTATTGGCAACCCGACCTGGGGACACGCTGTAGAAAAGAATCCAGACTTGTAGGGGCTAAACTGAGTTCAGATTCAGTTTTAGCGGGCGAAAATACATCGAGATATCATGGTGTTATTAATTAAGCAGACCATTTCATTTTTTGTGGGCCTGTGTTATGAATGATTGATGCGACAGAGTAGCAATAATTGTATATTTTTGCTGAATAACAAAAAATCAGATAGGTGCCTCCCTGAGTGACGCCATATAACAAACTGGCGATGCGCGACGGTGAATTATAGTGTTAATAATAATAAGAGACAGGGTTAGTTAGTACCTACAAATACCTGCGTTACCGATAATTTTGTTGTGAGAGAAGGGGTCCTGTATTAGTTTTATTTACAATAACAATCGAATACAGTGAATGATCTCTGTTTAGTTTAGGAATTTTTTGGTTTGAATTTCGCGCGGTTCTAAAACGATTTTGATATCGACCGCATTGCGCGGAATCCGAGATTTTGAATAAAAGACAGTTGGCCATATTGTTCTGGGCAGTTAGCAACAAGACGAGCAGATAAGATGTAAAAACGCGTTTCTTTAGTAATATATACGATAAACTTGGTGATGGTTAATAGTTTAAAATGCCAATTATAATACCTATATAGCATATATGCTATATAGGTATTATAATTGGCACTTTAAACTATTAGATAGAGGAAAGAACGAGGATATATCCTCGTTCTTTCCTCTATCCCTATGAAAACAGTGCCAGTCATCGTGGGGCCCCACTCAGCAGGAAAGGAAATAACACGAAATGTAAGTCCTGAAACCTTTACCACATAAACAGCCCACTCTCTCCCAGCTTAACAATCTTTCTGTTATAATAATCGAGTAATCAATTATTGGGTCATATTTGAAATATTTCGATAATATCATTCATAATCGTCCATCACTAAAAGATGCAATATTAGGTTTAGTTGTAGTCAATTTTATGCGCAAATTTGGGTACACATTAAGTCTATTTCAACATTTACTTTTTTATTTCAAGCATAGCAAAAAATCCAGTTTTACAAAGGTAGGTGGTTCTAAATGGAATTAAAAATAACAATGCCTTTTTGGACAAAATTGGGTACTCTTAACCAAAATTCAGATAGGTACCTAACTCTAAATTCGTAAACTCTATGTTTAAACCTCCACCGCAAGATAATTCGATCAAAGTCTCTTTTTCATCGTTTGTCAGTGATTCAGGAATGCTCTTAAAAATAAAAGGGTAAGGTACATATAAAAAGAAATTTTTAACAGCATGCTTAAACTTCAAGCATTCTGTTAATAATTAATAAGCACCTGTTTAAATTTCGAGGTTACATTATGTTAAAATTGATTGAGACGTCATAGGGAAGCATGTTTTTCAAAATTATTGACCCCCTCCCCCTATTAATAGGGCGTAACATATATTGAACGCTCCCTAGATTGCTTTGAAATCGTAAATATGAGCAGCAAAAACATGTAGTTAAGGAAACAAGTCTGGATTTTTAAAAGTCTTTAGCCTTGCTGGCTAATTTCAATTGAAGCTTCGCGAACGTTATCCGAGCACAATCGAGAACTTTCCCTTATTTACAACACTAACACCGACCATAACTTTTTTGTTGTGCGGTGGTGTTCCGTTATAGCAAAATAATTGTTCGAAAATTAAAATGGCGAAAATTTTTCAAAAAAAAAAGTTGTGATATCGCAAATTTAGCAACCTGTGGTTTTTGTGGTAGCTGATAACAAATTTAATTTCCATTATTCCAAATATCCTTTATGGCCGACAAAAAAATTTTGGAATTTTTTTTGGGTTACACTTATACAAAAACATATTTAATACATAGTAACTAGCTTCGTTTAAGATACATTTTTGAATTTACAAATATAAACACTTAATGCGTTAGAAACAAACACCCTGTACATGGATTTAAAACTTTTTCAAGAGAACGTCGGGTATAAAGGGCACGTGCGCCTAACTATTGTAGGCTAAACTGTTATAATGGTAGCCACTTTTTTATTAAATCAAATTTCCAACATTTTTTGGTTCTCCAGTGATTTTTTTAAAATTTTTAGTATATTGTTTATTGCATTAACAAATTAATTTGATTATTTCCCTCATTATAATATGAACTAATCAAAAGCGATTAAATCACTAGAACAATGACTAGAACAATTTAACAGCGATTAAATTTTAGTATAGCCTACATATTGGATTTTTGTTTACAATTTTATAGTGTTATTTACAAGTTTTAACAAACATTTTTTTAAAAACAATAAAAAATAAGTTATCTAGTTTACGAAATATCAATTATTACTTATTACATACCTTAAATTAATGGAATTTTCTTTAAAAAAATATTTATAAATTTTGACACATACGTCAGATTTTATGAATTGTCAAATAGTTTCCTTTAATTCCAGAAATAATCTAGACGTATATCACTCAACCTATAAGTTTAATCTGTCAAACTATGCTCAGTAAGTTTTTTGTTTGGTTTTTGTTGGAAAATGTTGAATGCAAAATAATTTAATAAAATCACGAGACCGCGTAGCGGTCGAGGGGTTTTAGTTTAACCGATTAAATTCATAGTTCTCGTGATATAATATATGATTAAACAACATAAATTATTTAGAAAGTATTGTATAGAAAGATTAAAAGAAAAAATTCTAAATATTTTTTATTTATAACTACCATACATTTTATTTATAACTACATACAAATATCAATACGGTTATGTAACATTTTATATAGATATTAAACCTAAGACACACCTTGTATAATTTAAATATAAAATTTTTATCAAAATATTTAGTATAAAATAAATAAAACTAAAAAAAAAGACTACCACTTCTTAAAAAAACTTGTTTAATATTTCCAAGAACCACTGATAATTCTCCGAAGGATTTATGTTTTTATTTTTTAATAGGGCTGTGACTTATTTAAATCGTTTGACAAAACATTTATTTTAATACATTAACTACGGTTTCGCGAAAGGATCGAACGGTCGATTTGCAAGGGTTCAAAAATCGATTGAAACTTTTTTACCTTATTTCTACATCTAAATGCAGTACTTAAAAAAAATCTCGTCCATTGACAACATTGTTTTTATTTTTATTTTTTTCTTCGCTTTGTTAAAAATGAAGAAATTTAATTTTTTTTAAATAACTTTTTTATTTCAAAACGTATCGATTTGAAATTTGGACAAAATGTAGATCTTACTAATGACAATTAATCCAAAAATTTTGTTTAGATTATAACGTACGCTGGTGATAATTTAGTTTAAAATTTAACAATTTTTAAAGGGTAAATAATCGAAGAAGCAACTTTGTTTTATAAATTTGAGTATAACACGTTAAAGTATTGATATTTGACTATTATTTGATATATTACCTTTTTTATGCAAATAATGTTTCTGTGGCCAGGATTAGTTTTGAATTAGCAGTAGCAGTATTCATAAATGCTTAGTTTAGTACATTTTGTCATTTTTATACAAATATTGTTGTATCTTTTATTAATAATTAAGTAAAGCATAACACATAAATGACGTTTATGCACGATGACATTATAATATGACAATTATAACAAAAATTCTTTGACGTAAACATCTTTTTATAGCCCGCGGGCTTTATTATGGCCCAGCGGGCTATAATGAAACGTCAAAAATTAAAAACAACAATGTTACACCATTTGATATATTCGAAGTAAGTTTTTTCGTATAAAGATTTTGATTTTACCGGCAGCAGGCCGCAATTTTTCGCCTTTTCAGCTGCTTCCTCAATTTCATTTATCTTTAAACTTTAAAACTGACTGATGTCAGTTGACATTATAATATGACAATTATAACAAAAATTCTTTGACGTAAACGTCTTTAAAAACAATAATATATTAAAAATAATAATATATTAATCGTGCATAAAGTTTTGTATGCATTGCTGGCATAACTGGTTTTTATGGTCCTACGACGCTTTTCTAGCCCTCGCGCTGACGCGCTCGGGCTCGAAATAGCGCCTCGAACCATAAAAACCTTATTATGCCCTTAATACATAAATAACTATTAATATATAGGCTGTTTCACGTACTTAGTCCGTTGGAAGTTTCTAGGGAATCGCGAAAGACATCGATTTAAAATTTTAATAGCGTAAAGTATTCGTATAATACCTACTTCCTGTTTTACCGGAATACCTCATATATTTTTACATTATTTAATTCTACATAAAATTCTGAGTAAAATGGCTATACCATATCCTATACCTAAAGTCAATATTTTTTGAGTTATTAATTTTTCAATCAAATATTTTAATTAATTTTAAACAATGACAGATTTGGTGGTAACCATGGATACTGTCACATTAAACCACATGTAGAATTTCAGAGGTTTGTTGATACAAAATAGTATTGAAAATATTAGAAATTGTTAAATGTCTCTGAAATTTTAACTTTACGAAAGAGTTACTATAATACCAATTAAAAGATTCATGAATGTTCTATTTGATTATGTTAAAACATACAGGGTTTTACATTTATAATAAAAACGTTATTATTGTTTGAAGTTTGCCCAATTTCAAGTGTTTTTTCTCAAGGTATTTGTTGAAAAACCTTTAAAAAACTAAACAATGTTTTAATATCCCAAAAATTCCAACCCCATGTCAACAAACATAATAACAAACAAATTAGAGGCTATTGATTACCGTGCATTTTAACGAAAAAAATTAATATCTTGAAAACTATTGCCTTTATGTATAGTCTAAATCAAATTGTATAGGTATGCTATTAAAATTTCAAATCCATACCGTTTGCGTTTCTACAGAAACACCCTGTATAGCATTATATTAAATATAAAAAAATGTTAAATAACTAATTACAAAAAATCGAAAAACAAATGAATAAAAATATAGATATATCTAAATAGCCGATTGCAACATAAAAAGTCTTTATTCTAATTTATTTATTGTGTAAATATTACTTTCCTCAGTTAGGAATTAAAATTTATCGAGTAAAACATAAATTGAAGCTTGGTTGTGGAGCAAAAAATAGTTAAATTAGGTTATAATTTTTAACTTGCTGACACTGTCTATTATTATTATTTAGTTTATTCATTGTATTAAATTAATATTTTAAGTTTATAGTACACTTATAAATTGAAACGCAATCAGTCGTTTGCAACTTATAAACTGAACTGTTAAATGTTTCATGCTTCCAATGGTAGGTTACCATAGAGAAAAGTCTCTGATGCCTACTATGATCAAAATTAGTAAACTTAAAAAAATTTAAAATTTATAAATAAAACTAATTTTAGCTCCATCTATGGCGATTTTTTTAAATAAATATTTAAGAATTGAATGTTATATATAAAATATTGTATGTAATATATAATACATTACCTTATAAAACTAGTTAAAAGAATTTATAATTTGTAAAACACGTTAGTATTACGCTCTTTGAAGGCCTAACTTAAAAATGGTGTCTCTCGTAGAAACATAATTTGCATTTAGAAGTTTATATATCAAATAATAGTTAATTATCAGTACTTTAACGTAATATACTCCAAATTATAAAACAACGTTGCTTCCTTGACTTTTTAACCCTTAAAAAATTGTAAAATTTTATATTAAATTGTCCACCGTGCTCCCTGTATGTTAAAATCTAAAAAAAAAAATTCGTGGATTTATTGCCACTAATAAGGTCTACACTTTATCTTAATTTCAAATCGATACGTTTTAAAATAAAAATGTTATTACAAAATATCGACATTTATCTATTTTTAACACAGTAGAGTGACTTAAGGCCTGAAAACCACAGCGGTCAATGGTTGAAATTTTTTTTTTAATGTACCATTTAGATGTACAAACAAGGTAACAAAAATATATTTGTTAAGCTGGGAGCGAGTGGACTGTATGGTTGTAAAGGTTTCAGGACTTACATTTCGTGTGACTTACTTTCCTGCTGAGTGATGACTTCTGGCACTGTTTTGATAGGGATAAAGGAAAGAACCAGGATATGCTGTTACCAAAATGTACCGAATAACGAATAAAACGCGTTCTATATCTAATCTGCCCGTTTTGCTGCTAACCGAACGATAATGGCTAACTGCTCATGTTTTTAAATCTCGGATTCCGCGCAATGCGGTCGATATCAAAATCGGTTTTTGCAGCGCGCGAAATTTAAAAAATTCAAAAATTCCTAAACTAAACACTGCCCACCGAAAGCCCCATAGCTTAGCGGAGGGTCTTTCTATTAAATGAGAAACCCAATAAACTAAAACTATTTTTGCTACTAAAACGGTGGGGCTGGGTCCCCATTAATTAAAACTAAATCGCAGATTTGCAAGCCAGGACTATCTTTGTACCATTTATTTATTTGCATTAGCGTGTGCAAATATTCAGTTCTAAAGCGTTTCCAGAACTGCATGTGCAAATTCTGCAAAAGCTGCCATCTAGTTAAACGATTCATTCTTACATCGGTTAAATCCTCCTCCGGCAAAGTAGTAAGAGGACTCAACATCAAAAAATGACCTGGAGTAAGTACTGAAAGGTCATTTGGGTCGGAACTAAGAGGCGACAAAGGTCGAGAGTTCAACACTGCTTCGACGCGAACCAAAACAGTGTAAAACTCTTCGTAGGTCAAAATCTGTTCGCCTATAATTCTTACCAAATGAGATTTCACCGAGCGGATTGCTCGCTCCCATAAGCCTCCCATATGACTCGCACTAGGCGGGTTAAAATTAAAAGAAATGGTTTCTTTTTCAGCAACTTATTTAAAAGTTCTTTTCTTGCTCCCACAAAATTAGTTCCATTGTCGAAATAGATAGACAGGCATGTGCCTCTTCTAGCAATAAGCCTGCGTAAAGCCGCCAAAAAACATTCTGATGTCATGTCTGATGCTAATTCTAAGTGTAAAGCCTTTGTGGCCATACATACAAATAAACACAAATATGCCTTTTGAGACCTAACACCCCTATATTTGCTCATTTTTATTAAAAATGGACCTGCCATATCTAAGCCAACATAAGAACATGGTTTTAGCTCACTAATACGTACCGCAGGTAGATTCACCATCTTAGGAGGTATCACTGGTTTCGGGTTTGCTCTAAAGCAGCGCACGCACTTAGACAATACTGCGCAAATGGCTCGTTTTGGAGACATAATCCAAAAATTTTGAGTTAAAATAAACTGACACGTCTGTAGCCCAGGTTGTAAAAAATCTCTATGTACCGATTCTATAAGTAAATCTGTGAATTTGTATTTTCGTGGCAATAAATATGGAAATTTTTTATCATAGTCTAATTGGGAATTTGTCAATCTACCCCCTACACGGAGAAAACCGCCACTATCGAAAAAGGGGAAAGTTTACCAAATTGTTTTGGACAAACTTTTTTATTACTAACATTTTCTAGTAATTCTGAAAATGCCGACCGTTGCCTATGCTTTACTAAAACCAACAATGCCTGATTCAACTGCTTTATTAAAAAAAGTTCTCCATTCTTGACCTTTAATTTTAAGTTATTAAAAAATCGAATACAATAGGCTACTATTCTTTTGATTTTATGCAAATTTGATATATTATTTAATAATTTATCTAAAAGGTGAGGGTGATTAAATGTTGTTAAAGCTATATTTCTTTTTTCCCCGTCTACCACTTCTAAAGAGCTGGTATCCGCCTGGGTTGGAGTTGTATAATTTGCGTCAAAATCTAAAAATGACAAAAAGGAGGGTCCTGCCCACCATAATGCATAATCAACAAGTTGCGAGGGCACTATACCTCTATTAGCGCAATCTGCAGGATTTTCTGCTACGTATATACCACCAACTGTCAGGACTAACCCGGTCCTGGATATAACTAACTCGATTACAAATAAAAGTTTTCCATCTATGGGGTGGAGATTTTATCCAAGCTAAAGCTACTTGGGAATCTGACCATGCTACTATTTTTCTAACGTAAATTCGATCACTGTAAGTATCTAAAACGTATTTTAAAAGGTCTGCCAATAAAACCGCGGGGTAACGTAATCTTTTTTAAAGGAGCTATTTTTGTTTTTGCTATAATTAAATGGGTTTTTATATTTTTGTTTTTATCTAAAATTCTAAAATATGTACACGCCGAGAACCCACGCTCACTTGCGACGCAAAACCCATGCAATTCAATAAAATCTACATTGTTATTTAATACATATCTATCTATTCTTATGGCTTCTAATTGTGGTAGCTCCTTTTGAAATGGTTGCCAAAGTTTTACTAGATTTTCTGGGAGCTTTTCGTCCCATGAATGTCCCAAAATCCAAATTGTTTGCAAAATATGTTTAGCTATAAAAATTGCTGGAGAAATCCATCCTATAGAATCAAATATCCTTGCAATTTGCGATAAAACGTTTCTTTTAGTAGGTGCCTTTTCGCAAATAATTACTCTATAAATAAATTTGCCAATTTTCGGTTGCCAAAATAATCCTAAAATTTTTATATGCAAATCGCTATCAAATGAAAAAGTTTCGTTTTGATTTACTTGCACTAACTCCGGCCTATTACTAGCAAATTTATGAAGCTTAAACCCTCCCCGTTCTAAAAGTGCTATAAGTTCATTTTTTAGCTCTAAAGCAGACTCTACACTGTAACTATATCATCCATGTACAAATCTTTGTCTAAAATTTCACATGCTCGTGGGAAATCTTCACTTTCGTCTTGAGCAAGTTGCTTTAAAACTCGTAGCGCTAAATAGGGGCTGCTTTTACACCAAATGTAACGTGTTAAGGGAGTACACATGAATAGGGTCCGCAGGAGAGTATCTCCATAAAATGCATTGAAAATCACGCTGAGATTTTTCTACTAAGATTTGTCGATACATTTGTCGTATATCGGTCACTAAAGCTACCGGGTGCATTCTAAAATTTAACAAAATACTACATATGCCTTTTTGTAATTTAGGTCCTACAAATAATACATCATTTAATGAAATATTTAGGGTTGATTTTAACGAAGCATCAAATACAATTCTAACGGTTGTTGATTTATTATCAGGACGAATTACACAAAAATGAGGAATAATATTTTTTGCGGTAGTATTATTATCTAATAAAGACATATGACCTTGCTTAATATAATCCGTTATAACCTCACTATAATCGTTTTTTAAACTAGTATTGGCTGCTAATCTACGTTCTAATTATAAAAAGCGTCGTTTTGCAAATTCCAATGTATCGCCAATTACCGTATAACGCCCTGTTGCATCTCTAAAATATGTTTGCTTGAAAATATTTTCGCATTTTTTATCCTCATCGGATATCGCTATTACTTTTGGAGGTTCCTCCAAAGACCAAAATCTTTTTAAAGTTCTATCTAAAGACGATTCCAAGGTTGTTAAAAAACTATGAGAAACGTTATTTATTTTATCGACTGCAATTTTTCCTAACAACATCCACCCAAAGGCAGTATTTATCGCGGTAGGTTGATCCTTTTTTCCTACTATTTTACACTTCAACAATATTTCTGCAAACAATTCGGCACCTAATATTAGGTCTATGGGTCCAGGCTTATAAAAAAGAGGATCTGCCAACGTCAAGTTTTTAATATGATTCAAAGATTCAGTCGGGATTGTCGCTTGTGGCAATTCCGAGCAAATTTTTGGAATGACTAGAGCTTGAATGTTAAACTTTAAATTTTGCGTTTTAGATAAAATACTACAATTTACTATACCTTTTGCTTTTACAAAGGTGTCTCCTAGACCATAAGAACTACTACCTAATAATGAAATTTTTAAATTTAATTTTTGGCGCAAGATTCAGTTATATAATACGCTTGTGAACCCGGATCACAAATCGCTCGAACTGTATACAAGTTACCAGAACTATATATTAAATCAACTTGCGTAGTTGCGAGTAAAACCATACTATTTTGATTTTCGCCATTTGCTAACAAGTTTACTGAATTGCAAGGGTTGCTACTAGGGTTTCTATCCGCCGAACTAATATTTGGACTACTATTTTTACTATTAATGCTGTTTCTAGTTTCAAGGCTATTTCTGCGATCTATACTATTTCTACCATCCGTGCTATCAAAATGTAGTAATGTGTGATGCGTTTTATTGCACTTCCTACATCTTGAGCGAAATCTACATTGTGCTATTAGGTGGTTAGAGCTTAAGCAATTTAAACAAATTCTATTACCTTTTACAAACGAGTACCTATCTTCGGAAGATTTTTCTAAAAAATTGGGGCAATTCATAATGAAATGCGCATTTTGACTCAAAGAGCAACTTTCTGTTTTCCTTAGATTTTCATTTGTTGAGGTATTAGCTAAAAATGCAAAATTTTGCTTTTTATTTTGGCTATTAAAAACAAAGTTTTTATTTGGGCTATTTTGCGCGCTGCTTTGACTACTAAATGAATTATTCTTATTTTGACTATTAAATGAGCTAGTTGTTGACTTACATGCTCTTTTTAAGTCTACTATTTCTAATGATTGACAGTGTGCAGTGAGAAATGAAATTAATTTTTGATAAGATGGTATTTCATTGGATATGTGTTGGTCTTCAAATTTAGTGCATATATTTATAGGTAATATGTCAAAAACCATATCAAAAAGGACGTAGTTCCAAGAATCCGTCGGAAGACCTAGATGATTTAATGCCGCTAAATTCTCAGACATAGTGGTAATTAACTGACGTAACGACTTGGAGCTATCTTGAACCGCAGGCAAATTTTTTATTTTACTATAGTAGCTGTCCGCCAAAATACGTTTATTTTCAAACCTATCTTCCAAGCTTTTCAGTGCCAAAGTGTAACTTGACCCTACTAGGGGCAGGCTTTTAACAATGCTTAATGGTTCCTCGCTCAAACTTCCCAACAAACATTGCAGCTTTTGAATGTCAGAAATTTCACTATTACTATATAAATGACCCCCAGGCCTCAAATTCACCATTGAAGGTTAACAAATTGAGTTTTGGCAACCTTAGGCCAGGCTTGCTATTGCCTGGAACATTATTGGAGCTATTACTACTTTTCGACCCAAAAATAGTTTCGTAATTTATTGAAATTATGACATAAGTCTCTTCTATTTCATTACGCTTGCAAAATTCTTTTGCTATGTCATCCTCTACTTTACCCGACAAGGCTACCTTTTGACCACTGATAAATTTTAATATTTCATCACTAATAGATTGGATATTTTTACAAGTTGCTTCAGCTAAAGCAAAACGAACTAAAATTATTTTGTAATGACTTGTCTGTCAAAGCGTCAATGCTTATCTGCTCCAAGTCTGTAAACTTTTTAATTTCAAATTTTTGACGCTCCACTAAATAATTATATTGTTCCATTTCAATTAATAAAATCAAAAAATATCCAAAATATTAGCTATGCCCCAGCAAGCCAAAACTATCTTTCTAAATTTACTCAAATAGTTTCTTTAAAAATATTTGCTTTGGCCAATTCAAAGAAATGCTTCATATACCTACCGCGTTTTAAACTTTGCTATAAAAAGTGTTTATGTTCGGTTTTTTGCGCGCCTACAAAAACTATATTAAACGCGCGTTTATTCTGATAAAATTCGATCAAATATTACGTATCATTAAAACTATTTAAATAAAATGCTATTTTGCTATATTAATATTTGCTATTAATATATTAATCTATACTATAATTTGGGCAGCTAAATTCCTAAAAAGCGTAAATGACCCCATAAAATGCACCCTGCTAAAACTATAAAAAGGTGCTTTTTGACTATAAAAAAAAGAAAATTACACGAATTTAAATTAAATCCGGTTCGTATTAGGACCAAATGTTAAGCTGGGAGCGAGTGGACTGTATGGTGGTAAAGGTTTCAGGACTTACATTTCGTGTGACTTCCTTTCCTGCTGAGTGGGGCCCCACGATGACTTCTGGCACTGTTTTGATAGGGATAAAGGAAAGAACCAGGATATGCTGTTACCAAAATGTACCGAATAACGAATAAAACGCGTTCTAGGTATATCTAATCTGCCCGTTTTGCTGCTAACTGCCCCGAACGATAATGGCTAACTGCTCATGTTTTTAAATCTCGGATTCCGCGCAATGCGGTCGATATCAAAATCGGTTTTTGCAGCGCGCGAAATTTAAACTAAACAATATTCAATTCTGGCATCACTTGCAAACAAATGTCCAAAATTTGTTCGATTTTTACGCGAAACCATAGTTAAACTTTATAACAATTTCATTAATTATTCCCTAATAAAATAAATTCCCTGATATTTCTCGGTTTTCCAGAAAGTAGCCACCCTATGTTATGTACTAAAAGAAAAACGCACGGCTCTACAAAATGTAATGCTACAGCCAAAGTCGCAGAAACTCGCAAGAAATTTTTGAGAAATATTTGTTATATCAATATTTCAACTTGAACAACAGCATAGGATCTCGTTGGATGATAACTACACTGCGCGTCTTTTGAAGTGGATATTATTAATTTGCAACAGCATGTTTAAACAAATTTAAATCGTTTTTATGGTATGTTTTCATTAAATAACACTGGTTTACTTTCATGTGCCTATTTTGTTATTATTTCATAAAATATTAACAGCAAAAAAACTTAAACATCATTTTTTTGTAAAAACCGTAAATTGTTATCCATAAAAAGATGTGGTTTATTTAAGTTTTTATCATCTGCAAAACCTTTCAGTCAGTTTATTTTCCAAGCGTTATACTCTTGTTGTCTTTAAAGTGTGACACAATGCCCAATAGAAGACCTTCTTCCAATGATTTTTCCGCTATAGTAGCACTTTTACAGAATGGAAATTGCACGCAACAAGAAGTAGCTCAACTTTACAATGTTTCACAAAGTGTAATTAGTAGAGCATGGAATCCCAAGAAATTGTGCTTTAACCTTTTTATTATATAATGTATAGTACGGTTCAGTGTTGAGCATTATAATCGTAGTTTTGTGAATTTGCCTTGCTCTTGGTTATTTTCTTTTGCTTCCTTAGGACTTAATAGCTCCTCATGACAACTAAAACATCTATTAATTCTTGAAACTTTATTAAACAACATCAAAAACAATACAAATATGTAATAACCTTGTCATTCGTCCAGCTTAACCTAAAAGTAATAGGATTTAATAATAGTTGGCTTACGTTATAGATTTGGTTGGTGATATATATTTGTTGGACAACGTGCCTAACTTACTTATTGGTATTCTTTATTGCTTTTGGATTTCTTAAATGATGAAATGTTTAACTTTGCAATCTTAGTTCAAAAGTTGTTGGCGGGATCAGCAGTTATGTGCTGCTTATGATACCTAAAAACAAAAAGCGTCTATATTAATGTAGCCTTCATCTTTTAGAACTGTGGTGGTAGGGTTATTCAGTTATTAATTGTTTACTTACTTTAAACGGGTTGACATTTGTATTGACGTAACGGTAGATCGAATGCAAGATACATACACCTTAAGATAGGATGGTGCGCATGGTGGGCGGAGCTAAAATACGTCACATGACGTCACTTGATGAGTAGTTTTAAATCTCTAACGTTCGTTTTAGTTATCTGCCGCTAAAATTCTGGTTTTTGCGAAGCTCTTAGATGTTAAATTGCTCTGTTTTTTTGTTTAACTTGTTGTTTTTGCGTTCTGTAAGGTTAGAATTACTTTTCAGTATTTAAATTATTGTTATTGCGTTGTGTTAACCTGTTCTGTTTTTGCTAAAGTTATTGTTTTTGTGTTTCGTTAACTTGTTTTGTTTGTGTATTAGTTTGTGTTATGCCATTTGCATTTATTAAAATGCGGGGTGCCATATTTGGATGCATTTCGGACAACCAGTCCAAGAAAAACCCTACAAATAAAGACATTAAATTCCATCGATTTCCGAAAAACATAAATTTGTGCAAAAAGTGGTTACATGCCACGAAAAGAAGAGACAAAATTAACGTTAAGCGCGCTACTGTTTGCTCTAAACATTTTCTGGACAGTGACTACAACTTTAACTTGAAACATAAAATCTTAAACTACAGCCCTAAACGTTATCGTGGACTGAAAGATGATTCTGTGCCTACTCAAAATTTACCTCGAACTCTTCTGCCGTCAACAAGTGGACAAAATCGTATACTTTTAAGTGAAAAAAGCCAAAAGGCTCAACTTATTAGTAATATCCTTCTAGCGTCAAGAGACACGTAAGTTTTTAAGCATTTATTAGTCTGCTCATGTGTATTTTGAAATTTATCAATTAATAGGGTGGAAGAACCACCAGAAATTGCTGATAATGGGGTTGGTGGTAGTAGTATTATTGATAATAATTTGGTGAAGGCCTGTAGCTCTTCTTATTTATTTAATTTAATTTGTTTATATATTTTTAATTTATTGGTATTCTTTGTTGTATTTATTTAAATAAAAAATTTAACATTTTAAGACATTTTATTTATTGAAAGTGTAAGGCACAAATATGAAAAATACCAAATTTCTACAAACTTTTAAGATTAACATACTTAAGTATAAAAAACTTCAGGTGAGTTTAGAACCCTCCGTGCCTTTTTAAAAACATAAGTTTGAATTTATAAAGACTAATGTTTTTAAAAAATATTAACTAAAGGTTTAGAAAAAATCAATACAAAAATAAAAAATCCCAGGAATTTATGAAATTTTTCCGCTTATTTTCGTAGGTAATTCAAATTTTAATAAATATTTTTGGTTAAAATTATATTATATGTATTTTACATTTTAATAGATTTAAATATGTTTCCAAAACATAGCATCTACATTATTACACTATGGTAATATGGTAATAAACTTTTTTAATTAATTTTTCTTTTTCTTTTAATAATTCATATAAAAAGTAATAAAAAATAGATTTACTTAAAACTATTGTTTTTTTTTTAATTACCTAATTAAAAAAAAATAGATTTAAATAGTATCAAATATTTTTACAACGCATCTAGCATCCATATTAATAAACTATCTTTAATATCAAATTCACAAAAAACGCACTATGTCCAGATATTTCTTTATGTTTTGATAATATTACTAGCATCCATATTAATAAAATACTTTTAATATCAAATTTACAACAAAAAATAGATTTAAATAGTATCAAAAATTTTTCCAAATCATCTATCATCCATATTATAACACTTTTTTCAATATCAAGTTTAAAAATAACGCACTATGTCCAGATATTTCTCTATTTTCTTTGGTAATATAGCTATTATACGTGTATTCGCGCTGCAACTACTCATCAGGTGACGTCATGCGCGGCGCGAACCAAAACTCGTCCGCGGGAGCATCCAGCCCTGGATCGAATGGTTCACACCAGGCGGCGATTTTATCGCGGGGTTGCCAAATGTATCGCTCAGCGATTTTAAAGCGTAAACTAGGCAGGTTCGTGTAGGATGCAAAGTACGGAGCCTTAGATGATATCGCGAGGTTGCAAGCAAGTAAACGTTTAGTTTTTACTCGACGTAAATTCTGGTTCGCTCGATACCGTGCAGATGCAGAGCAGAGCAACACTGTTGTAGTTGCTTTCCTATTGGTTTAATTTTCGTGCCTAATTTGAATTTAAGATCTTTTGTCAAGCCTTTTTACCGCTATATGTTGTTTAATATCGGGAGTTTTCATTGTTGTCGGATTTTTAGTCTTTGTTTTGTCATTTGACATGGTTGGTTTTCTTTAAAGAGCATATTTTGACATTTGGGATGGTGGTGCGCAGGTCTGTTTTTGGAAGGGGGACAAAGTAATGTAGAAGCCGGAAGCAAGTTTGTCTTGTGTTGGTTGTCCAGAGAATAACATAAAGGGATATAGACATGTTTATTCGTATTAGGAACCGTGCAATGTTGTTTGTTGACAATTTATGGTATTTTGAGTGCCGGATCCTTTGCGATGTATTTCGGATATAACTGGATTTAACTTCACCTGACCAAACTTTGCTGGATCTACACCAATCCGCTTTTGTTATGATTTGGAGATAATTAAGATCTATTTCCTACGAAGACAAAACCCTTTTCGAAGGTAAGGTTAGTTTTTTCATCCAAGAAGCAAAATTCTTATGCTCATTTTTTCTTTTAGGCTTTTAATTAAGGGTTTTTTAAATTAGTGTTTTAATTGGGATTTTGATTCCTGTTTTAATTCCGGGTGTGGAACCCGAGTTTGATCTCAAGTGCAGAGATCGGTTTTCTTGGTAAACAAATGCAAGTCACACCTTTTGTCACCAAGGATATTGGATACCGTACACGGATGGATCATATTGACATTGACTGACGTACAATCCTTACTGGGAGAATTTATCCAACGTATATGCAGTGCAGAACTAAGGTCAGATCCATTTTGTTATCTAACCACTGTTGAAGTACTGGTAGATTTTATGTCAAATATTGAAAACTTTTAATATACAACTTTTTTTTTGATTAGTGTAAACCGCGTTTAATTGGCCAATATATACGAGGGGTGATTAGAATCCTTGTAATACCAGAGTATATTAAATATCTTTAACTAACTGTACGAGATCTGACTTTATAACAACTTGTGTAAAATACACTAACATTTTTTTAGTAATTTCTTTTATTCTTGTCCCACAAAGAAAAAAAATACTTGTGCCCAATCTTTTTTGTAAATTCGAAGGTAAGTAGTGGTTACGAAGAACATTCACCCACGACCATCTGAGCTAGCGGGATTTTGTGGCTCAGGGTTCTTGTAAGAGAGATTCTGGGTAATACTGCTAGCGCCGATACACGACACGGTGGTGGTCGACAACGGGCTACAACCAGGAGAAAGGACCATTATATCGTTACCAGTGCCAGAAGAAATCGAACATTTTCTGCTTCCAGACTTCGAGCACAGACTGGTGTCCATGGAAGCCTTTCTACCATTAGAAGACGGTTGCATGAGCATGGACTCAGAGCCAGAAGACGTGCCCGTTGCCCCAAACTTAACAGACAGCAACGCGTGGCCCGTAGAAGATGGGCAGTTTCTCATAGAAACTGGGGTGAGGCGGAATGGCGTAATTGTATGTTTACATATGAGTCCAGATATGCTTTATATCATTCAGATAGTCGAATTTTAGCTTGGCGCGAACGTGTGGAGCGATATATCGAACCTTGCATGGCCCCAACGGTTGCTTATGGAGGTGGCTCTATTACAGTATGGGGTCGTATCACTTTAACGTCCCGTACCGAGCTCATTATTCTGATTCATGAGACAATGAACGCCCAAAGGTATCATGATAGTATTATTGAACCCATTATTCTTCCATTTGCCGAAGATTTTGGACCGGAATTTGTTTTTATGGATGACAATGCTCGGCCTCACCGCGAAAATTTGGTGAATGAAGTTCTTAGGAACAATAATATCACTCGAATGGAATGGCCAGCTGTTTCCCCAGACTGTAATCCTATAGAACACGTATGGGACCACCTTCAAAGGCAACTACACCGTAGAGATGCTCAACCTCTTACCCTTGAGTAGCTTGCGGAAGCGCTGAGAGAAGAATGGAAAGCTATACCTAATGATTTTATCCGCTCTTTAATTTTGGGAATGTCTAGGAGGGTCCAGGCTGTTCTTAGAGCTCCTACTAAATACTAAAGTTGAAGCAAAACAGCAAAGTATATAAATAATTTCCGTTTTTTTTTTAATTTTATTTCTGTTAAATGTTTTGAAAATTTATTTAAAATATATATTTTTTTTAGTTTTAATTTTTCTTGTGTAAGTAGAGTACATATTAGTACATCTTACGCTAATATTATTTTTGTTTATATACGTGACCGAATTTTGGTAGCTGAAAAAATTTAAATATCCACTTCAAAAGACGCGCAGTGTATTTCAATGCTTTTTATAGGACGAATCGATAAATGTTCATATTATACAGTTGCTTATTCATTATCATTTTTATACCTCGTAAAATATCTTAATTTACTTGATTTACAAGTGTGAGATTATTTTACATACCTTTAGGATCACCCTCCATCACACCGATTTGGAATTATTTTAACACATATGGCGCGTCGAAATACTTACTCTGACGGAGCTAAATTGTAACTGACATACAGATGCAAGTACCGAAGCTACCTAATTTTCCCTGTAGTTTAATACTTAGCGGTACCAATTCTGAAGAACTGTTTTGCTAGCTATAGTGTAAAATAAATAAATAAATAAATAATAGGTCCCACGGTTCACCGAACACCTTTTTTAACGAAAAAAATAAAACAACTTTGAAACATTTAAAAAAAATACTTACCAACTAAGTATTCAAAAAAAAATCTTCAATTAAATTAATAGCGATCAATTCTTCGTAATTTATGTGTAGTATCGTATATGGATAATATTTTAACTGTCTCAAAGTTAATATTTGTAGAATATTTTTAATTTAAAAGACTCATACGATAGTAGAAAACTCAAACTTTATTCTTCTGAATGCATTATTCAAAATTATAAACGTAAAAATTGATAAACTTTAACAAAAATGTAAAAAACAACAAAATAAATCTAAACCTACAGATTTTGACTATTGTATGCACAAAGACATCGAAGCAAGTTCATATTATATATTTCTATTATAATAAGCTTTGCTTTGTTTGGATGTTTTCAACCTACTGATTTATAATTCCTATTTTAGACAATGAATATATACCCGTATTTGAGGCGTTCAATCAAGTAGTTTCTGGCTGCTTTGGCCAAAACTTAGCAGATGATTATAAAGACTATATAAAATAATTTAAACTACAATCATCAAAAGCTGGAATTACATGTACACCAAAGATCCATGCTCTCATTTATCATGTTCCTCAATTTATTGAAGAAACGCAAAGAGCCCTTGGTTTCTTCTCAGAGCAAGCATCAGAGCAAGTTCATCATTCATTCAATATATTTTCCAGGAATTTTAATTTATCCAGAAATAACTTAAAAAATATAATATGAACTTGCTTCGATGTCTTTGTGCATACAATAGTCAACATCTGTAGGCTTAGATTTATTTTGTTGTTTTTTACATTTTTGTTAAAGTTTATCAATTTTTACGTTTATAATTTTGAATAATGCATTCAGAAGAATAAAGTTTGAGTTTCCTACTATCGTATGAGTCTTTCAAATTAAAAATATTCTACAAATATTAACTTTGAGACAGTTAAAATATTATCAATATACGATACTACACATAAATTACGAAGAATTGATCGCTATTTCCCAAGATCTACATGGAAGATTTTTATTTTACTTTTTTTTGGATACTTAGTTGGTAAGTATTTTTTTTTAAATGTTTCAAAGTTGTTCTATTTTTTTCGTTAAAAACGGTGTTCGGTGAACCGTGGTCCCTTTACCATTTTACATACACAATTATTCATTCAATTTTCGGCTTTTGGCCAGCTTTTTTTGTTTTTTGACCACTGTGCGGCGTTTAACATTCCTTTGATGTGTGTTGCAGTGTTGCGGAGTAACGTCCAACAGGTTAAGCGTTGCTAAAACAAATTATGTATGATAAATAGCTCTTGTAAGAATTAAAATATTTTAATGTTTAGTGCTTTAAACGTTAAATATTACAATAAAGAAGTTAAGCAGTCATCTTTTATCATATGAAGAGAAATATTTTAAGAAATACTTAAATTCGATATTCTCGAAGACACATTTCTTTGTCACTACACATTATGTATTTATGTTTATTGGGCTTTTAACATAGCTGGGTTTGTGTTTACTAATACAGAATCCGAAGTTATTAAGAAAAAATTAAAAATAATAGATTAATCTTGGATGCACTTTATCGAGTTTTGTTCTTTATATATATTAATTGTGATTCTTTAGTTAGCTGACCAAAGTGCCAAAAGTGCTAAGAATATAGGATATAGGATTAGATATTTATGTAAAGTTAGAGGCATAATATATTTGTACCAAGGATATAAAGAAGCTAAATATCTACTTTCCGTATCTAGACTAAATTTTTAGCTTCTATTTCAATCAATGTGGTTTTTTTATAAGGTTAAGGTCTATTTACATTATCAGTGCAGATATTTAAAAAAAAATGTGTTAACATTATTGGGGTTTCCGAATCCAGGTTTGTATTTGTCTACAATCAGACCATAATTTTCTTTGAAAACGGCTTGGGCCTTTAAAACTCTAAAAAAAAATCACATTGTGTGAATAAAACATTGCAACCTTTGTATAAATTAATTACTTTATCAAATTTTTAAAAGAAGCATGCCAGAACGGCTTGGGCAAGGCGCTATATGTAAGAATCAGCCTTAAAAGGCCAGAACACAAAAATCAATTGTTTATTAAAAAAATGATAAATTATTATAAGAAAGTGAATTTTTTGAAAATTTCAGTATAATTTTCTTAAGTCAATTTGATAACCTTCGAATCGAATGCCAAAGTTTTATCAAAACCTATTTATTGGTTCAAAAATAACAAGGTTTTTAAAAAAAATTATTAAAAAGAATTTGATTTATTTTTGAAGTAATTTTTATTGTCAAGTAGAACAGTTTTTTTAACATTTCGACAAAAACTAAGGATAGTCATTCTAACTCTTCATGTTTTAAAGAAACTAATATTAAGTGGGAATACGTTGCTAAAACTAATCTTTCTTTTTGTACAATTTTTTTTATTTGCTAAATTATATTAAATTAACATAATTCTAAATATTTTGTGGTGTCATTGACATACCAAGGACTCAGGGGATTAAAGATTTTGATCTATGAAGTATTACTCTCCAGATCAGCGATTTCTAAATTTTAAGGCCACGAAACACTTTTATTTTATAAAACCTTACACCATAAATTAAAAATATATATAAATAAAAAATATGATATATTTTATTACAAATAAATATCGATTTATTAAAAATAAATATAAATGTATAAAGAAATATCACTTTCCGTTTTAAAGACTGTGATTTTTTTTATTTTGGCCATTTAAAAAAATATCACCCTATACATTCACAATCTATACCCCTTTTAATTTTAAATATTATTTACGAATTATAATACTTATTAAAACTTGAAATGTTGTTATATCAGTAAGAAATTTTGCAGTTTCAAATCAAATGTTTGGGGATTTATTTTGCTTTAAAAAAGTTTTCATAAATCGGCTAATGCTTTTATTGTTTAAAAGGTATATAAAGTATAATTCGTTTTGAAATAAAAATAGACGCAGATTGTTTCTTGCATAGTTTTCATACAAGCTAATAAATCATGTTTCCTCGCAAATATCGGACTGCCAAAAAAAACCTTAGCCGAGCTTTCCTTTGGGAATGTTACCACCTCAAAATATATAAGTGTAACAGCCAAATGGAATAAATTCGACAATGCATAAATGGAGACGTGTTCCAAGAAACGCTCGGACACGTCGATTGGTATTTTTAGTTGCGCATTTTTTTCAACAAAAACTTTTTGTACAGGGTGTTTTATAGCAGTGACCAATACCAACGTTTTTATTTAAAATGCAATATATTATTCAATTTTTGAATTCTTCAGAAAATTGTGGACATATTTTATGTACAATTTCCTATGTATCTTCAACTGTTTCAAAAATATTAAAATATTAACATTACAGAATGATAATTATTTGGTTACAGAAATACGCTACCACAAACTGAAAAACTAATAAGTAATACTGTATATTTCTTGATAATGTAATAAATAAAAAAAATAATGACAATAAAGGAGATGTTCAAAATGCTTGCTGTAAACGGCTTGGCAACACCCTAATCTTAAATAGAAATTACTTCTAACGTTACTTAACATCTGAGACGTGACCGATCTTGTCACATCAATAAGTACTGCCAGGAACTATTGTAAATTATATTCTGCGCATTAAATATGATTTAAAATAGTAAAATACTGTTCTGCGCATCAATGTTTACTGTTTTTTTTTTCGTGCAGGGGATCCAAACATTGACTTTACTCGTTTAAGAAGCATGTTCAGGGGCGTCCAATGTTTAAATAATACCTATAGTTTCTAATGTATAAATGTATAAAAACAGTTTTACATCTTTATTTTAATTTAATAGATATTTGTTCTGTAGTAATTTCAAAGAATAAATAGACAAGACGTTTTAATTTTTATTGGTTTTGTAAATTTTCGTTATTTGTTTCTGAATTTTCTTAATGCCGACTAATAAATTTATATTCATTAAAACTAATTTCACTCTTATAGCTATAAAAAAAATTGCTGCAGTTGGCAAAATCTTTTAAAAAGTCGGCCTTTTTATTATTTTCAAAAAATATGACGAAATTAGCGTTAATTTGATAGATACATAACCTTAGTTATTTGTATTTAAATGTCAAGTGAGGACTAACTATTATTGATACAACAAATTTGGAAGTAACAATTTTGTAGGACATTGAATGTACTATAAAGTCGCTATTTAATTTTTTGGCCTATAATTATAATTATTAAGTTTAAAATCTAAAAACGCGTAATTTTTTGAAATTTCAATTTTCTAAACTTAATGAAGTAAAATATAAACGATAGAAATTTGACTCCATAAACTTTTTTGTAGAAAATTTAACGCTCTTTAAGGATCTTCAGTCATTTATATAAAAAAGTGGCTACATAGATTGCAGGAAAAAAAAACGAAAAAAAAATGTTTCTGCTATTCCTATGGGAAGGAACCCGATGATGCACCTCTTAAAATTGAAATTAAGGGTTCTCGATAGAATTTTTATTTCGACGTATAGAATTTTCATGTGTGGGAGCGAAAAAAACGATATTGCCTTTTTTGTCACACCCTAATGGAACTAATTCGCGGAGTTAGTAATCGTTTTTTTTTATAAAGATATCCACACATTTTCAGATACTGGCTGCTATATATGGGATAAAATAGTTAGTGTTTAATTTGTGATCAGTGTAAAGGGAGACAGAGAATTCCATGTTATGGGGTCGAAAGAAAACCTAATTTAAAGAGGTTTGTCCAGACCACGGTCATATATACAACCGGTCTTATGTAATATTGTGGTCCACACCCAAAAGTCCCACCACGTGACATACAAACAGTTAAGGTAAATTTTCTGTCAGTGTTAGGCTAACTTCGTCCTATTTTCTTTTTGTGTATAAAAGTCCCTAGATTAAAGAGGAGTCCCCATTTTATGTTGACCCTGGACACTTTAACGGTGGAGTACTGAGTAATGATGCTGTTATTGATAAGTTTGCTGCAACTAAGGACAGAAGAATGGACTTTACGTTTAAACACTGTAAACAATGATAAAATATAAATTAGCATTTTGTTATTTCTTTAATACATACATGATTTAATATGTAATCGGATATATTTTATTGTTTTGAAAGCTTAAGAAAGTAATACTATTCGTGCAATCCACAAGAAAATCCCTGTCGCTTTTTTAAATTCATCGCCCCAACAACCAGTACTTAACAAACGCAAATTCCCTGTACCCACCCCAATAACTGGTGTATCATAATTTGTTTCTATCATAATGGTCCACACCCAAAAGTCCCACCATGTGACTTGGATACAAATAATTAAGGTAAATTTTCTGTTAGTGTTTTTAAAAATAATACAATTTAATATATTATGTATTTTTTGTGCAATTTCATGCTAACGCAGGAAGCTAGTTTTCTAGCATGATCATATCGCGTGGCATTCAGCGTCAAAATCAAAAAGCTAAAACAAGTTTGGCTTTTTGTTTTGACGCTTTTGATATGTCATATAATTATGATAAATGCAGTTTCATAATAGTATAGTATTAAACGAGATAATGCAGGCTATTTTCACGAGGTTGATGATGCGCATTATCTTAAGTGTATTACTATGCTTGTTCTACTCAAATTAGGTAATTTTATTAATAACAAAACTTATTATAACCTTACTTTCTCCCGATTTAAGCCTGCTGTACAACAGCCCGGTAACGAGAACGGGAGCCTAAACGGTAAAGGTGGGAGAGACACAGCAAACACTATCAACAGTGGTTTCTTAGTCTCTCCCACCTTTACTGTTCAGATTCTTGTTCCCGTTACAGGACTCTTATGCAGCGTGCTTTAAAATATCGTATATATCAAAAAATTTGACATCTGTTAACCTCGCTTTTTCCAATTTAAAACCCGATTGGTTTAAATCACGGTAAATATTGAAATCACTGATGGAAACAATGTAAATAATAAGTTAATTATTCTCAGAATGTAAATACCGGTTTACTTTTTGTCGCGGTGCAAAAATACCGCGATTTAGTAACTGGCAATGATGGACACTTCGCCGACCTAGCGATCCGGCAGTTGCGGCAAGGAGAGACGCACAGAGTGGTATTTTTGCCAAAAACCTGGCCAAAAATATTTTTTTGGTTTCTATACATTATAACGCGTTATAAAGTTAATTTATAAGTAAAAAAGTCATTTTCAAGGACATACTAGTGATAATTGATACTAATTTTATATGAAATAACTAAATATTTATGTAGGATAGGTATGAATAAAAAAATAAAAAAATCTAAGAATGAAATTGTATTTGCCATAAATTGAAATATTAACTTTAAGAAAATATACAGTTCCTAATCACTATCATCATTGAAATCCATACTTGGTTTGAAAAAATCCAATGTATCCTTTGAAAATTCCTGTTTTTTTCTCTTATTTTTAGGTTTAATGCTACTTAAGTAGGGATCCGAGGTCAACAAGAGCCTATTTAGTACGTCTTGATTACATTCCGTTCTGGAAAATTTTCTTGAGAAGCTTTCCCTGTACTGGCGGAAGTGTTTGTTCCTGGCTTCCGCAGCTTCCTCCGATAACTGGCCGATTGGCAACAAAGCATGTGTAATAACACTTGGTGCGTGTATTAAAATTTTATGCACTGTTGGTGACATAGGTTGCCAAGGATATAAATGTACGTAGTGCTTCGCCGTATCCATAGTGTACGTTGAAAATTTTTCCACGTCTATTTCGAAGCCCGAAGATAACACCTCTAATATTATTTTAAATCTTTTTATCAATTCAAAATCTATTTCTGTGATGGCAGCTGCTTCTTCTGGAATTTTAAAAAATCTACGTGACGTATTACCATCATTGGTGTTACCGAATCCGGCTTTTGGTATGTCCACCAGCAATCCCATCTTCTCGCGAAATTCTTTTTGGAGATTTTCTTTAGCAGTTTGGATTTTTTCTTTTTCACTTTTTAATGTAACACGACTTCTATGTACCTTTGCCTTTACTTTATACGACAGATGTATTAGGAATTCAAAAAACCTTATTCGGGCGTGTAGTATTAATAGGCCAAATTTGTTGTTTTTCCGCAAATAAAGCAGCGCATTGTCGATGTTGTATTAGTAGCAGCATTGCACACTTTACCATCTACCATTGTTGGCAGTAATATGCGCTGTACATGAATACCCTCCTCTACATTTGTAGCTTGAAGATTATTGGCCTGATTTTCCACGTAATCAATTTCCTCATTAGTAATGTATTTATTTTCTTTAACAAATCTCATCCTGATAGGCCTACAAAACCTGGGTGATGATGGACAAGGGTTCTGCCATATAATTTTTTTTTCACACATAAGTCTCACTGGCACAAGGGAACTCAAAAACATATTACCATCGCTATCACTGTTACCTTCAAACTTTTGCTTATATTGCTTTTGTTGGGATCCATCACATCCCCACTTAAATATAAGAACAAAATTTTTATATTTATTTCCATAGACCTCGATGACTGGTTCCAAATACTTCCATAGTCTCAAAGTTGTGTGATTAACCAAATCTTGCAGTTTCACCTCAGCAAAAGATTCGCCAACAATGTTTTGTGGGTAGCAATCTTGTTTAGCTTTTCGAACATATTTATAACATGGATATATATCCCTATTGGCCTGATGGATTACCTCGTATTGACTCATGGTCAAATTCGCTTCAACCAATATGGCCAGTGCTTTCTGCGTAGTATTTGTTTGACTATTAACAGAAGCTGATCTTCGAAACTTCGCTGCCATAGTTGGAGAGTTAGTTATATCACTAAGGATTTTTGCGGTGTCATTATTTCCTGCAGCTCGCTGACTCATTTGGGTAGCGTATGTCAATTTATCAAGAGGAACATTTAACCTGAGCTCCATTGTTTGACGTCTTTTTGACCGGTCACTTAATTCGCTGAACTCTTTACTTGGGCGGCCTTTGGAACTTCCGGAAACTAGGGCGGTTGGAAATGAAATTTCTTCATTTAGCCATTCTTGATTTTTTTTCAGGAAACGACAATCTATCCTTCTACAGGCTTGCCAGTTACGTTTATAAACAGCCTTAAAGCTATTTAAGGTATTTTTAAATTCATCGATTTTCTCAGGAGGGCACTTTGTAATCGTCATTAACTGTTCTTCCAAATCTATAAGTTTTCTATCAAAAATTCTCTCTTTGCTTTTTTTCACCATCTCATGCAGATGTTTTCGAGTTACCGATTTGACGGAATAGTCAAAAATATTCTTAGCTGGACTTTCTTTACTGATAGCTTCCTCGTTTTTCATTTTGATTTCAAAAGTCACTCACACGATAGCAATAAGACACAAAAAATAAAAAATTGATCACTGCGGATGCATAGACATAAATAAACAAACTTACACACCAAAGATTAAGTATACTTTTTTTTTATACCTGTAGTATTTATTTTGTAATATTTGGTTCTATAACCAAATATTACAAAATAAATTAATTTTGGATTAACAATTACCTGAGAGGTAAGTAAAATTAGTGAAATTTTTGTACCCTAGGGTATTTCCTAAATTTTTGCACCTTAGTGTATTCGCTAAGGAGCAAACATGAGCAAACTTTTTTGTGGTGGAATAATTCCCAAATGCCTGAAGTTTAATCCCATGTAACATTTATTCGGTTGAGATAGGTTGTATATGTTTAAAAACACTAATATATGCAAAGAAAGTAACATAAATTGAAAGGTTTTTATACTCGTTTTTAAATCGATAAAATCACAGATGAAAAGCTTTTACCAGTGATTAAAAATGATGAGTATGATGTACATACATTGTACAACAATATCCATCAAAAGTTTTACCAGAAAAATTACTTTCAACAGAAAAATTATCGCAACGAAAAAATGTTTACCAATGTAGTGCTACGAACAAAGATGTTCGTATAGAATAAATGCTAAGTTTCAACCCCAGGTACTTGCGACTCGTTAATTTATTATAGAAAAGGAGTACACGACATAATGTTATATATATTTATCTATTCTCAGGATCGAACTAAAACTTTATATGTAAAATTCACAATTTTGCTTTATGGCCAGGTTTTTAGGCAAAATACCACTCTGTGAGACGGCCCACGGCGCGTTGCCGCGTCGTGCAAAGTTATTCGATGGATGGCGGTTTCACATGTCGCATTGTAAAAAAATTTGGACTGTTTTACACGTCTTAAAACAAAATTAAATAAAAACATACTTCTAAAATAATAATAAAAAACGCCGTTTTTTTTAAGCCAATATGAAGACTATTTTACTTATTTATTTTCGTACGCAAGTTATTTTGTTGGAAAAAATTACTTAAAAACTTTAAAAATGATGCCGATACCGCAATTTGATAAAACCTCGATTTTGTTGTTTTCCCCCAGATAGCGGCCGGGCGCGAATGGAGAGTCGACAAACGACATCGTAGTTTCTTCGGTTCCTTAGTTACCGGTTACTTGATGGTTGTGGAGCGCGCCCCTCTGACAAAAATCGCGGTATTAAAATACCGACCCATCAGGGCGGTTATATTGGTTACCATTATTGTAAAGATTTCTCCTGACACCAGGTTCGTTTAAAACAAGTTTTATGAAAAGTTAATAAATTAACTGTTTTGTGACTTTGGCTTGTGATCGTCTTACCCAAATTTGGACCTCTACGTTGTGTTTACTTACTTGTTTTATTAAATACATTGATTTAAGAATCACTTTGGAGAATTAGTTATACAAAAAATTAAATACAGTGTTTAGTTTACCCCAATTTAATTTATTATACAAACGGTTTACAAAAAGCAAGGGGTGGGTCTTAGGGAGATACGGCCAGAGAAAAAACCCTGTTCGGCTATGAGGTAGCAAAGAATTAAATGATTAGGCATTGTTTTTTTAAAATTTACGCAAATCAATGTAATGATGCGACGCTCGTTACTTTATCTACCCCCTACAGGTTCAAAAATATGAAAAACGTTGTTAGTTTAACAGGGCAGTCAACGTTAACGTTGCCCTGTGGGTAGCGGGGTCTGCACTGGAAGCAACCCGCCTAATAGATGTGGGGTCGCCTAGAGAACCTAGGTGACCAGATATTCCTCACGGTGTGGAGCATTTTAGTATCTACGTGCGCTAAAGAAACAGGAGCATTCAAAGTTTAAAATTAACACACCGATATTTGTTTTAAAATTACCACAAAAAATGCATAATCGTGTTAGGGAAGGTCTAAACATTTGAGTTACAGGGACAGTGTACAACTAAATTAAGTCTTAAACAATAAAATAACGGAATAGAAATGTTTACATTTAACAGTAAACTTAAAAGCCAAAAACATTTTATAATAATAGCTAAAAGAAAAGGTGTTAATATCGGGTAAAATTCTCTAAACATAGTAGTGCAAAATAACTAATCAGTTTACTTAAATCTGAATCGTTCTACGTTTAGTGAACTTTACTACATAATTTGGGCTTCTAAAATTAAGAACTAAGCTGGAAGAATACACAAACACTTGTAACAATTATTTAAACAGAACTTTACAATAAATTTCGATTTAGTAAAAATGTATGAGAGCGATGCGTTCGATACCATTTTCAAACACTTTATGTCTGTTTTTTTGCTTCGCTTTACTCACGTCGTGTACCTGGACCATCGCTTCTTGCATCATCTGGACACCAGACTTTTAGGCCAACTTCAAAAAACTTGTAATTTCTTTACCTAAGTATCTGTTCTTAGCTCTTTTGCAAATCTTTTTACATTTTACAACACAATTTAGAAATTCCAATCTTATTCAAAAGTAAATTTGTAAAACGTATTTAAGTACTGAACTATTACATTATATATGAAAAAACAAATAATAATATGCAATAGGAGTAGAAAAAAGCAATTATTTAAAATAATTGGTATAAAATGAATACAATATTAAAACTTTATTACGGAATAAACAAAGTAAACATAGTAAATTCATAAGGTATAAATATTTAATAAATAAATAAAATAATGTTAGTGATGCACGGCACCTTGGAGCGAAAGGTCGCTTGGCTAAGGGCTCCCTTAACGCGCTCGTACTTCCATAGTTCCATCACCACTAAAGTTCTTCAAAAAATCAAAAAACAAAATTAATAACGATTCTACACGTGATATACCAGATCCAAGTGCAAAATCAGTGCAAATTGCGTGTGGTACCTTCTCCTGGATTAAGTTCTCAAGTATTTACCTGGACAAAAGGGGGCGGTCGGTGTTAAGGAACAATTACATCACATCTACCTGGCAATTGACCCGAAGTACAAGTCTACATAAATAAGATAAGTAAAAATTACCAAAAATTGCATGACCATATAATTCCCAAATAATAATACTAATTTTAATATAAAATCTGCAATCTTCAACTAAAAAAGAATCCACCAAGTAAAATAATTAGTCGCAAACAGTTCAAATAAAGATTAACCAGTCAAAAAACTATAAACACAAGGGCACACATAAGAAGCCATTAACCACTCAAGTTCTGATAAACACTAAGCAAACTTAACCCATCCTAAAGAAATAAACATCTGTAGATTACTAAGACATTAAGGGGACCATAATTTGGCTGACTCCTCAAACGTTCTAAGCGAATAAACAATCACACCGCACAGTGGGGTGCAAACATAGAAAAGATACTACTAATAATAGTATTGTTTATATTGGAGCAACGCTATAGATAATCAACAAGCTGGGAATATGACACCGACCGAGAGGATACAGACGAACAGGAAGTACTTCAAAACCAGCAAGGATATATCCTAGCAGCATATTAACCAATCAAGTCCATTTATTAACCCCAAATGAATATGGTTATTACTAAAACCCTGGTTGAGGAGGAGTCCGGATTGTACTTTTTTTTTGGCCGGCGGAGAAACTCTTTACGAACACTCGGTGGTTCAAAGCCCTGCACTGCGGATTGCTTTCCTATTGTGCAAGTATTGTGCAGTCAATTAGTTTTTTCCTGGACGATTCTTGGCTGGTGCCGCATGTGGGTTCCGGCCCCATCAGCAGGGTTTCGGCTTTATCAGCTGCGAAGTTTGGCTGTTTGTTTCTGCCTTTTTCTTGCACAAGGATAAGAGTTATCTGGTTTTGTGCTTCGGTTAATGCCGTCATATCCCTCAGACATTCTAGTACGGTCTTCGAATTGATTTCAAATGCCTCCAGTGCCTGCATTGGTTCTGGTTCGTGTGTAATTATGGTGAGCAACTTCTCCGTGGGATTGCTCTCCCTCATTCGTTGGAAACTAGTTGTATGGCAATGATGCCCGCTTGAAAATCGGTTATCTCTTTTCCCAGGTTTAGTATTTCTTGACTGCCCTGTTGAGATACCTCTTTTATGCCCACAGAAACACCGGTCTTTGACCGTTTGTGTTCTACGTACCACACGCTGCTCCTGAGGCGATTTAAATAAAATGTTGATGACACTTCAAAATTCAAGTTCTATATTGTCCTTTAATGTATTTAGGATATATACCAACAGTTTATAAATCAGTTTACGTAATAAATTTTTTTAAATGGGTTTGAATGAAAAAGTCCTGTTTCCGGGGATAAACAAATATTTAATGCAATAAATACAAAAAAACAAGGAAATTTGCGTCACTAATTCAAATTAAATTCAAATTATATATTTTTATCAAATCTCACAAACCTTATTTTTATGTCGTCATGGTTATAAGTAAGAATAATAACTATGGGTTAATATTGACAAGTACTTGTCAATATTTAGCATTGCTTGATTTCTTGCAAAGTTGAGTCTAGTTTTTCGTTATCATTTGAATATTATAGAATATTATAATAATATATATAATTATATCATGGATTTATTGCATAAATTTTCCAGAACTCACGAACAAAATCGCCTTAGCATATGTTTGATTTGTAAGAAAAAACCCAAAAATCAGTATTTTAAAACTACAGGCAGCATAGAAAGTGGAATAAAAACTTGTTTCCCGATTTCGATATAGGAGATTTAAGATTACCAGCTGCAAATCCAGATTTACGGAGCGCTTTTAAAATGCCAGATTATTCGAAGTATCGCGATAACATGAAAACTCGTGCATCAAATTCTGGGTATGAATGTGAGTATACTTTATGTGATGAAATAAGAGCAAAACAAGGAAATTGTGACGCTTTGAATGCTAATAAAAAAAAACATCAAAAGATATGCTCGAATTGTTTAACTTTGATAGGTAGAGGCATTAGTCACAAATGCAACTCAACCACATTGATCAATAATGTTCAACAAAATTTGAACAATGAAAAAGAAACTGAACATTTGACTTCTCGATTATTAAAAAAACAAATAATTATGAAGAAGAAATTAAATCCAAAAGCGCAAGCTGGAAATACAAACATTGAATTATCACTCTCGCAGCAGCATGGTAACTCACTAAATGTTACAGTTAATCCAAAAGAAAAAAATCAAGTACGTCAGATTTCTTTTGATGATTTTTGTGAACTACAGAGCGATTTGAATGTTTCTGATCGACATGTACGTAAATTTTCCAAATTTATTAAAGAAAAGACCACTCTTAAAAGTGTTATTAAACCTCACTGTCTTGAAAAAATGGTAAAAAATTACACGAATTTTTTAATGTTCATTCTTTTGAATTCGAAGCTACAAAAAAAGGAGTAGTTTCTAAAAATCCAAGTTCTGCTGTTATGTGTATTAATTTAATGTTATTCATTCAACATGTCATGGACATACGAGATATTTTTAATTTTCACTTGAATTTCGGTATTGACGGTGGCGGGGAGTCTTTGAAATTTACTGTATCTGTTCAATCAAAAAATGAGACATTACAAATTATTAACAAGTGGAAGGACACCGGAGTAAAAAAGATATTTATTATTGCTCTTGCTCCCAATATTCAAGAAAATTACAATAATGTTGCAAATATTTGGTCAAAGTTGAAAATAAATGAATGTTTAAATAAATATCCCGCAACAATAACAACTGATTTGAAACTTTCAAACATAATTACTGGTTTGTCAAGTAATGCAAGTTATTATCCGTGTATTTGGTGTAATGTTAGCAAAGATAATTTAGCTTCGTGTGGTAATTTAAGAACGACCGAAAGCTGTCTTCAAAATTATAACAACTGGTACGATAAGGGAAGTGTCAAAAAGAATGCTAAATACTTTAAAAATTGCATTCACCCTCCATTGTATTGTTCTGGCGATGATATATTGATTCTAGATGTTATGCCCCCCAGAGCTGCACCTTTTACTAGGTTGCGTTAACAAACTTTATACTTATTTACATGAATGTAATCCTGATATTGCTAAAAAATGGGCTCAACAATGTAATGTTGAAAAAAAGTATACTAATGGTGGTAAATTTTCTTTCGAGGGAAACTCATGTAAATTATTGCTCAAGAATGTCGACAAACTACAAGAGATATGCCAAGTTCGTCAGTTTTATAAAGCCATGGATTATGTTAATGCATTTAGAAAGTTCGGAGTAGTAGTTAACAGTTGTTTTTCACTGACTTTACATCCAAATTTAAAGGAACATGTTAAAGAATTTAAAAAAAGCTACGAACATTTAAAGATAACTGTGACGCCAAAATTGCATACAATTTTCTATCATGTTGTGCAATTTTGTTCCAAGCATCAAGTGGGATTAGGATTTTTCGTAGAACAAGGTACAGAATCAGTTCACCATGATTTTAATTTGAAATTACAAAATTATAAAGTGCCGGAACTCAGCGAGAATTATTGGCCAAAACTACATCGAGCTGTATGTAGCTATAATAGTTTACATTTATAAGCATATGCCATATTTTCCATATCGTTTTTATATTAAATTTTATAGTGTTATGTTTAAACTTTATATAGGTTTATAATTATAGCTATATTAAAGTAGCGCTAAAAGTCTAAAACTACTGTTACGTTCGAAAGTTTTATTATTTTAACAAGAATTACTTTTATAAATACCTATAATTTATTTGTAATTTAAAAAAAGTGACGCAAATTGTCCTTTTTTTTGTATTTATTGCATTAAATATTTGTTTATCCCCGGAAACATGACTTTTTTATTTAAAAAAAATTGATCACGTAAACTGATTTTCAAAACTGTTGAGATATATTCTAAATACATTAAAGAACAATATAAAACTTGAATTTTGGAGTGTCATCAAAGTTTTATTTAAATCGCCTCAGGAGCACCGTGACCAGATTAGGTTTTCTTCTTGCTTGAGTCGGGCAATCTGGTTATTTATCTCCTAAGCCTTTATCCTTTTTGAGATAAAAGCTTTATTGAAGTGTTTGACCTTGGCTTTGTCTGTTCTAATGGCTAGACTGCCAGTATTTTCTAGCTCTTCAAATATGGCATGTCTGATGTTGGAAATAACTTCGGCCTTATTTGAGATTAGTCTCTGGGCTCCCGCTAACGCTTCAGCTTTATTCTGAATGTGTAGAGGGGGGGAGTCCTAGTATGTTTTCCATGGCTGCGGTCGGTGTAGTTGCACCAGTTATTCCCAAGCACGCCAGTCTTTGAATTCTGCTGAGTATCTGTTTTACAGTCCTTGTTCTTGTTGCGTGCCACCATATTAGCGCCGCGTAGGTAATTATGGGTCTGACCATAGCTGTGTACACCCATTGTACCATGCCTGGTGACAGTCCCCAAGATTTACCAAATGTTCTTTTACAGGTCATAAAGGTTTTTATGGTCCTATTTGTTATGTTTTCTATATGCATCCGATAGGTGAGTTTTTTATCCAGTATAACTCCTAGATATTTAACCTCGTCTTTCAAGGGCAGCGTTGCCCCGTAGAAGATTAGATTTTTCACGGGTTCCAATTTTCTTTTACAAGAAAAAGCAATAAGATAAGTTTTTGTGGGATTTACCCGAAGTCCCTCCTCATTGCGCCAGTTTTCGATTTTGGTAAACACATGGGCTGTGTTGCTGCCTCTGATAAGGAGTACAATGTCGTCCGCATATCCTATTGCGTATATATCTTTATTCTCCAATCGTGTCAGTAAACTGTCCGATACGAGGTTCCATAGCAGGGGTGATAGGACCCCCCCTTGTGGTGTCCCTCTGCACACTTTAGCTCTAACAGTTGTGTTCTTAAGAGTGGTTCTGGCTCGTCGTTAAGCCAGCATCTGTTTAATCCATTTGCCAAGCAAAGGTTCTATGTTGCGATCTCTTACTGATCGATTTATTAAGTCATATAACGTGTTGTCAAACGCTCCTTCGATATCCAAGAATGTCACAAGGGGCACTTCTTTGTTGTCTAAAGATTGCTCAGCCCTTTGAGTTATCTCATGGATGGCGGATTCGCAAGACCTGTTTGGTAGGCAAATTGATTTCGGTGTAGAGGCCTTCTGTGCAGTACTTCTTCCTATCAGTTTTTCCTCTGTTTTTAGAAGAAATGATGTTAGGCAAATTGGTCGGAGGGATTTTGGTTTGTCATAGGAGGCTTTTGATGGTTTTGGTATAAAAACCACCAGTGCCTCCCTCCATCCTTCCGGTATGTGATTGAGAGCTAGGCTGGCTCTTAGGATTTTGGTAGCAGCAGGTCTTGGCCCTGTTGTAACATGGCTGGTATGATTCCGCCAGTTCCGGCAGATTTAAATGGTTTAAAAGTTTTTATTGCCCATTTGACTTTTTCGTATGTTATTATTTTTCTCGATAGAATCCAGTCCTCCTTTTTACCCGTCTTGATTTCAAGTGTGGTTTGGTTTTGGATTTCCGAATTTTCGAGTATGATTGATCCTGGAAAGTGGGTCCTTAGCATAAGCCTAAGTGTCTCACTTTCAGTAGACGTGTGTTCTCCTTCTGGTTTTAGGCATGTTCCCAGGGTCTGCTATGGCCCTTTGGCCATGGCTTTATGCAGTCGGGAGTAGTCCGGTATCTCTGATAGTTCCCGGCATAGTTTTTGCCAACCTAGTTTCTTAGCCTTGGTACCATCCTTCCGTTCTTTTCGCTGTGCTGAACAGCTTTCTTGTTTTCTTTCTGCGGTTTTCTAGGTCAGAGTTCCACCAAGATGTTTGTTTTGAGCAACGCAGTGGACATGCCCGCTTGTAGGCATCCTTAATGGAATCTGTCACCGAGTCAGTGAGTAATTCAAGATCAAAGGTATCTTTCGCCTCTTTTGGGCAGCTCTCCAAGTTACGTTCTAGTACCTCTTTATATAGGTCCCAGTTCGTTTTCCTTGGGTTTCTGTACTCCCGTTGGGTGTTAATTGTCGATTCAAGGTAAAACCTTATGTATCTGTGGTCTGACAGACTAATTTCATTCGATACATGCCACTGTTTCACCAGTTCACTTATGCGTCCCTTTGACAGTTAGATCGATTACTTCTTTTCTTGCCACGGTTACGAAGGTTGGCTCGTTCCCAGTGTTGAGAATATTAATATCTGTGGAGAGACCGTAGTTGAGTAGTAATTCACCACGTTTGTTGATGTCAGTGCTCCCCCACATTGTGTGATGTGCATTGGCATCACAACCTATTATCAGGTTAGCCGATCCAAGTGTTCCACCAGAGACCTGAGCATGGCGGCTGGTGGTTCCCCTTGTTGGTCATAAGGAAGGTACGCCGATGTAAGTATTACATCTTGTTGGCTCCCCTCTAATGTTAGATTTAATCTTACTGTCGCTGTGTCTTTATCGTAGTAAGTTCACCGTGGCATAACATCCATGTTACCTCTGACGAGAATACAACTTCTTGGGTTCGCCTTATTGGAGTGTGAAACAAGCCTCCCCCTGAAACCCCTCAGACTCCTTATCTGGCCCCTGTACATATACGGTTCCTGAATAAGGGCAATATGAATTTCGTCAGCGGCCATAGACTTGCATAGGGCCGATGTTGCTGCCCTGCATTGGTGGAGGTTGATCTGTATTATCCTCACTACCATGCGGGGCGATTAGAGTCTAGACGAGGGCTTTTCAGGCGCCTTCTCGTCTGTTGGGGTCTGCCCAGTAGGCTCCCCCTCTTCTCCACTTTGGGTTGTAGCAGTGGACGAGGGACCTGGTGTCGGTTTCTCGTCCATTGGGGTCTGCTCAATGAGCTCCCCCTCTTCTTTTTTCTCGGGCTCCTTCCCGATGATCCTTCTGATCTTTAGCCAGCCTAGGTTGTGGTACAGGGTTTTCTTCCCCCCCATTTTTTCCCAGGACTGTTCATCCATTAGTAAGGTCATTAGGTAGCCAGTGCCTCCCTCGACCTTTCTGTTGGACTTTCCAAGTCCCGGTCTCTGGCTTGTTTTGAGCGCCCAGCTTTCGCAGGAACCGGTCCTTCTCCTGTACTTCCTCGGTTAAGTATCCGAGGACCTTTACGGGTTTTGGAAGTTTGTTTGCTTCCAAAGTTTGGAGTTGGGCTCCTTCCCATGGAGATGCTTCCCCCATTGTACCAGCGAGCCAACTTTTGGTCCACTCGTTGGCGCATGTAAGGTATAGTAATCCTCCCCCATAGTATGTGCCCTCGAACTGAGGACCTTTCCCCTCTTCGGGTATTTTGGCGATTAACCATTGCTTGAGGAGCTGGGACTGCTCCTCAGAAATCATCTTTGTTGGGTATCCAATGTCTGTTATAGCCATTTTGGTCCCCACTGCAGCATCGCACTAACTCGCCATTGGTTTCCCTTTTTCAGGGTTCCTGGGCCTCTTATTTGTCTGCTGAGGTGTGCTCCCGTCTGACCGGACCGGACCGGATTGTACTTGGTTTTGGGTCAGTTAAAGGCCCCCAAAAACCATCGACGTCCTTATACTCATACTAAAACTCATAAATGATTTATTAAAATAATGTATTTTTTAAGATTAGTGGAAATATATTACTAAAATCAATATTAATTAATATTAATATTCTTTTTATTATAATTTATTATTACTTAAAATAATTACTACAGTTTATCAATTAAGGTAAAATTCATTTAAATTTAAAAATCTTTGCTTTCACGGTGAAGCATAAGCTTTATTGTGTTTGTTTAGGTATATCAGACCGACAGTCGCCGACTGTTAACGCTCGATAAGCGTCATAGAGTATTGACGCTACATTTCCGCGTCTAAAGTTGATCACGTGACTGTTTTAACGATAAAAACTAGCTTTTAGCGTCAATATAAAATGCACAAAAAGAAAATAGGACGAAGTTAGCTTAATACAAACAGAAAATTAACCTTGTATGTCACGTGGTGGGACTTTTGGGTGTGGACCACAATCTTACATAGACCGGTTGTATATAAGACCGTGGTTCTTTCGGCCCCATATCATGGTTAGTTCTCTGTCTTCCTTTACACTGAACTAGTGATTGAAGTTTACCGGTAATTTTTATTTGATTTTTCTCAGTGGTAATTTACCGGTAATTTTGGCAATATTTCAGAAAACAAATAATTATACCACGTGTATGAAAATAATATAATGTATACGATTTGGGATTATATATTTTTAGTATTTTTTACGTACTTAAACCATTTATTATGTTATTGTTTGTTATAAAAGGAAACCTACATAAAAATATAATGTTTAGACAAATAATATTCATTAAAAAAAATTCGTTCTGATTTAGTGCTAAACAAAAAGTATATTTAAAAATTTAAATATCTTCATCCTCCTCAGAATCTATATTTGGATATATTTGTAAAATAACTCATATTTAATAATGCTCAAATCATCATTTGGAATTTTTCTCAAAAGGATTGAGAAGGTTCCCAAACCCTTATTAATTTTTTGAGCAGCATTAAAAATGAGTTATTTTGCAAATAATTTTGTTTACCCCAGAAAAATTTTTTGGCGCTTGGTTCCTTTTCGATAAACGCTATCCATTTTAAAGTTGGTACTTCCATTGATTGGCCAAACACGTCTAAATCGCAATCGGGGAGTTACCCATTTCTACTAATCTCACTATCATTGCCATCTTTCAAAAAACAATGCAACTAGGTGAAGAAAATGAATAAATCCAAGCGCGTTATACAGTGTGACCCATTTTTTTGCGACTTACCCCTGTAAAATATTTATTTATTGTGCGATTTTAACCGGATTTGTTTTAAAGTGCAGATCTTGATAAACTGTATTTTTGGAGCCATATTTGTACAAAATACAAGGCATACTATGTCAGTTTTTAAGAGTAAATTTTTAAGAATTCATATTAGCGATTTTTTTAAACAAAATCTAAGCACAGCACTGGATTCACCACCTCTCAAAACCACTAAATTTTATTGAAAAAATTTAAGTAGAAAAAAAAAAAACAAAAATAACTAGAAAAATGTATTCTGTCAAGTTATCCATGAAAAAAACATTGAAATAAAATTAAACTTATAGTAATAGTACCATGTTACTTTTTTAATAAAATTTAGTATAGGGTCGTTAAGGGGCGGTGAATCCAGTGCCGTGCTTAGATTTTGTTTAAAAAATCGCTAATATGAATTTTTAATCATTTACTATTAAAAACTGATATAGTAGGCCTTGTATTTTGTAAAAATATGACATTTTTTGCTTTAAAAATACAGTTTATCAAGATCTACACTTTAAAACAAATCCGGTTTAAACCGCACAATAAATAAAGATTTTACAGGGGTGAGTCGCAGTCGTAGATTCAGGGCTAGATGGTGAAATCATTTTTGAAAATTACTGGTAAAGAAATTTGCCGGATTAAATTACCAAATTTAACTTACCAAAATTAACGTTACCGCGCTTTAATCACTGCACTGATATCAAATTAAAGACTAACTATTTTATTCCATGTATAGCAGCCAGTAGCTGGAAATGTGTGGATATCTTTATAAAAAAACGATTACTAAGAAACCTCGCTAATTTTACTATGAATTTATTTTATTTTTAATTTGATGTTTTTAACTAAGGGTAAATATAAAAGGAGATGTGATGGGCAGTTGCTAATAACATTTTGTTGTAAACAACATTTTATTTTGTATATTTAAAATACATAGTCATTCATGTTTCTTTTTAGCATTTAATGGAACGTTCATGGTATGCAATAACGGAAACTTGTTTAGCTTTTACCGTTTTTAGAGATGATTTTAATCCTAAATTTGTAGCTCTATTTACTTTGTTACTGTTTCTAAAATCATTTCACTGGTTAGCGGAGGACAGAGTGGACTATGTAAGTATTTTTTTAGTATAAGAGTCATTCCATATGAAATCAACAAATGGGGTGTGCCGCATGATTTTTAATTGAAATAAAAAAAATTGTGGATAATCTTTGAGGTACAAGAAATGCTAAACCATCATTATTTATTTTTTTATCGTATAACTTCTAGTCAGTACCCATCCGAAGTCAAAAATTGGGTCAATTTCATACTTGTACATAATGGGCTCTAGCATTTTCTTAAGAATAGGTATTAAAATGATTTATGCTTTGTTTTATAGGGTAGTAAATGCATTTCATATTACAAAATAAATCTAAACTGGAACAATTAGGAACAAAATGGCGACCATCTGAAATTTCTACTATTTTTTCTCATTTTTACGATTTTTAATTGGACCCTGTGTCAACACAGTTGCACATTAAGGATTGATTTTTTTTAGAATTTAAGTATTAACCCTTTTGATGCCATGAAATAATTATCATTGTTCTAAAATGATATCTTCTAAGAAAAAATAATTGTGAAAATTGATCATTTTTAAAAATATTTAACTTTGACCCACAAAAAAACCGATGTGGAGGAAAAATTAAAAATGTTATATTTTCAGAATAGTATATTCTGTAACAAGTTTGGAATACGGCATATTCCGCTCGAGTGAAAAGTTATAAAAATGTTATATTTTTAGAATAGTATATTCTGTAACAAGTTTGGAATACGGCATATTCCGCTCGAGTGAAAAGTTTGTCACACGAGCCGAAGGCGAGTTTGACGGTTTCACGAGAGGGGAATATGCAATTCGAAACGTGTTTCAGACTATACTTTTTCTACGTTACCAAAATATACCATAGACAAATAATTTAATTGGAAGAAAGCGAGATTGGATCGGTCTAAAATTTGTTAGATATTAAAAACAGAGATGTCGCCACGAGTGTTTATTCTGTCATCAGATGATAGAATATTTCATTCTGTAACACTTTACGAAATATATGTCATTCCATAGATAAAAGTGATATTAGAACGGTCATATTCCATAATAGGAGTAGAAAAAATAAATTCTATATCTCTGTTAATTATGTCCAGTTAGTGCTATTCTGTTATTTTTACTTTTTTAGGAAATATGATTTTTTAAAAGTGCTACTTTTACAAAAATAAGAAAATAATTTGTTTGATAATAATCTATAAATTTTAATGTATTGAAGTTGTATAACTTATTTAAATTATTACAATTATGTCAAGTTAGGGTAAAAATGATAAAATAAAAGCATATTTTTTTAAATTCAGTTATTTATTAAAAACATGAATGCATTATTTATTTTTAATTACGAACTTTTACTATCTCGAGGTGTTTTGAGCTTAAATATCGTTGCACGTTTAATTTATTATTTGAGATGGGGACAAAACGATAATTTTCTTTAAAGAACGGGGTACATCCAAAATACTGCATACTTCATTAAGTAATTAAATTATTATAAAATCAGGTTCAAATTCTGGTTATAGCGAAGCCTGGAATAAGGTTCATTTGTTTATTTATTTTATTTCCCTTAAAAAATTTGTGATATTTTTCGTAACGTTTTATGTCAAATCACGTATAAATTTACATAACTTCGTGGTACTTTTTGTAATGATATTCACAAATATTATATATAGATGTAATGCCTGTATTCTTAACTAGGATAATTTTATTATTTTCAATTATCTCGCTCGCTGCTTTAAAACGATCCATTTAAGAAGATTATATTCAGGAGCTTCAACTCCATATAAATTCGAGGAGGGGCAGGGCTCCCAGCAGGTAGTTTTTTTAAAGACTTGTCTATATTTTTGTCTTAAGTCTATAAAAGTCTATTTTTTTACCTAAAGTCTATAAAGTCTATATTTTCTGTTAAAATCAACTATTAAAAATATTTTTTTAAATATAAATATTCACAGTTTTATAAATATTGAAACCACAGTAAACCAAGTGAAACATTCGAAAACTTCGCAGTTTACATTTAAAGTTCCCGCCGTCCAGACCCGAACCGCCCGCCAAAATTATTGCTGAATTGTTTCTGGTTTGGTCTAGGGTTTCGTTTACGTTTATAGTTTCGGTTCGCTAGGTTAACACTAGCTATATATGCATTTTTCATGAAATTAGTAAGTACCTAGTATCTATTAAAGAACATGTGACAAAGAATGTGTTCCTATTCTATGTTTTATCATCCATTCCATAACCCTAAAAAATTATGTTCAGACGATAGCAAAGTTTAAATGTACTTGTACTGACATAAAAAAATTAAATTGAATGATTAATTAATTCCTTAAGGAAGTGTGCCGAAAATAAAAAAATGACTAAAATATGCATGGCTCAACTAATGTTTGAAGGAGTGAACCATCCCAAAAAAGAAGCGGGGAAGGTAACTTACAAGATTAGTCGTCTAGCCCAAGATTTATAAAAACATAAGGCGAATATTATAGATCAGCTGCAGCCCACCAAAAAAAAAAAACCATTAAATGACTGATGCCAGTGCCTTTTATATAAATGTGATTCTATTTATTATAAGTTATAATTTATTACAAAATTTAATTTTTTTTTGTTATTTATGTATTTTATAACAGTTATGGTTACTTGTTAAATTTAATTCAATAAAAATTTATAATTTCAAGTTATCTCTATGTATTTTAAATTCAAATTTAGATCTTTTATCCAAAAAAAAAAAAAATGGATACCTCCATTTTATAGTTATTTCGGTAATTAATTTGGTCTATATTTGGTCGTTTATTTTTTATTATTAGTCTCTTAAGTCACTATTTCTCGCAACATGGACTGCTGGGAGCCCTGAGGAGGGGGGGTCCACAAAAATGTCGCACGTGTACAATGACCGAGAACGCAAAATTGTGTTCTATGCATCTTTTGCAGAGATAAAGAAGGAATCTTTTTAACCTATATTAATTTGTGCATCTGTCAAGCGTCAAACCAATGTTTACCTTTACCAATTTCGTAAATAAGAAGATTATAATGTAATTATATTATAATTAAGTAATAAATACTTTATATTATAATAAAATCTTGGTAGTAAACAGAACAGTTTGTTAAAACAGTCAGTAAATTTATGAACTAATCAGTATTACTGTCATTGTAGCAGAAAACGTAAACTGCAGTTTACATGTAAACATGCATGTAATGAGGTTAATTTGGTCATCAGTAATGTATTTTCACGTATAAAATGACTTAATTTTGCAATGTAAAATCAGACAATTTCAAGTTCTGTGGTGTAATTATTACACTGTAATGTTTTGTTATAAACCTACTGATGGTATTTCAAATAACTGATGTGTAGGTTTTTTATCCCTTGACAAATTAAACAATATTTAACACAGCACAAACATGCCATATGTAGTGGTTTTCTTAAATAAAAATTTTGAAATTAAAATAAAGCTTGTCAATTAACCTTCTTTATTTCTATTGTAAATCTTCCAACCAATGAGTGCACGTGCAGTCTGTCACGTGAGTTAACGGTCTATTCGCGGTTGATTAATAATTATTTGTGCGCATTGTTGAAGCTACTGAATATAATCTTCTTAACTCCATTATTATGAATAATATAGAATTTATTCATAATAATGGAGTTAAGAAGATTATATTCAGGAGCTTCAACAATGCGCACAAATAATTATTAATCAACCGCGCATAGACCGTTAACTCACGTGACAGTCTGCACATGCACTCATTGGTTGGAAGATTTACAATAGAAATAAAGAAGGTCAATTGACAAGCTTTATTTTAATTTCAAAATTGATTTAGGCATGGGTCACATGGGCCCGGGCCCAGGGCGGCAAATTTTTAGGGGCGGCAAATTTTGAAGGCCAGTTAAAATTTTGCTAAAAAATCAAGAGCGTTTTATGCAGAATTTTTGTTTTCACTGATTTATACACTAATTAAAACTATAAAAAGTTGGAAGAGAAGTTTTTTAATACATTATAACTGCCGCCCTTTTACGCAGTGACGCACTACGCAGAATAATAGTGTAGTCTGATATAAAATTATCTATAGATAGGGCGGCAGTCGATGTACACGAGGCGAGTGGGGCGCGACTCTAGCTTATTCGCTGAGTCATTCGTTATTCGGGGTAATGATGCGTTGGGCCCATGGGCGGCAAATTTGTAAATCCGGCCCTGATTGTAGAATATGCGTAAAAACGTAAAAACAGTAAAATAAGAGGGTAAAAATAATTTTGGTTGTCAAACTTATTTTTAAATAAATTCTAAATTTTGTAAGCGTGTACATGACAGCACTTAAAACGTAACAACATTTACTTGAAAGTTGCCATAGAAAACCTGTTTACTATTTTTTTCATATTTCTTAGGTTTTGTAATGTTTATAAACAATTATTGCAACTTTTACCATGGTATTAAGTCATTGTTAATGTTTATGCTCTAGTTTAATTTATAACGCCTGAATCTGTCAATGAAATCCACTAGATTTTGTTTGAATGCACCTTAATTACCAAAATAACACATAATACAATTCAAATTGTTAATTTGACGTAATTCATTATGGTTAATTGCATCATTTTTGTAATTAGTTGGCCAAACACAGGCGTTATTTCGCGCGGTTTATCGTGGCGTGTTGGGATGTAGAGGTTAGTATGCACGAAATAACGGCATGGCAAAAAAAGTGTCATGTTCCATACACTTGATAAAGTATTCAAATGATTTAGCAAGTGATTGCCCGTGGTATATCAGTTTCAAAGAAAAAATCGTATGTGAGTGGGCAAAAAGTGTCATTTCTCAAGTCATGCATGTGATCATGTACAAATTTTCAACGTGAAATTTTGCCAAGCAAAGGTAAACCGTGACGCGGAATGTGGCGTGCATAGATAAAGGTGGCGTGTGGATACTGAAATGATGTACGCCACACACCAGAGGAAAGCACGTCTGAAATCCCTTCCCGTTCTATCATTGCGCACGGCGATACTCACTCACTTACATGATTTTCCATATGTTTTTGCAGATAACACGATAAAACGCGCGCAATAACGTCTGTGTATGGCCAGCTATTAAGGTGCATTTAAACAAAATTTAACAGATAACTTTTTAAATGATGTTATTGGTTGGACAAAGTCCCAGGTTACTTGACTTAAGTATGTAATTAAATCTTATGATAGTGCATAGAAGTTGACTGAAAATATACACATTTTAAAGATAACACAGCCACACAAATTTTTTGTTTGTTTTGATCTGGGGGTCTGACCATATTTCTTTTATGTTTTTGGGGTCGCTGAATCCGAATCCAAGGTCTATTTAACCCCATCACATCAGGATTTTGACATAACCTCAAAAGATCTATAATTTAAGCTATTAAACGCATATAACCCTAAAAATTAAGTTTTTGTCTAAAAACCCAAGCTCCTAAACCCTATAAGCCTAAAACTCACTTAACTCCATAACCCCATGACCCACTTAACCCCATCATCTATTTAAACATATAATCCTTAGGATGAAATTGTGATCTGAAAACCCAAGCTATTAAACCCAATAAGCATTTTAACCCCATCCCATAAACCACTTAAACCCATAACCTTGTAACCCATTTAACCCCATCAACATCAATTCCAACAGTTCCGTATCTGAGACATTTAGCTTTGAAGAGACTTAAGTTATGCGGTTATTAAAATAACGTACATATTAAGTTAAATATCTGACAAACGTGGTTGATGTACATTGAGTTATGAGGTTAAATGGGTTATGGAGTTATGTGAGTTATGAAGTTGTGATATTTAAGAGCTTGAATTTTTATATGAAAACCACTTTCTCAGGGTTATAGTAATAGCTTATATAATCGGTTTCTTAAGATTATGGCAAAATCCTGATGTGATGGGGTTAAATAGACCTCGGATTCGGATTCAGCGACCCCAAAAATATATAGAAAATATGGTCAGGCCCCCAGATCAAAACACAAATTTTTTTTTGTGTTTTGATCTGGGGGTCTGCCATATTTCTTTTATGTTTTTGGGGTCGCTGAATCCGAATCCAAGGTCTATTTAATCCCATCACATCAGGATTTTGACATAACCTCAAAAAATCTATAATTTAAGCTATTAAACGCATATAACCCTAAATATTAAGTTGTTGTCTAAAAACCCAAGCTCCTAAACACTATAAGCCTAAAACTCACTTAACCCCATAACTCCATGACCCACTTAACCCCATCATCTATTTAAACATATAATCCTTAGGATGAAATGGTGATCTGAAAACCCAAGCTATTAAACCCAATAACCATTTTAACCCCATCCCATAAACCACTTAATCCCATAACCTTGTAACCCATTTAACCCCATCAACATCAATTACAACAGTTACGTATGTCAGACATTTAGCTTTGAAGAGACTAAAGTTATGCGGTTATTAAAATAACGTACATATTAAGTTAAATATCTGACAAACGTGGTTGGACTTATGGACTTATGTGAGTTATAAAGTTGTGATATTTAAGAGCTTGGATTTTTATATTAAAACCACATTCTCAGGGTTATATATAGTAATAGCTTATATGATGGGTTTTTTATGGCAAAATCCTGATGTGATGGGGTTAAATAGACCTCGGATTCGGATTCAGCGACCCCAAAAATATATAGAAAATATGGTCAGGCCCCCAGATCAGAACAAAAATTTTTTTGTGTGGCTGTGTAATTAATCAATTAGGTTTATTAATTATACGTTTTTAGGGAGTCATACAGTTTTGTCAAATTGGCAAAAACTTAAATCATTGATCAACTTAAATCGTTGGATTAATTTGATCAGAGTTTAATAAACATTTTTGCATACGGCCATTAATGTCAGTGTAAAAACCTTTGTTTTGATTTTTATAAAAGTGGCACTTAAAAAATCATATAGAATGGCACTAACTGGACGTAAGCATATTTTAAAATTATCAATTTTCAAAATTTTTTTTGCCTAGTAGATATCATTCTAGAACAATGAAACTTAAGTCGTGGCATTAGAATGGTTAATACTATATTTCTAAAAAAAATCAAACCTTAATGTGCAACTGGGATGGATACAGGGTCCAATTAAAAATGGTAAAAATGAGAATTTTTTTTGTAAATTTTAGATGATCACCATTTGGTTCCTAGTTGTTACTGTTCAATTTTATTTTATAATATGAAATGTACATTTAATACCCAATCAAATAAAGCATCAATGAATTCAATACCTATCCTAAGCTAAAAGCTATAGCCCATTATGTACAAGTATAAAATTAACCCAATTTATGACTTCGGATGGGTACTGACTTAAAGTTATTTCTGGTACCTCAAAGATTATCCTCAATTTTTTTTTATTTAAATCAAAAATCGCGCGGCACACTTTTTAATTCAAATTTGTTGATTTCATATGGAATGACTTATAATTTAAAATATAGTTTATTTATATGCGCCACTCCACTAGAATTCCTTAAAAATATAAGTTTAATTGGGAAATTCGAAAATTTATAATTTTTTAAAAGTTTGTTCAAAATAAAAAAAAAATACTTTGCAAATTATCTAATTATTAAACTTAATTTGATTCAAATTTTTAGTGTAATATCTCACTAATTTTGTTAGAAAACTGCATAATCTCTTTGTGTTAATTTACTTTTTCTTTAAATATAAGTGTTTCATATACAACCTTTAATTTTTTTTAGATGGAACGAAGCCCTGTTATAAGTTGGCTTTTTCATATTAGAGTTTTAAGCCTGCTCCTATTATTGGGATTTATGGATCTATACTTCATACAACATGCATATCAATCCACAATTACTAAAGGTGCCTCTGTACAATTAGTATTTGGCTTTGAATATGCAATTCTTATAACTGTAGTAGCAAATATTGCCATAAAATACGGCTTACATTCTGTTGATTTAAATAGCGAAACGCCTTGGGATAATAAGGCAGTGTTTTTGCTCTACACTGAATTAGTTATGGGCTTAATAAAGGTAATTATTATTTATTTTTAATATTTAAAGTATATTTAGTATTAATTTTATATCAATATCAAGTAACATTTATTGAGAAAAATTCCAAGCGACAAGGGATTTTTGAGAAGCATTCTAAATTTTTATTTTTAAAAGATTGGTTGGGTTGCACAACTTATCTTATATATTTTACCAATATATTTAAATAGCGAAACGCCTTGGGATAATAAGGCAGTGTTTTTGCTCTACACTGAATTAGTTATGGGCTTAATAAAGGTAATTATTATTTATTTTTAATATTTAAAGTATATTTAGTATTAATTTTATATCAATATCAAGTAACATTTATTGAGAAAAATTCCAAGCGACAAGGGATTTTTGAGAAGCATTCTAAATTTTTATTTTTAAAAGATTGGTTGGGTTGCACAACTTATCTTATATATTTTACCAATATCAATAACACAAATTATGGTACTAAAAACTTAGCAAAAATAGTATTTATTATGTATATTTGAATGGTGTTATGCAACAGAACTAACCCTGAGGGTTAAACACTCGCTTTTGCTAAACTGAGCGTCCGAAAATTTATGTGGTTCCTTTATTACTTTAGTGTTAATTTTTATTACTTTAGTTTTAATTTTATTTCTAAATCGCTTTCGTTCTAAACTTCTTATTTCTCACAATAATTTATCTTTATTTTTAATAAAATAAGTAAATTTGTTGGTGGATTCCTTTTTGGCTAAATGAATTGATTATTGCATGTAGCGAGTTGGCGCATGCAACTTGAAGCTTTGTTGAGAGTGTGGTTGCAGAGTTCTGTATTATTTGGAATATTTTAATTTAGTATCTTTCCGCATTTTTTTATTGCTTACAAATATTTTTAAAAGGTGGTTCCACATGCCCCCATTACATTAATATATTTATCCACAATCCACACAACAAGATCTGTTCTATCTCGTACTAAAAACAATAAAAATCACTGCGAGTTTAATGGCGATCATTTTTTTCTGTTTACAATTCTTGTGCTTTGGGTTTGTGCTGTTTATACAGATTAATAAAAGTTGTGTCTCTTACAGAGGCACTTGTAAGCCGTAAAAGAAGCCTTAAAGTGCTACCATTTTACTCCTCTTTTGTAAAAAATAAACCCTATTGTATCAGGGCTGTCATCAAACTGTCAAATGTCAATTTTAAGGTTAATTTACCATAACATTGACATTTAACAGTTTGATGACAGCTAAGAAGATTATATTCAGGAGCTTTAACTCCTAAATGAGAATATATAGAAAACGCGTCGCTTGTCAGCGTGATAAAGGAAGGGAAGCTAGTGTACAATGCGCACAAATGATTATTAATCAACCGCGCTTAGATTAGATTGACAAGCACTTTTGGTTTTATTTAAATTTCAAATTTTTATTTGAGAAAATCACTATTGGATGTTTTTGCTGTGTTGTAAATTGTTTTAAGGAAAGAAAAACCTGCACATCAGTTATTTGAAATAGCAATCAAGTGATTTTACATTGCAAAAGTCATTTATACGTGAAATTTAAATGCATGACCAAATTAACATCATTACAGTTTAGGTTTTGTGCTCCAACGGCAGTAATACTAATTAGTTCATAAAATTGACTCACTGTTTTAGAAAACAGTTCTGTTTACTACAATGATTTTTATATAAAATATTATAATCTTCTAGAAGCTTATTTACGACTTTGGTAAAGGTAAACATTGGTTTAACCACATGGGTTTAACACTTGACGCTTGACAGATGCACAAAATAATGTTCTGTGTAATGTAGGTTAAAAAATAGTAGATTATGTCATAAGGAGTAGAAGTGACTCTTTTTGTGGTGAGTACAGAGATTGGCGGCCGAAGCGTAGCTGAGGCAGGCAACTGTACGAAGCACAAAAAGAGCTTCTACTCCAAATAACATATACAATTTTTTTTTCAAGGGCGTAATATAAATAGGATAAGCAATAGAATTATTTTATTTACTCATAATTTATGTGGTATAAAATTTTGGCTAAAAGCATTATAAATTATTGTTAAAAACTAAAAAAACTTATAACCCTTACTTACAATGCCGATAAATATCCTAAACCATAGATAACAAAGCCTTTAACTAAAAATAAACACTGCTCTGTCAAAATGCTGCGCTTGAATTAATTTTGACGTACTGACATTTATTTGGAGTTCCGACATTGGCGACTCGTCTATCATCATAATATTATACTAATAAACTAGTTGTTCTTTGTTTCGTTCAATTAAAATTTAATAAATAATCACTAAATATTCCGTGCGATTATAATTAATATAATTAATACATCGTGATTGCTTTGTATGAAATGCTAAATTAATTTTATTATTTGACGTCTATTGAGACACCTATGGATTTACTTCTATCCCTAGGCTTTTTTGAGTTTTTTGTCTGCCGCTAATGAAAAAGACCCACTTCAACTATCTCTATATAGGCATACAAGGTTGTATATCATGGCCGCTTGAAAAAAAATACCTTTTTTATCTCTGCAAAGAATTTATATAGAGTTGAAGCTCCTGAATATAATCTTCTTAATGACAGCCCTGATAGAATAGGGTTTTTCTACTCCTATTACGGAATTTTACCGTTTTAATATCACTTTTATCTATGGAATTACATATATTCCGTAAAGTGTTACAGAATGAAATATTATATCATCGGATGACAGAATAAACACTCAAGGCGACATCTCTGTTATAAATATCTTACAAATTTTAGACCGATCCAACCTCACTTTCATCCAATTAAATTATTTTTATATGGTATTTTTTGTAAACATAGAAAAAGTATAGTCTAAAACATGATACTACATAAGACTGGTAATGTAACGCGCCGTATTAAGCCGCTGAAAAGTGGATCTAAACTTGGTCACTGTTCGACAGAGAGGTCGAAAGAGAGACAACGCGAGAAAGGGATATGCGAATCGTTCGGTTCTCTGCGAAATTAAGGAGACGCCGGTAATTTTTATTAATTTATTCAGTGTCCGAGACTATTTTATTATTACAATGGTTAAGATTTGCACCTACGTGTAATGGTGGGTAAAAAAGTTGTTTAAAGAAAGTGTCTCTCTATTTAAAGTAACTAAGATCAGATTAATTTTTTGGTAAAAGAAAATACCACATACAGACTTTTTTCAAAGAAAGATTTTATTTGTAAAAAAACATTTTAATAAACAACTTATAATTAGAGAAGTTAAAACTGAACTATACGGTAAGTATCAGGTAAAATAGGCAAAATTAATTTATTGGCATTGTAAATAAAAATTATGATACTACATAATAATTATGTATTATCATGATAAAAAATAACATAAACACACTATTAGGTAAAATATTAGATATTATTTATATTATATTTATTTTATTAATAGGTGAATATTTTAATTTACACATAATATGTATAATATACATAATATTTATTATTAAATTAAACTTTTTTACAATTTGTTTTTAAAATTAAAATTTTATTAATCATAAGATAGATATTATTTATATTATATTTATTATATAACTAGGTAAATATTTTAATTTATACATAATAGTTTAATACACAAATTATTTATTTTTAAATTAAACTTTTTTATATTTTGGAGGATTAAAATGATAAAATTATATATTAAAAAACTTCAGTACCCCTTGAAAATCCCTAGATTGCCTGACGATGTAATGCCCACTTCATTCCCAGGATGTCTCACCTATCTCTATAAAGTGATCAAAAAGCGAAGGATAATTATTAAACAGCCTTCAGTTGTGCAAAAGCGTCGAAAAATGGATAAAAATCTAAGCGAGAATCATCAATGAAAGTAATCAGGATGTCCGTTATTTCTTAAGTCGGCTGTATGTGTTGTCAATATTATAAATAAGTTAAAAAACAAAACTTCTAGTGGGTATGATGAAATCCCAGCAACTGTGATAAAGTTTGTTGTTTATGAAATTTCTGATATTTTGTGTTATCTACACCTTTTCCAGTTGATATTCAGAAAGTAGGAATTGTAATTCAGTTATTCCAGTTGATATTCAGATAGTAGGAATTGTAATTCAGCTATTCCAATTGATTTTAAGAGAGTAGCATATGTAATTCAGATAACACAATTGATTTTAAGAAAGTAGCAATTGTAATTCAGATAACACAATGGGGTAGTTAAATTTTTTCTGACCTATACTTTTTATGGTTTTATTCAAGGCGTTTTGTAATATTAAACATTTCTGTGAAATCAGAATTTCAATTGAGTTTACCGTTTTCGAGATATTTACAAAAAATATAAATTTTTATGACGTCACAAACCTCGCCATGTGACCAACATTCTAAGATTTCTATTGGTTGAAAATTACCCTGTTGTCAAGTTGTCTTGTTAAAGATTTCATTCGGTTATGTCAGAAAATACCCGAAGAGGTTATGTACAAATACTGTCACTGTCAGTTGAGTGAAACATGGTCACCAAATTCATTAAGTACCTATCTTCCTTATTACGAGGTATCATATTACTGTTTGATATTTTAGAGTCTAAAAGAATATAAAGAACTAGGCATTATACTAATGAAATGCATTTACGACAAAATATGATTATAATTATAGGTACTTACTTTATTTGTTTAAAAGCTCCAATGTTCAATGTAACCAACCATTCCACAAGATTCCTCTGCTTTGGAGTCCGTTATTAATAAATCACTTATCTAATATCAATTACAAATAACATAACAATAACATTGATTTTCAATAATCTAAATTAAAAAAAAACATAACCCGAAAAAAAGAAACGTCAAAAAATCAATTCTTCTTCTTCTTCTCAACTTAAATTATAGATCAAGTGCTTTTAAAACTAAAATATTATAACGTGGCGCCATCTATCGTAAGAATCTTAAACTAAACACACTGGCAAAGTAAATTCAATTGAAATTCCGATTTCACAGAAATGTTTAAAATTACAAAACGCCTTGAATAAAACCATAAAAAGTATAGGTCACAAAAAATTTAACTACCCCATTGATTTTCAGAAAGTAGCAAATGTGTTTCAGATTAAATCAAATGTAATTCAGCCGCAGCAATTGTTTCAGGAACAGTGGGTTGCATTCAGTAAATCGATGATGAATGAAAGTACACGTTATCTTTATTAACTAAGTAAATGAATAGTACAAATGAACAAAATTGGGTCCTTACTTGCAATAAGTTTACAATTATGACAAATATAACTACTTAAATGGTGATAAATTTGTTTATTATTGTCAATTCCATGGAAACAAAGCAATATACAAAGAAATACATTAAATTGAGATTTTAGAAAATTAGTAAAATGAAGTATGAAAATGTTATCATTTGTTAATTTCTGAATTTCATATGACATATTCTGAATTACAATTGTTACTGTCTGAATACTATTTGTAATTTCTGAATATCAATTGCTACTGTCTGAATATCATTTTCAATACCTGAATTACATCAGCTACTTTCTGAATATCATTTGAAATATCTGAATTACATTTGCTATTTTCTGAATTTCATTTGCAATATCTGAAAATCAATGGCTGCTTTCTGAATATCAATTCGTACTTTCTGAATATCAACTGGAAAAGGTGTAGTGAATAACTCATTAAGTGCTGGTATTTTCCCCGATCATTTAAAGATCGCAATTGTTAGACCATTGTATAAAAATAATGACCCTACACTGATAGAGAACTACAGACCTATTAGCTTGCTTCCAACCCTTTCCAAAGTCCTGGAGTCAGTTATGTGTGAAAAAATAACTAATTTTTTAATGCTTTTTCACTTTTTAGCCCTACACAGCATGGATTCCTGAGAGGTAGATCAATTGAAACTGCAGTTCTATACTAATTTTTATTAAGTTTGCCAATCTATTTTGTAAATATCTAATTATATTTCTGACCTGTTTTTGACCTGTGTAAATACTACTTTATATAACATAAATAAAGCTTATTATTATTATTATTTTGATTTTCTACAAAAAATAGTTAATAATTATGAAAACAAATTGTTATCACTTGGTATGTTTCTGGACCTCTCAAAAGCCTATGAAACACTGAATTATGACAAGCTGGAAATTTATGGGGTTAAAGGGATCCCTCTGCAGTGGATAAGATCATATCTCTCAGGAAGAAGTCAAAAAGTTGTGGTGGAAAAGGATGGACAAGTGTTTTCCTCAACTTATTTTTATACAGGAATACCACAGGGAAGCATTTTATGCCTTCTGTTATTCATTATATATATTAATGACTTAAGGGATTCCCTTATAGAAAACTCACACATGCTGATAAATTATGCAGATGATAGTAATATTATTATAGATAATGGTACTTTTGAAGGCTTAATTCAAGATAGCAGTGTAGTGTTGGACAGCGTTATGCAATGGGTTAATAAAAATAAACTGATTTTGAATACTGATAAGTCAAATTTTATGCTGTTTAGAACTAACAGATCAAATATTGTCATACCTGAAACCTCTGTGATAAATAATGAAAATGTACCTTTTACACATGATGTTCAATTCCTGGGAATATATATAAATGAATTTTTAAAATGGGATAAACACATCCAATGTGATGTGATGTGATAAATTAAATAAAGTAGTGTTTAGTTTAAGAGTCTTGCGAAATTATGTCAATTTAAGTGTTTTAAAAATGTTATATCACTCAAACTTTAACTCTGGGGTGGGTCAGGTTTTTTTGATTCAAAAAAGAAATTTAAATTAATGTTGGGTTTGTCTAGTAGAACTTCATGTAGGGGAAAATTTCGTCAATTAGGAATTTTAACTGTTATTGGTGTGTCCCAAAAAAAAGAATATATTTTTTTTCTTGTCTCTTGTAAAAATATGTTAGTTTATCATGCTGTGAGAGCCCTTTCAAAATATCAGCTCGATTAAAAATTTTGTAGGGGTCGCCCAAGATTTTTAAAAAATTTCAAAATCGTCAAAAATTGAATTTTTGTTTTATTTTAATTCTTTTTCTCGTCTCGATATTATTTTTTAGGTTGAAAATAATAAAAATTCTGTAAATTTCAAATCAATATTTTGATTTCTAAAGGTCGCTAAAAGTTCGTTGATATTTATATTCAGAGGTCGCTCGAAAACATTCAAAATACTCTACTTTGAAAGTTAAAAAAATCTTGAGCGACTTTTAGAAATTAAAATATCGATTTGAAATTTTCAGAATCATTATTATTTTTAAATTAAAAAATAATATCGGAAAGAGAAAAAAAATTAAAATAAAAAAAAATCCAATTTTTGACGATTTTGGTAATTTTTAAAAATCTTGAGCGACCCCTAAAATTTTTTTAATGGTGCTGATCTTTTGACAGGGCTCTTAAAACATGACAAACCAACATATTTTCACAAGAGACGAGAAGAAAAAAAATATTCTTTTTTTTTGGGACACCCTAGTGTACATACATCAATGTTTAATGTTTTTTTGTAAACATCCTAGGCTTTTTGATAAATTTAAAAAGAAGGTAACTTTTACTCGTACTTTGGATTATGTTTTTCCAATACACCGACTAAAAACAACTGAAAAAGATGCTCTATACATGTGTATTAAATGCTACAACTGTCTGCCAAATGAAATAAAATCTGTGATAAACTCAGTTAGTTTTAGTTAGTTTTAAAGCCAAGGTCTGTGATCTCTTAATTAGTTTGGAACCATACAATATTTTCAAATACCTACAGGAAATTCCCTGATTTTCCTGTGTATTTATAGTTTTTTGTGACACTATTTTTATTAATAATTTGTATTTGTGGAATTATTTTTTTTTTAAATAAAGAGTATTATTATTATTCAGTGAATAATATTCACTTGGGTATCTAAATTATTTTTTTACAATCTAAAAACAATTTTGGGTGAAAAAACATTTTTCGATATCCTTTACCTAAATTATAAGTTTAAATTATAATTAATTAATTATAATTCATTATAATTAATCATAATATATAATAACTTGCTAATAAATGGGAAAATGCAAAAAAACGTGGACAATTTTAAGCTTTACAAAAAATAAAATATACTATTATTTTTTACAAAAGAGTGTAGAAGAATGAACAATGTTACTTTTGAATTTCGCGCTAAATACTTTATGTTGGCAACACTGATGTAACCAGACAGAACGAAGCTTGATGTACGTAAATGTGTCATATTTTATCTATCTTGATTTTTACACAATAAACCAAGTTTGTTAACATTTTAACGGTGTTTTATTGACAAACTGTGCCCATGCTTATAGGTTATGAGCTCAGAATGGTGGCAATACGGGAGTTAGAAGTGGTAAAAACTGTTTTGTGTAATAAAAAAGTAGTAGTGTGCCGGAGAGGAAATGGCGGACTCAAAGAATGTAATGAATACAATAAAGCCGTTTGATGGTTCCAACTTTTCGAATTGGGAATTTAGATTAAATGTGATTTTGGAACATTACGACGTTAAAAATGTGTTAACCGAAAAATCTCCTGAGGATGAAACAAAACTAGCAGCGTTCAAGAAGTCGGATGCAATGGCAAAAAATTTAAAATTATAAATGCTCTTGCGGATAATGTTTTGGAGACAATAAAAGCTAAATGTAGGCTAAGGAAATAATGGAAACATTAAAAGGTACATATGCAAAAGTGGAGGTTTTAAATCAAGTGACGTTGCAAAGGAAGCTACGTAACATGAGTTATACTGGTGGAGAGCCATTAAATAATTTCCTTGTGGAATTTGGCTGTTATTGGCGTAAGGTGGTACAATCCAAGAAACAGAAGTAGTCTTGCAGTTATTGGCGGCTATGCCAGAGAGTTACCAAGGTGTAGTAACTGCTATCGATGGTTTATAAGACCTTGATGACGAAAAGAGAGATAAAACAGTAACACTTGATTTTGTAAAAACTTTTATCAGAAGAATTCAGGCAAAAAAAAATTCTCAAGCAAAACATTGTTCAACTCAAGCATTTGTAGGTGAGAAGAACAGAGGTTTCGTGAAGCAAACAAAAGAAAAAAAGAAATTTCCTTTTAAATGTTATCATTGTAAAGAAAGTGGTCATATGAAACGTGATTTATTTAAGCTTAAAATAGTAAATATAGCTGAAAATGAAGACCAAAACATAACTATGAAGGAAAATGCATTTATGGTACAAGGAATTTCTAACAAAGTTTATTATTGATAGTGGAGCCTTGTAGATAAAAAATAGGAAATCTTTTAAAAAATGTAAAAGTGGTGAACTACAAAATAATGACAGAAAAGTCAGGAGAAGTTCTAAAAGGAACAAGGCAAGGTGATTTAAACTTAAAAATAGAAAATGGAACAAATATTAAAATAGAAAATGTAATAGAAAATGAAAATATTACACATCTCAATTCAATGGAGAACAGAGTATGGTGGCAAACGTAACTGAAAATCTATGGCATTACAGAATGGGTCATTCCCAGAAATATCCATATGCTACTGCAGAGCGGATAGAACCAGGACCCATATCGATGCTCAGATCCTCAAACGACTTTTTAAACCATCCAGCAATTATAGATCGAGAAGCTGCTTTTACTTCCTCTCTAGTATTGATAAAAAGAGATGACAGATTTTCTCGCGCCTTCCTTCTAGGCGCTGACACTTGAATCAAATGGTGAACCCACTTAACTAAATCTAACAGGCTATCTCCTGAACTGCCAAGCTCCTAACCAGATTGACCATTCTTATTATTATTATTTGTTTTGGACCCAAACTTAATCCAAAAGGTAACGATTGAGTCCGACAGCTGGCAGTGATCTTTATCTAAGCTAATAATCGTCAATTTATGAACTCTACGACCTTAGGCTAACAGCCGCCGTATGACGCGAGACCTGGAAAACACTATCAGGGTCCGGAGGGTGAGACCAATTCAACAAGTCTAAGACATTCCAGATATGTTGCTTTAAGACCTATGGATTTAATCAAGGGGTGAGCTGAGATACGCTCGGCATCCTCCGGCGAGGACAAGGAAACCACAACCGATTCATCGACTAGAATCGTCGAGAAAGTCAGCTTCTTTATCCTGAACAAGAACGATAAGTAAAAATAAATCTCGGATGCACTGGGCTTATCTTATCTCACATGACTTTTGACAAGCGGATTGCAAGAGATTCACATCCTCCGATGGCAAACCTGATATTAAGGGAGACCACCACGTACCCTCCAAACCTCCAATCAAAGATCTTTGGGTGGAGGTAGGCCGGTGGACAGATCGATCAAACACTGGAATAAGTGTTCAGATCCGCTCTCCAAAATACGTTCTACCACCGCGGGGCGATTAGAATGAAGATCCCTGACGATTTGTTCAGATGATAAAGAACTCTTGGAGGCGGTGGGGACACCCACGCCAAACTGAACCTCCATGGTCTGCTGAACGCATTGGCGAATGCTGTCTGAGAATCCCTCGCGTCTATTGCCACATAATCCGGAACAACTTTCGACTGACTCGACGCAAACAAATCTATCTGTTGGGTTCCCCACCTGGAAAAAATCATCGAGGTCACCTCTGACTGTAGACATTGGCGAACGATGTCTGAGAATCCCTCGCGTCTATTGCCACATAATCCGGAACAACTTTCGACTGACTCGACGCAAACAAATCTATCTGTGGAGTTCCCCACTTGGAAAAAATCATCGAGGTCACCCCTGACTGTAGATGCCAGTCGGGAAGGGTCATGCCCCTCGACAACCGATCCGCCACAGTGTTGCAATGACCTGGAAGAAAATAGGGAAACAGAGAAATCCCGAATTTGTGAGACAACAGAAGCACCTCTCTTGCTACTTTCAAAAGGACTTTTGATTTTGTCCCCTCCTGATTTCTCAGGTAGGTACCACCGTCCTGTTGTCTGACTGTACCATCAAGGACTTTCCCACCAATAATTTTCTCAATTTCTTTACGGCTATAAAGATGGTAAACATCTCTTTCCTGTTAATATGCCATTTCTTCTGTGTCTGAGTCCATACACCGGACACCTGGATCTCGCTCATCTGAAACACCCAACACTTATCCGTTGACAAGAACATCACTGGCTGGGACAGAAAAATCTTTCCGGGGACTAATAAATTCTTCGTCAACCACAGACAATCGGCAGGAGCCTCCTTTGGTATGAAAAATTTATTTTTCTTGGCTGGATCTCTGGCAACCACCTGCTCGCTCGCTGAAGACGCCTCGAAAAAAGACGCCCCAATGGAGTTACCTAGCCTGACTATCAAGGACTTTCCTGACTACTAGCTCCACCTGCCTTTGCTTATTAACTGGTGCTAACTTGCTGATATGAGCCGAATCTTTTCGCTGGGAAGACTCATTTCGTTTCTCCTGGTGTTTCAAACAATGCCCAGAAACTACTGACGTCCCTGCCTTCAGAACCGACTTTTGCAGATTTACCTTCCAACCTAGATCCTGAAACAGGCCCACTGCGTACTCCAATTGCCTCTCCAAGGTTGTTGCATCCTGATGATCTAATAGAAAATCGTCGAGATAAACTAGAATACGAATTCCTTCTGACCCAAAACGACTCGCCAACCAATTGCTCATCCGAGAGAAAACCAGTAGCGCGCTGGACAGGCCGAATGGCAGACACTTCGTCCAATACACCTTCCCTTTGTAAGCAAAGGAGAGATATCTCCGATGTCCCTCCTTTATCGGAATGTGAAAGTAAGCTTGGGACAGGTCCACCTTACCCATAAAATCGGGAAAAATCCGGCACCCTGCCTTGGTTCATCAATCGAAAGGTCTTGAGGTTTAGGTAACTGTTGAGACGGCAAAGATTCAAGATCTACCGTACATCACATTCTGTTTTGGAATCAAAAAGAACTGGGACAAAAATCCTGAATGCACTCCCGAACTTTCCACCCCCTGCTGCCCTCTATCTTTTCTGACACTTTTGTCGAAAACTTCCTTATAAGATCTGTTGTGAACTGAACCGATGGAGGTTTTTTTAGGAATAACCTTTTATGGTGTTTAAAACGACTGGAGGAGCTCCTAGCTCTTGCCAATGACCAAGGAACCTTTTTAGCTGATCTGCCACAAAACAGTCAAAAACCTTGCTCATTACCACGACATCGAGATCCAACCGACTTTCTTGGATGACTCCCTCGACTCTCTCACCGATCTTTGTATAAAAATGCAGAAGAATAAGGCAGAATTAACCACGTTCGCCAAGAAGAGCTCCTCTGCTTGGAAGATTTTGATTTGGGAGGCAGCTTATTGCCTAAGCCATTGTCCTGCTGAGGAGTAAAAGAGTTGGGCCCGGTTCTACCCGATCGCAAAAGAACACACGGAAAAAGCCTTCTTGATCTTTGAGAAAATCCGACAATTTAACCTCATTAAAAAGGTGCGTGGCCGAAGGGGGAATTTGATTTAATTTTGTCGACTGAAAGTCAGACTTTGTCTTAAAGACTTGCCGCCTATTTTCAATTACCTCAGCTCTGTGCGCACACACGAACTGTAACAAGTCATCCGAATAAGACCTAAACGCAGATTTAGGATTATTTAATACTAGCTTAATATCCTCTGCCATTTTCGGATACTTAACTTTCAGGCTTTTAAGACTTTTGCCGGAGCTTTTCTCTGATATAGAAGACCAAGGCAAATCGTGCCCAAAGTGTCGTAAAATTTTACTAATGAGTTAGAAGCAAAAGATTTCATAGCTAATAGCAGGGGCGTTGCTTCGGCGGTATCAGCCGTATCAATGATACGGGGCCCCCGGATAGGGGGGGCCCCGATTGGCTTCGACATGCGTAAGCAAAAAACATATTTCCCACATGTTAAAAAAATTTGGGCAAGAAATTCAATAAATAAATAAATAAATAATATTATTATTTAATTGTTTATACTTCGACTTATGAAGTTAAAATTTTCCTGAATACCCTCCTGTTCCAACGAGGCCGTGAACTCATACGAATTGTTTCTGCCGGCACCTTTCCGCTATGCGTTGTCTATACTGAGGGCCGGTTTATGAATCTCTAGTTAAGTTCCAGTTAGTCTATTTGACAGTTAAATTCCATATCGATCATTGTGAGAACAATGGTATATAGGGAGATTATCTGCCAAATAACTAACTGCAACTTTAACCGGACATTGAAAAACCGACCCTGAGTCTGCTTTGCGTATTATTATCATAGGTTATATTAATAGGAAATTAGAAATAATTATTAGCGTTACAATTATTTCAAATGACTTGCCTTTGTTTTAAAATAGAAACCTTTTAAAAGATGTTGAAGAATGGTAAATGTCAAAAACCAGACCAAATTTTAAAATTTGCCTGTACATAAAAGCTATTTATATGTAATATTATTTATTAAATTATAAAAAATTGGTACATGGAAAAAATAATACTCTAAAAAATTTGTTTTTGTTGGCCCAAAATAGACTTTGGGCCAGCAGCTTTTCCCGTATAAGGGCCCCTACCAGATTTTTGATACGCCCCCCCCCCCCCGAGGCTAGCTACGCCACTGGCTAATAGGTTAATTCTGGGTTCTTTCGTAAAATTTCTGTAAATTCGTAAATCTATAGCTTACGATGATCTGTAATTAAAGGGTGTCCAAATTTGACCTTCCGATTTAAATTGACTGCCATATCTAGTAATCTTCATTTCTTGGTGAACAGGGATCAAGTGTCCATCGAAGAACGCGTTTTTATTCTAAAAACTTATTACCAAAATGGAAAAAGTTTTGCTGAAACTGCAAGAAGATGTCGTACGCATTTCGAAATAAATTTAGCACCTTCTGTTAAAATTATTGAGAATTTTACTAAGAAATTTTAACAGACTGGGTCAGTAGAAGTTAACAGGCGTAGTGGTTACATTCGAGGTGTCCGATCAGAAGAAAACATTGCTGCGGTAAGGGCTAGTATTGGTAAAAGCCCGAAAATTTCAGTTCGAAAACGTTCACAGGAAGTCAACATTAAAAGATCAAGTCTGCATAACATTTTAAAGAAAGACCTTCATTTAATAGCTTATAAAGCTCATTTAGCACGTCGTATGTTTGTTAATTGGGCCTTAGAAAAAATGCAAGAAAATAACGATTTTTTCCAAAACATTATTTTTAGCGACGAAGCTCATTTCAAAATTGGTAGATACGTAAACAATCAGAATTTCAGAATATGGGGTGAGGAAAATCCAAGAGTAATACTGGAAAAATGACTGCTTCCTGTAAAAGTGACTGTGGTGTGGTTTTTGGTCAGGTGGCGTTATTGGTGCTTATTTTTCCAGAATGAAGCTGGTAATGCAATTACTGTGAATGGAGCTCGATACAGGACAATGATAAGAGACTATTTGTGAAACGAATTAGAAAATATGTCCAGAACATGTGGTTACAGCAAGATGGTGCCACTTGCCATACATCGGATGAAACATTGAATCTTTTGAGGCAGAGATTCGGCAATCGAATAATTTCTCGAAGATCTGAATTTAATTGGCCGCCTAGGTGGTGCGACCTCACACCTTTAGATTATTTCTTGTGGGGCTTTTTAAAGGAAAGAGTTTATGCTAACAATTAAAACACCTCAACAGCTTCGAGTTAACATTATCCAACAAATTAGAAAAATTGAACAGAATATCTGCGAAAAGGTTATTGAACATTTTGGTTGCATGCCAAAGAAGTGGAGGGGGTCACTTGCCGGATATCATTTTTCATTATTAACCGCATCATTTAAACTTAAAAATAAAATCATAATATATCAATAGTTTTTTGTTTTTTATTATAAAATTAAATCGGAAGGTTAATTTACACAGGCCCATAAAAAAGTGGAATGAACTTTAAGTGTGAGTATACTACCCCTATAGATTTTAAGCCGCTGAATCCGAATCCGATCTCAGAATTTCCCCTCGACCCCCCAGTTTTTCCCTAGCCTAGGGGAAATGCGTAAAATCTTAGAAATTTCAGTATCTGTGAAAGCAATTTTGATCTACGCAATATGAAATGAAACGATATTGTTTTCACGTATCTCGAGTCGCTTAGTTCGAATCTCACTGTAGAATTTCCCTAGAGTACCTCAGAATTCCACTAGCCTAGGGGAAAAAGTGTTAAGTTGAGCAAAACTTGCGATTTTTGGAAGGTTGTTGTTTTGCGCAAGAAATCTTATATATTTTTGTATTTTGAGTTCCTGAATTTATATCGGACGTGAAAAATGTTCAGAACTTCCCTAGCCTATGGGAAAAACGTAGAAAATTGTGCAAAAATCAAAGTATCATGGCAGGCCTTTTTCGCACAGGAAAGCTGATACCGTGTTCATTTTTTTCATCAGAATTTTTATCCAGCTTCTCACAATTACCGAATTCGGATTCAGCGGCTCAAAATCCATAGGGGTAGTATACTCACATGTAAAGTTCATTCCAATTTTTTGTTTTTGAGGGCCTGTGTTATATATAGAATCGTAAAAGTGGCAATTCTGTAATGTTTTCTGTAAATGTCTAATTTAAAGTGGTACAAACGAACTAATGCAACTTAACGCCTATTTACTTACGATCAAACATAACCTATATTTTTATATGTATTCTTTGGTTTATCGGTTTATAATTTGTGTACCAGTATATAATATAATACAAAAAGTAAGAAATTTAAAATAGTTGAGTAATAGTAAGATAATTATCTTACTATTACTCAACTATTTTAAATTATATATAATTTTACATTTAAATGAACATAATATATATATATATATATATATATGAGTATGAGTATGAGTATAAGAGACGTATAACCAGCCCCATTTCCTCTTGACTCTCGAACCCCGTACAGGCCTATGTTTACTTACGCCGATTTTTGTTCTTCCCCAGCAACTGCACGGCTTCACCCGTGTTTGCTGGGTGCGAATGTCCATTGCGTTCCGTACTGTCCCCTATTTGGGGCTCGAGAGCGAGAGGCGAATAGTTATAATAGCCATTCCCGGGTTCGCCGAGCCTATGCTATACGCTCGGTGGGGTATGGATGAGGGACGGGAGGGAGTTGGTTTTTGGGGGACAATTACGCCGACTTAAAACTAAGTACGACGCGGAATCCCCCTAGACCAGTCGATTAGTAATACTCCAAACATTTGGGATTACTATTTGGAGTTGGGGAGTTGTTATTTCGCTGCAGGGGTGTAGTTTCCTAGTCAAGGTCTTTGTCTTGTTCGTTATTGTCATTGTCCGTGTTCTGGTCAGATAGTTCCTGCCCTTGGTAAAGTGTGTCAGTTGTTTTTAATATTTTTGTCCCAAGCACATTTTGTGGTAGAGTTCCGTCTTTGTTTATCAAATTCCAAAGCTTGCATTTATTCACTAGTCAAACAAATCACAAGCGCGATTATTCTGTTGTCTAATGTTTACAAATCTCGAGTTTGGCTATTACGCCCTTTTTTTTAATGTGTTAGAATTATGTGTTCAATGTTAGTTTACTCTGTCAGTCCAGTGTTTATTTCGGTCTCGATTGGGACCGCCTTACGCATTTGCTGTTGACAGACTTATTGCCCCACGCCGCGTGCCCTTCATGGGTTTTAAAGATATCTCAATAAACACTTTAACGATACCTAACACCATTAACATTGCCCGTGTAAGAATTTTTAACACTTTTTAATACAATTTTGCAATGATAGTAATTAAAAACAAAACAATTGTTTAAAGTTCTTAACATAATCATATTTTAAAGTTATTTTAACATTTTCAAGTAAAATAAATGTTATGTTTAATGAAATGAATCCGGGCAATGTTAATGGTGACAAATAACGGAAAATGCTTGCCGTATTTATATTGCAGATTTTTATCAGGTCATGCATACTCTTAAAGTAAAACTTATCAGATTTTTCCCTTTGCGGATGGCCACCTCCCCTCTTCTCCGACCTCCCCCGTCCGTCCAGTGAAAAGCCTCCAATGACAGGTGGCACCCAAGTCATTCATATTACCCAACACTCCACTCCTCAATGACCGTTACACCATTTAGCTTGCACTCCATGAAAATGTTTGTTTCACTTATCAGTTCGCACCCCTTTTTTTTTATTTATTGTTGGTTTCATCTTTAAACTTTTACGTTTCAAGAGCTCGCCCGCGTGACGCGACTCGTCTTCTCGAGAGCTGGAGCCGAACTGGATATATATATATATATATATATATAATGAATAAAATTGTTCGTGGTAACGCAAAAGCAACAAAGAGAAATAGAACAAAAAACACCACTCCTCAACAGTTTGGTTAAAAACTAAATTTGAAGAAGCAGAAAATCAAAAAAAAAATTGAGCTTTTTTGAAAACTTCAGAAAATTATATAAAGCTGAAAGAAGAACAATTAGGATTTGAACTTAAAAAAATCAAATTTTTAAATTCAAATTTTGATATTTGACCTATTAATTTTTGACTGATTAAAATATTTATTTATTTTGTTTATTTCTTTTTTGACTGATTAGGCTGTGGTTTATTTTTTTTTTTAAATATTATTTTATTATATAAAGAATAAAAATTATTACTTTATTTTTATATGTAAAATAAAAAATGTAAATGTATTGTTTAATTTAGTCAAAATTTAAATTATTTCCAATGTAGTTGGCCCAGGCTGCTTGTTCCAATTAAAAAATATTACCATTATCATTTGTTTTTAATCTTTAAAAAAGCTTGACACAACCCAGCAAAAACAAACTGTAACTAGCAACGATTGGGAAACACCCGATCGTAAATATATACGATTATATAAGATTTTCTGTAAGCTACTGGAAGCGCAGAATTGCAAATTGTCTATAAGCTTATAGAAAGTTATAGATTTGCTTACAGATGTGCGCAGAATTGACCTATAAGCTTCACAATTGGCTATTGACCTTGAGAGATCCGAATACTGGTGCTGTCTGTAATAGTTTCTGCACGTCTCTTATCTTATTTTATTCCAAGACTCCAAACCGAACCGTTGACAAGCAATACCTACTGCTTTAATAACCAGAGATGGTTCCGGAACGTTCGGACCAGCCTCTGGCAAAAAATTAAGATCCAGAGGATCAACAATGTCTAAACCTGGCGCTTGCCAAGATTGGGAACTCTCAATGTCGGAATTCATAACAACAGACTAATCTTCCTCTCCAGGCGACAACTCCCCCGTTGACGAAGCTGTCCCCGCCATGGACGCCGTTTATTTATTTTATTATTATTTATTAAATAATTTTTTTATTTAAAATTTTATTGGTTTAAAATTTTCCTAACTAAAAATTTTAGGTTTACATTTATAACTATCATTTTTTAATAAAAATAATTTCCCAAGTATAATGTATTTGGGTGTCATTTTGTAAACTTAAATAAATATTTTACAAAATTATTGAGATTAATTTGGTGAAGTTCAATTTTTTAGTATTTAAAAATGGTATATACTTGATATCAAGCCATTTAAAATAAAAACACATATAAAACATTTAAAATAAAAACACATATAAAACATTTTCTACCAAAATAGTTTAAAAAGTAAAATTTTTGTAAACTTAAAACTATTGATAATCAAAAAATATTTTAAATATAAAATGCAACTGTAAAAGTTTAATTTGAAAAATATTGATTTAAAAAAATGGAATTTTAATATTTTATTCTTTAAAATTGTTGGTTAATTTGTACTTCATTTAAATGATAGTCGATAAATTTTTAATACAAAAATTTGAACATTACATTTAAATGTTAGTTTTAAATTTTAAAGTGGTAATTTTTGCATTAAAAATTTATTGACTATCATTTAAATGACTCTTTACAAATTTAAACCAATACCTAACTTTTATTTTTAAAATTTTTAAATTGATACATTTCTAAGACAAAATTTATAACTTTTTATTTAAAGTCGATAATTTTTAAATTACAAAGTGTAAACGTAGCTTTAGTAGAAGGCACGAGAATCTGGGATCGGAGCCACGATGCAGCCAGTTGGATCCGTAGTGTTGCCAAATCGTGCTTGCTCCATAAATATTTCACGCGTTTTAATAATAATAATAATAATTTATTTAATGCCAAAAATACAAGATCTTAACACAGGTCAAACAAAACAATATATAAATATAAAAGTACAAAGATACGTAGGTATACAAAATTTAAAATATATATAAATTACAATTGGGTTAAACGAGAATACTAATAAAATATTTAAACACATTTAGTTAAAAAACTCACCACAGTTATTTACAACATATTCATCAGTACTATAAAAAGCTTTGTTAATGAGGTCGTTTTTTATGCAAGATTTAAATAAATCTACATTCATTGCTCTAACACTTAAAGGTAAGTAATTATAGAATTTAATACCATAATAATTGGTTCCATTTCGGGTTCTTTCCAATCTGCTAAGATTGACACTTAAATCATGTAGATCAAACATTCATATATAAAAATGCTGGGGAAAGTAAGTATTCCTAGGCTTTTAAAATAGGATTTACAATCAGCCCTATAATTTAAACCTGCCACTATTATCAAGGCACGCCTTTGTAGACCAAAGACGCGATTTTTAGTGCTTGAGTGTCCCCAAGCTAAAATTCCATATCGAATTACAGATTTAATTAATGCAAAATAAGCAACTCGTAGATATTCAAGTGATAGATAATTGGAGAGATTACGTAGAAGAAATATATTTAATGTTAGTTTGGTGGCAATAGAGTCTCCTTGATTAACCCAGAGCAATTTGGAATCAAGGTGTACCCCGAGAAATTTTGTAAAAGAGTAGTCGCAGTTTCTCAGAGAGAAAATAAGATTAACAGTTTTATTTGTGTTCAAACATAAACGATTGGAGGTGAATCATTCTAAAGCCTTTGATTGCGTGTCTCGATTCCTAGCAAGAGCTAACTCAAGTGATCTGTCTCTGGTTGAAAATGAGGTATCATCAGCGAGTAATGTGATATTATCCGCTGAGATAAGATAATCAGGCATATCATTAACAAAAATGAGAAACAACAGAGGCCCCAACTTGATTTATCACCTTTCTTAAAGACAGGCACAATACAAGCACTTTTTAAAGAAGCAGGAAACACACTTTGTTTTATAGAATGATTGAAAAGTCTTGTCAGCGGGTAAACAATATATTCTCTTATAGGCTTAATAATATCTGTACTTAATTCGTAGATATCTTTACTCCTACCCGGTTTTAATGCTTTAATCGCATCACGAAATTCATTAAAACTGACTTCTTGGAAGTTAAAAAAATTATTTTGATTTTTTATATTATACATTATTGCTATTGGATTAACTGAAGGTAATGGTAAACTTTGTATTGTTTTTTGAGCTATACTGCTAAAAAATGTGTTAAATTGATCTGGACTAATATTTACATTATCATTATTTATACATTTTTTGTTTATGTTTACTAATTTCCATAAAGATTTAGATTTATTATTTGATTTTTTAATAAAGTTGTTACTACACCTGATTTTTTCTTGTTTAATTGCATTATTATATTTGATTTTATAGTTTTTAAGTAGAGTTCGTGTTTGATTAGTAGGGTTCATACTATAGGAATCCTGAATGAAGAAAAGAATTTCACGCATTTCCCGGAGTCTAGGTGTAAACCAGTTTAGTTTATTTATTTTTGATTGTTTATTACTTATTATTTTAGATGGGAAAGCACAGTTTAAATGGTTTAGAATAATAGAGAGAAATAAGTTAAAATTATAATCTACATTATAATCTATTTGATTAAGACAAGACCAATCTGTGGAACCAATTAAATGAAAAATGTTTGCTTACCTTGATGTGTTATGGGCTTTACAGTTTTTAAAATGTATTTATCTTTTACATTGACATTTAGATTAAAGTTATAAAGTAAACCAAGATGGTCAGAGAGGCATGTATTAATTACCTGTAAACAATTTTTATCAACTATGTTGCTAAATAGGTTATCCAATATGTTGGGTCCCCTGGTAGGGAAATGATTCATTGGATAAATATTATGAGTTAAATTAAATTTAATATTAAAATCTCCCGCAATTATTATGTTCTTATTAATATAATCCAAATGATTTAACATAAATGTAATTTTATCTACAAAAGTATTAAAATTGCCTGATGGGCTTTTATATAAAATAATAACAATAAGATTAACTTTAGGATAATATGATGCTGCTATTTCAAAGTCTTTTTCACAAGATAAACCATTAATATAATTCAGGTCTTTTGAGATTAGATTAGAGTCAGAAAGTTGTAGCACCCCCCCATGCGTAAAGTTATTTCGGGAAAATTATCGTAATGAAATGTTTCTTTATTACATTAATTTAATAATAGAACAAAAACATTTTTAGTGCCTATTTTACCAAGTTAATTGGACAATTAAAAAACAATTTTTCTAATTTTTAAAAGAGAAAATGCGTAAAGTTATTTCGGGAAAATTATCGTAATGAAATGTTTCTTTATTACATTAATTTAATAATAGAACAAAAACATTTTTAGTGCCTATTTTACCAAGTTAATTGGACAATTAAAAAACAATTTTTCTAATTTTTAAAAGAGAAAAAATTAAAATGTAGTGCCACAATATTACGTGGATGCATCATACAAATTCCCGCTTTCCGGCTTTTGTGGTAAGTTTCAGTGTTAAGCCTGATTTATAGATTGCCTTCCTTCCTATAATAATAATTATTAGGGTTCGGATTTTTATGCTCTTAAAAAGACAAAAATAAGCTATATATATTCCCTTAAAAACACCGAAATATGCGCTTAAATTTAAAAAAATATGCGGTTATAATAATAGGATAGAATTTATTGATGTAAAAATATATACATATCTAGCATAAGTCAGTCAATAAAAAGAGTATGTTATATTATTTTAAATAATAATTTATTTATAATACATATATACGTATATTAGCATTACAATGTATAACAAGTTGCATTCTTATATTTTTAAAATTAAAACGCTTTCTATTGTCACCTAAAATATTCTTATAAATTGAAAAGCTTCGCTCGACATCGCAAGATGTCACCGGAGCATACTTAAACGCAACTCTTCTAATTCCATGGGTCCTTCACCATTTAAAAGTTTATTTATTTTAACTAATTTCTCATACCCAGCATTTTTCTCTAAAACATTTTTCATCTTTTTTAAAACCTCTTCTGCTGCTTTGCCAGGTGCCTTCTCGATGTTCTGATATACAGTTTTAATAATATTTAAAGAAACTGACAGCGGCTGCTCTTTTGTTTCTAATGTTGCAATTGTCTGAATTAAAAACTGAAAATGGCATTTTATATATACTAGGTGATCTTTTACTCCTCTTGTAGACATTGCTTTCTTAGCATAGACTATTGATGCTGCATCGTCCTCATCTAGACTTTCGAGTATTTCCCGGATATTTTCCCCATCTAGTGAGAATTGGTTGTGGAAGCAATTGCAAATCAGGTTCCATCTCTTTAAAATGAGCGACGCGACTAGGTGCTTTCACAAAAACTTTTTTCACGTTTGAAATGATGGTATTTACTGTAGGATATAAACTTCTTATTGTTTCTGCTACGCGATGTACACCATGCACTAAGAATGTTAAGGGTATCATCTTGCTGTACATTAATTTTAACCCTGCGCCGGCCTTAACCATGTAAGGTGCAGCGTCTGAGACTAACAGTAGCACTTTTTCATAGTTAATACCAATTGGCCACAAAAAAATCATGGCGCCATTAAATGTTCTAGCAATTGAGGCACTTTTAGTTTTTTGCAAGCACTGTATTGTTAACAAATACGCAGGAGATGGTTTATCCATTAACGCACCAACAATTACATTAGCCACATATCGACCTGCAGAATCAGTGGTCTCGTCAATTTCAACCCATATATAGTTGTCACCAATTTCTCTTTTTTTTAACGGTTTCCAAATACACTTTTGGCAAATAATTTTTTCTTACTGTAGAATCATCTGGTATGGAAAGTTTTGTATACTTTTCCAAAGTTTCTTTCAGCTTAGGATGTTGCAACTTATTTAGTGGAATATTAGCAGCTACAAATGAACGGCATATATCTTCAAAAAATTCTGAATTTGATCCATTTGTTTTTTCGGCAGCCGTGGTTGTTATCAAACATTGTTTTGGTCTTAATGATGCACATTTCACGTGCTTTGCAGTTCCAATATGTTGAATCACTTGCGAACGTTTATCGGCGTTAATAGACTTTTCACATATATTACAAAATATTATAGACCCATCTGTTTTAAATACATCTCCATACTCTCGCACATAACCATTTAAATTTACACAAGTTGAGGTTTTATATAATACAATAGGTATAAAAATTAATTAATATTTAAAGAAACTGACAGCGGCTGCTCTTTTGTTTCTAATGTTGCAATTGTCTGAATTAAAAACTGAAAATGGCATTTTATATATACTAGGTGATCTTTTACTCCTCTTGTAGACATTGCTTTCTTAGCATAGACTATTGATGCTGCATCGTCCTCATCTAGACTTTCGAGTATTTCCCGGATATTTTCAAAATTGTCTGCATAATAGCAGGCAGCATTTAGCCAAGTTCCCCATCTAGTGAGAATTGGTTGTGGAAGCAATTGCAAATCAGGTTCCATCTCTTTAAAATGAGCGACGCGACTAGGTGCTTTCACAAAAACTTTTTTCACGTTTGAAATGATGGTATTTACTGTAGGATATAAACTTCTTATTGTTTCTGCTACGCGATGTACACCATGCACTAAGAATGTTAAGGGTATCATCTTGCTGTACATTAATTTTAACCCTGCGCCGGCCTTAACCATGTAAGGTGCAGCGTCTGAGACTAACAGTAGCACTTTTTCATAGTTAATACCAATTGGCCACAAAAAAATCATGGCGCCATTAAATGTTCTAGCAATTGAGGCACTTTTAGTTTTTTGCAAGCACTGTATTGTTAACAAATACGCAGGAGATGGTTTATCCATTAACGCACCAACAATTACATTAGCCACATATCGACCTGCAGAATCAGTGGTCTCGTCAATTTCAACCCATATATAGTTGTCACCAATTTCTCTTTTTTTTAACGGTTTCCAAATACACTTTTGGCAAATAATTTTTTCTTACTGTAGAATCATCTGGTATGGAAAGTTTTGTATACTTTTCCAAAGTTTCTTTCAGCTTAGGATGTTGCAACTTATTTAGTGGAATATTAGCAGCTACAAATGAACGGCATATATCTTCAAAAAATTCTGAATTTGATCCATTTGTTTTTTCGGCAGCCGTGGTTGTTATCAAACATTGTTTTGGTCTTAATGATGCACATTTCACGTGCTTTGCAGTTCCAATATGTTGAATCACTTGCGAACGTTTATCGGCGTTAATAGACTTTTCACATATATTACAAAATATTATAGACCCATCTGTTTTAAATACATCTCCATACTCTCGCACATAACCATTTAAATTTACACAAGTTGAGGTTTTATATAATACAATAGGTATAAAAATTAATTACCTGATTTGTCCGGTATTAGAAACATTATTTATTCATTAATGAATCAATATTATTAATAAAGACGGAAAGGCTTATAACAGGATTATATGGATTTATATGTATAAAATATGTGTTTATGGGTGAAAATACGAAAATATTTCATTATAAGTAAATAATTGAAAATATGCATTTAATAAGGAAAAACACGTAAATATGCATTTATATTCGAAAATATTTAATAACATAAAAATCCGAACCCTAATAATTATTTTTAATACTCTTTTTTTAAAATAATTCCACAAATACAGATTATTAATAAAATAGTGTCACAAAAAACTATAAATACACAGGAAATCAGGGAATTTCCTGTAGTTATTCGAAAATATTATATGGTTCCAAACTAATCACAGATTTTATTTTATTTGGCAGATAGTTGTAGCATTTAATACACATGTATAGAGCATCTTTTTTAGTTGTTGTTAGTCTGTGTATTGGAAAAACATAATCCAAAGTACGAGTAAAATTTACCCTGTTTTTAAATCAAAAAGCCTAGGATTTTTACAAAAAAACATTAAACATTGATATATGTACACACCAATAACAGTTAAAATTCTTAATTGACGAAATTTTCCCCTACATGAAGTTCTACTAGACAAACCCAACATTTATCTTAAAATTCTTTATTGAATCACAAAAACCTGACCACCTCAGAGCTACTTTCCCAGAAAATAATTCCATAGCTTAAAATGGGAGTTAAAGTTTCAGTGACATTTTTAAAATTTTTAAATTGGCATAATTTCGCAAGACTAAAACTAAACACTACTTTATTTAATTTATCACATGTATATTGGATGTGTTTATCCCATTTCAAAAATTCATTTATATATATTCCCAGGAATTTAACACCATGTGTAAAAGGTACATTTTTATTATTTATCACAGAGGTTTCAGGTACAACAATATTTGATCTGTTAGTTCTAAACAGCATAAAATTTAACTTATCAGTATTCAAAATCAGTTTATTTTTATTAAACTTATTAAACCAATGCATAACACTGCAGTACTGTCCAACACTACACTGCTATCTTGAATTAGGCCTTCAAAAGTACCATTATCTATAATAATATTACTATCATCTGCATAATTGGCATAATTTCGCAAGACTAAAACTAAACACTACTTTATTTAATTTATCACATGTATATTGGATGTGTTTATCCCATTTCAAAAATTCATTTATATATATTCCCAGGAATTTAACATCATGTGTAAAAGGTACATTTTTATTATTTATCACAGAGGTTTCAGGTACAACAATATTTGATCTGTTAGTTCTAAACAGCATAAAATTTAACTTATCAGTATTCAAAATCAGTTTATTTTTATTAAACTTATTAAACCATTGCATAACACTGCAGTACTGTCCAACACTACACTGCTATCTTGAATTAGGCCTTCAAAAGTACCATTATCTATAATAATATTACTATCATCTGCATAATTTATCAGCATGTGTGAGTTTTCCATAAGGGAATCCCTAAAGTCATTAATATATATAATAAATAACTGAGAGCCTAAAATGCTTCCCTGTGGTATTCCTGTATAAAAATACCTACAAGTTGAGGAAAACACTTGTCCATCCTTTTCCACCACAACTTTTTGACTTCTTCCTGAGAGATATGATCTTATCCACTGCAGTGGGATCCCTATAAAGCCATAAATTTCCAGCTTGTTTATTAAAATTTCATAATTCAGTGTTTTATAATTATTGACTATTTTTTTGTAGAAAATCGAAAAACTGCAGTTTCAATTTATCTACCTCTCAGAAATCTATGCTGTGTTGGGCTAAAAAACATTAAAAAATTATTTATTTTTGTCACACATAACTGACTCCAAGACTTTGGAAAGGGTTGGAAGCAAGCTGATAGGTCTGTAGTTGTCTGTCAGTGACACTGACAGACAACTACTCAGTTTAGGGTCATTCTTTTTATACAATGGTCTAACAATTGCGATCTTTAAATGATCAGCGAAAATACCAGCACTCAATGAGTTATTCACTAGATAACACAAAATATCAGCAATTTCATAAACAACAAACTTTATCACAGTTGCTGGGATTTTATCATACCCACTAGAAGTTTTGTTTTTTAACTTATTTATTATACTGACAATATCTTTAACACATATAGGAGAACTCACATTATTCTGATTTTTACATGAAAAATCTATGTTTGGCAGTCTTGATACCAATCTGGGAGCTGCACTGACAATGTATTCATTAATCTGTTCGACAATATCTTCTGTATTACCTGGAAATCTTAAGGTATTCCCTCTGCTTGTACCCTTAACTTCCCTCACAATATTCCAAGTGGTTTTTGTTTTATTTTACGAGCGCTGCAGCTTATTTTCATAATATTGTTTTTTTTCAAGCGGCCATGATATACAAAGTTATATGCATGTATAGAGATAGTTGAAGTACGTCTTTTTCATTAGCGGCAGACAAAAAACTCAAAAAAGCCTAGGGATAGAAGTAAATCCATAGGTGACTCAATAGACGTCAAATAATAAAATTAATTTAGCATTTCATACAAAGCAATCACGATGTATTAATTATATTAATTATAATCACACGGAATATTTAGTGATTATTTATTATATTTTAATTGAACGAAATAAAGAACAACTAGTTTATTAGTAAAATATAATGATGATAGACGAGTCGCCAATGTCGGAACTCCAAACAAATGTCAGTACGTCAAAATTAATTCAAGCGCAGCATTTTGACAGAGCGGTGTTTATTTTTAGTTTAGGATATTTATCGGCATTGTAAGTAAGGGTTATAAGTTTTTTTACTTTTTATCAATAATTTGTAATGCTTTTAGCCAAAATTTTATACCACATGAGTTATAAGTAAATAAAATAATTCTTTTGCTTATCCTATTTATATTACGCCCTTGAAAAAAAATTGTATATGTTATTTGGAGTAGAAGCTCTTTTTGTGCTTCGTACAGTTGCCTGCCTCAGCTACGCTTCGGCCGTCAATCTCTGTACTCACCACAAAAAGAGCCACTTCTACTCCTTATGACATAATCTACTATTTTTAGAATTTATCAGTAATTTAATATATTTTGTTTTAACCATATTATATGCAGCTCTATATCGTTCATCACACGACGAAGAGTATCCAATTGATATTTACACTGTGCAATTTCATCAGTTTTTTAATAATTTTGCATTGGTTTATTATTTTTTGAAGAGGAAAAGCTACTGGCATTAAAAGATTCATAAACACTTGCCATTGTTGGTTAACATCGTTTCTAGGTACTTTATAAACAATTTTCCAAACTTGTTGTAACAAGCCAAACTGAAATTGTAATTTATCTAAATTATAGATCCTTCTAAAAGATCAGTGTTTATTATTTGCTTTAGGCACATTTATCGTGATAGTTTGGGCCGTGGTCCGAAATGAAGGGAATATAAAATGTCTGAACTAAAATCATCCAAATTTGTAAAGATATTGTCATATTGTGATACAAATTAAACGAGTGCATAAGGGACAAAAACTCACTGCTTAAATTATTATTTTTAAAAATATATATGTTAAAATCACCTGCTACAAAAAAAATATCCACATTTAGCGTATTTAAAACTTCTTCCATTTAAGATATAATTTGATATAAATTTGATGAGCTACAAGGTGTGTGATCCACACAAAGAACACATGCTTTAAAATTTACTATTTTAAAATCTATGGCTGTACATTCAAAAAAGTAAGCTTCAGACATTTCTTCCACATCTTTCCGAGCCACTCACCGTAGCTGATCTTTACTGTAGATAGCTACACCCACAATCCACACAACAAGGTGCGATTCTTGAATGTATACGAGCATAATTCGTATACGAAATGTGGCCATTTTCGAATACTTTTTGGTTATCATTATTCTAGACGCAATTCGTGATTTTTAAATTGTGTGTCAGAATGCATTGCCTAATGAACGGTTATTGTGCATTAAGTAAATAGGGCTAGTATAAAACATATTAAAAAGTAATTAAAAATGACATTGAACGAGTTGGTGCAGTTAGCGGGCGTTGGGGCGTTGGAGGACATTGAGGAAGCTGCAAACATTCTTCGGCGAAGGAGGTTTCATGCAAAAAGATGATCCCCTCAATGACCTTAGTGACAGGGAGTTCATTAGGACCTACCGCTTGACCAAGGACTTGACATCTAATTTAGTGGATTTATTAGGGCCTTTTATGACTTCTCCTAGTCGCTTTTTCGTTGCTTTATGTTGGGAACATTAGTTTCTTGGGCTGTTGCCAGTTAAACCGTACGACAAATTTACGAACGATCGAATCTGCTACACGCCAGTGTACGTATACGCTTTTTTCCATACGAGTGCCTTCGTATACGAGTGAAAATCGTACAAGTTCAAGAATCGAACCCCTGTTCGATCTCGTACTAAAAATACTAAAACTCACTGCAACACTGCACATCATTCAATGGCGGTCATTTTTGTTGTTTACAATTCTTGTGCTTTGGGTTTGTACAGATTAATAACCGTTTTAAACGTTGTGTTTCGTACAGAGAGACTTGCAAGCTTAAAAGAGACCTCAAAGTGGTAAGAACAATCATTTTACTCCTCTTTTGTAAAAAATAAACCTTATTCTATTAGGGCTGTCAAATTTTAATTTGAAGGTTAATTTAAGGTTATTTTATAACCCACAAGTTAACCTTCAAATTGACATTTGACAGCCCTGATAGAATAAGGTTTATTTTTTACAAAAGAGGAGTAAAATGATTGTTCTTACCACTTTGAGGTCTCTTTTTTAAGGCTTGCAAGTCTCTCTGTAAGAAACACAACGTTTAAAACGATTATTAATCTGTACAAACCCAAAGCACAAGAATTGTAAACAACAAAAATGGCCGCCATTGAATGATGTGCAGTGTTGCAGTGATTTTTAGTATTTTTAGTACGAGATCGAACAGACCTTTTTGTGTGGATTGTGGCTACACCACCGTGACCTCCCACTTTTAGACAGAAACCTGACATTAATTTAAAATGTTGCATGTTATATTGCTGTACTTGCATTTCTGATTGCCAATGCTCCGTTAGACATACTATTTTGCAGGTTTCTATACTCTCAACAAGTACTTGTAACTCATCAAAGGAATTTCCTATGGACTGGATGTTATGGTGAAGAACAGTAAACTTTAGCCCTTCTTTATTGTTTCTACCTCTGGAATTGGACTTGCATTTTTTTCTTCTCTAAAAAATGTTTTTTAACTGAAATTCTCTTAACAATACTCCACTTGGCCAGAAACTCTCATTAAACACAGAGTCCACTGCTTCCATTGCAGGCCAATGCTGAAGGCCGAGTTTTTTCCTTGGGGTCTGAATTTTTTGACGTCTATATTTTCGTTTCCTGGTACATCACTAAGAATTTCCTTTACATCATCTTCCTTGATATCCACTCCAGCTATTCTGCCATTTCCTACGTAGTGCCCCGGTAAAGGTTGATGCTTTTGTTGTATTTCCTTTGGCAAAAATAACTTTTTTGTTCTTATTTTTGCTTTGATGTGTTTTCCAACCATCATCAGTCTTTGAAGTTATGTTTTCATGCGGATGGGGAGCTTCTTTATCGGCCTTTGATGCGTTTGAAATCCCAGCTGGTGGTATGAACTACTGGCCACTTCATTATATTTTTCTCCAGTGTTGCCAACCGCAGGAACTTTCTTAACCTCACTTTTCTTATTTTCCGATAAAAAACATGATTTTTTCCTTTAGAAGTACAATTTTGTCGTTTAAGAGTTCATTTGTACCTTGCATTTCCACAATAATCCTTGCTAACAACTGGTTTTCTTTGGTTAAAGATTTGATGTCGCACGCGGTTTCATCTTCTTCAACGTTACAACATCGTATTTGGTCACTACCTACGACTTTCACCCCTTTTACTTTAAGAGGACATGCAGGGTGGAAACTCGCGTTATACACGATGCATTTTAAGTCTCCTTTCACAGATCTAGCGCACATTTTACACAATTTTTCGAGAGCGCTCGGCGTAAGCAACGTATCGCCCGCCATCTTATCATGTACTTCTACTACAATTTGTAATTTAAAAATTATCGACTTACAGTTAATTTTTTTTATCTGGACTCGTGTTTTTTTGTTAGGTTGGTGGCTTATGACAAATACTAGCAACGAATTCGAATGTAAAAGCACTTTTGAGGGCAAAACTTCATTTTGATGAAATTATGCCAAATGCCACAATGGAAGAAAAAGTACATCGCCTTATGGACATTTTTGGAGTAAAAAAGTAACGAATTTGGTTTTATAAATATTACATCACACATTATTTTCAGCTAAGCAGATCAAACATTTTTGAGATACTTAAAAATAAGGGGGAAATAAAATGCAAAAAGTAGGGAGAAAAAATAAAGGAATTTGGTTCGACAATTTTTTTTACGGGAGGAAATTTCGCGGCATATTTTTAAGTTGTTAAAGGACGGGACACATTTTACTTTGGATGATCTTTTAGTTTATGCGCGGAACGAAATTGAATTTACAGGGTATAGGTCACTATTGTATAAAATTTTACGGGATGTGGGTTTTAAATATAAAAAAATTTATGGGAGGAAAATATTATGCGAGCGGAGTTATGTGGTGCGGGCAAAAATTACTTTTTTAAGAAAATATTTGTAACTTTTAAATTCAGGAGAGAATGTAAATTTTATTTTTTTGGATGAGAGTTGGATTTACAAAAATGGCAGTCAGGTAAGAAAGTGGGTGAAAGATAATGGTAGAAGAATGAATGATAAAAAGTGAGGGTGAGAGATTTACTATATTGCATGCCGGTTATCGGGGCGGATTTCTTCCAAATTGTGGCTTTATATTTTCTAGTAAAAATAACGATCGCGATTATCATAAAACTATGAATGGTGATATATTTTTTGATTGGGTTCAAAACAAATTAGTTCCGGATTTAATTAATATTAATGGAAAATGTGTTATTGTAATGGACAATGCTCCTTACTATTCAGTTCTTTTGGAAAAACCAATTTCAAAATCTGCGAACAAACCAATTATTTCGGCCTTTTTAGAAAAACTCGGCATTTCTTTTGACCCTAAATTTAAAAAAAAAACGATATTTGGAAACTGGCGGAACCTTTGATTTTAAAAACAAAACAAAAATATGTAGTCGACGAATTTCTAAAATCTAAAGGTTTTGAAACCCTTCGGCTACCGGGTAACCCCATACCATTGTCAATATAACCCCATTGAAATGGTGTGGGGTTTTTGTAAAACGTATTATAATAAAAATATTAATGATTTAAAATTTTCCAGTCCTGATAAAGTAAAAACAGTTTGGCAAGAATCTTTATCAAAATTCACCGGAAAATGTAGTTAATCACACAGAAAAATTAATTTTGGAAGAATGGAGAAAAAACATGGGCAACATGGATTTTCGCAATGTTCCACCATTAATTATATCGTTTGAAAATGAGTCTGATTCTGAGGAAGATTATACCATTTTAAATTTTTAACTTAAATTAAAAAAAAAACTTAAATTAATTAAATTAATTAATCTTAAATAGGGGGGCAGGGGGCTGGTACGGCCAGTTAAAAATCTAACTTTTTTTCGCAAACTTCAATTTAAATTCTGCTTGTGCAGATCTTGTCTATCCAATATCATTATAAACTAGTATAAGTTTGGAGTGGATCCTATGTCTAATAACTAAGATATCGGTATACCCAAATCCACCAGCTGCCACTGCTCAATGTGTATTGGTACCGAGTTTTATCTTATATGATACCAATCGGTTTTAAAGGCTAAATAGGAATTACCCATTGAAACCAATTAAAGTCAATTCTATTCCCAATTGATACCAATACACTAGATTCAAACCCATACATTAAAACATAAATTTCTATTGGTTTCTATTGTTCTTAAAGGGGCATTTTCGGCATTATAATTCTTATTGGCATTAACAAAATACCTATTCACCATTGGACAACATTTACGTTCACAAAAAAATTTAATTTCTTTTTTATAAATTCTTTTCAAAGCGAAGATTATTATCCGCTAGAAATACTTTCTCTTCTGGGCCGTAAAGCAACCTATATTTAACTACTTTTTTATATGATTTTACTCATCCAAGCACCACCAAAGCCAAATTAATTGCATTTTTAACTACGAATTTCGACAACTCAACTTGACAACTGCACAATGTAACCTACAATAATTTATACATAACCACAATTAGATTTATAACTAGCTTAGTTTGTTTTAATCAATGCGACCAATTTTGGTTCTTTATTTACCAACCAAAACCCTAAATTTGCAACGTTGCCGCAGTCCAGATAAAAAAAATAAACTTTATATTTAAATGTAAAGTTATAAATTTTGTCTTAAAAATGCTTTAAAATTGTTAAAAATAAAAAATGTTGGTTTAAATTTGTAAAGAGTCATTTAAATGATGATCGATAATTTTTTTATCCAAAAATTACTACTTTAAAATTTAAAACTTACATTTATATGTAATGTGAAGATTTATTTATTAAAAATTTATCAACTATCATTTAAATGACTTAAAAATTTAAACTAATAATTTTGTGGAATAAAATGTTATAACTAAAACTTGAAAAATCAATATTTTTAAACTTAAAGTTTTATAGTTGCTTTTTATATTTAAAATATTTTGACTACTGTTTTGAGTTTAAAAAATTTAACTTTATAAATTTCTGTTAAAACATAATTTAAGTGCTAAACTTTAAACTTTTATCTAATAAATGCTATAACGGCGAACGCTACAAAAGCGTTAAACGATCGTAAAATTTCGAGATTCATTGACAGCATTGCTTACTACTCAAGAATTAACAGCGTACTGAGGAAGAGCGGGACCAGGGTGGAAGAAGAAGGTGATATAGCTCCTATCTCTACAGAACAGAAGCAAGCGTCCAGATAATTCAGTATTTCGTTCGTTGTTCGTTAGATGGCGAGTCAAATAAGAACCTAAGGTTTTACCAACGAAATCCATATATTCTATAACAACTTAACTTTTAACAACAAATTATAAGATAACGAAAACCCAAGGAGAGTCTTCCCCTCCTTAACGAAAATTACATCTTTTCTTACAGCATTAATATAATAATTTGCAAAACGATTGGTAATACTGTAGTATTGCCAACTGCTCTGCCAAAATGCACAATCGCCACAAACGCACAAAAGTGACGTTGAAATGGTTTTATTTGAATTTTAATTAAGCTTAGTGGTCTATTCTTTGAAGTTAATCAATGCAATTTTACTAAAAATGGAAAAAGTTTGTTGTTGTGCACCGGGATTTAAAAAAATAAATAGGTTCTTATTTTTGGCGCCATCTATTTTGATTTTTAACAAATACTGACTTATCTGGCCGCCTTCAACGACGGAATTGAATCACCTCCTTCTTCCACCCTGAGCGGGACGCTAGGTAGACCTAGCCGGCTAAAAGAACTGAAATGGTGGGAGAGAGGACTTTGCCCATTTTGGCGCGTGTTTATGAAAAAGAATCACAGCCCTAAAATAAGTGCAAAACTGGACAAAATATTCTGGAGTGAAGCAGTAAGAACATCAGTATAAATATAATAATTAATCGCTTGGAAACTTTAACCATACCAGATAAAGCGACACCTACTGAAATTTGGTACAAGCATAAGCCAAATCTGAAAATGAGAATTTTTGGTTGCGATGCACATTTTCATGTACCTAAGAAAAAGCGAGAAGATAAATTGAGTGAAAGAAGTTTAAAAATTTATGATGGGATATAGTATAAATGGATACAGAGTGTGAGACTCAGAAGAAAATTATAACAGCAATAGACATAGTTTTTGATGAAGGAACCGTTCTAGAGAAAAATTCTGAAGATGTAATATTCGAGAAGGAAAGTGATAATGAAAGTGAAAATTGGGAAAACAAAAATCAAGCCAATGAAGAAAATTCGGCGAATGAAGAAGAAAATAATAACGAAGATATCCACAATGAAAATCTAAGAAAGTCGGAAAGAAAAACGAAGCAACCAAAGTAATATGACGATTATGAAATGGAAAACTTGTTAACAGCTTTGTCAACAGGAAGTTTAATCTCCGATGTGCCACAAACCTTTAATGAAGCAATTTTCTATAGACAAAGGTTGGAAAAAGGCAATAGAAAATAGTGTCGCGACCGACACATGTGCAAGTGATAGACTCAAAATGGGTATTTCGCGAAAAGGACGTAAAACGGAGAAACAGTGAAAAAGGCGCGACTAGTAGTTTGTGGTTTTAGTAAGAACAATGTGACAATGATTTGTTCGACATCTACTCACCTGTTGCGCGAATGATAACAATTAGAGTATTGTTTTTTCTTGGTGTAGAGAATAACTGGCTAATAAACCAATTTGACGTAAAATGTGCTTTTCTGAACGTTGAACTGAATAATCCCATATATGAGTCATTCCACGTCAAACCGGACAGCTTTCTGACCACTAGTTCTCTTATTTTAAAATAATTTTTTCTACAGGTTCTTTGGAACAAATGAATAGATAGAACATTTTTATTTAATTTTTATCACCCCTAGTTTAGAAGTTACAAGGGGTTGAAATTTCGCGAAAAAGCCCAAAAATCGAAAACACGGCCTCCTACAACTGCCTATATCTCCGGTTCTATTCAACCTACAGACTTCATCAAAAATGCATTTTGTAGCTCTTGAAAGACACTTTTATGACATATATTTAATTCCAAGATAATCGACTATTGCATTTGTTATAAACAATTATATTATTCAAACGTGATTTTCGAGACAATTGTCACTTTTTTAAATTTTGAAAAAAATATCATCGTATTCCTTGATCGATTCTCTAGAAAAACCCAAAATTATAGACTGGAGGATTGATAAGAACTGGGTCAAAACAGCGATTGATTCACAGGATACGCCGGTGGCGTCCGCGACGCGCACTGTTTGGCGCGCTTCGGGGTGATTCAACCTCAGGTTATGATAGGCAAGCAATTTAATACACATTCTTACATGATTGAATGACGATTGTATATGCTCGAATAAACTTCACGATTGATTACTATAATACAAAATTCGTTTGAAATAGGTTTACGAAATTAGGTCGAAGATATCTTCAATTTTCAGAAGAGGGATTATAGGATTATCATCTTTTTGGTGCGGGACAGGTAGAAAACATTGGCTTGGTTTTTGAAGGGAAAAAGGATTATAGGATTATATTCGGAAGAATTTGTACGTTATCTATTTTTGTGATATATTCAGGTAACTTCTCCATGGTATATTAGGTGCTGTAGATACACAACTTAAGTCAGTATCGTTCCAAAGTGTGTTCGACTAACATCTGGTGTTTGGTTTCAAAGTTTTGTATTGCAAGTTTTCATAGTGTTTTGCTTCATTATGATGAGTAATCTACATCACAAGTGTTTCAACCCGTTTAAGTTAGAGAAACACCGGTACCATAGAAAATGTGAATGCAAATTGAGAAATGTAAATCCGTCGCTGCTAAAAAAATTGAGACCGGAAAATCAACCTCCATCAGCGGAATCGAAAATTTGTGACACATGCCGACTGAAACTGGTCAAAATGCCCAATCTAAGTGAAGCCAGTAAAAGTTCTACGCTTACAAGTGAGGAAAGTTCTACGCTTTCAAGTGAGGATCCACAACCCAGCACAAGTGCAATACGGGGGCCGGACCGTGATGGGGTCTCAACAAGCAGTGAGGACTTCGTGGATATCGACACATTGAACGCATCTTTGGTTGGATTGGGAGAATCACCAATTAATAAACGAAAATTGCCGCAAAAGGGATATTCTCAACATAAATATCAAAAGCTACAGCAGAAGAAAGTGTCAGCCAAGAGATACTCAAACGCAGAAAGCTCTGTCGAGGCCCTTGTTTCTAAGTAAATGTTTATATATTATTATATTATTGGAGTGATTTTAATAAACAATTGTCTTAGCACCAAAACCACCGTATTATTCAAACCTTCTACAATCCCTCGACAAAACCTTCTTTTCTAGAACTACAGCAGTTCTATTCAATAGTTAATAATTTTATACATGTATACATAATAGTTTTAGTGATATGATTTTCTTGATTTTACTTTTAAATTTAATAAACAAGTACAGTCCAACCTTTTTTATTCTTAACCACAAATAATAATTTGGTTTTGCTGCCAATATAACAGAAATAATTGCCAACAAATCTCCCAAATTTTTGACGTTGTCAAATTCCGAATAAAAAAAACAAACTCTATGTTATAGAGTATAGATATATCTATACTCTATAACTCGAAGTTTAAAAGATATACTCCGTATGTCGAAGTAGGTAATGATATCAGTTTAAAATTTTCCCAAGCAATAAAGCTAAGAAAAGTTTTATTTTTTTTATTGGTCATTAAACTTTTTGTGTACCTTCACAGTTGCATTCATTAAATTTTTTGTTTACCTTATTTCGTTATTTTACCTTCTCTCTTTGTTTATATTTATGATTTAAACTAAGCACATATCTATATTTATTACCCTATGTTCCTTAACTCAAAAGAAGGTGATTGGTTATTTCTAGATTTTTACATATATGTATAATATACATTATATGTATAATATACATTGTATATGTATATATACATTAGGCGTCCCATACTCTCAATTTGCCCAAGGGCGTAAGGTTACGCCGCGCGCCGCGTCACAGGCCGTGTCGCTGTTTTGACCCAGTTCTTATCAATTCTCCAAGCTATAATTTTGGGTTTTTATAGAGAATCGATCAAGGAATACGATATTTTTTTCAAAATTTAAAAAAGTGACAATTGTCTCGAAAATCACGTTTGAATAATATAATTGTTTATAACAAATGCAATAGTCAATTATCTTGGAATTAAATATATAGTCATGAAAGTGTCTTCCAAGAGCTACAAAATGCATTTTTGATGAAGTCTATAGGTTGAATAGAACCGGAGATATAGGCAGTTGAAGGAGGCCGTGTTTTCGATTTTTGGGCTTTTTTGCGAAATTTCAACCCCTTGTAACTTCTAAACTAGGGGTGATAAAAATACAAAAAAAATGTTCTATCTATTCATTTGTTCCAAAGAACCTGTAGAAAAATATATGTTAAAATCAGAGAACTCAAGGTCATTTTTCACCTGTTTGTGTCCGGTTTGACGTGGAATGACTCATATATGGAAATACCAGCAGGAGTACACAGTCCTGGAGATAAAGAAAAGGCATTGTGCGGTCTGCGTGAAGCCCCGAAATGTTGGTACGATAAACTTCATGATTATTCGTTAAGTATTGAGTTTAATAGATCATCTTGTGATCCATGTTTATACTTTTATTGTGATATATATTTAGTAATACACGTAGATGGTATAGTACTGTTTCAAAGTCTGAATTTAAATTAGTGGAATTTAAGAAAAAACTTAAGTTAAAATTAAAAATGACCGATTTAACACCTAAGATCTCTGAAAGTTTGAAGTTTTGGGATTTCATCAGAAAGGTATTAATAAAATTTAATATGACCGAATGTAAATTTTCAGATGTACCAATTAGGGTTCGCAATCTCGAAGAGAAAGTATAATCCCGGGATTATGATATCGATATTTAACAATCCCGGGAATACCGGGATTTCGAGATTGATATTAAAAACTAAAGGAATACAAAGCATAGTTATTAATTCTATTAATAAAAGAAAATTTAAACCAAAAAATATTTCTAGGTGTTTAGCGGCTAAACCAATTCCGCAGAAAAATGAGTTCATTAAGGGTATTATCCCCAAGTAGGGATCTAATTTTTGTACATAGGTTTCTGCTGCCGAAAACCTCCTTTCCGACTCCACACTAGTGGGGACATTAAGAAATCATATTTCAGCTTGAGGAATGCATCCCTACTTCCGCCATTTTCAAAAAGCGACATTTGTTTTTTTAGAGTTGATGTTACCGAATCGGTTGCATTTTTATTGGGTTCATTGCGTTTTTTGTCAATGATTTAAAAAATTGTTAGTTTCAATTTGAGGCTGGAGTAGTAGCATGGCTTTCCCTAATTTTTTTTGTTTAGAATATCGAACAGAGCATCTGATTCTTTATAATTGGGATTGTGCAAATAGCGGATAATACCTGAGCAATAAGTTCTGCGCTAAGCAATCCTTACCCTTAGGGCTTCATATAAGTTGGCACTTATTGAAGTGTTCAACATAAATTTAAATACTAAAAATACCGGGATCATGATTTGTAATCCCGGTATTTTCGGTATTGAAAAACAGACGAGATCCCGGTATTTTCGGTTTTGGGATTTCGGGATTGCGAACCCTAGTACCAATACAAAATAAGTAAAATTTAGATTCTAGTAGCGAAATAGATTGTAATCCTAAATTAGCTTACAGAGTATTAATTGGACAGTTGATGTACATTATGATTGGTAGTAGACCGGATTTGAGTTAAGTTACTTTAAGTCAATTTCAAAAATGTTTTAGTGAAAAGCATTTGCAATATTTAAAAAATGTTTTAAGATATTTAAAGTTAACTGAAAACTTTGGAATAATGTATGCAAGGTCAACTAAAACCAGTGAAAGTGTTGTATCAGCTTACGTTGATTCGGACTTCGCAAACAATGCTAATGATCAGAAAAGTATATCCGGATTTTCAATGAAGATATTTGATAACTTCGTATTTTGGAAAACTAAAAAACAGCCAGGAGTTGCTCTTTCGAGTGCAGAGTCCGAATACATCGCTTTAAGTTGTTGTGCAACGGAATTTATTTTTCTTGTTCAGCTGTTAAATGAAATCTTTCTAAAAGATATATTTCCAGTAAAGATATTTGAAGACAATTAATCATGTAATAAAATGGCCAAAACTTTGAAGACAAGGCGAACAAAACATATTGATATAAAGCATCACTTTATTCGCGATCTAATAAATAAAAGGAAAATATGTCTAGAATACGTTCCTACAGGCGAACAAATAGCTGATGTATTAACCAAACCTTTATTAAAGAGAAAAGCTTGGTGTTGTAAAACTGTAAATCGAATGTAAAATTGAAGGGGTGTGTAGAACACTGATGTAACCAGACAGAACGTAGCTTGATGTACGTAAATGTGTCATATTTTATCTATCTTGATTTTTACACATACAATAAACCAAGTTTGTTAACATTTTATCGGTGTTTTATTGCCAAATTCTGCACCTGCTTATAAAGAGGAGCACTTTTAAGAAACGCAACGTTTAAAACGATTATCTGTATAAACAGAGCACAAACCCAAACCACAAGAATTGTAAACAACAAAAATGGCCGCCGTTAAACTCTGTGCAGTGTTGCAGTGAAATATTAATTTCTAGTAAGATATAGAACATACCTTGTTGTGGAGATTGTGCATTTATATATTTATTTTTATTTTTTGGGGCTAGTTGCATAACTCCATTTATTTTATCTATTGTCAAGCATTTTTAAATGTTTTTAAATTAATAGGAAGGGTATTTTAATAGGAGTATAGACATTTAATTTCTATGAGGTGATATGTTTTCAAGTCGACAGTGTGGCCATATTTGAAATGTCAAAATCTTGTGTCACTGTTAATTGTATTCAGATAGGCAATTAAAAAAAAATTATACAATTTTTTCGAATCAAAATATTCGTTCTTTTATTGCAACTTATCGTGCACTTTTTTCAATTTATGGTCGTCATAATCGGACTAGCGTGCTCGCTATTTGTCGAACTGGAAAGTTTTGAATGCAATGTTTACACGATGATCGCATTCCAGTAAGAAAAAGATCCAGCTAAATTGACGAGAATATTGCTATCGTTCAAGCAATTGTTAATGAAACCCGAATTGATTCCAAGGCGTTCTCAACAGTTGGGAATTTTACGGTTGAATATGGACTTAGATCCTTACAAAATTGTTATGACGCATGACGCCTTTGGATCAACGGAAGAGCTTATTTGCAAAGAAAATCTGTTAATAAACAAAATTGTAATTACTGTTCTGATGTCAGCCCACAAATTATTCACGAGGAACCTTTATATTCCGTAAAAGTAACCGTTTAATGTGGTTTGTGGTACGGTTGCATCATTGTTCCTTATTGTTTTCGAAAGTGAGCAAGAAGTTGCCGTTATTTTCATTGGTAAGCGACCCATGATATAGGACTTTTCATGACCTGAATTGGAAGATATTGATTTAACAAACATGTTCAACAGAACGGCGCTACGTGCCACACAGCCCGTGCCACAATCGATGTATTGCGTGAAAAGTTCGGAGTATCAATAATTTTAAGAAATTCAGATTTCGAATGGCCGCCCAGAATTTGTGATTTAATACCTTCGGACTTTTTCTTGGAGGGTTATTTATGCCAATAAACCAGCTGATGCATTTCATGACCTGAATTGGAAGATATTGATTTAACAAACATTTTCAACAGAACGGCGCTACGTGCCACACAGCTCGTGCCACAATCAATGTATTGCGTGAAAAGTTCGGAGTATCAATAATTTTAAGAAATTCAGATTTCGAATGGCCTTCCAGAATTTGTGATTTAATACCTTCGGACTTCTTCTTGGAGGGTTATTTATGCCAATAAACCAGCTGATGCATTAAAATTGAATACTAAACACCAAATTCGTCAAATTTATTAAATAAAGTGGTCGAAAACTGGACTAATCGTATTCGGCCATTTGGTATTGAAATGACGTCCTTTTCATAATTGCATCAATTGTACTTCAAAATGAAATAAATATTGTTGCTTTAACTCATTTGGATATTGTTTTATTTACATAGAAACATCACTCTTATTAAAAAACCCTTTATTTATTTGTCCCTTACAAACTTTAAGTTTGGTTTTTATCCCATTTGATGCAATTTTTAGATTACTCAGTTCGGCTACCATTAAAAAGGTGTTTCCGAGATATACGAGATTATAATAATTGTTATATTGCATTATTTAAGAGGATTAAAAGGTATATGATAACAAATTTTATATTTTAGTTAAAAAAAACTAAAAAGGGCATTCCATGAGCCTCGGGACTTTTTGCCCTGACCGTCACATTAAAAAATTGTAGTTTTTTCAATTAAAAAAATTGTTATCTTTTAGTCCTTTAATGCTATATAACAATTATTGTAATCTCGAATATCTCGGAAACGGTTTATTTTATCGAAGTTTGAGAGGTACACCTTTTTAATAGTAGCCGAACTGAGTAATCGAAAAATTGCATCAAATGGTATAAAAACCTAACCTGAAAGTTTGTATGGGACAATAAGCTTAAGCAACCCCTATTTCTACGACACTGTGTTCACTCGAACAATTGTAATTATGTGTGAAAATGTGTTTTGGTAGTAAGTAACTGTTCGCAAAATATCACCTTTCCAAGTCTAACATAGTAGAAATTATATTAAAAAAACTGATATGATAAGTAACACTTTATCACCCTGTATCTTTTAAACATACGTAATTAGGAAAAATATTTATTTAGATTTTCGTCTTATTTTGACTTGCTTAATCTGCTCCTAAATTTATGCCACTGTCCCACATTGTATAATCTAAAACAATATTTTTGTTAAAGGTGATATTGTATATTGCTTTTGTGGCGATTATGGTACGCATATACACTTTACCACTCTTTGCTTTCCGTCCAATGTATTACACGATACGAAACTTTAAAAAAGCCTTTAGCGACGTTATCTTATCACGACGAGCTATTCATAATATGAATACTCTTTACCCAGATGCCACACCTGATGAGCTAAGGGCAGCAGATAATGTATGTATTATATGCCGCGAAGAGATGACTACTGCCTCTAAAAAATTGCCATGCAATCATATATTCCATACCTCATGTTTAAGGTAAGTCTATTCAAAAATTCAAAATTGACAAGCGTAACATTTTATATATTGTAGATCGTGGTTTCAAAGACAACAAACTTGCCCAACATGTCGTCTAAATATTTTAAATTCTTCAACTAACAATAATGATCCAAGACAAGATCAGAGACGCCGTGTAGTTCCTCCTCCTGGAGCGGCAGCGGCTGCAAATCCCCCTAATCCATTTTACAATCCATATCTTGCGGGTGCGAATCCCTTTCAAATCTTTAATCAACCAAACGGGCCCCAGCCTCAACATCCTGCGCCACAAGCAAACCAACAGCCTCCAGCTCATCCAAATCATACTCCAAATATTAGTGAAAACGCAGCTCCCCCCCAAGCTCCCAATCAAACATTCCCGGCATTTGCTTTCCCACCATTCCCTTTTTTGCCTTTTATGGCACCACCGCCAATGCCACCTACAAATTTAAGAAGTCTAAGTGCCGAAGAATTGCGTCGCATGGAAGGCAATGAGATGGAAAATGTTGAAGCGAGAATCCAATGTCTAAGAAATATCCAGGTATGTTCCTATGATGATAAAATACAATCCCCCAAACACTGGAAATACAACTAAATATTACGCCCTCAATGCATTGCAATGTGTTATCTAAATATCTTAAAAGTATTTACACTTTCTAGGATTAAATTTTATCTCATAAAATAATAATAATGAATTTATTTAATGTTATAATACATACAGTATTTATAATTGTCAGGGTAGGTACAATCAATGTATAAAATATAGGCACATAAAGATTTAATTTTAAAAATACATAGTTCAATCACATTATATCAGTTCAAAAATTTATTATAGAAATAAAAGTGATTTTAGAGTAATTTTAAAGACGTCAATTTTTTTGCTTCATATAATTTATTGCAAAACTTGAGAGCTAAAAATTTCAATATCTATTAAGGTTTACAAAGTCGGAAACTTGGCAAGATTAGTTTTTTTCTTGCATTGAGGTGAATCCGGAAAATTTGGATCTGCAGTTTCTGAGAAGGTAGATATTTTTAGCGGACATCCCATTCAAGAATCAATGACAACACCGAAAAATTTGGCCTGTTCACTAAATTCTAACTCTTTGTTGTTTTTTTGCTAATGGAAAAATGCATAAAGATTAGGGTGTTGTTTTTAAACGCTCTAGTGTGAAAAAGTTTCATATTATAATAAAAAGAAAATCAGCATAAAAAATCAAAATCTGTTAAAATCTTCCGTTCGTCCATCGTACTTAAAGTTTTTAAAAAATTGCAAATTTTTTGTAATTTTTTTCTGTAAGTTAAAATAAACACGCTTTAGTTTGTTATGCTTGTTTCATGGTTTAAATAACCTAAATAAATTAAATTCTGATAAATAATCTATTTTTTTCAGTTCGCACAACGTCTTTAAAACAACATAAATTTACTAATATTTCGCAATTTCCGCTGTGCAAATCTTAATCAACCCCACGGCCACCACGCTTTGTTGTTTTGTGTTATATTTATAATAATATTTATAATAATATTTATAATAATAATAATAATAATAATAATAAAGAGTCTTTATTTAGTAAATAAGTTTACATAAATTGTTGGGCGAAGTCTAGCCAAGGCCACTCCACTTAACCCATTTATTTACTGTTTATTTTAATTATCTAATAATGAATTCAGTTGGCTTATGGGACTTCTTAAGAAGTAAGGGTGGAACTAAAAGAGCACTTTTTTTTTTTTTTTTGAATATGTTACAAACTATTCTCACTAGAAGTGTGATTGCCGACTCTAGGCAGGAGTTTTATTGCTCTATATTTGGTGAACGAAGAAGTTTTTTCCAAAATAAACTGCCAACATATGAATGTGTTCTTAGATGCTGTTTTGAAGATAGATACAATTTGTCCCTCGTGACAAACAACAAAAATGGAAGTTTCTCTAAAGTATCTTCTACAGTAGCAAAACAAATGGAATGTTTGTATGATAAAGCATCTATTCCTTCGTTGTCTGACTGTGCAAAGAAGTTCCTAAAATAGGAGGGTACTCGGAAATTAATGAACACAAATACAGTCTTATTGAAGATACGGAGTACGAGCAAGATGAATACAAACCAAGTACATCGACTAAAATGGCAGATGAGAAGTCAACCTAGCTCAACAGCGATCGGTTCGGAGTTCCTGATCGGGCAACAGACGTTGAGATGATAACTGATACATATTCTTCCTGTGTGATTGATAAGTGTAAAATAAGAAGAGACAAGAGTCGTGCTAGGACGAATTTAAAAAGTCAATTCACACCTTCTGAGGATCTTGGGGTCTTTTATTGACGGACGAAAATATGATACTTTGTTCGTCGAAAAGTTGAATGCCAAGCAATTTCGCAGGAGTCAGAAAAAAGAACACTATTCTCTTATCCAGGAACCTGGATCAACTTATATTGGACATGTATCTCCTTCCTCGAGTTCATCAAATGATATAACTCAAAGCATTATTTTTCGTTTGTCTCAACTATTTTTTTTTTTTTTTTATTGAAAAGTAATATCCAAATAGCCGAAATGGGCTTTGACAGATATGTAATTTACAAATAAATTTAAAATTAACATTTAGCAATAAATAATTAAATTATACATGAGTCTTCTTGTCTTTGGTCCACTAAATATTGCTTGACACTCTTAACAAACTCTGTTTCATTTTGCTGTTTGATCTCGTTTGGTAATTTGTTGTATATTTTGATGCCTTCTGTAAGTATTCGTTTTTCGCCTATTTTGGTTTTATGTGTGACAAAATTTAGTTCTTGATTTCCTCTGGTGCTGTATTGATGTACGTCGGCTCTTGTTGTTATTTCTATATCTTCGTCTTGGGTTTGTTTGTTTAAAATTTTCCTTACCAATTTTATGGTCTCCAGCTTTCTAAGTTCTTCTATTGTTAAGGTTTTTGTTTTACGGTATACTTCAGTTGTTGCAGTATGCCTTGGTAGTCTGTGCAAAGCTTTTAATAGTTTATTTTGGCTTCTTTGCAATTTGTCTAAATCTTTTTTGTTTCCTGTTGCCCAGAATGATATTAGGTAAGTCAGCTTGCTTTTAATATAGGCTTCATATATCAGTTTCCTTTCCTTTTCCTGCAGTACATCAGCTACCTTATGCGCTAGTCCATTATAATATGCCATTTTTTTGTTTTGAGCTCTTATGTGTGATGTCCACTTTAAATTTTTGTCAAGAATAAGACCTAAGTATTTAATTTTTGTTTCTTCACTAATAGCATCATTTCCGATTTTTATATTTAGGTTATGGTTTTTTATTTTGTTCTCAAAATGTATCAGATAACATTTTTTGCTGTTTATCGTTAATTTTTTTGTGTTTGTCCATTTAAGTAGTTTGTTAATGTCATTTTGAATTTGTTCTTGCGTTGTTTTGTTATCATTATTTACATAGAAAAACGCAGTATCATCCGCATATATCATTATCTTACCAGAAAAATTGTACAGATCCAGGTCATTTATATATAATAAGTATAGGTAAGGACCCAAAATGGATCCTTGGGGTACCCCAAAATTTATATTTTCCCATTCACTGACTTCGCTTCCAACTTTTGTGTACTGCTTTCTATTTGTTATATAAGATCTGAACAGTTCAAGCGCTTTCCCTGCCACTCCCATTTGTTTTAATTTTTTTATTAATATTGACGGTTCTACTGTGTCAAACGCCTTTTTAAAGTCTAATATAAGAGCAGTTACACATTTTCCTTCGTCCATTTTAGTTTGTATGAAATTTAATAAATTTGCCATAGCTGTTTTGGTGCTTTTTTGCTTCTGGAAACCATGCTGTGCCTTTGAAAGTATGTTTAAATTTTGTATGTGCGTTGCCAGTTTATTGTGTAGTATTGTTTCAAATATTTTGCTAAATACAGTTAAATTTGCGATTGGTCGATAGTTGCTGGGATCCGTTTCTTTACCAGATTTGTGAACAGGTGTGATTCTAGAAATTTTTAATTCTTCCGGGAAAACTCCTAGTTTAAAGTAGTTGTTTATTAATTTTGTTATGATTGGTGCAATAATGTTTTTTAGTTCTTTTATTAGTTTTGGTTTGATATTATCATAACCTGCTGCGGAGTTTGATTTAAGTTTGTTGATCGTTCTTATTACCTCCTTATATGTTGTCGGTTGCATATACATGGATGATGTGGCCGCGTACTTTTTTTCATCCTTTCCAAGATTTTCTCCGTTTATTTTCTTAGCTAGGTTCTCACCTACATTAATAAAATAGTTATTTAAAGTTGTCGCTATTTGTTTTTTACTCGAGGTATTATTTCCACTTTTAGTTGTTAGTTCTTTGATGTCATTTGCCTTAAGTGTTTCTCCGTTTTCTAGATTTTTAATAATAGTACAACAATATCATTACAAAAACTAAAAGTAGTAGCGTGTGATGGCACTGTAATCAACACTGGATGGAAAAATGGTGTCATACACCGGCTAGAAAATCAGTTTGAACGCCCGCTACAGTAGAGCATATGCCGTCATTTTGACAGTTACCCATTGATTTTATTTTATTAGTTTTTGTACATCTATAACGGTATAGATGTGAACTGTTAAGTGGTTTATTTTGACTAATTGTTAAGTATATTTTTAATAAGGATATTTGTTTAGTTGCCTCTTTCCAAAAGAATTTAATTATATTTATTCTTTTGTTTATTACCTTGTTTTGATAGTATGCAACCCAGAACACTCCTCATTGGTTTTTAGTTTTCTCGACATTGGCAACTTTGTGTTTTTTTGTTTAAATAATCTTCTACGAACTTAACAAGGTTTACGCTTTCCTTTTCCATTTGATCGCTGAAGCCGTTTGGTTGGGAGTAAGCTTTGGCTTAGAATTTGGATAGAATTCCAAAGATGTGTAGTAATTCTCCTGGTTGAATGGCACAGGGCCGGATAAAGCATTAATTGTGTCGTATGAATACTCAGGGTGAGTTAATAGTTTTTTTTTGAGTGTATCTTTTTCTATTACCCACGAGGTTTTCCATTTTAGTCAGCGATGTGTTTCATTCTGCAGTTTTGTTGAGCTATTTCCATCGTTTGAAAGGTTAATTTTTGAAGATTAAAAACCTCTTAGACCATGGGTAAGTTTGACGTTTTGTGGTTTTTTCAGGATGCTTAGGCGTCATACTGTTTTAAGTACAAGTTTGCTGGTCTTGAATACGTATTTTTTATGTTGGAGGTTTTTTGTAAGACTTTTTATGTCAGATTTGTTGTGAAGGAATGGTTTTTTTTTACCCTGAACTTGTTTTGGATAATGGCAAGTTCTTACGTTACTGAAAAGCCATCCTGGAAAATCTGACATAGTGCACTCTACCAGGGCCCCAACTGCGTTCAGGTCGTACCAAATTTGAATATTTATGTTAGAGAACAAACACTACACTCTTTATACGTTTGTGTACTTTTGAGTCGAGAGTTCGACATAGTCTTCAACTTTTAAATTGTAGTTATTTTAAATATATTTTTTTGTCATCGATAATATTTTATCTGTTAATTTAGTCTATTAGACTTTGGTTTTTGTAAACCATATACGGCCATATAAGGGTGCACCAAAATTATAAATCGAACAAATATTTAATATTACATGAAAAGTGGTCACTTCAACATCGGTGAAACAAATATATCTTTGATTTATTTTTTTTTAACTTGACTTTTAATAACCACCCTTAATCTTTAGTAAGATTGTGTCTGATTTACTTAGACTTTACCAACTGGCCTTATACACGTAAGTATCGAAAAACAACATTTGCCCATCGACCTATCTCTCCGCTGAAAAGCTGCCGTTCGCCATAGCCCTCGAGTTGAGGTTACAAACTGCAGGGCCTAAAACTATTAGTGGGTCAATCGGACAACTGTTGTAACAGCTCACTAACTGTAAAAAAACTTCGGTTTTCTGATATAGACAGGAATTTTTTGAGCAAAGACCAACAGTATTTTTTGGATATTTCAAATGCATTAACCTTGGGACATTGTCTAAAAGACTTGGCAAATTGGGACTTTGTCCCATTCCAGATGGCTAACTGCGGCCAACCGAGTTCTTAGGTTGTATATAAGTTTATCAGATCCATCCGGACATTTTAAAGAAATAGTTGGTTACATCTTAAAATCATACGTGCCTGTGTGGTTTGCCATAAAAAAGAACAAATATTTTTTTGACGGACAAAACATGTCTTAAAAGCAATCCAAACATCACGGTATTTATCCAGTAATACAACGAAATGCGTTATTTGCGCACCCAGAGATTATTCTGATGGCAATTCTTGTCGATAAAAGAGAACATATTCGGATGCTAGGTTACAGAAGGATCTTAAAAGCAAGGCAAACCGTTCCCAGGAAAAGTCTGTTAAAAATTTCGTACTACCAAAAATAAACTTTCAAGCTTCAGATTACATTAAAATTATTAATTAGAATTCTTGTACAATGTATTCTCCCCCCTTGTTGCGGGACCTAAGTGACAATGATATTAAATCAATTATCAATTCTGACAGTACGCCCATCAGAGAAATACAAAATTTTCCCTGCCACACCCAGGCTGTGCAGAGGTGCCTCCAATTTGTGACACAGGCCTCGAATAAAGTATACGGACATAAGGCTAGAGATGGCTATATCATAAAATCTAGATCGCTTATGTTTAATTTCTTTAAAAAATCAGACTGTAGTAGATATGAGAAAGTAAAAAACAGTCCAAACATCCAAAGAATCCTACCAACAATTTGGTGGATGGTTGGGTAGGGTGGAACTCGACGTGCAACCACCTCCACGTGGGGAGTTCTTGGTCGTTTTTTTAACAAAACGAGCGAAGAGTTGCAGAGTGAAAATTGCGAAAAATTTGTAAAATTCTGTTTTATTTTAAGACGTTGCGCAAACGGAAAAACATAGATAAAAACATCTATAATCAGAATTTAAATTATTTTGATTATTTAAGCCATAAAACAAAAAACAAAGCGTGTTTATTTTAAAAGTTTTAACCAATTATAAAAATTAGTAAAAAGGATTCATAAACATTAGGTACGATTTTAATTTTTGTATGCCGTTTTTCTTTATCACAATAGGCAACTTTTTGTAACTAAAGCGTACCAAAAAAATGTATTAATTTTTTCGACCCAATCTAATATAGATGGTTGTTGGCATTTAAGATCAATTGGTTTTCAGAAAACGCGTTAGAAGCACCCGACTGTAGGTCACTAGATTGTGCCACCAGAGCCTTCAAATCAGTGTTTCCCACGGTGTCTTCGGCAAAAATGTTGGGCAGATCGTTAATATATATTAAAAATAAAATAAAAGGGGCCCTGGATTGAACCTTCTGGAACTCCACAGTTAATCAAACCCTTTTGCCGATTTTACTTCACCTACCATAACTTGTATAGTGTTGCCCCTTCTGAAATCAAATTATTTAGCACAACATATTTTAGAGAAGATTGGCAATAATAAGATAGGTGACCTATCATAGGTCTATAGTTGTTTATGTCATCAGCAATGCATATTTTAGTGTATGCCAAACCAAATTATGTTAAAAAACTTAATTGACTTATATTATTATTAATTTTATTTAATAAAGTTTATTATTATTTTTTTAATATTAATAACTAGATCTTAGGATGTTTGAGCCACAAATCATCTAAAGTTTGATTTGAAGAAAACATCTTGAATATATTTTTTTTAGGTAATGTTAGATGCTGCCATTGTAATGATGCAACAGTATTCAGCAGCTGCTGCAATTTCCTCGCAAATACCAATACGAATTCCATCAAATACAGTGCAACCAAATTCTTCTTTGCATAATGCTACCAGAGTTAATCCTTCCAACGAAGCAAATTCAAGTAGACAGAATGGTGTTTTAACAAGTAATACTCCTGAACCACTGACTAATTCAGATAAAGAGGCCTATGTTTCAAACCTTAATGGAGAAAGCAGGTAAATTATATCATAAATAAGTTTAGTATCGTGTTAAAAGTTTTATTATTATTATAAAAAAAATAGTTAGTCAAATCTATAAATAAAATTTTATAAACTGGGACAAATTTTAAATACATAGTTGCGAGTAGTTCGGAGAGTATTTCACATATAATAACGGTGTCAAACTACCGCTAAAAGAAATAAATCAACAAATATTAACATACAGGGTGTTCCAACGAAAACTTGTACCCCCCCAAACGTTTTATCGGATGAGTGTGGACAAAATTCCTTGGACACGTCAATTTTTATTTTTAGGGGGACGAATTTTTCACGCCCCCACCCGCACCCCTACACGCTCCACCCCGCCCGCCCCCTAAATTTTAAATTGTAAGGGGGGTTGAGTGATATATCATTTTAAAGGTCTTTTAATTCTTAATAAGGTTCTGTATTTTTTTAAATCTGTTGGTTAGTTTTGGAGAAATTGCTATTTGAAGTTTTAAATTTGGTAAAAAAAATAAAACAAAAAAACTGTAAATCAACGAATGTATTGTTTAAAGTGATTTCCTCCAACCTCCATGCAATAGTACAGACGTTGATTAAAATTATTTCTAACATTTTGAAATACGTCTGGCGTTAATAACCGTCATTCTCTAATAATTCTTTCCCTCAATTCCTGAAGAGTCTGGTGGAGTGGCATAAACTTTTGATTTCAAATGTCCCCACAAAAAAAAATCTAACGGTGTTAGATCAGGAGATCTAGGGGGCCACTCTATAGGACCCCTTCTTCCAATCCAACGTACTGGAAAATGTCCGTCCAAAAATTGTCGTACCTCAAGAGTATAATGCGGAGGTGCGCCGTCCTGTTAAAATGTAATTTGATCTTCAAATAAATTATTATCATTATCTAGAATTTCGGTAATCATTGGATCAATAAGATCTTCCAACATTTCTAGATAAATGTCTCCATTGAGGTTGCCGTCTATGAAAAATGGACCAACAAGATAGTCCCCTAAAATTCCGGCCCAAGCATTTAACTTTTGGGGAACTTGGGTGTGGGGTTCATGGAGCAAATGTGGATTAGTATCGCTCCAATAGCGACAATTATGTCTATTCACTTGTCCATTTAACATAAAAGTGCACTTATCCTAAAAACATGTATTATACAAAAGATTAGGATTAATAATCAACTGCTCACTGAAATATTCTCAAAACTGTAACCTGCGATCAGGGTCATCTTCATTAATTTCTTGAACCAGCCGAATTTTGAAAGGATGAAACTTGTTCATTTTCATGATGCGAAACACACTGGTGGCGGATACGCCAGAGGCTTGAGATAATTTCCTGATAGACTGTGTATTATCCATTTGTACATGACCCAACACAGCAACTTCTATAGCTTCATTTCTTACTGGACGGTTTGCCTCACGTTTTTTGTTGTGGATGGAACCCGTAGTTTGAAACTTAGCTACTAATTGTTGAACGTATTGGTAACTTACGTTTTTTTCGGGATGATTATTATTAAAAATTCGTGCCGAGGCGTTTGCACAATCATTATTTCGATAATAGGTTGCAATAATTTCCGTTCTTTCTTCAATGGAGTATACCATTTTGAGAATACGTTGTAAGGTTCACAACGTTAAACTAAAAAGGTTCAGAAAGCTAAACTGATAACGACTTATTGAACAGAGCAATAGGCATTTACTAATTATTCTTGATAAATGCATTTAAATAAATCCGTGTGGCGCGTGCGCGCGTTACCATGGCAACCTCATAAAAAAATGTCATGCATGCATGTACTTTGAACATTAAATTCTTTAATTTACAATTTTGTTGTTTTTTTATTAATCAAATTTAAAACTTCATAGCAATTTCTCCAAAACTAACTAACAGATTTTAAAAAAATTACAGAACCTTATTAAGAATTTAAGGGGCGGGCGGGGTGGAGTGTGTAGGGGTGCGGGTGGGGGCGTGAAGTATACATCAAAATTCGTTCCCCTAAAAATAAAAATTGACGTGTCCAAGGAATTTTGTCCACACTCATCCGATAAAACGTTTGGGGGGGGGGGTACAAGTTTTCGTTGGAACACCCTGTATAATAACTTTTATTACCCATTAACAATAAGTTGTAACGAATGCTTAACATTTAAGGCGTTGGCGCCCAATCCTTCTGAGGATTAAACTTGCTGCAAGGCCCACAGCTCCAGTAAAATGAGGAAAACTCTAGCCGCGTTAAATTTGACGTTTGATTAAACGTCATAAGGCATCAGTGGGTCAATGCCGGTTAATTATCTTTGCAGTCTTCTGTTTGCTCTGTTTAAGGGGTCTTTGTTAAGCGACTAACTGGATATTTTTTATTTTCTGTAAGAAAGTGAACAGTGAGTGGCCTTGCAGCTGCGCTGCGTATTTGCAATATTTTTCTTATGTTCTCTGCTGATTCCAATTTCTTGGGCCGTTAGGTTCAGCATGATTTCGCGACTCCGGCTAATCCTGCACTTACTCCATGGCAGTTGGGAAGTGTGGAATTTTGGGATAGGTATACCTATCTATAGACAAATTTACATTCTTTTAATTTAACGGACGGACTAAAATGAATAAAATCACGCACTATGCAGGTGATATTCGAAAACTCAAACAAAAACATTGAACAGGGCCGTATTTAAAGCTAAAGATATTCAAACGATATTTAATTATAAAAATATTAATCGTATCATAATAAAAAATAAAAAAAATCCTACATAATTAAAATCATTAACTTCAGGTGTTTGATCGCTTGGTCGCTTTTAGTATCTTCAACGTTATCCTTTACATGTTAAACGTACTTTTCTATGGAACGCTGTTTTAGTTTTTATTAACAACTAAAATAAGAATTCATATTTTAAAACAAGGGTACGTGCTTCCTATACATTTTCCCTATAAAAATTATTCAATTCATTTATCAAATTCGTATTTCCATTTTCGGAAAAAGTAAAAATAAAAGAAAACTATCAATTTAAAACGAGTATTTGAAGGTGTTTACATATTTAAACAAAATTTTAAAAGTATAGAAATTTGCAGAACATTATAAAATATGTGTACCTAACAACGAAATTTCACTTTTATCTTATATCTTAGTCTTATATTTATTTGGTTTTCGACAAATCTCAATTTCCGTTAACGAAAATTAATATCTGTTCACGAAAATAGAACAGTTATTTTAATTAATGAGTAAATAACTTTCTTTATAAACAATTTCAATGGTGTATTAATTTATTTTGTTCTTTAATTTCTCTGGTACATGAATTTACATGCTGCGTGTGCTGTTTAGTTACAATTTCTTTGGTTTATGTATTTTTTTCCATTTCAATTTCAGTGTTAGGTACATTTTTGGCACCAATTAATTAATTAATTCTTATTATCGGAACTAGCACCATCTAGTGTCGCCCAAGTGAACTAGCGGTAGTTCAGTTGTTGACAAGAGTCTAGCATCCATTCACAGATCCACTTGGGTTTTGTTGTTCCAAGAGTTCGCTTCGCTGAATGAAAGAGTATGAAAATATTTGACTTCGTGATCCTGGAGGGATAAAATCGGAAACCCAGCACAAAAATACGCCGGTCAGTGCCAAATATACAAAATCTACAATATATTAATTGATTTACGAATGATTTCCAGGGGGGTGAAACTCATACAGGAATAAGCGCAACAAGCGCCTTCCTAGCAATGTATGCCATATATTCTTTTTGTGGCATAAGTCACAATTGTGGCCTAAGTCATCTTTTTTAATAGGTAATTATTATAATTGTCAAGTTTGACTTCTTAAACCATATAAAGAATAATTACCACGATAAAGATCTTTTTCTATTTATGATTTATTATATATGAACTATTTCTAATACCTTAAAGTTACAGTAAGTAAATAAATTAGTTGCTTTTATAATGTGTTTTATAGATTGATATGCCTATTAAAATTAGTGTATTATAACGATTTACTATTTAAAAACATATAAATAAATATTTCTTTTTCTATGATTTCCACGATGGATGGGTGATCTGTCGTATGGTGCATGATTGGAATTTAACTATAAAATGGAGTTTGAGCAATGAAAAATGTATTATATTATTTATTATCTGTAATTTTAGGTAATAATTTTTTTGCATTTTGAGTTCTTTACAATTTAATTTTATTTAGATACTCTCTTCTCCATAGCACAATTTGTTCTGTTTCTATCAATAAGCTATTCCGCCCTCGTTTTTGCCATTTAAAATTTAATGCTTCAATTTAAATGTGTAAAATTTGGCAACATGGTATCTTAATTCACTTCCTTTAATATGGACTGTAGGTATTTTATTTCGGAAAACACTTTTCTTCTAATCGCATGCTGAACAGCATCGTCCAGCAAGATTTTATAATGCTTTTACATATTTCATTTTTATTATTTGCTATTATTACTGTAGCGAGTACCGCTCTGGATCTCGTAATGATGAGTCATCGCCGGAGAGTCGGCGCCCGAGCGATCGAGAACAGTGTGGAGCTCGCTGGAATGTTCGGGAAGGCGCTTGCGTGACCTGAATCACGTTCGCATTGAATATAAAAGGAACAGCAGCATGGAGCAGTCAGTCAAGCTTTGGTACTCGCGACGAAATAAATAAATAGACTCTTGTTCAGTAGTGATATATAAATAATTATTATTTAAGTTAGTATAGTTTCGTAGTGTTTTAATTATAATTAAGTTATAAAATAAATAGTTTAGTTCGTTAATAAACCAGTGCGTGTAAACAGTAAACAGTAAAATTTTAAAAACGTTACATTACTAAAGACTAAACAACGGCATACTCCTAATTTGCTTACGACTTATAAAGCAACATTATTAATTCTTACGTTAGTACGTTCAGTTTCCATGGAATGTTTTATGAACTTATTGCTTTTTTAAAACCGGTCGTTAGAAAGATGCAGACCGTAATAATTCCCGACTTGTGCAATTTCACAACACTAAATACCTCGGGTAGAGAGGGCAAGAAATAATGGCTACAAATCCGTCCGTTGAAATGCCGGACTGCCGTACCTAATGCCTTTGTGCGTACGCGCTTGTCCAGCATTTATTTACTTTCACTATTTATAGTACAACAAAACTAAATATAAACAAATAATTAAAGCATTTTTAGGGTTAAAATAAGACGAGAAATTCAATGAAACCATCAGAATTAATAAAAACAAATGACCAATGACAAAAAAACAACTTTTTTGCTGTAGCACAAAATGCTAGTTTAGTAGTATTTTAGTAATGCGTAAAACATTCCGTAGTTAACTGTACACCTGACCAGCCAACGTATTGGTTCGTCTAAATATACTTTGGATAATTTTGGGTTTTAAAAAATATTAAATAAGAAAATAGTACAAATAATAATTTACCATGATTATTGATAGATAGAAGAAGATAAATAAAAGTAATTTATTTTTTTAGTTTATCCAGTACAATGAATAATGAAATTGGTACGGAGTCGGACCGAAGTTCACCGTCTCCGGAGGAAGAAGTAAGAAGAAGAAGACTGCAAAAGTTTTTGCAAAATGAACAGAATGAACAGCAGTAAAAGTGCGTGAAAGTTATATGATTTTTTTTATCTTGCAATGAAGATTGACTTTTATATATGCGGGTTTAATTCTTCTCGTACCATTTAAAACAACTTGTGTCACTTTTATAATATTTTAATTGGATTAGTAGATATACATTGGATATACCTAAATTATTAACTTTAAGGGCCTTTTGCACTGACAAATATTTAAATTAAGTATTATTTAAACTGAAAATATTTAACTTAATGGTATTTATTTTAAATTATACTTAACGATAAGTGGTGATGCCTGTGCTATTTAAATGTGAGACCAGATTCAACATATTTGTCTATATAAACGGTCCTAGTGGTACGAGTTTTTAAAGTCAAGAAATAGTTTTTAAATTGTGGCATGAATTCACTAAAAAAATATTATAGAAATGCCAAAGGTATATGTGCTTAATTAAAAGGTTTGTATGTATAAAAATACTTTTGACTTTAAGAGGTTATAATAAATTGTATACCTAATTAGAAGAATTAATTTATATTATTTAAAACCACTTTTATTGAACCAAATAAAATGTCATGTTTAAACTAGTAGGTATGATTTTATATTGCATTATCAAAATACGGGTATTTTGATTTAATTACCACATCATTGTCCTAAAAACAGAAAACAGAATAATTCTAAAATAAAAATATGTCAAATAAAAATAGGGGTTTCATGAAGAATTCTAAGAAGATTTGGCCTTTTTAATATCGCCATGTGATCCCTTGATTTTTCACAATCTTGTGAAAATCATTATTGTTTGTTAAAACGAGTAGCCCTTATGCAACTTTAGAGAGTATACGGGGTGTTTTTTTTTTGTTTTTGATTTTGAAACTTTAAAAATTAGAAGAATATTTTTCTAAAATTCATTTTGCGGATACTACTAAATCGATTCACTTGATATTTACAGGTTTTTACGTAGAAGCCCATGAATTCAGAAAAATTCGGTTGAAAAAATATATATCCCTATTTATAAATAAATGCTTGTCGAGAATCGAGAACGTGTCTCGACACGGCAACCGATCATTGCAATGCGTCGGTCGCCACACGTTGGGTTGGGTTGGGTTGGGTCTACAATTATCAAAACATGGCTTATTTTGGTACACATTTTTAAGAATACTAAATGTATATAATTATATTTGTGAAAGTGAAAAACAAATTTGAAATGTTTTCATAAAATGAAAAAATATTTTGATGAATAAAAATTATATTATTAAAAATTATAGACTCTTATCAATGTATATAATATTTTTTATCCTTTTAAAAAAACCATTATAATAATTTACTCAAATAAAAAGATAAACTGCAAGCGTCCACAACCTTCCGCAGATTGTTGATGCGGGTGTCTTCAGTACAAACGAGTATTAAAATGCTATAAATCGCTCTAGGGACCCTTGTTAAAAAGATCGCTTGGTAGAACTGGATAACAACGTATGGGGACAAGCCTATTAAATTGTGGTAAGAAAATTCGGGACAAAAGCTCATAACGAGCAGAACAGAAAAGATGGGCAAATCCCTTTTTCCCATAGCAAAGCCCACGGAATTAAGAGGCTTTACGGTCCAACCAGATGAGGTTCCCCCGGTAACAGTGAAGGAATTAATTTCAGAGGCAAGAATTGTGTGAAAGGCGCCAGGGCCGGATGAAATTTTACCCAAAGCAATAAAATGGGCAGTAAAGTCTGCAGTTAAATGGGCAGCGGCGGTGTTTACTAACCTCCTAAAAAATTGGACCTATACTGAAGACTTGAAAACTGCTTAGCTGGTACTGATACCGAAGAATACAACTGCAGGGGAAGAGGCGTACATACCTTTGTGCTTGATTGACTTGTATGTAAAACTCTACGAGAAGAATTCGCCAAGAGCTAGAGGCTGAAAACAACCAACACGGTTTCAGACCCGACAGGTCCACTGAAACGGCGTGCCGCAGGGTGTCCTTCACATGTAGGAAAATATGTGTCCTGGCGTAGCGGCATACCTTTAAAACATAGTGGTAAAGGTGGGCGAGGGGACGACAATTCCCATCTCATGCGAAGTTTCCCAGGGGTCATACTGAGGCCTTTGCTTTGGACCATAATGTACGATCCGGTGATCAATTTGGCGGTTCCTTTCAATGGTAGGTGTTGGAAGGTCGTGATAAGATATGGAAGACAGGCTTGAATACGTATTAGATTGGGTGAAAAAAAAATATTTTTGTTTTCAGAACGCTTTAGTAAGGAAAAGTTTTGCAAAAATCGCTCTTTTTTATTAAATTTTTATAAGTTAGTTAAAACTAAAATAAACACGCTTTATTTTTTTATGGTTTTATGGTTTAAATAATCTAAATAAATTAAATTCTGATCAATAATCTATGTTTTCCGTTTGCGCAACGTCTTAGGATAAAACAGAATTTTACAAATTTTTCGCAATTTTCACTCTGCAACACTTTGCTTCTTTTGTTAGAACAAAACGACCCAGAACTTACCACGTCGAGGTGGTTGCAAGTCCAGTTCCACCCACACCCTACCCAACCAGCCACCCAATTGTTGGTGGGATTCTTTCTCATATTTACTACACATTTAAAGTCCGATTTTTTAAAGAAATGAGGCATAATCGATCTAGACTTTAGTTTTGCTCGGATATACCCATCTCTAGCCTCATGTCCACATACTTTATTCAAGGCCTGTGTCACAAATTTGACGTACCTCTCCACAGACTGGATGTGACAGGGAAACTTTTGTAGTTCTCTGATGGGCGTACTGTCAGAATTGATTAGTGATTTAATATCATCGTCACTTAGGTCCCGCAGCAATGGGGAAGGATACATTACACAAGAATTCCAATTAATAATTTTAATGTAATCTGAAGCTTGAAGGTTTATTTTTGGTAGCACGAAATTTCTAACAGTCTTTTCCTTTGGGACGGTTTGCCTTGCTTTTAAGATCCTTCTGTAACCTAGCTTCCAAATATGTTTTCTTTTATCGTATTTCTATCAGAACATTCTCTGGGTGCGCAAATAACGCATTTCGTTGTATTACTGGATCGTCAAAGTAATTCGTCGGATAAATACCGTGATGTTAGGATTGCTTGAAAAACATGTTTTGGTTCGTCAGTAAAATATTTGTTTTTTTTTATGGCAAACTACACAGGCTTATATACAACTTATATACAACCTAAGAACTCGGTTGGCCGCAGTTAGCCATCTGGAATGGGACAAAGGACCAGGGTCCCAATTTTTTAAGTCTTTTAGACAATGTCCCAAGGTTATTGCATTTGAAATATCCAAGAAATTCTGTTGGTCTTTGCTTAACAAATTCCTGTCTATATCAGAAACCGAAGAATCTATGGGTTCATAATCGACCACAGAAAGTTTTTTACAGTAAGTGAGCTGTTGCCGGATTGACCCACTAATAGTTTTAGGCCCTTCAGTTTTACCGTCAATATATTGGAAAATGTGGCGAAATGGAAGCTCATTAAAATGCAAGAGGCATATGCTACACTGTTGTAGGGCAAAGTCAGTAATACATCACGTACCTTTTAACACCTTTATTGTTAGTACATTGTAACTTCACGACTGGGGACCAACTCTGCTGTTGGTGACCTAGTTTGGTCTTACCTAGCACCAGTATTGACCGATCAGCAATACGTGTACAATACGTGTACTGACGTGGCCAATACCACGCACTACATCTCCCCTTTCGTGATGAATGTACTTTATTTTGGCCTCAAATAAAGAACATTCATAAAATGTTGGTTTTAACAAACACAAATATCAACTAAACCTAAATAAATTAATCCTAGATAACTAAACTTAACAACCACTAACTGACCTAAGATACAAGATAAAATTACGTGTTGGAGTAGTAATTTGCATTTTAGCGTTATTTTATTTGGGGTCTTATTACACTCAATGTCAAAACGTTTATGACTTATCTAACAGCTACTTAATCACTTTTGTTTATTTACGCACTCACTTTCTCTCCACTGTGCAATTTTTTGATACTAAACTATACTATTTTAACAACTTATATAATTTGCAAAAGTAAATACTTAACCTTAGTTTTTATTAAACGGTTTTATTCTATTTTTATGCACCGTTAAGTGTTTACCTTTATATAAAACAGTACAATTAACTATGTCACAACTTATAACTTTGTAAGGACCCTTATACCACGGATCAAATTTAGTTCTAGTCTCATTTCGAATCATAACGAAGTCTCCTGAATTAAACTGAGATATTTTTGAATTACGGTCATAATCAGATTTACGTTTGTACTTGGCTTTAAGAATAAAATCCCTGGCGCGTATATTAGCTGTTTGCAGCCTATATCTTACTTCTTGGTAATATGCATCTAGGTTATACAGAGGATCAATGGAGTTATTCGATTTTGGTACGTTGTCTTGCTGGCCAAACACTAGCTCAAAAGGAGTGTAATTATGATATATGCTGGGTGTCGTGTTATAACAAAAACTGTAATAGTTTACCCACTCATCCCAATCAGTATGAGAATCGTTAATGTACATTCCGATATATTCGTTAAGAACACGATGGTTTCTCTCACATCCTCCGATTGTCTCACTATGATAAGCTGTAGAAAACTTTTGGCTTATACCAAGTAGTTCAGATAATTTTTGCAAAATCTCATTTTTGTACTCAGTGCCTCTATCAGTCCTGATTTCTTTAATAGGCCCATATATTAGGATGAACTTTTCCAAAATTGCTTTTGCGACAGTTAAAGCCTCTTTGTTTGAAATTGGTATGACCACAATATATTTGGTTAATTCACACTGAATTGTTACCGCATACGTGTTTCCACCTGCTGATATTTTAAATCGACCAATCGTGTCAATAGTAATTATGTCGAACGCCCTTTGTGGGGTTGGTGTTATTACCATTTGCTCCTTATGGCCTATTTTGCTTTTATTGAGTTGGCATTTTGCACAACTTTTTACGTAATTCGATACGTCACGAGACATACCTTTCCATCTGTACCTCATTCTTAACGTCTTTAAAAGTTTTTTCTGTTCACTATGACCTCCTGTAAGTGGATTATCGTGAAATTTTTCTAGCAGAATATTTTTATCTTTTCTATTGGTTATTAATTTTGGCTCGTCGTATAAAATTACCTTTGTTTTCCTTAGTATATCTTGTCCTATTTCTTTAAATTTATTTATTGTGCACATATTGAATATAGGATCGTTATTTTTTAATCTGACGTCATTAAATTTATATTCACTAGCCAATTCATCTAGCTTAAACAAGAGTTTTTCTAATAAAACTTTGCCTTTAGTGATATTTTCTGATAATACTAGTTTCGATTCACCTCTAAATTTTCCTAGTTTTTCCACAATTATCCTAAGATAATTGGGCGTAATCATAAATTTTAAGGTAGGTAATTTTACAACTGATAAGTAATCATTATTTACAATTTCTAAAATTTTTAGAATTTCCACTTTGTCACTTTTTTGTGAAACTGGTTTCACTTGATTTTTGTCTTTTGTCATTGACCTCGTAATTGCTAATATTTGCTTAGCGTTTTCGGAAATTGATTTGTGTTCGCTTATCGTTATTCTTGATAGAGCGTCTGCTCCTACGTTTTCTTTTCCTTTTATGTCAGTTTCGATGAAGGATTTTTCATTGCAAATAAATAAATAAGTGGCTTGTGATCTGATTTAACAATAAATTTTTTACCATATACTATATCTATAATAGATACGGTCTGAAATGTCCAATAGCCCAATGTATAGCTGCTAATTCTTGTTCAATAGTGGCTTTGTTTGATTCGCCTTTTGTAAATGTTTTTGAAGCATAAGCAATATGCAGCTCTTGACCTTCAAAATATTGTGCAAGTACTGCTCCACATGCCTCTTTTGATGCATCTGTTGTCAAAATGAAGTCTTTACTGAAGTCTGGATATTGAAGAATTTTAGGACTTAACAAAGCCAGTTTTTCGAATGCATTATCGCAATCAGTTGTCCAAATAAAGGTACAATTTTTCCTAGATAATTTATTTAATGGTCTTGCTAGATCAGCAAAATTTGGAATAAATCGCCTATAATAATTGCAAAATGCAACAAATCTTTTGACCGCGTCAGCGTCGGTTGGCTTTGGAAATTTCTTAATTACGTCAAATTTTGACTCGTCTGGTAATATGCCTTTACTTGTGATTTTATGACCCAGAAAGGTTACTTCATTTTGGAAAAATTTGCATTTCTCAGCGTTTAACTTTAGATTAAATTTCCTACATGTTTCAAAAACATTTCGTAAATTTTGTAAATGATGGTTTTCTGAGCACCCTATTACTATTAAATCATCCATGTACAAGAAAGCTTTTTCTGGAGTAATTCCTGTAAAGGCTATACTCTATCATACGTTGAAAACTATTAGGACTTATCTTCAGCCCAAACGGGAGTCTGTTAAATCTATAAGAACCATTGACCGTACTAAAAGTTGTCATGTCGCGCGCGCTTTCATCTAGAGGTATTTGATGAAATCCTGACTTTAGGTCCAATGTTGAGAACCACTTCTCTCTGCCGAGTTGATCGAGAATGTCATCGATTCTAGGCAAAGGAAATTTATCTGCCACTAGTTTTTTGTTCAGTTGCCTATGACTTTTTGGGCACTAACAAAACAGGACTATTATAAGCCGCTGTTGACGGTTCTATAATTTTATCCTTAATCATTTTATTTACCTGCGTATTAATTTCTGATGATTGTGTATGAGGAATTCTATAATTTCTTGTATATACTGGGGTTTCATCTGTTAATTTAATTTTTTGAGAATAAAAGTTATTTGTTGTTAACTCATCATCCTTTAAACCAAAAATATCCGAAAACTCCTTGCATAGATCAATTCTATTTTTGACAAAATTTGGAATTTCTGTGTTTAACTCCTGTAATAATGCCTTTTCTCTATTAATATTATTATTGCTATTTATATTATAAACCATGTAATTGTTAAGGCTTGATGTTTTTATGTTTGTTGTTTTTATTTTAACACTTTCGAAATTTGTATTTAGTATTTTGGCATATGGACTGCTGCTTGATATAACTATGCCTGCGATGTACACTCCTGTGGCTATTTCATTATTTAATATCACACTATCTTCATCTAAGGTTTCCAATACTCTTATTCTTCTAACGATTTCTGACCTAGGTGGAACAATTAAAGTATCTTCTTCCTGACTATCGTAAATTGGCAATTCTAGATCTATGTTAGGCGTGTTCAATGTTAGGATCCACTCGTTATAATCTAGTTGACATCGATATTGTGAGATGAAGTCTCTTCCTAAAATGCCATCAGCATAGATTGGAAACTGCTGATCTATTATATGAAAAGTGTGTTCTATAGCATGATTATTTACAAAAATTTTGGTTGTCGTAGTTCCTATTGAACTAGTAATACCGTCTGTTACACCTTTGATTTTACTTACTTCTGACCTATTTACGAGCTGTCCGGGATTAATTTTGTTTCTTTTAAATAGTGAAATATCAGCCCCTGTATCCACTAGCAAGCAAATTGTTTCATCATCAGTCATTTCTGTTGTTATTATGATGAAGTTCGAAAGTGTTAGGTCCATATTGAAAATGTTTAGGAATCCCCCAACGGATTCCTGTCGGTTTTCCTGCGTATCGCTCTCGTAGGCTCTTATATATCGACCGCCACTACCACCTCGGTAGTTTCCTCCCTGACCACGATTGCTATGATTTGGATAGTCCCTATTGTTACTATTAGCCGAATTGTTGTCATAATTATTGCCATTACGATTCGAGCCCGAGTATCTCCAATTATTTCTACCACGATAATTTCTTCTTACAGATGGTCTGCCTCGTTGAGCAAAAAGGACAGTGGCATTTTATTCAGGGCTAGTGCTTACGAATTTAGTTATGGCTTTTTGGCATGTTCCAAAGGTACTGGTCTCCATTATCAACTTAGTTTTTTCTGATCTGGCATTTTTGCTTAGGGCTTGTACAGTAGTATTGGCAGAATAAGTTTCAGCTACAGCTTCTGGAACCCCTTCGCTTATGTAAGCTCTTTTTAAACAAGCTGACAGAGATTCTACTTCCGAGGCGTACTTAGCAACGTCCTTATGGTTTTGTCTCAATGACAATAACTTTGCTGCTAGAAGTTGAGAACTTTCCGTCTTTATTCCTTGTCTAATTTTTTCTGTGATTATCGGTAAGGTATCATTATCACCAATCAGATCCCGAGCTTTTCCAGTTAATCTTGTTTTCACATATCCTACGGCATTTAATTCATAGCCCTCTGCATTGGCATCAAATTCATTTGGCATTATTTTACTGGCCAAGTTAAAAAATTCTACTTTAGTCATTGCCATCTTGCTTATACTGAGGTAAGTTTCTTCAGACGATGAATATTCAGATTCCTCTTCTATAACCTCTTCCTTTATCAAACGAGTCAGGGACTTTATAATTTACACCTAACACTTGGTAAGATCTGATTACTTTATCGCGGATTGAATTAAACAGTTTTTTTAACTACAGAGCATTCTTGCTCAGTCAAAAATGGAAAAACTGAAATTAATCGCCTGACAAATTTATTATAATGAACTAGAAGCCTATTTGTAACGTCTCTAAGGATGTCTTCAGATTTAGGGACTTGTTTTTTTAGACCCCTTTTTGACTCATTTACTATTACTTGTTTTATATCTAGGAGTTGGGTATAAGTGTCCTCCCAATCTTTTGACATTTACTTATTGGAGTTAAATAATTTTAAAACCCACTTTATTATTAAAATTATTGACCTAATTAAATAATACCTAAACATAAATAAACATAAACATGACCCATTTGTTTTTAAATTCCTATTTTGCATAATTAAATAAATTTTTATACTACATTTAAATATTCGCAACCGCAGCACTTATTACGTATTTTAAACGACATACCTTCTTTTTGCTGACGGTGTAAATTTTCGCCTTGGCGTTTGATTTTGCTGGTACGGCTTCCTTGGTGCTGTGGACGGGGATGATGCCCTCTACACGTCTTCGGCCTGGGACCTCAGGACCATGCTTCTGGACAGGTTCTTCTTAATTCATCGTCTGTAGGCGTTGCGGAATTTTAGCGCCACCATAGCCAAAACTGATTCGGCAATGACGTATAAGATCACTCTCAGGTCACTTGGCACTTTAATGTCTCTCTTTGACGATAAAATTCGAATTCACAACTCTGGTATCCGTAACCTCGCTACGTTTTGAATTAGATTTTCCCATTTTACACGTATATTTATTTTCACTTATTTTAATACAAGTCCTTTGGCACTAACTTACGGCTGCTCCAGTGTTGCTTGGATTTCTTTTTCTTACTGATATGAATGAACTTTTTCGGCATACCACACTCTGAACATTTGTTTTAATTTTGCTACCCCGTAGAGACCAATTAGTACCAAAACTATCTATTCTGTTTAGGCAGGATCATTCTGTTTAGGCAGGATCGCCATGTAGTGTCCAATTGGGTTGAAGGGCAAAATCAGTAATACATCACGTACCTTTTAACACCTTTATTGTTAGTACATCGTAACATCACGACTGGGGACCAACTCTGCTGTTGGTGACCTAGTTTGGTCTTACCTAGCACCAGTATTGACCGATCAGCAATACGTGTACAATACGTCTACAATACGTGTACTGACGTGGCCAAATACCACGCACTACACTGTAGCGGGCGTCCAACATGATTTTCTTGCCGGTGTATGACACCATTTTTACATCCATTGTTGATTACAGTACCATTACACGCTACTACTTCTAGTTTTTATAGTGATATTAATAGTTCAGACCACGGTCTTATATACAGGTCTTGCAACTTCGCCCAATTTCAATAGGAAAAGTGACCTCTCTAATGAGACACCCACCAGATGGCGCATCGAGTTCGGGGTGAACCATAGATGTTTAAAGGTCGTTTTTACCTTCTTTATCTTTGAGTTTTACAATCGTTAGATAAGCTCTCTGGTGGATAATTTTCTTAGATTGAAGGTTTCTATGAAAGTTATCCGCCAAATAAGCTAACTTAATCTAACGATTGTAAAACCGGCTCTAAGTCCTTAAAGTCTATGGGATAAAAGGTCAAATGAACTACCTACTTATGTTCTGTGTTAAGAAACATAACCTACATTTGTATAAACAAGCTTGTGTATTTTGTTACAGGGAGTTTTTACTTATTAATTAGATTAAAATAGATTAAAATAGCTGACAGTTTGGCTAGTTTATAAACTACCCAGCTACTTTATAAACTATCCATGTTTACACATTAGCCGTAACATATATATGATATACGTATGTATTTTAACCATTAACATGTTTTACTTACATGTTTGGTCTGGGCATGTGACGGCCGAGTATAGACTTTGTTGTCCTATTTTGTTAATGTAAATTATCCGAAACAAACTCACAAATATTAAATTTTTGAAAATGTAAACAAAACATAGAAAAAGAATTTAAAAAGTTAGGTTATGGTTATGCAGTAGTTCCACATTTAACTAAGTAGTTCATTTAATTGACTTCACCCTTCGATCTTAGCGCCACCTAGCGGCTTGGCACGTTAAGGAAGCCACCTCGAAGCTTAAAGTTGCAAGACCTGTATATAAGACCGTGGTTCAGACAATCGAAAAATATTGCTTTGAGTTATATCATTTGATGAACTCGATGAAGGAGATATGTCCAATATAAGTTGATACAGGTTCCTGGATAAGAGAATAGTGTTTCTCTTTCTGATTCCTGCGAAATTGCTTGGCAATTAACTTTTCGACGAACAAAGTATCATCTTTTTGTCCGTCAGACGTTCTTTAGAAGGTGTGAATTGACTTTTCAAGTTTGTCCTAACACGACTCTTGTCTTAGAAAAAATTCGTTTATATGGGGATGCAACTTTTAAATAAGCTTCCAGAAGATATCAGAAAGATGGATACAAAACTAAAAAAAGACTGTAAAAAGATGTTTAATTCAAAATGTTCTCTATTCAACAGATGAATTTTTAAATCTTTAATGTGCTGTAATTTTATTTAATTTTATTTATTTATTATTTATATGTTTTTTAAAATGGCTATACATTTTGATATTCTTTTTTATACATTTATTATATATTGTATGTTGTAATATTTTACATTCTGCATTGTTAACAAGCTTTGTAAATTTTGAAGGCTAAATAAATCTCTATCTCTCTATCTCTTATTTTACACTTATCAATCACACATGAAGAATCTGTATCCAATATCATCCCAACGTCTCGCAGAACACTTCACGCTATAACAGCTGTTGCCCGATCAGAAACTCCGAACCGACAAACATTTTATTTGTTTTGCTACTGTAAAAGATAATTTAGAAAAACTTAGATTTTTGTTGTTTCTCACGAGGGACAAATTGTATCGCTTCAAAACAGCATCTAAGACCACATTCATATGTTAGTAGTTTATTTTGGAAAAAACTTCTTGGTATAGGGCAATAAAACTCCTGCCTAGAGTCGGCAATCTTACTTCTAGTGAGAATAGTTCGTAACTTATTCATTATTAGATAATTAAAATAAACAGTAAACAATTATAATACAAAACAATGCAACAAAGCGTGTACCACTTGTAATAGACAGCGAAATAATGAAGTGGAGGCCGTGGGTTTGATTAAGGGAGGGGTGAAGCAGAGTAGAGAAAGACCAATCTAGTTTAAAGCAGTTCAATCTATTTTAAGGCAGTTCGGTTTTGTTTCGTTCTACCAAAACGAACAAAGAGTTGCACAGCGGAAATTGCGAAATATTAGTAAATTTATGTTTTTTAAAGACGTTTCGCGAACTGAAAGAAATGGATTATTGATCAGAATAAACAATAAAACAAGCATAAAAAACTAAAGCGTGTTTATTTTAAAAGTTTAAACCTACAAAAAATTACAAAAATATCGTGATTTTTGAAATTTTTTACAAACTTAAAGAACGATGCGCGAACGGAAGATTCTAAGCGATTTTGATTTTTTTATACCGATTTTCTTTTTATTATAAAAGAAAACTTCCACACAAAAGCGTTTTAAAAAAAATTTCACCCACCCTAATACGTATCCAAGATGAGTGACATAGGCTTCAAGCTTGCCGCTCATAAAACAGAAGTTGTTGTCCTGACAGGGAATAGAATATGCGAAATTCTGACATTGAACTCAATGTCGGGTGCACGAATGCTGATGTGTCGCGTAGGGGCGTCGCAGATGCTATGCGTCACCAAAAATTCAGAGATGTGGTTGCAGCAAAGAATGAAAGAATGAAATAGGCCCCTGGTATAGTCGAAAACAAGAAGATATACTACTTCATTACCCAGGTTCTCACAGGACATGGGGTGTTTGGGTCATACCTCTACAGGTTCCACAAATGGAAACCTCGTGGACAGCGTGGACGTCCGGTGACACCCGAATAGATGGTACCAATAATGTAGGAACGAGCGGCAGGGTGGCGAGCTGTTGCGGGCTTATCAGTCTCAATTTTAAAGCAAAAAGACGTTGCAGATTCTTTGCGCGCTTGAGAAGGGTGAGTTTTATTTCCAATGCCTGTGAGAAATAATACCGAGAGGCGGTGGACAGGGGGCACCAGATGAGAGGACAGGGTTTTAGTGGGAGAGAACATCCGAGTACTACACAGGCCCATCGATAGTAGTATTTTTTTGAAATAAGAATTACACGATAAATCGCTAAGAAACAAAAAATGAATTATAATAAAAATATAGCTTATGACATGTTATTTTTGCAAGCTTGTTTCTAAATCGGCTCATTTCTTGATTTGAAGATATGTTTTGCAGTGGCGGCTGGTGGATTTTGGGTATACCGATATACCCAAAATCCACCAGTTATCTTTTTTTCGCAAACTTCAATTTAAATTCTGCTTGCGCAGAACTTGTTTATTTAATGTCATTATAAACTCATATAAATTTGGTTTGGGTCCCATATCTAATAATAAGATAAATTTTTGCTCGGCCGTACCGGCCCCATGCCGCCCCCAAACATTGTTTTTGCTCCCTCGCTCGCCAGACTTACGTGTTTACAACCACAGACTTAGAACACTGAAAGAGTTGAAGGCCGCGATAAGATAGGAGATCGAGGAAATTGATCGCTCACTACTGGAAAGAGTGGATGCCAACTTTCGTCTAAGGCTTCAAAGATCCATAAAAATTGTCACCACCTTCATGAAATTATTTTTTTAATATAATATTCTTTATTTACTCCCCAATGATAAGCTGTGACTTTATGGCGTTTTAGTCGGTCTAAAGCTAGCAACAGTGGCTTTTGGGCGTTTTAGTCACGGGCTGAAGTTAGCTTTAATATAAATTGGGAAAAAGTGAGGTTAAATTTGTTGACAGTTGTCAAATGTCAAATATTTATAAATAGAAATTGGCTTTAAATTCTTATTTCTGTTCGTCGAAGATAAAGTATAGTATGGAAATCGTTTTATAAACTTCTTTAGGCACTAGTTTTTATTAAACACTCGCTTGCAAGCCTTGCTCGTGCCTAACAAAAATGGCGTTTTTAAAACTTGATACATAATATACTATTAATGGCATGCCATAAGTTATGTTTTTATTATACAAAAAATCAAACCCTGTACCTACATATGCAGAAGGTAAAAAGACGCGTATTTTTCAACAAAATTAATATTACATAATAATATAACATATTATGTAAGAAAGTAAGATATAAATCCTATTTAAGTTATTTAAATTAATAACCCTGGTTATCTGGCCAGAAGGTTGTAAAGCTTTAACCAAGTTTTAGTGTTTTAATGTAAATTCCTAATTATTAAAAATGACAAATAAGATTCTATTTAGTATTATAAGTTAATATCATTCTATGAAAAAACTAAACCTCAAGTGGGTTAATAATATAAATTATATTATTTAGTATATATACTACATCTTGTCGGGTGAAGTTTTGTTACTTTGCCATGGGCCGATACTATTATAGTTGTTTACTATATTACTTATTAATTACGAAGAAAGGTTTTTACTGTATAAAATGGAAATGAATCTAGTTTCGACTGTTTATACAAAACGGGATATACTTATCATTATTATATAGTTAGTGTGATATTATACTTGTCTTGATAATACTTTAAAATCTACATTTACTAAGACTTGGTAATAAACCTTCTAACCTATATATAATGTATATACATTATAATATAATATTATACAATTACTAAACTTGTGAAACTAATAAACCATCTAATCTAAAATTATACATGTGTTAAACTGAAAAGGTTTATAACTAATAATCCCGTAATGAACATACACATAAATATTAAACCACATTTTTTGTAAAAACTCTGTTATTCAAATACAACTAATATAAAGCTAACAACTATTTTCCTTTACAACTAGACTAGATTACCCATTTTGGCCAAACTTGACAACATTGAGTTTAAGTTTAAATTTGCGCGATTCATTAGATTGCTGTACTACCCCATCGAGCCCATCACTGTTTTATCCAATTGTGATGCAGATTTTACATTCCTATAGTCCATTCCATTTAAGAATAAAGGAGATGTCGCTGCAAAACGAGACAGGTTTACACAGGAGTACGCGGCAAATTTAAATATAATGGCGGTTGTCTTTGATAGAATATTAAAATGTTACAACAAATATATTGCATATATGCACAAATCATAGCAACCGTGAATGTCCCATACCATGAAAAAATAATTTACTATAATAATTAAGACCTTTAGACATGTATTATATTATTTACAGAAAATAAGAAGAAATAAACAATAATTTGAGCAACATAACCTCAATTATTTAAATGTCAGTGCATTTTTTTGATGTGGAAAATAGTACATATTTTAATGTTTTAATAAATTTTTATGATTTTATAATATAAAAATTTAGTAAATAATAATTAGACCGAGTTTTATTAAAAATGTAAGATAAATTAAATGGTAAATGAACGGAAAAAATTAATTTTTTCTTTGAGTGTAAGCATACATCCATGGATTTGAAAAGTGCATTTTTTAATATAAAGTATACATATGTCCTATATGTACCTACCTATATGAAATTTGTTTATTTTTTCTAAAATAACAAACAGCGAACCATCTTTAATGGTTTATTTCGGTTCGTTATAAGCGGTTGTTACTAACATTATTTGCTAAGGAATATTTAATGAAATTAATTAATCTATTATTTATTCATCGATTTATATTTTAAAATATAATAAAATTTGGGTGTAAGAAATTAACCGATATCAAGAAAATAAAATAGCTATTGTAAAAATTTGGATTTTTTTTACATTGATTCTGAACTTACATATGAAGACCCTATTTACCCAACTGAAAAAAGTTATTTAAAAAATTAAATCCAGTTTTTTTTTAAGTAAGGCTTAAATAAAATACAAATGCAATTAATGAAGGTTTTATTAAAAAAACAAAATTTTACAGAGACAAATCACGTCAAAATGGCCTCCCAATTTCCATGCTGCTGATGGATTTTTTTCAATTTTAACAGAATGATAGGGGGCATTATCCATCTCAACAACAATGTTCTTTTTTATTTTTGGTAAAACATTTTTTATCCAAGTCTCAAAAACAGTTCCATTAATATCCTCATAATTCTCTGTTGACTTTTACTCAAATACATTTACACACCTTGGGCTTTGTGTCCATTGATCCAAATCTCATCCATGTAATATATTTTTTGATCCTGTAATCGATAACTCCTGATATCAATATATTTTCTTCTCCAAATTACTATTTTACTTTTTTTAACCAGTAAATGATTCCTAGACCTTTTTTCATACTTGAAGTCAAGTTTTTTTTAAATTCTCCATAAATTTGTCCAAGAAATTGGTGGTAAGTTATCATCCTTTTCGGCCTTACAAAAAAATAAAAAACAGTTAGTTTATACACACATTGTATGTTTTAATAATAAAAACTTATTTATTTAAAGCTAAACCCATTTTTATTATTTGACAGCACCTGGTATACCTACCCTCTATTTTATTTATTATTTACATTAAGGGAACATTTTTCGAATTAATTATTAAACATATTTCAATAACATAATTACTTACTCAATAAATTTTACTTAAATTTGGTATTTTATTATTTATAAAAAAGTTATGAACAACTTTTCTTGGGTGCTTCTTTTGTTCCTCACTTAATTTGTCATATTGACTTGCCCGCTTTCTTTTCTTTAATGGAGATGTAGCCCTTATGTTCTGTGATGTAGCCTTTCCGTCATGTTCCATTTGTTTGATGGTGAACCAAATGGTACTTTTTGAAATACCAGTTTCTTACACTGGCACTTTTTGATTTTCCTTCATCGATATGTTTTTTACCATATTAAAAAGTATTATTCTTTGACCTCGTCCTATATATTGGCCAGATTTGTTTTTTAGGACAGATTGTTGATGGTGAACCAAATGGTACTTTTTGAAATACCAGTTTCTTACACTGGCACTTTTTGATTTTCCTTCATCGATATGTTTTTTACCATATTAAAAAGTATTATTCTTTGACCTCGTCCTATATATTGGCCAGATTTGTTTTTTAGGACAGATTGTTGGTTTTCTACATTGTCCACATTGTTTATATTGTCCATATTATCAATATTGTCTCTCAAAAATATAAAAATATTTTTCTTTGGTTATGTAAGCGATTTTAATGTAATTGACTTACCTGTTTTTCATTAAAAATTTATTAACAACGGTTAATACGTTAAATAAAGCCAAAAAATCACAAAACATGTAATAAATTAACAAAATATACACTTTGTATTATAACAGCTGATGCTACGTTGCCAATGTGCGATAAATCCAACCTTTTGAAAAGATAAATTCTTTCTATATTTAAAATATTTTTGACAAATTGCCGACAAAAGCTAATATAATATAATTTTATAATTTATATATTATAAAAACTCTTGCTGGTTTATTGTATAATATTATTATGTCAGTTTGTAAATTTGTTTTTAGAAGCCATGGCAACGCTGTATAGGAAAATATTCAGTGTATGAGAACTACGTTATATCAGAGAGAAAGAGAGGTTATATAAACATCCAACGTATTAAAAAGAGATGGGTTATAAATTTTCGCCTGTGTAAAAAAAGCCACAATTTTAAGCGTCGTGATTGGTCTATAATAAATCCTATTCAACTCAATGCTTTTTTCTTAAATGGAATGGACTATAGTGTGATTTTGTGTTTTTTTTGCAAAAATGAATATTAGTTTTAATTTTCTCCAGCCAGCGATTTATTAAATAAAAGTTACTTATTTAATAATTAAACAATTTCAAAATAAGATACGCGCAAGTTAAAACTTTCTAGTTAGTTCAACTAGCAAATACTGCCGAGATAAGCCCGAGGCGGGCGTTGTGCCACCCAGGCTATGTAATGTATTTAACAAAGTATACTTTTAGTTAACTTCTTTGTCAGAACAGTATTTTCTTTAGCAGATTGAGAGGGGTAAGTAAATTTGCTTTAAGGAGCGTATATATAAATATAGTACCTTGTCTGGCCCCTAAATGATAGTAATAGCACCTAATGAAGCCCTTTAGGATACAAATATATTTTAACGGTTTCTTGTGTAGCCCTACAGTGTTGCCAGAGTGTTGTATTATTTTAATGCGGTTGTTCACGCGTCAATCTAATATTTCGGAAACGACATAAATAAATGCATCTATAAATTTAAGAGTCTCGAAGTAATATTTGGGTTTTTGTAATGTTTGGCATTCATTGAATAAAAATTACTTGTTATATCAATAATCTATAATTCGCATAAAATGTATTGCTAATTTAAATATTTAGTAATACACGCTTTATATTAGCTTCACTTCACTATCACCTAATCGATTGAGCTAAAATTTGGATTATACTTTTGGTGCTGGAGACAATACAATCTAGTATACTCAATACTGTAATTTATTTAAAATGGCCGTCTCTTCAAAATGGCGCATTACCTTTTTTCTTTAAAACCTTTTCCAATTAAATGAAAGGGTTTAACAAGTAGAAAACCTTATGGTGACGTCCGACTAAATCCAATATGGCGGCTGCCCCAAGATGGTGAATCACATATTTCTTTTCAACCTACTTCACATGGGTATTAAATAAAAGGGTTAGACAAGTATAAAATGATAAGGTAAGTAACTTTATACTTGATCCAATATGACGGCCGCAACAAGATGGCGGATTACCTATTAGTGCACAACTTCCTTGACGTTGGTGTAAAATGAAAGGGTTTGGAGTAAAAAATGGTAAGATGTCATACTAAATCCAATATGGCGACGGCCCCAGGATGCTGTTTACTTACTTTTCTTTACATTGTTGACATGGGTATCAAAAAAATAATTCTTGACGAATAAAAATCGATTACGATAATATTTTGAAACTTTTCAAAATTTCATTTTTTTTTAAATTTTCCTATATCTTTACAACCTCTTTGACATGGGTATCAAATGAAAGGATTGACCTATCATAGTCATTAAACATTAAGAAGTGACAAGTTTATTAATAGCAAATACTATTTTAGGTAAATTTCATTATTTTTATACTTTTTAGTGCGTTAAACGTTTTTTAAACAATTATTTATTTAAATATTTTCAGTATTTAGAAAAAAATTAATACTAATTATTTGAATATTTAGTAATAAAAAAATTAAAAATAAGTTTATCATTTTAATTTAGTAATTTGGATTCCTTACTTATCTTGATGAGAACTAAGTGTGTGTGTTTTTTATTTTCGTCATAATCATAATTCAGTGAATTAGGTAGATAAACATATAAACCGTAATTAATTGACTGATAAGTTCTTCTACACTAAAATAATAATAATGTACAAATAAAAATAGTTAATAGTTTTATAAATGTGTAACTAAAATACTTGATGAAATATTAACCACCTGTTACCTACACCACAATAAAAAAATGTTTTACAAAAACTTTTCATTATTAAAGTTTTTCTTCTGAGATATTTCAAATTTCAAATATACGATTTTAGACGAATCGCAATATTTTAGCTATTTTTAAAAATGTCGAAATAAAAAGCTTATAAGCTTATTTATAAAGTCGCGGTGATGAAATTTTAACCACTTATTACAATACAATAAAATAATGTTTTCTAATTTTTTTGTAGATTTAGAGTGTATTTAAGATTTAAAATACCCGATTTAATAAGAATCGCAATATTTTAGCTATTTTTAAAAATGTCTAAATAAAAAGCTTATTAAGTCGCTGTGATGAAATTTTAACCACTTATAACAATACAATAAAATAATGTTATCTAAATTATTTGTATTTTTATAGGGTAATTTAGATTTAAAATACCCGGTTTTATAACCTTGTTGAAAATGACGGATGATTGCGGATATAAATTCTTCGTCAAAACCGGATAAAAGCAGATGATTGCGGGTATGAATTCTTCGTCGAAGCCGGATAAAAGCAGATAAATGCGGGTAAAAATATCATCTGATATCATCTGCATTTGTCCGCATCGCTATATCCGCGAACACCCGGTTGGTTGTGTTTTATGTCCGGTTAGTGCACCCCCGCAATCATCTGCAATCATCTGTTTTTAACCGTCTTCACAGTGTTTCGCTTATATCTGAATTTGTCCGTAAGCATCTGCAAACGTCTGGTTTTACCTGCATTTTTTTTTGTCTATTTTTGTCCGCGAGCATATGCTTTTACCCGCAAACGTCTGCCTGGTCCAATTTCACCCGCCAACATATGCTTTTAACCGCGACCATCTGCTTTCAACCGCGAACATCTGCAATAACCCGCGAACAACTGCTTTTATCCGCGAACATCTGCAATCACCCGCGAACACCTGCTTTTACCCGCGAACGTCTGCTTTCATACGGTTTCACCCGCAAACATGCTTTTATCTGCGAACGCCTGATATCATCCGGTTAGTGCACCCCCGCATTCACCCGCAAACATCTGCTTTTATCCGCGAACATCTGCAATCATCCGCGAACATCTGCTTTCATCCGCGAACATCTGATTTTATCCGCGAACATCTGCTTTCATACGGTTTTACCTGCAAACATGCTTTTATCTGCAAACATCTGATTTTATCCGCAAACATCTGATTTTATACGCAAACATCTGCTTTTATCCGCAAACATCTGCTTTTATCCGCAAACATCTGATTTTATCCGCAAACATCTGATTTTAATCGCAAACATCTGATTTTATCCGCAAACATCTGCATTCATCCGCGAACATCTCATTTTATCCACGAACATCTGCAATCTTCCGCGAACATATGCTTTTATCCGCAAACATCTGCTTTCATCCGCAAACATTTGGTTTTATCCGCAAACATCTCATTTTATCCGCGAACATCTGCTTTCATACGGTTTTACCTGCAAACATGCTTTTATCTGCAAACATCTGATTTTATCCGCAAACATCTGATTTTATACGCAAACATCTGCTTTTATCCGCAAACATCTGCTTTTATCCGCAAACATCTGATTTTATCCGCAAACATCTGATTTTAATCGCAAACATCTGATTTTATCCGCAAACATCTGCATTTATCCGAAAATATCTGCTTTTATCCGCGAACATCTGCAAACATCTGCTTTCATCCGCGTTCAGTTTGCCTGCATTTCCTTTCTCTATTTCGGTCCTGTTTCGTACGCAAACGTCTGGTTATATTCGCGCTTTTTGTTTTCCTTTTTCTCGTGTATACTTTAGTTTAGTTTACCTGCTTTATTAAATTTTACTAAGCTTTAACTAACTGGTTATTAGCCGTTCACGGCACACAACTTTATAACTCTAAAAGGAATTATTTGAATAAAAACAACCTGTAAAGGAAATAAGTTTATTGAACTTCAATATTATTTGGTAAAATACGAATAAGGTTTACCCGCAAACGTCTGCCTAGTCCAATTTCACCCGCCAACATATGCTTTTATTCGCCAACATCTGCTTTTATCCGCGACCATCTGCTTTCATCCGCGAACATCTACAATCACCCGCGAACGACTGCTTTTATCCGCGAACATCTGCAATCACCCGCGAACATCTGCTTTTACCCGCGAACGTCTGCTTTCATACGGTTTCACCCGCAAACATGCTTTTACAGGGTTCCCTCTCACCTGGAAATCCTTGAAAACCTGGAATAGTCAGGGAATCCGTTTAAGTCCAATAAAATCAGGGAAAAGTCAGGGAATTTTGAAAGTCAGCGCAAAAGTCAGGGAATTTGTTAATATTATGGTAAAAGTCAGGGAAATATATAAAACGGCTTGTTTTCTGAGCCTTTTTCGTTGAAAGTCGCCGTATTGGCAACACTGGTATCGTAAACAATTGTTTTCGTACGGCGCCGCCGTAACGGCGGTAATTATCATGGATTTTACACAAAAAAATTTTACACATCGCAAAGCAATGCACCTGATAAACAAACGAATAATTAACAATAATTAAAACAATTGTCATAATTAATTTTAAATTGTTAAAGTTTGTTGTGCATTGCTTTGATGAATATGGTATATTTGTATAAATGTATACCAAAGAATGTTTTTTATGTTTGTACCAAAGAATCTATTTTATGTTAAACTGTTTTCATTAAAATTTTATTTTAATTTTTATTATAATATTTAATTTTTAAATAAATATTAACAAAAATAAACGCTATTTTTGACTGACTGACTAATTCTGATGGGACACTATTTTGGGAGATAATTGTCTTTATGTGTTTCTTTTATTTATCTGGAATTATAGGGACTTTGGTCAGGAAAAACCTGGAAAAGTCAGGGAATTTTAAATGGTTTTAAAAGAGGGAACCCTGTTTTATCTGCGAACGCCTGAAATCATCCGGTTAGTGCACCCCCGCATTCACCCGCAAACATCTACTTTTATCTGCGAACATCTGCTTTCATCCGCGAACATCTGATTTTATCCGCCAACATCTGCAGTCACCTGCGAACAACTGATTTTATCCGCGAACATCTGAAATCACCCGGGAACATCTGCAATCACCCGAAAACATCTGCTTTCATCCGCAAACGTCTGGTTTTATCCGCAAACATCTGCTTTCATAAGGTTTCACCCGCAAACATGCTTTTATCTGCGAACGCACGATTTCATCCGGTTAGTGCACCCCCGCAAACATCTGCTTTTATCCGCAAATATCGTCTTTTATCCGCCAACATCTCATTTTATCCGCGAACATCTGCTTTTATCCGCGAACATCTGCACTCACCCGCGAACATCTGCTTTCATCCGCGAACATCTCATTTTATTCGCGAACATCTGCAATCTTCCGCGAACATCTGCTTTTATCCGCAAACATCTGCTTTCATCCGCAAACATCTGCTTTCATCTGCAAACATTTGCTTTTATCCGCAAACATCTCATTTTATCCGCGAACATCTGCTTTCATACGGTTTCACCCAAAAACATGCTTTTATCAAAAAACATCGAAAATAAGGCGGGAACAAGTGCGTTAACGATCAGCTATCTCCAAGCCGCCAAAAGTAATCTGGGTTGCCAACCTCAGCCTGCAAGGCCAGTGGCAGAAATTCCCGCGGCTCAGTCGGACACAGATGTAAACAAACAAAATGGTTCTCAAAGGCGTGATGAAAACAAAGTTAAAAACATGGACAGGACCGATGGCTTTAAAACAGTTACTAAAAACAAAAAGAAGAGGGTGATATATGGAAACAGTAAGATGAAAACAGTGAACTACTGGCGTATGTACCCAAATCTCATATTCATGTATCTAAACTGAACCTAAATAACAATAAAGAACAACTAACCAACTACATAAAACATAAAATACCCGAAGTGGAAGTAGAATGTACAGAGCTAAAGGTTAAATCCAATAATTATCGCAGCTTTAAGGTTAGTGTCCCAGCAACATATAAGAAGCAGCTACTCGACAGGTCGTTCTGGCCACAAAGTTTAGTTATAAAAATGTTTATGGAGCAAAGAAATTTTCAGACAAACATGAAGGCAACCGAAACAGGATAACTACACAACCTAGTATTGCATGCTGTGTTCATCCTACAAACCAAAACTCAAAAAACAAAGTAACAATAATACACCAAAATATTCAATGTTTAAATAATAAAACAACAGAACTTGAAGCATTCTTATCCAGCCATGACTGTGATATCCTGTGCCTTAGTGAACATTGGCTTAAAAACGAGCAAGTTAATACAGTGACAATAAACAACTACTCAATAGCAAGTTATTATGTGAGATCTAGTTTTATACATGGAGGTGTGATGATTTTACTAAAGCAAGGAGTGATTTTCGAAGAAATAAATGTGAAGCAGTTCTCAGAAGACAAAGTTTTGGAGTGTTGTGCGATCCAATATATCACTATGAAATTGACTTTGAAAAAACAAGGGTCTTGGCTAGCATCGAACACAGGACCAAACGTACCATCCGTGAAGCCATTGAAATAGAAAAACGTCCAAGAAACCTCAACACAAGAGACGATACACATAGACTACCAACTGCATGGAAACCAGCTCTTACAACCACCAAAACGCCACGCAGATTAACGAGATCAATGGAGCCGAACATAACACAGGTTCATTTGCAGTCACGGTTAATGACGCGGAAAGCTACGAGGGTATATAAACAGCGGCAACGGAGCTCACTCCACGTCCAACTCGCAGCAGAGCAGCAACAGCAGCCCAGCAGATAAGACCTGAAGATGGTACATGAGATTTTACCGAAACGTCATCAGGCATACGGTTCTTTTAAGAACCAAAAACCGACAACACGAGTTATATATATATATATATATATATATATGCTTGGGCGGCGTGCGGCAAGTGTATATATATATGTATTAGTGGTTTTTCGGGATCTGCTCCGTGTTTTCGCCACCGAGCCGGGCACAGCGAGGCCACGTCTTTAGACGATAGATGTCTCCGGACTGACTTGCCGATACATCTCGCCGCTTTCCTGGTCATTTATTTCTTTATAAGTGAACAGTACCGAGCTTGATGCGTATCTACCGTCACCGACTGCCTGACGCTGATGAGACCCAACAGGTCGAAACAGTCTGTCTGTCAGTGTTGGTGGGTATGGTGCATTAGTCATTGGACCATACCATTCAGGAGACGCGCTTCGAGCCCGGCACGATGGCGAGATGAAAGGCATTTCAGTCTTTGCATTATTGGTTGCTTACTACTGGCGTAAAGTAGAAAACCTATTGTTTCTGATATATATTTAGCGAATGGATGTGCGGGTAGGTAAGCGAATTGATCGATTGGGTATATAAAAACTTAACTTTATTATATACACACTTATACACAAACTATATACAAACTTAGCGTATAGTTACCCGGAGCCGATGTATACAAGACGAAGAATTAGGATGTAGTGGAAGAGAGCTCCCCGATCTTCCTCCGTTGGTCGGAGTAGGGATTAGGTATAAAATATTTAAAACGAGGCAAAAATCTAAAAAGTAATAAAGATTATTATATTTTTAGATTTAATTTATAAAGGTAAAGGAGAGGTAAAGAAGTAATAAGCAAGTAATGCAAATGATGGAAAATTTTGCTGTGTTGAAAGAAACGGCTCCGGGTACTTAAATATTTACAAGATAATTAAGGGTTTAGTCCCCACATCACTCCCCTGCCAGTGATGAAGATCACGAGACTCCGGATTGGAAGCGATCGGGAAACCGTACCCGTCTGTCGGATCTCGTCTGTCGATGAATTATGGTGGAGGTTGGTGGGTAGACTGCTGCCGGAACGGCCGGGACGCGTGCTGGTGGGACGTCTGGTGCGTTAGGCGCTGCTGGTGGCTCAGGCGTTGCCGGAGCTGTAGTCATAATAAATCCGCTGAGTTGTTCCGGCTCTTCTTCTGGTTCTTTGATGTTATCGGGCATCGTGTATGCGGGTTTTAGCCGATCGATTGAAACCGTAGTATTTTTTCCATTGACATTCACTACGAAGAATTTCTTGGATAGACTAACAACCGGATACGGCCCATCGTAAGGATGGAGAGGTTTCTTAGCGCCGTCGTGGCGGATGAATACTTGCCCTGCCGTCGCAAGGTCTTTAAAAATGAAGGTCTTCTTGTCGCCATGGCGGGTGATGACTGCAGGGCTTATATCCTGCAACCGCTGCCTGAGCTGTTTAACAAATGTCTCCGCGTTGATGTCGTCGCCCTCAGGCATTCATGGTGTTAACAGCTCTCCTGGAAATCGCAACGATTGACCATACAGCACCTCCGCGGAGGTAGCACCCATATCTTTCTTCCAAGCTGAGCGGATTCCCAAAAGTACCGCTGGAAGCGTCTCTGTCCAGCGGCTCTGATGACAGCGGATGGCTGCTTTGAGTTGGCGGTGAAACCGCTCGAACATGCCGTTGGCCGCTGGGTGGTATGCCGTCGTTCGTATGTGAGTCGTACCTGTCAAGCGATTCAAGTGGTTTGACTCGAATTGTATTCCTTGGTCCGTCATGACTCGTAGTGGAACGCCAAAACGAGCAATCCAGTGGTCGAAGAATGCCTCTGCAATAGTGGTTGCCTCCTGGTTGGTAAGTGGAACAGCTTCGGGCCAGGGAGAAAGTCTATCAACCATGGTCAGACAATAACGATACCCGTCGCAGTGTGGCATAATGATTAGGTCGAGGTGTATGTGGTCAAATCTTGCTGATGGTGGTGCAAACGAACCCACTGGCTCTGACATATGGCGAGATACCTTAGACCGCTGACATTTCAGGCAACTTCGCGCCCACTGACGACAGTCTGACTTAATTGAGGGCCAGACGTACCGTTGTGTCGCAAACTTGTACGTGGCGTTTGCCCCTGGATGTGATTATTGATGCACCGAATTAAACGCCGCCTTCCTAAATAGTTTTGTTGACACGTCTCAGGTAATGATCGCAGTCGTGCCTGGAATCAGTACCGATCTCAACTGGAGAGATAAAAAGCCCTGTTGCAGATTCAGAAGCTCTTGATCACTCTTCTGGGAAGTGCCTCGTAGTTGATGGTCGCGGTTAGCTCTTCTGTGCGTGATAACGCATCAGCCACTACGTTATCCTTGCCTGACAAATGACAAACGTCGGTGGAAAATTGGCCGATGAAGTCGAGGTGGCGTTGTTGGCGTGGTGAGCACTGTGCGGACTTCAACCTAAAGGCAAACGTGATCGGCTTGTGGTCTGTAAAGATCGTAAACTGCCGAGCCTCGACGATATGTCTGAAGTGTTTGACGGCCTTGTAGATCGCCAGGAGTTCGCGGTCGAAGCACTGTATTTGAGCTCTGGAACCGCCAGTTTCTTTGAGAAGAAATTTATCGGCTGCCACCTGCCGTCTAACCCAGTGGCGGCTGGTGGATTTTGGGCACACCCATACCTCAGTTATTAGACATGGGACCCACATCAAATTTATATAAGTAAATAATGACATTATATAGACAAGTTCTGCGCAAGCAGAATTTAAATTAAAGTTTGCGAAAAGAAGTTAGTTTTTAAGTGTGCCCCTCCAGCCTCCTGCAACAAGGTAGCCAAGAAACTGGACTTCAGATGCTCCAAATAACCACTTACCGGGATTGATGACGACGCCGTACTGGTGGAGGCGCCGGAAGAGTACTCTGAGGTGCTCCAAATGTTCTTACGGCGATGAAGAGGCGATAAGGATGTCATCAATGTAGGCATAGCAGAAGTCCAAGCCGTGCAGCATTTGGGCCAAGTCTTGGATGTGGCGCACCGAGTATTGGTCTGGTTGCGTCCGGTCATTCTGACCTCGGTAATCACCACAAGTTAGTTTTTAAGTGTGACCCTCCAGCCTCCTGCGACCCCAAATTAAGATAATTCAAATTAAAGTGGTTCTATATTTAATTCACTGAAGTTTACCAACATATTTAAAATTGTATTAAAAAAATTCAAGAATGACAGGTTTTATACCATTTTAAATTTTTATTATTTCTTTTACTAAATTAAAAAAAAATAGAAATGGTATAAAATCTGTAATACTCGATTTTTTTTAATAAAATTTGAAATTTGTCGATAAACTTCAGTGAATTAAATATTGTACCACTTTAATTTGAATTATCTTAATTTGGGGGCGCAGGAGGCTGGGAGGCACACTTAAAAACTAACTTTTTTTGCAAACTTCAATTTAAATTCTGCTTGCGCAGAACTTGTCTATATAATGTCATTATATACTCATATAAATTTGATGTGGGTCCCAAAATAACGCAGTTTGTGAAGTGACGAGTGATGACCCTACCCTCGAAAGAAGTAAAAGACTTGAACGGATAATACTGGCGACCTCAAGTCTGGCAACAGCAGTGGAGTGAATTAAAAGCAGAGTTCTTAGCAGTCTTTGCAAAATTAGTCGATTCTCTGGAAGCTTTTTCTGAGGCAATTACTGGCAAGAAAAATAATTCACATGATGTGGCATTAATTGACGAAATGCTATTTTCGATGAGAAACATTTTGTCACTATTAAAAAATAGAGAAAGCGACGAATCGTTTGCTGTAATGGTAGCTTGCTACTTTGGGTCTACCCGGGATGAGTACGTACGGAAGCGCTATATAACTGATAAACCAGTTGATGCAAAAAAGTATGTGCACCATGTTACAAGGGCGATTAGGCAAACGTTCGGCCCTATTTCCCTCTAGTCATCATACTGGATCGAAGCGCCAACCTTTGTCTCTGTTCTTTAAAAATGAAAGGTTCCATAAACGTCCTGAAAATTGTTTTACATGCAAAAAAGCGGGACACAAGGCTGCTGATTGCAACCCAACTGCAAGTGTCTATTTCCAAAGCAAGAAGACTGACAGAGAGGTTACTTGTTTTAAGTGTGGCAAGTTAGGACATATTTTTTCGGACTGTCCATCTTTAGGCGGCAAATGAAGAATTGAAGAGAAAAGGATCAATGTCCTTGCCCGTAGGTCATTTGAAAATTAGATCTAGTGAGACCTTTCCTTTTTTTATTTGACACAGGTTCAGACTGCTCTCTTTTGAAAGAACATATTGCATCTAAATTTAATGGTAAACGTTTAAGCAATTTAACTACTTTACAGGGTGTTAGTAATCCCTCCTCACTATGTAGTAATCAAATTATAATTGTGATTAAGATTCAGAAAATATTAGTTGAGATTTTATTTTTTTTGTGGTGCCAGACGATTTTATGTCGCCCGATATTATTATAGGAAATGATTTAATTAAATTAAATATTGTTGTTTGTTTGGACTCTTTTAGTCGTGAATTATATATTCAAGTTTGCGAAACAGAAAACACGAATTTTTATAACATTGATACGGATTTGTACAAAAATCACCCTATCGCATATTTTAGTAAACGAACATCTGGCCCCGAGTCTAGATTCCACTTTTACGAACTTGAAACATTAGCCGTTGTTAATGCTGTCAAGCACTCGATACTTCTTATTAGAAAATTAATGAATAAATGAATGAACAAATGATTTCTAAATTTGAATAGAGATCAATTAAGATTCTATTGAAATGATAGAGTAAGCAGTGTTAAACTATGTCTTTATTAATAATTTGTTGGGTTTTTATGTCCAGCAAATTTAAACAATATATAATATTATTTGATGTTTTCGAACTATCAACTTTAAACAATTCGTAATTGTATTTAAAACAAATATCAGCAGCGTACTAGACAAACCATGTGTTTTTAATTGTATTTTATTCTGTACGCTACTGACTGGAACTTTTGCTGACTACTTAGTTCATAGCACAAGGTCGAGTTTACGCTATGAAAGTACTTGTAAGATTAATATCTAAACAATAATAACAAATTTATGTTTAACTATTTCTCTGTTAAACTTGGGCTTTAACCTATGATTGAACATTCTGCCGGCTCAAGATTTATCTGTTCAATCTGTGATTGAACATTCTGCCGGTTTGCCATTTAAGATTATTATGTTAAAATTGTGTTTTAACATTCTTGGCTTGTGGAGGTATTGGTTTTATTGGCGGAAGATAGTCTAGATAGCTGCCATCCTGCAGCTCCCATTCCTCTTCTTCGTTCTCCCATGGGAAAACGTCTTTTACGGGTGGTCGTATTATTCTGACTTCATATGCCCTGCGTTCTTCCTCGATAAGATATGACGGTGGTTCCATTTTCCTGGCCCTTGGGTTGTTGACGAGGCACCGCATCTTGTGGTTCGGTAACCTCTTTGCTAGGACTCGGTGGCTGTCGTCGTACGGACAGGTCACCATTTGTTCGGGGTCGTAAATCCCGGTAGTTGGTCGTTGTGGATCGCCTGATGATGGCTGTGGACCCAGAGCTCCTTCTTGGTGAGTAGTGTGGCGTCTCGAATGCTGACCCGAAGCTTTTTCTGGTTGAAGGCTCCGGGGCCTGGATTGATCCGTAGTTTTGTGGTTGAGTGTAATTTCGTTCACTTTATGAAGTGACATTTGGTCCTTGGATGGCATTTTTTGGTTATGTGGAGGCGAATAGAGGTCCGGATTCTTTACTTTTCAGGACTGTGCTCTTCTTTACTCCAAAATTTTCTGGGCTGCTGGATCAGTTTGTCCTCCCAGTGTAAGATTATTTGTTTAGCTTGGTTGTGTGGAGGCGAATAGAGCTCCAAAATCTTCTGGGCTGCTGGATCAGTTTGTCCTCCCAGTGTAAGATTCTTTGTAGCTTGGTTTTGTGGAGGCGAATAGAGGTCCGGATTCTTTACTTTTCAGGACTGTGCTCTTCTTTACTCCAAAGTATTCTGGGCTGCTGGATCAGTTTGTCCTCCCAGTGTAAGATTTTTTGTAGCTTGGTTCGGCATGCTAAGCTTTGGGCGAGTACAAAGATTTTCTCTTTGATGATGCTCACCTCCCAGCGTTAGCAAGTAGTTCGAAGGACCATGAATAGAGATCAATTAAGATTCTATTGAAATGATAGAGTAAGCAGTGTTAAACTATGTCTTTATTAATAATTTGTTGGGTTTTTATGTCCAGCAAATTTAAACAATATATAATATTATTTGATGTTTTCGAACTATCAACTTTAAACAATTCGTAATTGTATTTAAAACAAATATCAGCAGCGTACTAGACAAACCATGTGTTTTTAATTGTATTTTATTCTGTACGCTACTGACTGGAACTTTTGCTGACTACTTAGTTCATAGCACAAGGTCGAGTTTACGCTATGAAAGTACTTGTAAGATTAATATCTAAACAATAATAACAAATTTATGTTTAACTATTTCTCTGTTAAACTTGGGCTTTAACCTATGATTGAACATTCTGCCGGCTCAAGATTTATCTGTTCAATCTGTGATTGAACATTCTGCCGGTTTGCCATTTAAGATTATTATGTTAAAATTGTGTTTTAACATTCTTGGCTTGTGGAGGTATTGGTTTTATTGGCGGAAGATAGTCTAGATAGCTGCCATCCTGCAGCTCCCATTCCTCTTCTTCGTTCTCCCATGGGAAAACGTCTTTTACGGGTGGTCGTATTATTCTGACTTCATATGCCCTGCGTTCTTCCTCGATAAGATATGACGGTGGTTCCATTTTCCTGGCCCTTGGGTTGTTGACGAGGCACCGCATCTTGTGGTTCGGTAACCTCTTTGCTAGGACTCGGTGGCTGTCGTCGTACGGACAGGTCACCATTTGTTCGGGGTCGTAAATCCCGGTAGTTGGTCGTTGTGGATCGCCTGATGATGGCTGTGGACCCAGAGCTCCTTCTTGGTGAGTAGTGTGGCGTCTCGAATGCTGACCCGAAGCTTTTTCTGGTTGAAGGCTCCGGGGCCTGGATTGATCCGTAGTTTTGTGGTTGAGTGTAATTTCGTTCACTTTATGAAGTGACATTTGGTCCTTGGATGGCATTTTTTGGTTATGTGGAGGCGAATAGAGGTCCGGATTCTTTACTTTTCAGGACTGTGCTCTTCTTTACTCCAAAATTTTCTGGGCTGCTGGATCAGTTTGTCCTCCCAGTGTAAGATTATTTGTTTAGCTTGGTTGTGTGGAGGCGAATAGAGCTCCAAAATCTTCTGGGCTGCTGGATCAGTTTGTCCTCCCAGTGTAAGATTCTTTGTAGCTTGGTTGTGTGGAGGCGAATAGAGGTCCGGATTCTTTACTTTTCAGGACTGTGCTCTTCTTTACTCCAAAGTATTCTGGGCTGCTGGATCAGTTTGTCCTCCCAGTGTAAGATTTTTTGTAGCTTGGTTCGGCATGCTAAGCTTTGGGCGAGTACAAAGATTTTCTCTTTGATGATGCTCACCTCCCAGCGTTAGCAAGTAGTTCGAAGGACCATGAATAGAGATCAATTAAGATTCTATTGAAATGATAGAGTAAGCAGTGTTAAACTATGTCTTTATTATTAATTTGTTGGGTTTTTATGTCCAGCAAATTTAAACAATATATAATATTATTTGATGTTTTCGAACTATCAACTTTAAACAATTCGTAATTGTATTTAAAACAAATATCAGTAGCGTACTAGACAAACCATGTGTTTTTAATTGTATTTTATTTTGTACGCTACTGACTGGAACTTTTGCTGACTAAGTAGTTCATAGCACAAGGTCGAGTTTACGCTATGAAACTACTTGTAAGATTAATATCTAAACAATAATAACAAATTTATGTTTAACTATTTCTCTGTTAAACTTGGGCTTTAACCTATGATTGAACATTCTGCCGGCTCAAGATTTATCTGTTCAATCTGTGATTGATTTTATTTGACACAGGTTCAGACTGTTCTCTTTTGAAAGAACATATTGCATCTAAATTTAATGGTAAACGTTTAAGCAATTTAACTACTTTACAGGGTGTTAGTAATCCCTCCTCACTATGTAGTAATCAAATTTTAATTGTGATTAAGATTCAGAAAATATTAGTTGAGATTTTATTTTTTTTGTGGTGCCAGACGATTTTATGTCGCCCGATATTATTATAGGAAATGATTTAATTAAATTAAATATTGTTGTTTGTTTGGACCCTTTTAGTCGTGAATTATATATTCAAGTTTGCGAAACAGAAAACACGAATTTTTATAACATTGATACGGATTTGTACAAAAATCACCCTATCGTATATTTTAGTAAACGAACATCTGATCCCGAGTCTAGATTCCACTTTTACGAACTTGAAACATTAGCCGTTGTTAATGCTGTCAAGCACTTGATACTTCTTATTAGAAAATTAATGAATAAATGAATGAACAAATGATTTCTAAATTAGATCGTAAATTTCGAGCTCTATTTAAATTTTTTTATTTATTTTGTATGAAGTAAAATAAATGAAAAAAATTATTTCTAAATTAGATCGTAAATTTCGAGCTCCATTTAAAAAAATGTTTATTTATTTTGTATTTAGTAAAATAAATGAAAGAATGAATGAAATTAGATCGTAAATTTCGTGGTAGATTTAAAATCACTAAGATTTTAAAAAATGATCGTAATGAACCTAACGATAAGGGTAAAAGTAGTGTTTTTAAATTGGCGCGTGATCAGCTTATTAATGTACCTGAAGGGCAAGGTGAAGTCTTAAGTGAATGAACAGAATGGCTGTATCGGCGAGTATTACAATAGAGAAATAGGTAATATCCTGCTAAAGGGAATCCAGTCATTCCTGACAAACTGAGTAATAATGCTTTCTCTTATTTTTTATTTTTTTATTAATTAATAGCACTTATCTGAACATTGCAGTAGTTGACTAGTAACAGAGTTACTAGAAGAGGCATGTGGCCAAGTTTAGTTGACTAGTAACAGAGTTTCTAGAAGAGGCATGTGGCCTAGTTTAGTTGACTAGTAACAGAGTTACTAGAAGAGGCATGTGGCCTAGTTTAGTTGACTAGTAAAAGAGTTACTAGAAGAGGCATGTGGCCTAGTTTAGTTGACTAGTAACAGAGTTACTAGAAGAGGCATGTGACCTAGTTTAGTTGACTAGTAAAAGAGTTACTAAAAGAGGCATGTGGCATAGTTTAGTTGACTAGTAACAGAGTTACTAGAAGAGCCATGTGACCTAGTTTAGTTGACTAGTAACAGAGTTACTAGAAGAGGCATGTGGCCAAGTTTAGTTGACTAGTAACAGAGTTAGTAGAAGAGGCATGTGGCCTAGTTTAGTTGACTAGTAAAAGAGTTACTAGAAGAGGCATGTGGCCTAGTTAAGTTGACTAGTAAAAGGTTTTACTAGAAGAGGCATGTTGTGGCCTAGTTTGGTTGCTTAGTAAGAGGAGTCTTACTGTGTTGTTGTGGTTTACATGATGGTAAACAGTTTGCTACTGGATGGTGTGTGAAGCACCGGACTGCAATGTTCTTGATAGTTTATGATTTTTAGCTTGGTTACCAGATGATATTACTATTGCAGGTTGCAAAGTATATCGGCTTCGGTTTCCTCCTAAAAAAAAATATTTTTTATTGAATAATCGTATTGATAATAACAATATCGCGTTGTATAGCATTATTCTTTGTTAGTCAGGATGTACGAGCGGATGTAGCGACAATGTAGGCTTTTTGGCTTTTGCTTTCCAGATGACCATTGAGTGCCCGAGGACGTGCACTAGTCAGAATGGCCGTGTCGGCGCCCTTATTAATTAGTGGGCTACGCTCATGAATCTTTCTTAGAATTTTTATTGATAAGATTTCTGTGATGATGTTTAGTCTAAACAAAAAGTCCCAGGCATGTGGAGAATGTCATTTTCCTCGTATTAGGTGTTTATGATTAAGTCTAACACTAATACGATACATTTATTTTAGTTGATATAATTTATGTGAATTTGTCTAGACAAAATAGTTCGTTGGTTTCCTTTTTATAGCTAATAATTAGTTTGGGACGATTAATATTAATTTTGTGTTCTGTGCGGATTTATCTGACTACCTGTTCATAAATAACTTTATATTAAAAACCAGTGTCGTGCATTCTTTTAAAATGTCTAGGCAGCCTAACCCTCAGTTGCCCTCATTAATTTCTGATATACATAATTCTAATGTGACGTACCAAATTGATAATTTAAACAATGTGCATATATGCAGTTTTAACGGCGATGACCGATTAATTAGATACTGATTTTGTAGGCTCAGCACCTTTGGGTCGGTCACCGCGTCGAAATATTAAATTATATAAATATAAAATTTTGGAAAGTATTAGATATTAAATTTGTTTAATTGAAGATGAAACAGTCTGCCCCCTCTCGATTGCTGGTTTGGCACCAGTTCCAGGTGGTTGTTAAAGCTCTATGGTCAGCGGACTTCCTTCGGCATCTTTGAGAGAACCGGTACCCTGGGGTCAAAGTTATCATAATGATGCTCAGGGTTGTTGACGTGAGGATACTGATTGATATGGAATGATGATGAATCTTTCTCCATTGGATCTCGTCGAGCTTTTCCTGAATGTTGTTTTTCATGGTCTGAAGATGTTACAAGTTCTGGGAATCCCTAATCACGGATTCAATGGGCTCCAAGAGATAGAAGTTGTTGGTTGTCAGTTTAAAATTTGTGAAGTTGTATGATATGGTTTTCGTGAAGGATTCTATCACTGGGATTGAATCAATCCTTCTTGGCGTCAGGATGTTGGATTTTGTTTGTATGATGCAGTCCTGGGCAATTTGGATTATATTCGTCTTGTTCAACGTGACTTCTTCTCTCACGCTATTGCAAGTTATCGCAATTCTGGTGGGTTTGTTTGTAACTGCCATCCATGCATTAGTTGTAGAGAGTTCTTTCCATATTGTTCCAATAAGACTTCGCTGGACCAGTTTGCATTTGGTTGTCTCGAATCGTTGGTATACTTCATCAATTACACAATTAGATGCTGTTTCTATATTTTTAACTGATGTTGGTGAATAGACATATTCGTTTGCTGAGGCCAATATGCAAGACTTGAACTCGTTTTCGTTCAATCCATAGTATAATTGACAGTTGTAGTCGACGTTGAGAAATGGAACGGTGACGTCTGGTTCCCAATATGATGTGTTAGATATTTTTACAGGAATTGGGGTCACTTTCATCAAGGTGAAGTTTGTGGTTCCCACTAGTAAAAAATGACTGAATACTTGGAAAGACTCGTTTGTCGTCCTCATCGTGGTCTTCAATACAGATTCCGTCAATATATTCAGTTTAGGGGGTAATTTTCTTCGAACATCTTTCAGGATCCTAGTTACACGAGTTGGTGAAATCAATTCGTGTAAGTTGCTCCTCCGGAAACGTACAGCAAGCAGCTTGGAGTAGTGGTCCAGGACTTCTGTTATAAACCCATTGGCTACTTCATATGATGTCAGGATGTGAATGTTCAGCTTGTTTGTGTCAATGGTTTTAAACCAGCCTTTTATGTCGTTCATTGCTCACAGTGTTCCTGAACGACCTGTAGGTTTTATAAAAATGACGACAAAAACTGACCACGTAGATTGGCTCGTCTTTACGTCTAGAATAAAAAATCTTAATAAATAAAAATCGGATCAGCTCTTTTTTTCGAAATCTGCACAAATATTTCAATATTGAATATGAGCGCCAGGCGCGCGAGAGTGTACTTTTGTATGTGTGTGTGTATGTATACATTAAAATCAAATCAGGTCCTGATTATCAAGAGTTCTTCTGGATATAATGGATGCTCGATAAATATAAATAATCATTCACAGGATTACCTATTTCTTACTGATTTTTTTAATTAAATTTAAAACATTCTTATATTTTAACATAAAATATGCACGATTATAAAACCAACATCTTTTAAAAAATAGATTTTTATTTTCTATATAATATTAACTACTTAAAATACTTAAAACACAATCTTAAAATCAAAATTAAAAACTTTAATTATAACAATTCATATGTGACGAGATGAAAATTCCACGACAGCATTCTTTAACCTCAGGTGATAAGTCGGATCATTTAACAAATTAATTTTATATTTATGCCAGAACTTGAGGAATTCTCGATGAATCGATTCACCTGCTTGTTCTGACCAAAGGCCCAGTCCACGTTTGCCTAAAAAGTGCAAACATTGCTTAATATGGCTTAAAATAACGTGGACCTTAAGCGTTTCGGATAATTCCATTGCTTTGTAGACTGTTTTTAATTCTTTGATGTGTGAATCTAAATCCCGCCTTATAGGTTTTGCTGAAAAACAGCAATTAACCACTTTATTCATTGCCCTCAGAGCATTTATAAAAGGTACAATTCGTATTATTCCAATATCATTACAAATTTCAAAAGTTTTCTGCAAGCATTACCTTCAAATATGTCACCATGGTAGTTTTTAGCAATAACTTTTAATTTTTTCGGCCATAAGAGAGCTTTCTCTGGACCAAGAAGAGGAACTAAGCCATCCCAAAAAATGTGATTTATAAAACCTTGTAAAATATGAAGTTCGGGAACAATGCACTTTTCAATCACGTACATGTTATCATCTTCGGCAAAAAGAGGCAGATTAACAGTACTGTGGCAATACTTAGCATTTTTCTTTTTTTTTGTGCTTCGAGGAAAAGGAATCGTAATCTTTTCTAATGTGTCCGTAAGTCTTTAGAGTTTCAAATCCACTGCATAGTTTTCCTTCATCTGCATCCGTCTCAATATTGTGCTCCCCGCTATTATTTCCGCTCTCAGAATTTCTTAGATCGTTTAAAGTTATGAAGCAATAAGGACAAGGGCATGTTGACGTAGCTATTTGTTGGCCATTGACAATCAAAAGAAGTTTAAAGTCCGATACGAATTTAAACGGTATATTATTAATGTTAGTCAATTCAAAGAGTAGCTTCATATTATCATATGTTTCTTGAATGTCAGGTACAATGCACAGCATTATTAAGCGATGGACGCTTGTCAATTTTGCTTTGTGACCTGCACTGCCACCTTCCGAATAGAGTTTTCTTTTGTTATAGGAGATTCAAAATTATCTTCTTCATCACTACTCTGATTATTCTGAGATTTATTAGATTCGGATATATAATTTTCTGGAAGGATAGTCATGCAAATCTTAAAGAATCCTTGGCCACCATCTGCCATAATTTTAATTTCGTAATTGCTTACGTTGTTCACATACGGAATCTAACAAATCTTCTGCATCAGCCCAAATTACAGCTCTTTTCTGCTTCGGTTTATTTTTTTCAGTAACAAATTCAAACTCACCAGATTTATATACATTTTCTAAAGTTCTAGATTTTTTAGATACATGTGTTCGATAATCTATTGGTATAGATTTTTTTCCAGCATTACTTCGTATAAAATTTGTAAGTTTTCTCATATGATTTGCTGAGGTTCCAGTACTCGTTTAAAAATTGTCTAAACTTTCAGGTGAAAAACGTACTTGTTTTTCAATATGCTTACTGAAAACGATGTTTTGGCTTCTACCCTTAGTAATTAATTTTAGTTCAATATTTTTCTTACTTGATATTTGTAAGTTTTCTTTCAAGATGGAATGCGCTATTTGCATTTTCTGTTTTTCAGGAAGTTTTTTTACTAGTAGCGAAATATTCTTCGAAGCTTAAACGTTCACTTTGCTAATATTAGGCCTAATAGGACGTCTACATAAATGTTGCTTTCCCTTATGGAGTTCTTCAAAACAGTTTTCAATCTTTGTAATTCTTGAATATTCACCATTACTTGAATCAGCTGCATATATTCCATTAGATACTTCGGTTTTATTACAAATACTTTGACGCTTGTGACTCCTACCTTTGTGAACCTTTGTGTGGCCGATGGATCTGGCTATTAAAACAAATGTAACAATAGCATATTTGTGAACTGATATCAGAACCTCTTGTAACTTTTATTAGTTGAATGTCTTCATAATTAGGCATCACCAGTAAATGTCTTTTAACAATACCTTTCTCATGATCAGCTAAAGTAAGTCTGCAAGTAACGCATATGCTCAAGGGAAACTTACTGTCAGACAACGAAAAATTTATATAAGTTTTGATGAGATCAACGTGCTTTTCATTTAAATGGAAAAAATCTACTTTTTTCTTCCCAAAAACAATCTTCTTTCCGCATGGAGCACAAACTTTTTGCCGATTTTCTTCGTGATTTAAGTAATGAGACATCTTGGCACAAGTGCGTCTAATAAAACTTGACAACTGAATTATTAAATGTCAAAATGAAGAATATAGTATTTAATATCCTTGGTTACTATATACACACACACAAGCATACAAACACATGCACCTTTTCGCGCGCCTGGCGTTTATCTTCAATTTTGAGATATTCATGCAGATATTTCGAAAAAAAGAGCTGATATGATTTCAGTTTATTAAGATTTTTTATTCTATACGTCAGTTTTTGTCGTCATTTTTATAAAACCTACAGCTCGTTCAGGAACACTGTGTGCTGATAAGGCTTGATTTAATTTTCTTCTGAACAATTCCAATTTGTTTTGTATTCTTGCTTCTGTTTTCATTAAATGTGGCTAAGGCTGACAGCATAAATTTTGTTTGGTGATGTTCAGCTTTAAGTAGTTCATCTTGGTTTTTTGAAGGCTGTCGATGTCTTCGTATACTTCATCATTCACGCCAAATACTGAAGTAAGCAGTTTTCCCAAAATGCCTCTTTTTCGTCTTTTATGTGTTTCATCTATTACTTGGGTTGTCCACTTTAGTTCTTCGAATACCTCTTGTAAATAATGAGATACTGTAGAACATTGAGTGTCATATGTCATGTCAGTTGTTTTCTCGCATAGATTTTCGAAAGTTTTATAAACATTTTCGGAGGTTTCAACATTTTCTTTTACTTTGTGTCGCGAGTGGCCAAGATGTTCTATGTAGAGACCAGGTTTCATATTTCTCACAGTGAAATTTGCGTATACAGAAGGGCACAACATCATACAAAGCATCAGGGTTACTACTGATGTAACTTTGGAAATGCTGGATTTTCGTTGTGTCGACTGTCTCACTTCGGCTTCTGGCTCTTTGGTGTTTGGTAATGGGATTAATTGATGAATACTTCTTTTTATCGGCTGGCTATCTGATTTCTTAACTGTTGCCACTCTAACATCGCCAGATTTGTAAGGAAAGATTTCGGTTACTTTTGCTAACGGCCATCTGCTGGGATTTACCTGATTGTCCTTGATGATGATATTATTTTTTTTGTTTTGCCATTTGTATCGTTGTTGTAAATTGTTTAAATAGTCGCTTGACCATGCGTTCCAGAAATCCCTTTTCATTTTCTGGATTGATTTCCACCACGCCGTTAAGCTTTTGGAAAAATCATTTATTATTGCTGGATGATTGAGGGATATTATCTCACGTCCAATTAGGAAATGGCCTGGGGTGAGAATTTCCATGTTACTAATGTCGTTATTTAGTGAACACAGTGGTATTGAGGCATGCTTCTATTTGACACAGAAGCGTGCTCAGTTCCTCGAATGTGAGGGTTGAGTCTCCAATAATGCGTTTTAGGTAAAACTTTATTGACTTCACCCCTGCTTCCCATAGTCCACCAAAATGTGGTGATGCTGGTGGGATGAAGTGAGTAGTAATAAGAGCGGGTTTCAGCGCCAAAGTTGATGGCATTTGTTACCTTTCAGGAATTTCAGTGCCAAAGAAGTGTTTTTCAGGATGTCTTTGGCTGAAATTCAGGAATTTCAGTGCCGAAGAGGTGTTTTTCAGGATGTATTCGGCCGAAATTCAGTAGTTTCAGTGCCGAAGGGGTGTTTTTCAGGATGTCTTCGGCTGAAATTCAGGATTGTAAGTGCTGAAGAGGTCCTTTCAGGATGTCTTCATCTGCTGAAGACAATGACCAGAAGGTTCTTTTCAGGGACATTTCAGGATGTCTCCGGCCGCTAAAGACGACATGACAATAACCAGAAGGTACTTTTCAGTTAAATTTTCCTGAATGGATAGGAAGAACCTTTAGAGGTCCTTGTTTATCTCTTAGATCTTTAAGTTGGTACAACTGTCTAACTAGATTTACATATGTTGGTAGTAACTAAATTATAATTAGTTTAAAAAGTGTACGCTTATCTAGCCTAGCCTGGCCTAGCCTGTATAGGTATAGGGAGGGAAGGGTTGGTTAGGAAAATATACACACAATTTAAATTAAATTATTTTTTTTATTTAAAAATTATTTTACATATTTTTATTTAAATAATCATTAAACTTTTAAGCAACATTTTTTTTATCTATCTATGTGTTATGCTTATCACTAAAGCCCAACCATTTGACGAATACTTTATTTTTTTGTCTTTTTAATACTTTTTCCACCGTTTGTATCTTGAAGCAAATAGGTAGCTGGATTGGTGTACTGCACTTTTTTTGTTACAAAAATTTCTCTTGACCAATTTGGCATGTATTGTTTGTCAAAGATTCCTCTAATTTTTGAAATGCGCACATGATCACCAACATGAAATTTTACATCCAATTCACTCATTTTAGTATGACTATAGGCTGTTTTTAAAATTTCGTTTGCATTTTTCTCACTCACATCTATCGGTTTCATATGAATGGTTCTATGGTTGGTATTATTGTATTTGCGGTAGCAAGTTGAGCCATTTGTAGTTTCCTTGAACGTTAAACTCTTTCCACATTAGATTTTTTAACGTTCTATTGAATCGTTCAACAATGGAAGCCTTTTTCTCGCTATACGTACTGTAATGATTGACTTTATATTTTTGAATAAGTTTTTTAAATTCTTCGTTGTAGAATTCTTTTCCCAAATCGGTTTAAATATTTTGTGGAATTTGTTCTTTAAAAACCTTCTCCATTGCTTTGCAAACTTCTACAGCACTTTTTTTTTTAAGGATATGCCCCCACATATTTGGAAAAACAATTTATAACAACCAAAATATACTTGTAATTATTATTTATTTTCGAATAGGGTATCATTTCCACCAGGTCTGCTTGAAATAGATCCTTAAATGATATTATGATGACTCTACGTCTTTTAAAATTCTAGCTGGTTTATGAAGTTCTTCAACTACATCTCTCTTAACATCAGTGACAAATTTGTTGTTCCTTTGTTGTTTTTGTTTCATATTTATGCTATAACTTTAAGCTCTCTCAGTTCTTCAACAATTGACACTATTTCCTTATCATGTGCTGTGTGTCCTGCTTGCTGTGATGCAATTAATTCACGCAGTCTCTCAACCAACTCTTTTGGATCATCGAAATATTTTTTTAAATTATCTTCTACAATGTTCTGATTAGCCTTATAAAATCGTCGGTTTGCGTTTGTTTTTAACACAATATTTTGATATACTTTTTCATCCTTTTCTGTAAATCCTTTCGGCTCCCTTTTAAAGAGTAATTCATACAGTCCACGAGTTCCTTTGTATTTCTTATTTTTAACCACAAAATCTGAACCATCTATTATTAATGTAAAATTTTTCTAGTGCAGGTTCAAATCGTACCCCATATTTATGATCAAACTGATTTTCATTATCTTCATACATTTCATTCACATATTTTCTTGGTAATGTCTCCTCATATTGACTAAGATAATCAATAAAACTTTTTTTCTCTCGTTCTTCTCTTATCGATTTTAGAAAGATTCTTTGTTTTTCATCATCATCTTCTTCATCATTAATTTCATCTAATATGGAACGTTTTAATGAACTGACATCATCTCCTTTTTTCAAAAACATTGACGACATAAACGATGGAGAGCTCTTCTTTTTTTAATTTTTGCTGGATTAATTTGTGTTGAGGATTCCATCAAATAATTATATGGTATCATAGCCATGCTGTTGACTTCCTGTTTCATATTTTGTGGTTTAACTTTTTTATCATATTTTGTTAATAAGGGTGACGATTGAGGAGATACCTTCGTTAGGGTTTTAGTTGTAGTTGTTTGTAGCTCACTTTGAATACTTTTCAACTGTTTTGTAATAGGAAAAAATATTTGTTCTTGTACATTTTCTCCCTGTTTTAGTAGTTTGAATTTCTCTTTAATGTTTTTACGTTTTTTAATCAATCTTTTCTTAAGGTTTTTTGCTTGCAAATTCATTATAATACAGACACATACACTCATACGTTCAATAAGCAAGAACACCAAAACATGAATGAGATAAAGTATGTGGTTATTCAAGGTTTATATAATGATCAAACCCCATTCTATAACGTCCTTTGTTTATTTTATTATCCTTTCCAACAGTATGAACAAATATTTATGAAATTTTCAAACGACATATCACTTCCAACATTATCTCGAATCAAATGTTTGGGAATTTTAGCGTAGGTTTGGCATAAATAAAACGAGTGGATATGGTTATGACGACCCATGCTGAAATATTCTCGAATAACCTCCTGGTTATCGCATGGTACATCATCAAAAATAAATATAGAGTTGGGTATGGCTTCAGAAGGGTGAGCGATACTCTCACTAACATTAAACGCATAATAGGTAATTCCTTTTATTGGTCGTAACAATTCAGCTAGATAGGTGTATTTTGGTTGATAGAGCGACCGTGAATAAACGTACACATTTTAAAATTTTAATTCATTCTCATGTTCAATGAGGGAAATCATTACGTTAGTTTTTCCACAGTTTGAAGGACCAACAACAAAACACCGTATAGTGGATGGAAATAGTTTACCATGTTTTTCATTTTTTTCGAAAGTCCTTACCATCATCATTGTTTTCAATGTTTAAACAAGTTTTATGTTAGACAATTTTCATTTTACACACACACACACAAGCATTCCTTCAAGATTGTTTATCCATAGTTCTTGATTAAGTAGTTTTGCTTTTACCACAACTGGCGATATCCATCCCAAGGGGTCATATAATTTTGCCACTTCAGAGAGTTTTGTTCTTTTTGTTATTTTGGTTTGTTCCGTTATTTCTACTTTAAATCATTTAAATCATTAAATGTATCATCAGCAGGGGCTCAGTGTACTCCGAGCGCTTTCTTCACATTATCTTCCATTATTTCTGAGCTTTTTTGTTCTTGAAGTTCATTTGGTAGACGGGATACTAGCTCTGTTTTGTTGCTTGACCATTTTCTAAGATTGAATCCTCCAGATTGAAGCAAGGTAATGATTTCGTCTTGAAGGTGTTTGGCTGCTTCAATTGAATCGCATCCGGTCATTAGATCATCTACTTAGAAGTATCGAAGAGCCACGGTTGATGCTTTTGGAAATTTTGATGCTTCGTCAATTGCCAACCTTTGCAGTGTTTTTATTGCTAGGTACGGCGCAGCTGCTGTTCCGTATGTCAGGGTTGTTAGAGCATACTCTGTGATTGGTTGGTTTGTATCGAATCTCCATAATATTCGATAATAGTGTTGATCATCTTCAGGTAAATGTATTTGTCGATACATTTTCTCGACGTCAGCGGTAAATACTACCTTGTGTTTTCTTCATCGTAGTAATATATCAGTCAGTTCTTCTTGAAGTCTTGGGCCAATATGAATCGTCTCGGCTCCTTCCATTTGTGGTCTTTGATGATGCATCGAATACCACTCTTAGTTTCGTTGTTGAACTGCTTTCTCGTATGACGGGCTGATGAGGGATATAATATCTTCCTTCATTTATTTTTTCTGGTTTGACTGGCTTCATGTGACCAAGGTTAATGTATTCTTGCATGAAGTTGTTGTATTGTTCTTTTAAGTTCTGGTTTAATGGCTTGTTAAGCTTCGACTTTTCGACCTGCATTAAACGGGCTATGGCTTTTGGTTTCGAATCACCTAGGTTTGGTGGATGTTCTTTAAATGGTGTATTGACTGTGTAAGTCCCATCTTTGTTTCGTCTTGTTGTATTGTGCTTCGCAATCTATGTCATTCTGAGGCAATGGGCGGGGTTGATAGTTTGTCACCTCTTCAATGTCTATCTTCTACGCGGCTAACCATGCTTAAATTTTTAGTGCTGGGCTTTTTCTTATGCTGCCTGATAAAATACATCCCAAAGTAGTTTCTTGACCAAGTAATCCATCGTTAGATCTCTCTAGGCCCTTTTGGAGAATGTGGCTAACCTCTTCTGCTCCTAGAATGGCATCAATTGGTCCAGGATGATGAAATGTTGGGTCAGCAAGTGGGTAATTCTTCCAATTGGTTGGAATTTCAGGCATCATTGCTTCGTTCGGTAGTTTTTGTGTTAAAGTTGGCAATACTATGAAATTTACTGATAGTGAGAAATTACTTGGGAATCGAGATTGGATCTCGCACATAATTTTTGACTTGGATTGTTTTGGACTGTCTCCCAAACCAGTGACTTCTGCGGTTATTTTCTGCCGAGGATATCCCAATAGTTGAGCTGCTTAAGGGTAGCCTGTGATCCTGAATAGATCAAAACTCATAGATATTCTATGCTTCCATTTATTGCCCTGACTCGGACTAGAGCTGTGGCTAAAAGAACTGCACGTTCTTCTTTGAGTTTATTTGTTGTTATTTAATAGTTTGTTATTTTGGTTTGACTATCCGATTTTGATCCAAATGATTTATTTCCATATTTTTGTGGTTGTTTTTCCGTATGTAAATATGTGTGGTGCTGTTTGTTACATCTTCTGCAACTCCATTTGCTGCAGCAAGTCTCTTCAGAACTGTGACCAAGACAATTGTAGCACAGTTTCTGTGACTTGACAAATTCGTTTCGCTCTGCCACATTCATCGACAGGAATTTTGGACATCTTACTATAGCATGCGTTTGTTCGCACATGCTGCATGATAGTGTTTTTTCCTTTGTCTTGTAGTTCAGGTTGGAAGTGTTATGCGTGTTTTTGTGAAACATCGGTTTTGTGTAATTTTTTGTTGCTTCTTACGATTAAAATCTTCTTTCTAAGAAGCTCATTATCGAAGCTGGTGTTTGAACTTGGGTCGGGTTTTCTAACGATTGTTCGTAAAGCCTGTTCGTCTCTTTATCCCATTTTCGACTGATAATTCTTCCTATCAATGGACCCCATGGTTCTGTTGAAATGCCCAAATTGTCAATCGCATTGAGACATTTATTTGTTACATCATGTAATCTTTGTAATTGTTTTGTGGATTCACCTTGAATTTTTGGAAGATTCAGGATTTGATCCACTAGTTGACTATTATTCGTGTATTTTCGTATCGTTTTTTGAGAAGTTCCCAGGCTGGTTCATAATTTCCATCGTTAATATGAAGATGTTGGATCAGTCGGATGGCTTCTTCTCGGACATGCGCTTTTAGATATTGCATTTTACCAATGCGCGAGATTGTCTTGTTCTCATGAATGACCTTACTAAATATGTCATGAAATGCCCAGTTTTCGTATCCGCCTTTGAAGTATGGAAGTTGTATTTTTGGTAATGAGAGGTTTGGTTACTCTCATTGTTGCTTTCTGCTATTCTTTTTTCTAGTTTCTCCACATATTCATCATATAGTAGTTCTATTTCTTCAAATTGTTCATCCTGGAAGTACTGGTCAGTAAATTCGACTTCGTGAACTATCAGCTCTTCGTGAAGTTCTTGCAGTGAACTCCACTGGCTCAACAGTTTTTTCATCAGATTTTCATATCTGTACTTTGGTTTATCTACCAGTTCTGTTTCTGAACTCTCTAAGTTACGTTTTAGGGAGTAGTAAAGTATACGTGGGAGGTACACTTCAATTCTTCTAACTTCTTGTTGTTTTCTGCACATTGTTGTACTAATTAGTCGATTTTGGCTGTCCTTTCCGTAATATATTGGGGTGTTTTTCTTATGGACGAATCCTTTTTTGAATTTGACAATAGCTTGGAGATGGCTTGCCCAATTTCTTCTTGTTTGGCCACTATTTTGTTGGTTTCCTCCATTGTGCTGGGTTTTGATGTTATTAGTTTGTGGGATGTCTTCTTGAGAGTTTGGGGAAGTTTAAGGGTGGGTGCAGGAAGGAAGGGTGTGAATTGGCACTATTAGTCTGTGGGTAAGTGCAGGGAAGAAAGCCCTGGTCTTGCTTACTGCCCACGTCTTAATAGAGCTTGGTCTTGTTTAGCAACTGTCCCTAGCGCAATTTTCTTTATTTAAAGTGGCATAAATTTATATTTCGTGAAGGTTAAGCAACAAAAACTCATACAAAAATACCTAAGCATTAAATAGTTTCCCAAGGACAATATTTGAAAAATTTATATGAACATTGTACTGACCTTTTAATTTCGCCTGCAGTTAACTAAATATAACTTAATGTCGGGCTGGGACTCCACAGTGAAGTGCTAATAAAACATTTTATTTACTTTACTGTAAAAAACTGTTGTTTAATCCATTTTTAAGAAATACATCAAGATTTATTATCTTATGTTTTTTAACATACAAATTTGTCATTTGACGGTAACGAAGACTTCCCTATTGTTTTATAGATGGCGCTCTATACAAATACTTAATTTAAATCATTTTTAGATAATAATAAGTATTTGTCGTAGAAAAATTATAGTATGCAATTCGTTTATAAACTTTTCTAGACACTCCTTAATTTAAGTGTAATTCGTGTCTAAAATGGCGTTTATCAAACTTGATACATAATATACTATTATCTATGGTTTCTATAATATTAAATGTTAAACAAACTGTAAACATTTTGTAATTGCAGCGGATTTACCGGGTAGGCAAGGTAGGCATAGGGCGGCAGATTTCAGGGGCGGCGAATTTTTATCGCTTACACTGGATATAACGCTACTTCTTGGGCTGTCGGTTTCATGGACGGCGAATTTTTATCGCTCACACTAGATAAAACGCTAATTTTTGGGGAGGAATTAAGTTATTTAAATAACTTAATTTCTATTCATCAAAAAATGTATTCTGATTCAGGATCGTTATTTGCTCTCAACAAATTTGTTGTTCCTTGAAGAATTATATGTTTTTTATGTTTGTATCAATATTTTCAAAACAGATAAAATGAAGTTGGAAATATTCTATATCGCTTAGTAGTTGCGAGTTCATTGACTCACCGTGTATACGCATTACTTTTCGTGGGAAGTTTCGAGTCAGTCATAAACGTATTTATACACATATGCAAATACACTATTCGAAATTTCCCGCGCGAATAGTAGCGCTATGAGTGACTATCATACACTATCATACTTTTTCTCTCTTGTTTGCCTAGTGAGAGCACTGAGGTCCGCCGCGCAATTCAATGGTTGAATTCAGCAATGACCCTGCAGAATGGGTGATAAACGACTTTTTGCGAGTTCGAAAAGGGTAAATAATGATGTCGTGCGATATTTAAATTTATCATTGTTCGCGAGAAAACCTTTGGAATAGTGAAAAAACTCAACGTGTCTGGTTAGTATATATACTGAAAGCAATATTGTGCTTCATGTTTTCTTTTTGGCGGCGAATCATCTTTTGCAGACAAAGATGGATTTAGCGATTGGAAAAACGCAGTCGTAAGAATTAGTAATCACGAAAATTCCAAGAAACATAAAAGTTGCTTAAAATCTTTTAAAGATTGCTTTTCGTAGAATTGACAAAGCTCTAACAGCTGAAGATAATAAAGAAGCCTACTGGCAAAATGTTTTCAAACGAGTTATCGCCGTAATCAAGGGTTTATCTTTGCGTGGATTGCCTTTTTCGAGGGCACGACGAAAAGTTTGGTTCCCTTCACAACGGAATTTACTTGATGTCTTTGGAGTTGATAGCTGAATTCGATCCATTTTTAGCTGACCATATTTCTAGATTCGGAAATAAAGGCATCGGTAGTACTAGTTATCTGTCAAAAACCATCTGCGAGGACTTTATCCAAATCTTGCACAGCAAGGGGTTAGATATAATTATACGAAAAGTTACTTATCGATTCCACACCTGATATTTCACATGTCGATCAACTATGTTTCATACTGCGATACGTGAAGAATAATGGTATGCCCGTAGAAAACTTTGTGACATTTTTACAAAATTTAGGCCATAAGGCTGTTAATATATTCAGAAGTTCTACGCTGGAAACTCTGCGAATTGAAATTAAAAATTGTCGATGTCAGTCATATGATACGGCACGGAAAATGTCAGGGATATATGCGGGGCTCCAACAATTAAAAAATCGCAACGAATATGCCAAATACGTTCCTTGTGCTGCACATTCTCTAAATTTGGTTGGCACTCATGCTGATGAAAGCTGTTCGACAGTTGCCGAGTACTTTAATGATCTTTTTTATAGCATCTACGAGTCGTTGGGAGATTCTTGCTGCAGAAAATCTAAAAGAATAACTGTCAAATCACTTTCAATAACACGTTGGTAAGCTCGCAATGACGATGTTTGTACACTGTATCAGTTTTACACTAAAATACTCCACGCTTTGTAGCTCATAGAAAACGATTTTTCACAAAAAGCTTTAACTCGGAGTGAAGCCAAAGGGATTCGATATCGTTTTGAAACATTGAAGAAAGCTTTTATGCAATATTTGTGAAGTTTTTAACTTCCGAGATTCAATTCTGTGAGCAAAATATTGCAGTCCACTCAAACTCACCTGAGTGAAGTAGTTCAATTGTATAATATTCTAATCAAAACTGTAGTCGATGCACGAGACTATTTCGAAAAAAAAGCATTCGATTTTTCAATCAACCTAGAGTACAAAACCCTTGTCAGCAGAGTGAGACGTGGGAAAATCTATGACGACGAAACAAGAACAGGAGAGGTGACACTGATCGGTAAAGATAACTTCAAAGTCAACACTTACAATGTCATTTTTACAATTTATTGTCTGATTCACGCGAAAGATGCCTAAAAGATGAGAAAATCAACGAAAAATTATCTGTTCTCATTGACTTTAAAATTTGGATAATGTTGATTTACGGGAAAAATCAAAAAACTTACAAAAAGCATTCAGTCAAGATTCAGAAACTTCAATAATTGATAAACTTATCTATTTCAAAGCCTATCTCAATTGCAACCAAAAAAACTCAGAGCAGTTGACCCGCAGTTGACCCCAATCGAAACCTTCAAATTTAAAAAAAAAAAAAAGATCTTATACAGTTCTCCCAAATGTTGACATTGCATATAGGATGTTTGTTTGCATGGCTGTCACGTTTTCTTGTTTAAAGCGGATCAAAAATTATTTGGGGTCAAGCATGTGTCAAACTCGCTTGGCTATATTATCTATAGAGGCAGAAATTCTACGTTCAATAGATTGCAATCAGGTCATTCATGATTTTGCACGGCGTAAAAACATGTAAAAAGAATTTTCGTAACTATACGTGACAAACTTGTTTATATAACTATAATAATATTAATAGTAATTACAGTATTAATTGTGAAAACAATGGAAAAAAATTAAACGAATAAACCCTATAACGTACACTATTTATCTGAACTTATTGATCATGACTAAAATCTATTATATCCTTTAGACACATTTCACATACGTTAACGGAACTATACTTAAGGGGAGTAAAAGAAGATCGGAAAAGGGCGGCAATTCTGCATCTGCCTAGGGCGGCGAACTGTCTGAAACCGCCCCTGTGAAATTTGTTTTAAATGAATACTTGATGATTTTCAATAAAGTATGGTTTCGTCTTTGTTTTTAGATATGGATCGAGGGAGGCCCTGCTGTGTTTTTAATTGTTTAGTTTACAAAAAACCACATGCATGTGTTTCCTAAGAAAGCTGATACGGAGACAAGAAAATAGATTGCCAAATCAGATAATAAAGAATTATTAAGCTTGCCTCATAAAAACCTTCAACTGCAAACGACTTTTAACAACAGCCATACCAACATTACATCTACCTGGTATGTATTTTTTTATCAAATATTAGACAGCAATATTATATTGTAATCATAATTGTTAATATGCATAATAATAATTTATTAAAATTAATATTATAATAAAATATAGTTCAACTACATTTATAGATTTAAGTCAGTTTTAATTACAAGAATCATACATGTCATGTGTTCTTTTTTATTGTTAATTTTAATGTATGTATAAACATGCCTTTTATAAATAAATATGTGCCTAAAATGTGTGTAAACGTAATAATTTGACCGTTTTCCCACTTTACCTACTAATATATACTGAATTTTTGTGTTATATTTTATTTTTTCCTATAATAAAGCGTTTTTATTCTTCACAAAAACGAATTATTATGAGAAAATAAAATTTATCACAAAAATTTAGTTTTCTATAACTAAAAATAAAATAAATATCAATGCACATTCGAATCAACCGCCAACTTTAGTGTCAACGTGCGAACTATATGTAGATGGCGTTACACGGTTTCAGCTGACAGTATTGCAGATTGCGTTCTATGGTTTGTTCTGTGATTTATTCAAGTTACTTACCAAGGATTTGTAAAATGTCACAGCGCTGCCAGATTTGGGGTTTTTACCCCAAAATGGGGGATTTTATCTTGCTTTACGAAAACTTTGGGGTAATGCTCGATTTGGGGTATTATGGGGTTTTTTAGGAAATTCCAGAAACTTCTTTGATGATTATGTGGATTATCTAGTTAAATTTTAATAACATTTTAAATTATAATTATTATAAATTATTATAGTTTTATTTTTTGGTTTTAGTACTAGAGGATTATTGACAGCAAGTTTTGTCAACTTTGATTGTCGATGCGTACTGACGTCTGCTCTTTTGGTAGCGTTTCGGTACAAATCAAACAAATGCTTATTAATAAACGGAACACCAGCGCCCTTTTAAGATTCTTGTTTACATGAATTTCGGACTCCTTGTGTAGGCTTCATGGTTCTTCATATGAAATCCCGAAGGGGTATTTGGGATTTTGACATTAGGCAACCCATTTTTAATTGTAAGTGGTAAAAAAGCTGACATTAGACGCAGTGTTGCCAGATTAGGGAATTTTTCCCTATTTATGGGGATTTTTTTGGAGAATAGGGAAAAAGGGAATTATTATTTATTTATAGGGAATTTCCGTTATGCCTAGACAAAATTTTTTACCGGGTAGGTATCAAGTTTTAATAAAAAGTAATGTTATAAACTAAATAAATATTGTAGAATTTTGGTTGATTTCTTATGCAACAATTGTTGCGAGCGTGTAATAAATTATTACTGATAATAGTTGGGATACCGTTCGGTTACATTGTGCGATTTACCAATAGATGGCGCAAGCAAATTTAATATTTTTAGTTGTTTTCCTTAATTAAGGAATTAATGTATTATTAAGGATTTAATCAAAAAACTATGTTTTCACCAACCTACTTTCAAAAATCTGACAAAAAGTTAAATTAGTTAGAAAGTTTGAATTTTAAATCCTCAACGCCAACGACTTTATAGTGGTGTTCTACGAGGCCAGCGCCAGCGCCAACGCCGACTGAAAATTTATAAATCGCTTTAAAACTCTTAACTAGCATAGGATGGAGAGTCTCCACTGGAGACATGATACAAATAAAAGTTCTTTGTATCATGGGGTAGAGACCATGATACAGAGTATATTTTTGACAAGAAAGGTCAATAAAAAATAGGGACTCTAGCATAGGGAAATCGGGGCCCTCGATTGGCTTCGACATGCGAAATAAAAAATATATTACCCACATGTTAAAAAAATTGAGGCATAAAATTAAATAAATAATATTATTATTTAATTGTTTATACTTCGATTTATTAAATTAATTTAAATTAAATTTTCCTGAATACCCTCCTGTTCCAACGAGGCCGTGAACTCATACGAATTGTTTCTGCCCGCACTTTTTAGTTATGCGTTGTCTGCGACGCAGTCTGCGCATATTGTTCTGTGCCGCATACTGAGTCTACTTTGCGTGTTATTATTATAGGTTCTTTAATAGCAAATTCGAAATAATTATTAGCTTTACAATTATTTTTAATGACTTGCCATTATTTTAAAATAGAAAGCTTTTAAAAAATGGTGAAGAAAGTTAAATGTCTAAAACCCCCCCAAATTTTAAAATTCAACCTGTACATAAAAAGGTACATATGTATACATATATTATTTATTAAATTATAAAAAACTGCTAACTGCAAAAAAATTATATCCTAAAATTTTTTTTTTGCCCAAAATAGATTTTGGGCGTGACAATCTGAAATTTTTTTGTCAGCAACTTTTCCCGTACAAGGGCCCCTAACAGATTTTTGATACGGGGCCCCCTCGAGGCTAGCTAAGCCACTGGTTGGCACCTTTTTATATATCCAAATTAAAAAACCAGTTCGGTTCTGTGCATTATGTGACATTATTTTTAGATGCCTCCAATCATAATAACATTAAATTATTTCCAAAATTAGATAGATATTTCAACAAGAAAAAGGGCATAGAAACAAAATTATTATTATTTTTTTCATTGCCAGGGGAAACGTCAGAACAGATATCTGAATCAATTTTAGTCAAGTTAGTCAAACAATATGACTTACAAAGTATCTATCGAAAAATGTCCCAATAAAATATTTTTTTGAATCCCCTACATCCAAAATTTGGTTTAAGATTGTCCACAATGAAGCTTTTCTATTTTCTTTATCTATTAATATAATAAAGGCAGATCAAATTACAATGATAGAAGTGGCAAATGAAATTAACAAATTTAAAAAATTAAGTACTTTTAGAGAAAAATGGCGACATTAACAGGCAATTGTTTGAAAGTCATGTTTTACCAAAATGCTTATGATTACTTAGATAAGTGATTTAATCATTTTGAAAACGAAAATATTCCATACAGAAATATCTAATAATTGTTGAAAAATATTCCATACTAATAATTGTTGAATTTTTTTTGGGCCTTTCCACAAGGATTTTGAAAGGATTTTTACATACATAAACAGGTATTGGACAAGTGAAAAATGACAATTGTTGGTAGAAACACCTAAGTCGATGTTGGTTTTAACGTACAATGTGGAAAGTACATGTGAAATTTTTTATAAAGAAATATCAAAAAATGTTGAGTTTAAAAAAAAAATCATACTTCACAAAAATATTTATAAAGAAGTAAAATGTGTTTATTTATTTATTTCTTTTGCTTAAAGTGTGTTTATATTTGAGTTGTTAATCTTTAAATGTTTATTTGTATATAAAATATGTTTTTTGTTGATTTTGGGATAATAAATATATTTTTATCACTTTCGTTGATTTCGATAGTTGGGTTGCGTATCCTGTATTGGCTTACTTATTGGTCGCTTACACTGCGACCTCCTTGAAGACTTGAAGACAACATCATACCTTCATCGGCACTTTGAACTTTTTTGGAATATTGAAGTCTACGTATAGAAATATATTGGATTTTAACACGGTTAATAAGTTTTTTAGTAATTTAAATTGTTTGTATCCTAACCTAAATATAGAAACAAAATTACTTGGTGCCCATTAAGGTAAAGTAGCAATTGCAAAGAACTTTTCACCCTCGCCACCTGAGCTAGCGGGATTTTATGAGAAATCTGGGTTAAAAATTTGGAGCCCAAACGTTCTTTGAAGTTGCTACTGACTGTTTTCGTCCATAGTTGTTACGGTTTCGCGAAAGGATCGAACGGTAGATTTGCAAGGGGTTCAAGAAATCGATTGAAATTTGCGCTGGAAATCATGGGGGCCCCAGGGCCCCCATGATTTTAGGAGAGGCCTATCTAAAATTCAAATATCAATCGTCTGAATAATAGATACCCAGTGACCAGATGTTTTATCGCCGCTGAGCTCCAATGTTTTTAAATAATTATTTAGACCACGACCCTGATACTTTTTAGTGTGACATAATGTTGCGTAACATTGCATCATTTTATTGTATCGCCGCTATCTATTAGATCTCCAATGTTTTGGGGGCGATTTTAAAACATTAGACTTAAAAATAACAACGGGGCGATTCCGTACTCGCGGGTGCAACATTTAGACTCATTCAAGGCTTCTTACTAAGAAAATAAAAACTCTTTTTAAAGAAATGACTGGTCGCAGGATTTCATTGTAATCTGTTTTACAAAAAATAATATAAAAAACATTTAATAAAATGTATAAATAGACACAGGAGAGGTTCAAAGTGCTATCACGGGTGCAACGAAATCGGCCCACCATTAAAGTTCATGAAGCTAGAATGAAAAAAGTCTGTTAATTATGGAATATTTATTAAATTATTTTTACATTCTTTAAAAGAATACAAAACAAACTAATTATTAACTTAAATAAAATTATTAAAAGAAATAAATATTATAAATTATTCACTTTTTATCCAGTCGCGGGTGCAACGTAAAATTATCGCGGGTGCAACACGTCTCACTGTAGTGAATATAAACATTTCCATGTAACTTTAAATTAAAGATATGAGATCATAGATGCTGTATTATCACTAATTAGCACTTTCCTATGTAACTTAAATAAATTATTTGTTTGGAATAGTCGGCGATTTATCAGCCTTAAGGTTCATCTTCAGAATCGCTGTAAACATCAGAAACGCCTCAACTTTTGCGTAACTTTTTTTGTAACTTTTCTACGTTTTTTTTAGTAGCAGTTGTCAAAACTAATTTGCTTTTTAAATTAGACATCGACGTTCGTGCAACACAAATGCTCTTACCCTCCTCAAATTGAAAAAAAATGTTTTGATTGAATGGCTGGTATATTTTTTAGTCCTTTCCACCTATCATTTAACATGGTTTTTCATTCTTTAATTTGTTTTTGGGATACAAATATAAAAGAAATGAATGAATGAAGAAAGGCGACGAGCCAGATCATAAAATTCTTCAGCGTTGTTAACAATTGCTTTCCGAGCTCAATTCTTAACCGCGGTTACTGATTTGACATTTCATGCAGTTACCGGTTACTCGCTAAAATAGAATGGTTTTAACTTTTTATTACCGGTAACTCGCTAAAAATTCCCTAATGTAATCGTAAGTCATAACTGTTGCACCCGCGATTCTAATATTTTGATCGCGGGTGCAACTCATTTTAGTCAACGTTAATTTTAATTAAAATGACAACTTACGTTCTATTGCGACAGAATCAAGTTTTCCTTTTATTTCTTCTTACTTCTACAAAGTTTCAAAAAATTACCAATTTATTTATTCAAGAAAACCAAACTTTCATTTCTTTTATATCGCGGGTGCAACTGACCAACAATGGTTTCTTATTTAATTAATATTGTTAGAAAAATAATAATAAATATTTAACTTTTTTATATAAGGCAATAAACAAATGTTATGACTTCAATATTCATCAGTGAAATATAACCTCAAACCACCGGTAATAGCGATTTCGTGGAAAAATTATCAAGTGTCGATGAATAGTTTGCATCAAGTTTTCAGGCGCCACCATTTCTGAGCGCGCCAAAAAATTCAAATAATAACTTAAGTTCTTAAAAGTTTTTTTATCATTAAATATATATCTTTCTCTTTGTATTGGTATAAAAAAAGTAATAAACTCTGTGATTTAAAAATGTATGTCAAAAATCGTCTCCCGCGGATTCGCCCAACGCTGTACCACAAGATGATGACTCATCGCAAAAGGTATTATCAACTTTTAAAACAAATCTTTCTAAATATAATTATAATAAATTAAAACAAATGCAATTTATATTGCAATTAAAATTAAAAGCTGAAAAATCAGGGTCAAATTGTGGTATTATCACACTGAACCTAAGACAATTTTGTGTTGTCAGAAAATAAATATAACAAATATGACTATTTTAAGTAGGTAAATAATGTCTTGCAATAAAAAACAAATTGATTTTCAATTTATAATAACTTATAATGTGTGAAATATAATTTACTTTTAATTGTATTTTTATCGCTTTTGCGGTTAATGCATTGAAAGACGAACACAGCGAGATAGGAACACCATGGGGCCTTTTTGAATTTTAAAAACTTGAAATACTCACGTTTAGACAGGACAGCACACAAAAACAATGAAAAGTTTTTCTCAGTTTTGGTATGGTGACTCATCTCTGATAAGGCGTTCAAGGCCAAATTGTGGTATTTTCACCTTGAACGCCCATTTTAAGGTTACCCAACTCCGAGAAACAATTAAAAACGTAAACTGCACTTCCTGTAAATTTAATTTAAATTAATTAGGTCGAATTTAAGACTTTGTAATATAAAATACTTGCATTATGGTTAAATAAATATTAATTAAAATAGTTAAATGTATCGTATTTTTATCGCTTTTGCGGTTAACGTAGTGAAAGACGAACACTTTTAACACAAGGAGATAGGAACACCCGGGGCCTTTTTTGGTTTTCGAAATGGGCGGACGGAAGACTGAACGTTATCACAGGTATAAAAAGTAGCGATAACACCCGCAGGTTATCTCAAATTGTCTGAAAGATGGTAAATGTGCAATTCTTTATGGGCTGTTCTGCTTCCAGGAAAATTAGGCAGCTTAAAATAAAGAACATATCATGGGTCGAAACGAGTTTACAGCTTCTAGTTACAGAATCCGAAGAACTATTTAAATAAATCAAAATATGTGTTAAACATACAAAGAAATAAAATCCTTAAGTGTAAAAAGAAATTGTAAATACAATAATTTAAATATATTAAATTATATAAAATTATTTTACGATAAATTGTTGTGATTTAAATAACCCTTATGAAATTAAATTTAAATCATTAAGGTTTTGAACTGAAGGAAAAGGTTACTCATTTAGCTACAAGTTTTCTTTTAAACATATCGCTTGATGTATACAAGACATAAACAAGACACATATAAGACATGTACAAGATACACACAGGCTATGTGGAAGACACTTATAAGGCATGTACAATACACATATAAGACATGTGCAAGATACATACATCACGTGTGCAAGACATGACATGTCTTGCACACGTGATGTACATTGTACACCACATGTACAGCACATGTACAGCACATGTACACCACATGTACAAGACATGTACACCACATGTACAGCGCATGTACAGCACATGTACAGCACATGTACACGACATGTACAACACATGTCTAGCACATGTACACGACATGTACAGCACATGTACATCAGTTTAAATAGGACTACATAAGGCTCTTACATCTATTAGCTTACATCATGTCGTCTAAACAACGTACCTATTTCTGAACTTGGCAAAGGTGTTAGACAAAAGTATAATGACTTGAAGAGAATGGAAGATGATAATAAAAAGCGACTGGAAAACGTGTTCAGGCCTATTACAGAACCGCTGAAACAAATTGTACAATCGTCCAATGAAAAACACTCTGATCATCAAGACCAAGCTGCTGTAGCCATACCTGTTACACAATACACGGAAATACCAAATGGTATAAGCATATACTCCTGCAATAACACAGATACTGCTTACGGCCCTGAATTGAAAAATGGTCTGTGGTTGCTGGGTAATACACCTCTTAATTTTGATGATAATCATATAGTTGTTGTGTAACGTTGGAATTTTACCTTAGGCAGTTCTTGGTTAACCGTCCTGTGATGGGTGTAAGCACTAATTGATAATACCACATTGAGGCACCTTATTCTCGTTCTTTCAACTTGGTGTTTGTTTACTTTCGACATACCGCTGTTGTGTTATATAATAATATAAAATTAGACCATTTAGACATTGAGGCACCTTATTCTCGTTCTTTCAACTTGGTGTTTGTTTACTTTCGACATGCCGCTGTTGTGTTATATAATATAAAATTAGACCATTTAGGTTATCACCGAGTTCCGGCTAAAAGAGAAAAGCATTTAATAGAAGCTTGTTTTACCTATCATTAGATTTCATTACCATCAATGTAATAATTTTTGCCTTAGTCTTTAAAAGAAAACACAATAGTAATGACAGTGCAAATCTGGGGTTATGTCAACGAACATCACGGTGTTGCCAACCATAGGGAAGGCAGAGTTGCCAACGTACATAAACGATAATTTACAGTGGGTGTTTTGACTAACGCCGTCGCCCTGTGTTTTGACTAACGCCGTCGCTCTGTGATTGGCTCAGTGTAGCGTCCTTATTCTCTCATTGGTTGATTTCACGTGTTCAATTCAAAAGTTAGAAACTTGATAATTCATTTTTGTCATTCTATTTGCCCATTTTGGCTCAGCATGTCTATATTTCGAGCTCTTCTGTTTTGTAAATAATTATGGTTGGGTTAATGGCTGCTTTAAAACTATTTTTCTGGAAATTATTTTGTGCGCAGGTCGAAACGTCATATCCACCTGTAGCTTACTTGTCGTGGTAGATTGTCTGTAAATGGACGCTTAGTTTTATCACTCTTGTTGTGAAACCTGGAAAAAGGGATTTAAAGTGCTCATTCAACACAAAGGAACTGTGCAAAGTTGTTATGGTTTGAAGTATAATACTGGTAGTGCCAGATCCTTACCGTTTAACGGGATTTAAACAGATTAAATTTTTACCACGCCATTTCACTCAACCGCCAAAGGAAAGCTTTGACGAATTCTGTCAAATTGTCAATTCAAGAGTTAAACAAAGAAACCCTTCACTGAAGGGTTTTTTTTCTTTCCCCATACAAAATTTTCATTTTTTCAACATTCGTGTAAGAATTTATACAACTGAGGATCCTACACTGGGTCAGAATCACATTGCTTCAACAACCTGGTGGGGTGGTTTAACATACTGGGCAGAATCACATTGCTTCAACAACCGGTGGGCTGGAATCACATTGCCAACATAGCAGCTCTACCAATACCCTTGGTTTAAGGCTCTCCGATTCACCCCTGGGTTGTGACCCACTGGTATCGTAGGACTCCCAAGGTCAGATCCAATTTTTATCATAGAGTAAATTAAATAAACCAAGGAATAATAATAGTAATCATTTGAGTAATAATATACAAATATTTAGTTTAATTTTTTTTATTATCTGTGAACTGAGTTTTTATGGCCATAAACACAAAGGGGTTAGTAGAGTACATTATAAGTAATAATAAAGGTTTTGTTATCTGTGAGTAATATATAAAAGTTGACAATTGAATGGAGTTAACTAGTGGGGTTGTGTTTTTTTAGTAATTCTGAGATAATTTATTTATTTATCAATAAAACCAACTCAGGTTGAACATATACAAATATCTTTCTTTGTTTTTTTGGTAATTTTTTTTGTCCTGCCTACCTCTGTGTAATAAGAAAAAAAATACTTGGCGCCCAATTAAGGTAAGTGTTATCTACAAGGAACGTAGAAACTGAACCTACACCCTACTGAGCTTGACGGGAACTTTTTTTGCTTGACTTAAAGTTAGGCTATAGTTGGCGAGAAAAAATTTAATAGTAGTGAAGGTCTACGACAACTGCTATTTTGTAAAGTTTTAGTGTGAATGATAGGCAAATTTACAAACAGATATTAGAGATGACAGGGGTTCACAGAGATTCTGTGGGCCGTTTGAGGGCTAAAGCGTGTAAAGAAAAATTTAATACAGTCATTAAACCTTTATTTAAAAAGAAACGTGGAAGGTATAGAAACATTACCTCAAGAAAGCAGGACGTAGATTCTACTACTAAAAACAATAGTGAATCCCATGAAAATATCAAAAACATTACTACACCTAGATACAATATTCTTCATAATTGGATTGATCCAAACATGCTTGTTAAGCGTTTAAAATTTTAAAAAAACTTGAAATGTTAAATAATTTAAATTTTAGTTATTATCATAATCTTTTAAAAAGCACATATGAAGCGATGAAAACTGAACTTCATACTGTGCTAGACGTTCTGTCACCCCTATGTTCTTGCGGTACTAGTGTAGAAAGTTATTGTTTTTAGAATGCTTATACTATTTAGATATGAATATGTCAAATGATTTAGAAAAATATAATGATTTTTAAACTTACCCTTGAGTATTAATGATTAATGATGATTGTTGTCAATAAAAACACAATAATTTAAAATAAACAAAATATTTTTATTATTATAAATAATTATTACATAATATTATTAATCTTGAAGTGAGGTAACGTATCAGTTGAATTTTATAATAAATGCCTTAAATGGACTTAAACCAATACTAAACACATTATGCACATTTAATTTAGTTGTTCGCTTTATTATTTTAACAACACTTTCTCGTAAACATTTGAGATAGTCATTAAATGTGAGGTTTTCAACAGCAGAATATTTAACCCCCTTTGATTTTTTATACATTTATTATTAATAATTTTATATGTATACATTTTTTGGAATTACACCGATTACTACTCGGAAACCATCGGCTTTAAATTTTAAGCGATATAAAGTCAGTTGTTTTAATTAAAATGATCGGTTTTAATATTTTTTTACGTTGAGTAATAACGATATAATTTAAACTGTTATTAATATTTTTGCTAAAGTAGTCATTTTCCAAATGCCTCTTAATAAGTTCTCTCTGGAATGTGGACTGAGCGGTGCAAGGGACTTCGCTTCTGTAGTAAAAATTGTTGACAAAGTTACTGGCGAACATCTCTCTTTTACATTTCAAGAACTTTTGCAGTCTGAGGATTATGTAAATAAAAATACATTATAAAATATTTTAGGACTAAATATAATAAATTATAAAATCCATTTAAATAATTTTTTTTACTCCGACCTTTAAAACGCCCTTTATCGTGTCTAAACTAAATTTGTGTATAAAATGGCGTAATACTTATACTATTATTACAGCTTTTTAAGCAACGCAGAAAAATCATCTACCACATTTACTAACAATTTAAAAGAAAAATAATTCGGCCCGCAATAAAATTGTAATAATATAAATATTTAATAACGCCTACCTAACATAATGAATCCCTTATAATAAATCATTTAAAATTAAAATTATTAAAAATATTATATATAATATTGTAAAATTACTGATAAAAAGTTGTGACGTCAGCGATCTGCGGTTAATACTACGTACAATTATTTATAAGTTATAAAAATAAAAAACTCTTCAACATAAGAAAACCTTAAAATTATTGTAAAACGAGACTAAAATTACTGTAAAACTATTTTAATAAAAACTGATAAGTAGTGTACAATGCTGAAATATATTAGTTCAGCCTAAAATAAAAGGCATAACCATATTGATTATAAATTGATATATAAATTATTAATTAAAATTTCAACTAAACATGTTTCAATGTATAACACATATATATCAATAATTGCGGTTTTCTAACGCCCCATAAATTGTGAATGCGTGTATTGGGTAAGTAAAACTTTTGATTCTTTTTATTTTAGATATTATTATTCTATTTTAAAATCTACCCCAACTGCAATTTCTTTAATAGCAAAAAGAAACCCTATTATTGAAATTATTGGAGCGAGATAAAATATTGTATACCTTACTCTCTTATCTAATAAATAAAATTGGATAGAAATTATTCTAAAATTTATGCGAGTATTAAAATTTATTAATAGGTATTTAAATACATAATTTTTAATTTTTCAGTTTACTTTCGTATCTAATATTGTATATCTTTCTCTCTTATCCAATAAAGTGTTAAGATTCAACGCCTTAAGGCTTAAGAAAAAGGCTGTTATTATTATTCTTGTATTGTCATTTTTAATAATTTACCTAGGAATATTCAAATGATCACCAAAATGTCTAGTTATAAAAACATGTTTTGACCACCTAATTAACATAGAACCTTATAATTTGTCTGATTACCTAGAATATAAATGTTGTAAAAGTTTGGGGTGTTTTAGATAGACAATAATAGAGTAATATTGTATAATATTACGCAATATCCTCTAATGATGTCATCACTATTTTCTTTAGGGAAATATAATAATTAAAATATTTATTAGAAATCTTTATTGATATAAATAATAATTTATAATAATTTATCACATAAAACCTTATATAATAATAATAATAATAATAATAATACTCTTTATTCAAAAAAGCCTCTTGGGCAACGAACACGTCAATACAAAGAAATATAAATAGCTGTATGGTGATACAATACAAGTACACAAAGAATTAACAATAATTGAACATACAAGGTAAAGATAAAATAACAAATTGGTAAAATAGGTTTTAAAATAGGCTTTCAACTAAAATATTTTAAAATTTATAATTATAAAATTCCTCTGTGGAGTAAAAACACTGAAGTTGTAATATTTTTAAAATTTCAATTTTAAATTTTTTATCATTTATATATGATGTGGAATATGATAATAAATTTTTATTATTTCATTTTTTACACTTTTTTGAACTAATGACAAGTTTGTTTTATCAGGTATTAAAACTTTTTTATGTCTAGTTTCATAAGTATGAGTTAAGAATTGTCTATCAAAAAAAAGTGAGTTCTTCCTTAAAAACATAACACATTCTAGTATATAAATTGAAGTTACTGTGAGAATTTTAAACTTTTTAAAAAATGGTTTACACGAGTCATTGTGCTGTAGATTAAATATACTTCGTAGGCATCTTTTTTGCAGGAGTTTTATTCTTGTTACATCAGTGGAATTTCCCCAAAATATAATCCCATACTTAATTCGAGAGTATACATTTGAATAATACATGTTTGCCGTTTTGGTGTTAATGTGATAGTTTAATGTTTTTAATTGATATGTTAGTAAGGTAAGTTTAGGTGCTAGTGTGTTTATATGTTGTTTCCAGAAAAATCTTGAATCCACTGTTAGCCCTAAAAATTTAATTTCGTTGCAGCTTTCTAAAATAGTACCATTTTCTAGTTCAATGTTATAGACTTCATTATTTTTAAAGCCAGAATAAAATTGAACTAATTGTGTTTTTTCCACATTTAAGGTAAGTATATTATTGTCAAACCTTTCCTTGAGGGTGTCTATTGTTTGTTTTGTTGTTTTTAAAGCGTCTTCATTTGTTTTTCAGCTTATAATAACACTTGTGTCGTCAGCAAAAGAAACTGATTTTTCAACATATTGAGGCAGTTAATTTACATAGAGAACAAACAACAGGGGTCCCAGAACAGAGCCCTGAGGGACTCCTCTTACCACAGATGCCCAATCTGAATGAATCCTTTGTCCTGTTTCATTAGATATATCACCATATATCCTCAATGCCTTGATATATAGCTCTTTCTGTAGATCTATTTTTGATGTACCCATTTTATTTATTAGAAAATAAATTATATTTATTTATAAAACTTATAATTCTTTTTGTAATAATTTTTTCAATAACTTTAGCAAAATAATTTAAAAGGGCAATTGGCCTGTAATTAGATATTTCTGATTGATTGCCTTTTTTATAGCGACTCCGGACATATGTTTATAGGAACTTCTTTTCTTAAAATGACCTAACGAATCATCCTCTAAAATTTCGTACCGTAGTTAGGAAACACCCTGTATATAGGCGTTATTATAGTTTCTTTGAGTTTGTCTGGAAAAACACCCATATGCATAGCTAAATTGCATATATGAGTTAATGGTACTATTAAGAAAAATTTAAAGGTTTTTATAAATTTTATAGGAATTTCATCAGTTCCTGTTGACTTGCTATTTTTAAGTTCTGATATAGTATTAGCCATTTCCACATAATCTGTTTCCGAAAGAAAAATTGAATTTTGGGTAGGTAAAATGTTTATATTATTAGTATCATTTTTTAGATTAGACTTTCCAATATTTATATAAAAATCATTTATTCTATTTAATGTATCTAAATTTTGTTCCCCTGATTTTTTTATCTTGTCAATATTTATATTATTTTTCTTATTTGGTTTATTGTATAAGTTGTTTATTAATGTCCAAGATGATTTTGTTTTATTTTTTGAATTATTAATAAAGTGAGTATTGTATATTTATTTGGCTTTTTTATTACATTTTTTAATATACTACAGTAAAGTTTAAAGAAATGTTTAGAAATAATTCCAAATTGTAGTTGAGCATATAACTCTTTCTTTTTTTTTACATGATATTTTGATTCCTTTAGTAATCCAACTGTTTTTTAGGTTTGATTATTGACATATTTTTTCAGGAAAATATTTATTTAGCAAATTCAATACCTCTACCGAAAACAAACTATATACTTTATTTATATCATTATTTAGCAGAATGTCAGACCAATCTTTTTTAGCAAATTCAAGGGAATAGCTTTTAACCGAAAATTTTGAGAAAAATCTCTTTTTTATAATAGTGTTATAAGTTTTATTAATTGTATTTTTAACTGATGTTTCTAGAGATTGAGCCATATGATCTGACAGTAAATTTTGAATGTTGTTCGTGAGGTGCACCTGAACATTGTCATTGACAATGATATTATCGATCAAATTATCACCCCTTGTAGGAGTTTTAATAGTAGTCTTTATGTTGTAACTGTTTAAAATATCATTAAATTTAAGTGTATTTTATCCTGAGATAAAAAATTTATATTAAAATCACCACATATAAAATTTTTATATTTAGGCAATTTACTATTTAAAAACTCTAATATATTCAAAAAAACATTAAAAAAGGTATCTATGTTACCTGAGGGAGATCTGTAGATACCTAGAACCACTGTTTGTTTCTCTTCCATGCAAATTGCCGAGCACTCAAGCTGCTTTTCCTGACTCATGTGTTTTAGATTTTCCATTTCATAAAATTTAATATTATTTTTAACAAAGATACAAGTGCCGCCATGTGATGTTACTGTTCTAGCATAACAAGATGCACCAGTGTTACACTACAGTAGTTGTCTATTGTAACTGATTTAAACTCATGTGGGTTTAGCCAATGTTCCGAAAAAGTGAGTATGTCATATTGTACCATAGATTCTGACAAAAATATTTTCAATTCCAGTGTTTTTTTTCTAATGCTTTGAATGTTTTTATGAAGAATATTAAAGTAATTTTTATTTGCACTTTCTTCTTTTATGTTGTGATTTAAACTTGTGAGGCAACCTGTGGTGGAGTTTCGGTAGGTATTAGACTCTGTAGCTTGTATAAAAAATTAGAAATACTGGCTCCTTCAGGCCACATATTTGGCTGTTTAACTTTTTCTAAAAGATTTTGTGGTACTGTGATGATAAACGACTTGTAGATATGCGGATACTTAGAGTATCCAAGTTTAACTTCGCACGTTGTAATTCCGTTTTCTTTTAGATGTTGTGTTATTATTTCAACAGTTTGTAACAACTTTAAATGCCAAACTATTATGGCAAATAAGTTGCGGACGACCACAGACACCTTAATAAATTATAGATTTAATAATCCCTTTTAAATGGTTCACTAGGCCAGCGTAGCTCTGTTGCGGAGAAGGGCTGGGTTGTATATATATATATTCGTCTGTGGGCGCCACCAAGTTAAAATAAAATAGCTAGTGACCAAGGGCTGCTGTCTATAACGTGGAATAGGAAGTTATTAGAAAAAATTAAAACATTGTAATATAAATACTATACCAATTTATTAAGTAGGAAAACCAAAATTTGTTATGTCGTTACCACATAAACCATTAAATGTACGTATTAAAAGTACGAAAACAATCAGTATGTTGTTACAATAATATATATATAATAATAAAAAAAAAATATATATAATATTCAATAATATGAAAATATAAAATCCAAGGATCAATGACACAAATAAGTTTAAATATTTCTTTCGAAAGAATTATTCTTACAATTTAAATTATAACCAGATGAGCATTGGGTTAGCAACCAGAAGGTTGCAACCTGGTCTGGACAAACCTGGTTATACGAGCAGGTTTATCGACACCAGTTCGCAAAACATCTAGCAAAACTAGTCAATACTAAGAATTGAAATTAATATAAATATAAAGGGCTGTTGGCCCGTATCGAAACCCTCCAGCAACTGGTTATACGGCAGAAGCTGGACAGCTTCGGCACAGAACAACACAACCCAATATTAAAAGAATTATGTATAAAAACCTGATGGTACAAAATGTTGAAACGTTGAAGACGGGTGTAATCCAAAGTGAAAGGTGTAATCCAGAAGGTCGACAAGGTGATGGAAACCTGGTTGGCACGGCGAGAAGGCCTCGTGGATGAAACAATGCGGCTGACAAGCCTGTTCTACGGTGCTCAGCTCTGAGGTGCTCAGCTCTGACGTGGTCAGCTCTGATGTGCTCAGCTCTGCTCAGCTCTCCCTCTAATTTCTCTGCTCTAAAAAGCAGGACGATTTAGGAAACATCCCCACAAATACGAGGAAACAAAAAAAGAAAAAGAATATATACCTGTGTGTACTTCGGTGGTGGCTAAGATTGGCTTCAGCGTACAGCTGTAGTGTAAAACAAATACACCTTTGATTCTTCTAAATAAGCTTTACTCCAATATAAAATTGATGGCTTTCACTACTAAATATTACTTAAAATCAAACTGTGAAAAATTATAAGCCACGTGCTTTTACGAAGAATATAACACTTTGCCGTTCCGCCGACGTTCACGGTAATAGGGAAATTAGAAGAAGAGGCCGATAAAGGGTGTTTACAGGTATTTATAGATTTACACTGGAAATACTATAAAAAATGATATGATAAAATAATATAATAAAAACAACCGACGTAAAGCACCAAACGTCAAAAGTTTGGTGGACATGGTTGCCAACCAGGGAAAACTAAATACACCAATAACGAATCAATATAATCGACCAGAAAGTTAAATTAAAGATAAAATAACGAAAGATATCATTTGCCAACGTATCCATCAATAAGTACATTATTATTGTAACAATAAAAATTAAAATTAAAGAAAGAAAATAAACGAAACCCATACCAACCCAGGATAATAAAAGTAACTAGTATACCCCTGAAAAGTCAACGAACCGCAATTTAAACGAAATCAGCTGATTGATACAAAACTATAAAAATAATGATAATGTAAAACCAATTGGGTACGTTAAAGTTCAAATGCTATCAACAGTAATATTTAAAATATTAAAACATATTATATTTTCAGGTTCTAAAATGACAAAAAGAATATAGGTTAAACGTTATTACTGGATTAAAAATAATAAAAGTTAAAAATGTTTTAAAGTAAGAAAAAAACCGTTACATAAAGATTCAGCATCCATTCTTGAGATGTAAGCAGACTGCATTTTTGCTACTCCTTTTATTTTTATTTCAGAGTTATTACAACTATTTTGTTTTGTTGTTTTTTAGTTTTTTTGTATGTAATAGTGGTAAAATCATCAGATGTTTTGTTGTTATGGTTTTGTGGCTCCACCTTTTGTTAAAAGTCGTTAGGTGGATCGATCTTGTTTGCAATTATTGCAGGTATTGTACTTTCAGGTGTTGGCAAAATGTTTAGCGTTTGTTTATGTTTTTTGTCCATATTTTTTTGAATGGTTACAGTTGGAGAATTTGGAATTATCAGATTTGATTTAATATTTTGTTATTTCAAGTTGCTTAGAAGTTCCTTTTGCACTTGCACTGTATATGTTAAGTCATCCACTGATTTTTTTAGTAGATCCACTTCACGTTTTAAGCACTGCATTTCCTTATCTTTTATTTCATGTTCAATTACATTAGTTTCACTTGGGTTAACTTTAAAATGTTGTTGTATAGCTGTTTTCACTTTATCTAGAGTTCCCGCACCAATTGCTGAAGCTGATGTTGAAGCACTATCAATGTCTACGCACTTTTTAACAATAATTTAAATTAATTATTCCTTATTAAATCATTTTAAAGAAGCAGCAAGTAACTGTATGTCAGCACTCACCGCCATCTTAAATTATTACTCCAAATAATAATAATAAATACAAAAATCTTATAAAACTACATATATTGTATTTTAAAGATCATCCCTCGCGCGTTTAAAACCGTATGAATGATCTGCATAAAATCTTCTTTTCAGAGAGTTTGGCCGATATATCTTAGTTTCCTTCCTTGTTACCACCTCATGCTCTTTTGTTCGTCTAATAGTTTTTGATACGATTTTAACTGATTCGGAATCAGTTAAAATCATTTCCTTTATGGAGTCAAAGTTTACTAGTAGTGACGCGTTATAATTTAGACATATTCCCTTAACTTTACACACCACCTTTTCTTATTTATGTATTAAAACTTTTGTATATATTATTTCTTACTGTATTGTAAAATAAACTTAAATGACTTTCTCGGTAGTGGAGTAAACTTTGTAGGCGTAGTTTTTTGGACCACCGCTAACAAATTCTTTAATGAAGCTCCCTGGACCATACGACTCTAATTCATCTGTCACATCTCCGATGAAATTACCAGTTTAGGGTTCAAACTCTCCATCTTTATGAGTAAAGATGATAGAGTCGGTGTCATAATATAACACCCAACTCTTCCAAATAACTATAGAGTTTAAGTCGTGCTTGAGCTGTGGTATACGCTGCCAGACAAACATTTACCGTAGATATGGGTTCGTAACTTTCCTCTTTAAACGAGTAATTAACCACCAAAGTCTTCGCCGATTGGTAAAACAGAATTCACGTATATGGATGGATTAGTCATCATATTAAAGAACTCTTTATTATATTATTTACAATCCTGGTCTTTGGTTGATTTTCTTGCTGACCCAGTTTCCCCCAGAAACTATTTAGCATGAGTTTGGCCAGACATCTAAGCACCGGATTATTTAAAATTGCGTCGAATTCTAGTTTAATGCCCTCGCGATTGAAAAATTCTTCGATGTACTTGCTCTTTTGCTCATCGGATGCACTATTTCCGGGCCACCCTGAAGACTCTTGCTTAATTTTAATGAATTTATTCATCATTTCAACGAATAAGCCCCCGGTGTTTCGATCAATATTGTACTGTTCCACCATGTATTTCCACACTTCATCGATCTTCAATATTTTATACCCCTTTTCTAGGGCTTTTAACACATCAATTACCCAGGTACCCGATAGCGAGCGGTCTTCTTCGATATGTTGGCATTCCTCGGCGCTTAGGTTTTGTCCGCAGGTACGACAGAGAACAAACATCAATTTATTGTTAATTTTTGTTGGTAAAACAGGGTGATACAAATTTCGAGGTGGTAAAACGGTGCATTTTATTATTCCGTCTGTTTCCTGCAAATTTATAGATTTGCATTGATCGCCAACAAAAACTTCTGGGTGACCAACGGGGTACTTGCCGTATTTACATACCCAAGGGTAAAGGGAGCAAACGTCCAGGTATTTAATTTTTTCAACCCCTTTGGTCTTGTAATATGTCCTGCAATTTCCTGTACGACCCCCGTAAAAAGCATCTCGCGGGTTTAGAGGCGAATGGGATAATAGCGGATTATTTTCGACATATTTTAATATTTCGGTGTTCTCGCGCATTTCCCGTCGGAAATCACACTCCCATTTTTCAATGACGTCATACCCTGCTGCTTTAAGTCTCTCGATTTTTGCCACTGTGGCATTCGTACCGGAAATTCATTGATTCTGTAGGATCATCTGATAGGGGCTCGTCGCGCTGGTGCTTCAAACATCTGGGGCATCCGTGATAATAGCATCCTTGAAACTCGAAAACTTGATTTCCACAAAATCCATCAACCTTTAACCCTGATAAAATTGCCTCTTGCCCTCTGCCTGCGTGTTGTATGGTGATTTTCCTCTGATTTTCTTCCCATACCACATCCATTTTAACGCTATCATAGACTGGTTGTCTGTCATTCTATAACCACCCTTAGGAATAATACCAATTGTGTTTGGCTTAAGAAAATTTCTCCTAAACACTTTATTGCAGGCTGAGGCAATGGTGCAGGCGTTGGTAAAGGGGCAAACATTGGTGGTTGTTATCATCTGTTTTCGAAATTTTAGACAGTCCCCTGTTAGAATTTCTACATCGGAAACGCAGTAATCGATGAACTCTTTTTGAAAATCAAACTGGTCGTGCTTATGATCCTCATACCATTTTAAAAATTCCTCTCGTGTCTCTGGTTTCATCGTGTCGGGGCTTGTTCAATCATAGGTTAAAGCCCAAGTTTAACAGAGAAATAGTTAAACATAAATTTGTTATTATTGTTTAGACATTAATCTTACAAGTAGTTTCATAGCGTAAACTAGACCTTGTGCTATGAACTACTTAGTCAGCAAAAGTTCCAGTCAGTAGCGTACATAATAAAATACAATAAAAAACACATGTTTTGTCTAGTGCGCTACTGATATTTGTTTTAAATACAATTACAAATTGTTTTAAGTTGATAGTTCTAAAACATCAAATAATAAGATATGTTTTGTAAATTGTTTAAATTTGCTGGACATAAAAACCCAACAAATTATTAATAAAGACATAGTTTAACACTGCTTACTCTATCATTTCAATAGAATCTTAATTGATCTCTATTCAGGGCTATAATATTTGACCGGGGGTAGGGGACCAACATACGATTGGTTTTACAAGGTGTTAAACAAGTGTGGAAAATACCCCTTCTTTAGTTCTTTTAACCCAAATTTTTTGGGGAGAGCTGAGAGCGGCATCGGAAAATAATGAATTTTCCTAATAATTTTCCTAAATAATTAAGGGAATCCAAAAATTTGATGCTTTGTAGTTGCATCAATATAATTTTGGTTCCTCTCATAATTAACTCGGGGGTTAGGTCAGTTTTCTTCAGTATATGGCTTAGAATAAATTGGTGATCAAATGCTTGGCCGTTGTGCGCCAGCACAACAACATCTTTGAATTTTTTTCTAATTGTGAATCATAAAGGTGGCAATGGGGTTTGCACCACGAACTTTTTGCAGTCTTAAGCCACATTTTTTACAAATAATATCTGATGTTTTTATGCACAGCATTGTTTAAAAACACACAAATTCGGCTCGTGTTCCAGGTCGTCACCGTTGAGTTTTTCCTGTCTAGTCTCCAGATCGTAGAAAACAAAAAGTACATCCTTTGTTTTTGTCTTTCCTGTATCTGACTGCATAAAGCACAAATGCCCTTGTGGCTGGTGTTTTTGACAAATTTTACAGAAAATCTCCCCACATGTATGCTCTCTATTAGCCTTTATAATTTTTAGGCAATTGGGACAGAGTCGGATTTGATTACAGATGGACCCCGCCGTGCCGACTTGACTATGGTTATCATAACATGATTGGTTTTTAAATGTGCGAAGGCAATCAGCACATTACACCTTAATCCCTACTTTACATGGTGGAGACCTTTGGCAGGCAACACAAGATTTAACACATCTGTGCTCATTTTTGTGATCGTGGGGGATATGGCATTCCTCGCAAAAATAATGACAGCAGAAGGCGGCTGTTAATGATCTAACAACATTATAATGCCCTAGGTGATGAATTAAAATAATTCTTTTCTTTTCCTTAGGCCCTGAAAAAATTGTGTCTCGGCCTTTACAGCCGTATTTGTAAACTACTATCCTATAGCCTGTTAAATACTGTTGGAGTTGATGGAGCTCGGGAATACCAGCCCCCTCTTAGTATCCTTACATTTGCTTTTTCTATCATTTGTTGGGTTCTCACAGTCTGCACTTTTCCAATATCCCTGCGCACTTTAACATAGTCAGGGTCTTTGTCTACGTAAGCCTTGGCAACGACAAGAGCTCGAGGTAAACATAAATTGTCATTATTTTTAATAGCGATTATCCCCTGACGCTTAGCGCACTCTTCATCAAAAGTGTTGTAGTTTTTCCCTCTTCCTTTTCCCGTTGGCATTCTAACGGAAGTAACCCCCAAACAGAATGTTTCAGTATTTAGACCCATGGAGTTGGATTGGTAGATGCTGGAGATAACACCCCAAACATCCTCTAGTGTAACCTTATCCTAATCCTTACAGCCAAAATTAAAGGCTACTTGATCCGCCGGTAAAAGATTTGCTGTGGCTTTCTTGATGACATCACCAATGGCATTTTTTACCCATGTCACAGGTTCCTCCCTTGAAGGTGGGTCTCGCAACTTAAACTCCAGTGTACGACCTTGAAGATTGAAGCGACGAACATTTTTTGAAAAATCTTTAACAATAAAAAAATTTTCCATTTTAAATTATCTGAGCGATAAAAAGCAGCTATCACTTTGAGACGACGGATAACGACTGATAACCTGAGGGTGTTATCGCTACTTTTTATACCTGTGATAACGTTTAGTCTTCCGTCCGCCCATTTCGAAAACCAAAAAAGGCCCCGGGTGTTCCTATCTCCCTGTGTTAAAAGTGTTCGTCTTTCACTACGTTAACCGCAAAAGCGATAAAAATACGATACATTTAACTATTTTAATTAATATTTATTTAACCACAATGCAAGTATTTTATATTACAAATTCTTAAATTCGACCTAATTAATTTAAATTAAATTTACAGGGAGTGCAGTTTACGTTTTTAATTGTTTTTCGGAGTTGGGTAACCTTAAAATGGGCGTTCAAGGTGACAATACCACAATTTGGCCTTGAACGCCTTATCAGAGATGAGTCACCATACCAAAACTGAGAAAAACTTTTCATTGTTTTTGTGTGCTGTCCTGTCTAAACGTAAGTATTTCAAGTTTTTAAAATTCAAAAAGGCCCCATGGTGTTCCTATCTCGCTGTGTTAAAAATGTTCGTCTTTCAATGCATTAACCGCAAAAGCGATAAAAATACAATTAAAAGTAAATTATATTTCACACATTATAAGTTATTATAAATTGAAAATCAATTTGTTTTTTATTGCAAGACATTATTTACCCACTTAAAATAATCATATTTGTTATATTTATTTTCTGACAACACAAAATTGTCTTAGGTTCAGTGTGATAATACCACAATTTGACCCTGATTTTTCAGCTTTTAATTTTAATTGCAATAAAAATCGCATTTGTTTTAATTTATTATAATTATATTTAGACAGATTTGTTTTAAAAGTTGATAATACCTTTTGCGATGAGTCATCATCTTGTGGTACAGCGTTGTTATTTTTAAGTCTAATGTTTTAAAATCGCCCCCAAAACATTGGAGATCTAATAGATAGCGGCGATACAATAAAATGATGCAATGTTACGCAACATTATGTCACACTAAAAAGTATCAGGGTCAGCTCGTGATTTGAATAATTATTTAAAAACATTGGAGCTCAGCGGCGATAAAACATCTGGTCACTGGGTATCTATTATTCAGACGATTTATATTTGAATTTTACATAGGCCTCTCCTAAAATCATGGGGGCCCTGGGGCCCCCATGATTTCCAGCGCAATTTGTCGATGAGTCCGTGTGGTCTGTCCAAAAGGGGTAGGGGGTAAAGTGGGCGGGGCTTAGCGGGTCGAAAAAAGTGGAGGGGTAAAGTGGACGGGGCTTAGCGGGTCGGAAAAAAGTGAAGGTGGTGGTCTCAAGCGGCGTAGTACCTACTCACGTTCTTTGACAACTTTGTTTTTATTTTTTTTCTTCACCATGTTATGAAGAAATTTAATTTTTTTTAATAACTTTTTTATTTCAAAACGTATTGATTTGAAATTTAGATTTTAACGTACAGGGCGCCCTGGTGAGAATTTAATTTAAAATTCAACAATTTGTAAAGGGTAAATATTCGAACTTTGTTTTATAAATTTCAGTATAACACGTTGAAGTATTATTATTTGACTATTATATGATATATTAACTTTTTTATTCAAATGATGTTTCTGTGGCCAGGATCAGTTTTGAATTAGTAGTAGCAGCAGGCGCGTACGCAGGATTGTGTCCTGGGGGGCAAAGCCTGGTAAGTTAACTAATAAGACATATTATTTTTTGTTTTTACATTATGTATTGCAAAAAAAAAATAATAAAAATAAACTCGTTAACATTTTTGTTTTATGCAAAAATATTTGGTATAAAATATTTGCCACTTTTCCACATGTCTTAAACTAAATAAAAATAAATATTGAAAAAATTACAACATAATGTCAATCCTTTTTTTTATTTTTTTGAGTTCATTTAAGACCTCTTCCACAGAAATTGTTATATTAAGATGAACATATAAAAGAGCCAGTCCATTCATCTCTTCTCTCATAGCATTCCTAAGATAAGTCTTAAGCAATTTTAGTGCAGAAAAGCTTCTCTAAGCTGTTGCAGTGCTTACCGGAAGTGTGCAGAATATTTTCAGAAGTTCTGATATGTTTGGGTATATACCCAAATTTTTAAAAATTTTATCAACTTTTTGCAGATATTCCCACCATAATTCAAGTTCTGCTCCCAAAACTGCATGGTTATTGCACTCCAGATCTTGGTAATAAAATGTAGTCAATTGAAAAAATTTAGAAATTTGCACCTCTTCTATAACTTTGTCGGATTTCAGTGGAACCAACAGTGCGAATGTTTAATAAATCTGCTTTTTAATTGTGTCAGGACACTGTTCAAGAAGTTCTTGGAAAGAACGGGTTAAATATATTGTGCTATATTTGTATGATCCTGAGCATGCATGTAAAATCATTTATGTAATTAATATAAATAAAATATTTTTTGATGGGTTGTATTAATTAGTTATATTTATGTAATTAAAGATTATACAACATATAATAATCAAAATAGCTACATCTTTAAATATTTTTATCTACTATAGTAATAATGAATTTAGTAACAATGGGATACAATTTTTAGTTTTTTTAATTCGGCATTGTAAGGATACCGCGTTTCGTCTGGGGGGGGCAATTGCCTCCATTGCCCCCCCTGCGTACGCGCCTGAGTAGCAGTATTCATAAATGTGTAGTTTAGTACATTTTGTAACTTTTATACAAATATTGTTGTATCTTTTATTATTAATTAAGTATAGCATAATACATAAATGATGTACAGGGTGTTTCACGTACGTAGTCCGTTAGAAGTTTCTAGGGAATCACGAAAGACATCAATTTAAAATTTTAATAGCGTAAATTATTTGATTTAGACTTTTTTCCTAAACTATTTTGAACAAAATAATACTCCCTGTTTTACCTGAAATGTCTTTAACTTTGTTATTTTAAATAGGACACCTCATATATTTTACATTTTTAAATTCTACATACAATTCTGAGTAAAATGGCTATACCATATCCTATACCTAAAGTATTTTTCGATTTATTCATTTTTCAATCAAGTATTATAATTAATTTTAAACAATGACAGATTAAGTGGTAACCATGGATACTGTCACATTAACCCACATGTAGAATTTCACAGGTTCGTTGATACAAAATAGTATTGAAAATATTAGAAATTGATAAATGTCTCTGAAATTTTAACTTTAGGAAATACTAATACTAATAGAAAGATTCTTCAATTTTTTATAAGATTATGTTAAAATATACAGGGTTTTACATTTATAACAAAAACGTTATTATTATTTGAAGTTTGCCTAATTTCAAGTGGTTTTTCTCAATTTATTTTTAATATTATTAGGTCCGAATTTTTTTTTAATTCAATTAACTTTGAATAAAAAAAACTGAGCTTGCGTCATTAGTTATTTTTTCTGAAACTATCACGTAATTTTCATGTTTCAATTCTTTATTCTTTCCATAATGGGGGTAAAGTGTAGCCTGATTATTCGACCAATGATGAGATTGAATTCTTTCTTATACAAAAAATGAATAATTTTCAGAAAATCACAGACAGTACAAAACATCGCTTCCAGACGATCGACAAAAGCCCCTTGGTTCATTAGAAACATTGACATAGCTACAGACCTCAAACTCAAACAGCATGGAACCTAAAATCCAAAAAATAATTGAAAGAACCATAAAATCCATGTAAACACACCCAAACCCTCTAGCAAGAAAAGCTGTAAACTATACTCCGTCTGCAGAAAGACCAAAGAGACCGAAACATTTAATGAACTAAAACCAAGCTGTGATATACTCTAAAGATGCGATTTCGTTGCGACGTCCAGACGTTGCGGCCCGCCGCGACGTCTGGCAGTGACGGCTAGCCGTTGTGTTCCTATGTTTTAGTGCAGTTTCGTTGCGACGTCTAGCGTTCGCGGCCGTCTACATTAAAATTATCTAAAATTATAGCAGTCGTTTGTCATATTTTGAAGCGAGTGGAGAAAAATGGATCCGAAAACATTGGCATTATTTTTGCTTGAAGATAAAGAAGATCATGAAATTCTAAAGTTATTAACGTCAAAAAGAGAAGAAACTAACAATTTATACACTTCTAGAAGCCAAGAAGGATATTAAAAGGTTTTAATTAAAAAACATCTTGAAGCCGATGATGAAAAGTTTCGTGGCTTTTTTCGACTCAATAAAGAGCAATCTGATTTTGTTTTAACCCTTATTTTTGAAGATGTAAAGAAGCAGTTCACAAATAGTGTACAAATTCCAATTTCCCCGAAGAAAAAACTTGCTTTAACACTAAGGTGAGTAGAAAATTTTGAGTAAGGTAAGTGAGCTAACTATTGAAACTTATGTAAAATTTACTTCTTAAAAATCTATTGAGTTGGTAGTATTAAAACCATGGCAATAGTGAGCACACCTACCATACATTAGTTTTATGCAAAATTTATAATTTTATTATAACTCTAGTTTTAAATCATAAATTTAGAGAAGTATTGTATATGATTGTCCAGAGGGAGATGTTGGTTCTACCAAATGTAAAATCGATCAATTTTCTGCTTGAACCGATGTCGATGGTAGTGACGTCTGAGATAACGTCATAATACTTGGACTTTCAGTAGACCCAGAAGACATTTCAAGGTTACTGACCACAGTTAATATCTCTATTTTCGATTTTGTTATCTGATGAGGAGGTAGTTTTTTAATAGTTAGAGCAATTCTTTTCATGAACAAATCGATTTCATCGTCCTCTCTCTGTTTACTTATTAAATGCGACAGCATTTTCGTGCGTTGGTTAGACTGTTCTTCCAAGTTATGTATTAATTTAACTTTTTTTGACTTTTAAGTCCGGGGGGCTAAGCTTTGAGAGCAAAGATCATCTGACGACTGAAAATGATTTAAAAATATTAACTTTTAAAGAAATTAAAATAATATGCATACCTTCTTTCCGATTTCACAAGCTCTAAAAATTTTAAGTGTTCAAATAAGTGCCATTTTGGTCACTGCGTGGATGCTGCACTACCAGTCCCCAGCTTTAACTTCCTCTTGTGTTTCAAATACTTATCACGAATGTGTTTTCACCGTGATTTGCAGTCTTCAGCTGTAAAAATATAAATATTATTTTTTAATAATAATGTTAAAATTTCTTCATGTAACACAGGGTTGGGAAAAACATAAAAAACATAAAAAAACATAATTTTTTGTATTAAACTCTTTTTTGTTTTAAACTGTTAAAAACATTTCTTGAAAAAACATTTTTTAACATGTTTAAAACATATTTAAAACATTTTTTTTTTACTTAATTTTAGTCTATTTTTCAAAAAGAGGTAAAAAGCATGTATAAAAAGTTACTATTTTAAATAGTTTAAAGTAACTCTGTTTTTGACACCATTATCTGTATTAAACATGTATAAAACAATTGTTTTAAACATTTTGTTTCAAACATGCCAACTTCGATCTAACACTATTTTTCCGTGATTATTTTAATTCTTTTTTTTTGGCTACAGGAGAAACATTCAGATCACTTTCGTTCGCTTTTCGTATATCCCCAAGCTACATTTCAATTATTGTACGAGATACAATAGAAGCAAAGAATGTACGCCTAGTTCCAATATTTCTACCACCACCAAATGAAATTAACTTAAAAGAAAATGCAATGGAATTCTATAATAAGTGGCACTTTCCTAACTGTGTCGCAGGAGTTGATGGTAAACATATTCGCATTATTTGTCCTAAGAAAAGTGGATCACTATTTTTCAACTACAAGGATTATTTTTCCATCGTTCTTCTTGCATGGTAGATGCAAACTGCAAATTTTTAAGTGTTGATATTGGGGCATATGGCAGTTTATATATATATAGATATAAGGCATTGTAATAAACTGCCTAGTATAAAAATTTTAAATAATAGAAATTTTTCACTTTCTAATAAACCTGGAGCCTTACACAGTAAATGATTTTATACAATATAATAGATAATTTTAAGTAACTTTATATTGATGTTTGAGCTTGACGTTTTTTATATTATATTTCTTTGTATCTTTCCTTATACTATGTAGATGTTTTATAAAATAAATAAATATTATTATTATTATTACGTTTACAATTAGCCTGGGCGGGCTTGGTCAGTGCCTGAGCACAATTTAGCGTGCGCAAAATTGGTCTCAGGCACTGAGCGAGCCTACCTCGCTTTAATCGGAATTTATTTAATTTGATTATGATAGAGGTTAGAAGTAAACTAGACGGAACACCCTGTATATATATATATATATATATATACAGTGTTGGCCATAATTTTTGCAACCACTGTAAAAAAATCTAACTCTAAACGCTTTTAATATTCTTTATGCAATTTTGGATAAAAATACTTTAACTTATATCTGAGTTTACGTGTTCGAGGGTTTTGTACAAATCAAATGATCAGCAACAAAGATACAGCGATTCAAAGTCGTCAAAAATGACCACTTTTCAGCAAAATAATTAAAAAGGGGCCATTTTTACCGAGCTCTGTATCTTCGTTACTGTTAAAATTTTCAGGGTATACTAACAAAAATACGGTCTTTAACAGCATATTTTTTATTTACTTAAAAAAATTACCCTAAAAGTTATTTTTCGAACGTTTTTTCATTATTAAATAAAAGGGCTTTAAAAATATTTTCTCGAAAAACCCTCGAACACGTAAACTGAGATATAAGTTGAAGTATTTTTATCCAAAATTTCATAAAGAATAATAAAGGCGTTTTAGAGTTAGATTTTTTTTACAGGGGTTGCAAAAGTTATGGCCAACACTGTATATATATATATATATATATAGGGTGTTCCGTCTAGTTTACTTCTAACCTCTATCATAATCAAATTAAATATTTGCCAAGCGAAGTGGTTGCAAAAATTATGGCCAACACTGTTTATATATATATATATATATATATATATATATATATATATATATATATATATATATAGATTAGGGTGTCCCTTATTTTTATTTTTTTTACGCATACCCTCTAATTATATTTATTATTTGTTTACATACTCCCAGTAAAAATTTCAGCTCATTCTATAAACGGGAACCCGTGCCGACTTGCATCTAAACCGTCCCTTAGCCAACGTTAGGCGCGAGCGGTATTTTGTAGCACGAAACACTTTAAAAAGAAGATATACTTCATGACTGTATTTTTCTAATGATTTTATTAAATATGATTACTAATTATTATTATTGCTTTTGTTTCTATCATTTTTTTTTATTTATTTACAAATTGGACTGCATCAACCTCCAAGGGTTATTAGCAGTATACATATACAAACATAGATTTATTAGATTTTATTAAATATATTTATTGATCTTAGAAAGTCCAGGGTTTTTTCAATTTGCGTGCCCAAAGCCATCTCCAAACTATCCGGGATGTGGTGCAGTGATCTTTTGCTATTATATTTCGGACAATCTAAAATTATATGGGATACGCTTAGGGCAGTGTTACATTCTTCGCAAAGGCTGATAGGTTCGTTTTTGAAGATGAAGCTATGCGTGATGGCAGTATGACCGATTCTAAGGCGATTTGCTACTATTTGGTTTTTTCGACCTGGAGGAGTTGATAATTCTTGTCCGATTTGTGTTTTAACTGCTTTTAGCTTGCTGTTATTTGTTGCCCAAAGTTCTTGCCATTTTTCATTTACAAAATTTTTGATTAGGGTGATGTGGTCTTTGTGTGGAATTTTTTTAATTGAAGGTGTTTCGATTTCTTTTGCTGTTGCTGCTGCCAAACGATCAGCTTCTTCGTTACCTTCGATGCCAACATGTGAGGGAACCCAGAGAAATTTTATTTTATTGTACTGATTCTTTTGCATTTCTTCCTTTATGGTTTAAAGGATTGGATGTTGTGGGTACACTTGTTTGATTCCCAGTAAGGTGCTTAATGAATCGCTTATAATCAAGAATTTACCTTCTGGTTGGAGCATATCTTTATGGCTTCTATCTAGGATTGCGATCATTTCTCCGGTAAATATACTGCAGTATTGGGGGATTTTGGTGGATTTTTTAATTCCATCTCCAGCAACAGCAGTGGCTTGTCCAGTTTTAGTTTTGGCAGCATCTGTAAAGATTAGTATGGTATTTGGGAATTTTGTAATTAGGGAGCGATAGGTGTTGTGAATAATTGTTGGATGTGTTGAGTGCTTAGGATATTTTGTAAGGGCTGTATTTAATAATGGTATTGGGATAGTCCATGGGGGGTAATTTAAAGCTGGTTTTAAGGAAAGTTTAAATTGATTTAAATTAAAGTTTGTACGGCGTAGTCTTTCATAGAAGGGAACTTTACTCGAGGATATATTGTTAAATAGGTCGTAATAGGTATTTGGGAAGGCAGCCTGGTATGCGAGGTTTGTTGGGTTTATGGATAATCTAGACGCATATTTTAGTGTGTTCATTTGTCGTCGAATTTCCGGTGGCAGTTCGTGAGCTAGAACATATAGGCTCTCAACTGGGCTTGTTCTAAGAAGAAGAGAAGGCACATGTTGAGGCAATTTGAGAGACAAAGGCTCTATTGTTTTCATAAAAAAATAACAATGGTGTTTCTATTGTTCTATTGTTAAAGTGATTTAGACATGACATTTTGACAAAAGCCGCGCATATATCAGGACGTGTGAGTAATGTTTTCTATTGTCAACAATGGTCCTGGCTTTATTGTTCTATTGTTAAAGTAATTTAAGTATGACAGGTTTATTGATTAAAAGCTTGGGAGGCATATCTCAGAGCGTGAGAGTCCCTAAATTTGGTAAAATATGTTAACAAAGGTTTTTTTTATTATTAGGGATTTAAAAAGCACAGGTGTAACACACGTAGCCGACAAGACTAGACTCGTTTTATTTAAATATAAATTATATTTTAATTTTATTCAGTCTTTTTAAAACATTTGGTGGTTAAACATAAGAATGGATTTATCTTTTCAGCATCCATTCTGCGCTCTTGTAAGTGGCCCAACATCTTGCGGGAAGACGGTATTTACTTTAAATTTTATAAAAAATATTAAAGAAATGTGCAATGTTTCATTTAAAAGTATAATATGGTATTACGATGAGTGGCAACCCGGCTACGAAAATAAATTAAATATTAAATACACGCAGGGCTTACCAAACATGAGCGATTTTAACGGTTCCGAACCAACTTTAATTATAATAGACGACCTAATGAAAGAAGCGGGTGGTGCAATTGTGGATATATTTACAAAGGGAAGTCATCATAGAAATTTAAGCGTATTTTACATAACACAAAATCTTTTTCATCAAGGAAAAGGTCAGAGAGATATTTCATTAAATGCCCACTATATAATTTATTTTAAAAACCCTAGAGATAAAGCGCAGATTTCACATTTAGCAAGACAAGTATACCCTGAAAATTCCCGATTTATTCAAGACGCATATTATGATGCAACGACTCGAGCTCACGGATATTTAGTACTTGATTTAAAGCAAAATACACCTGAATCTCTTAGAATTAGAACAAATATATTACCCAGTGAATATCCTACAATAGTTTATGTTCCTAAAAAGGGAAGTAAACACGAATCATATGCTGAATATTGTATTAACCCTGTGTAGTTATGTCAACCATCTTAAACCAAGTTAAAACCTGTTACAAATATTTTAATATAAAAGAGTATCGTATAAACTAAAACATCAGTTGTACCTGTAAACTTTAAAAAAGGTGTGTGCTAAAGTCTTAGCTTAAACATGAATATTGATTTTACCAAAATGCGTAATAAATGGTCCCAAGTGTTTTGTGATACACAAAGGTTTAAAAATAATTTTAATACAAACAAAAAAATTAAACCGAGTAGTGCTAAAATAGATGAGAAATGCAATAATATTCAAAAACACATAGAATATTTAAAGAACATGGATAATAAGGTTGATAAATCTTTAAATAGATTTCCAACAAGACAGGAAATACTACACGATTTTAAAAAGAGGGAAAATATTAAAGAGTGGATTGAATATAAGGAAAATTTGGAAAAATATAGCCGTATTTATGGAGAACATTATGAAGCATGTCCCTGGTCACTAAGCGATGCTGAAGATGGCCCCGATACATGCGGCTGTCATAATTTAAGATCATAATTTTTAAATTTATATATCTGTATTTTATTGTATTAAATGTTTTGTAATTACTTATAAATAAATTTTGTTTAAAAATATTATGTTTTTAAATTAAAAATCCATTCATTTTAAAGCAGGTTTACATATAAAAGAGGAAGGAGAGGGGTAATATACTATATATATTACAACGTATTTTTTTAAAATAAATCATTTGACCGCTTTGACATGTGGTGTAAAGTTTAGACAAGATTCAACAGGTTTTTATTTAAATACAGAATTTAATTTAAAAAAATAACAAATAATATTATATATACTTTTTTATTTAAAATATAAGTTACTTTTTTTAAACTATCGTAATGAAAATTTGTTTTGCGTAGATTTTATTTAAATATAACTTATATTTTTAATTTTATTTATTCTTATGGCAGCCTAGTTATACAGAAAATAAATTAAAAACATGGTAAATTGATTGTGACTTTTTTTTAAACGCAACTAATTAAAAACGCGCATTTTAATTTAAAAAAATAACAAATAATATAGGTACTTTTTTATTTAAAATATAAGTTACCTTTTTAAACTATAGTAATGAAAATTGGTTTTGAGTAGATTTTATTTAAATATACCTAACTTATATTTTTTTATTTGTATTCATAAACATAAAATGGATATTTCCGTTTTTGTGGGATTGGTCCAATCTCATGTAGAAAAAACAGTACCTAACGACCCTAAACATTACAATGCACTATCTGGGGTGGTTTCTTAGTTTTTGCGGCCAAATAAATATGCCAGATTAATTAGATATAGGTGATAAGGGCGACATGCATACCTCTGTACCTGTTTAGGCCCCAGGGTAGAAAATAAAATTGATAACGAATGTCTTAAAATAAATCGGTCGTAATGAGCCAAAATTGATACTTTTCGTGATTTAAATAAACTTAATACTGAATTTCAATTAAATAATGCAAAAATAAATAATTTAAATATTAATAGGGATTATGTTTCAAAAAATATTTTTAATGAATTTTATAATTCTAAACGGGGGCCTTTACGCACAGTTTGTTCAAAAAATATACATTAAAAAATAATTTAAATTTTATAAAACCAGAATTAGTTTATTTAGGCAATAATTCAAAATTCTTTTACATTTTAATATTTGAAACAATAAAAACGATCCTATATTTAATATGGTTTTTTACCCAAAAAAAAATAATAGAGATTTTTGTAAAAATAATGCTATCTTTAACTGCATTAAAAATAATTATATATCAAGATGCTTTTGAGGTATGTAACACATTGGGATCGTCTAGATTAAAACATATAATAATTGGTGTGTATTTTGTATTAGGAAACATTCCTCCATGGTATAGGACCATAATTAGGTTTTAATGTTATACTAAAAAGGGTTATAAAAGATATTTCTGTTTTAGAAACAGAGGGTATTAAAGCAAGAAAAAATATAATAGTTAAAGGTATAATTTTATACTCTTTAGGAGATAACTTAGGAAGTCATTCTTTGGGTGGCTTTGCCGAAAGCTTTTCTTTAGTAAACAATTTTTGAAGGACTTGTTACATTTCAAAAAATGATCCCTATTCAACTTCTTACAATAGAAAAACATTATTTAGAAAGAAAGAAAAATTCTATTTTAAACACATTTGTAACCATGGTCTTCCCCATATGACTTAATATTATGTATAAAAAAATTAGTTCAACAAAACATATTTTCATTTTTAACTTTAAATTCTTTGCTTAAAAATCTTATGTTTATTAATGAAAAAAATATTATTTTCCAATTTTAAATGAAAAAAGTAAACGATTGCTGGGAACTGCATCACAAAATATGAACTTATTAATGTTACTTCCTTTTGCCGTAGAAATTATAATACCTTAAGGGAAAACAAAATTTGGCACATGATTATAAAATTAAGAAGTATTTGTAAAATATTATTAGCTTTTGAGTTATCCATAGAACAACTTGGTATTTTACGTTCACTAATATTTAAATACCTGGAAGATCGACAATGTTCCGAATCTCTTAACCCCAAACACCATTTTTTAAGTCCCAATCCGTATTTTATTATTATTTTAAAAAACTGTTAAACACACAACAAATTTTAAAAATATTTTATTTACATTAACAAATAATCATCAACTTTTACAAACCTTAAATTTTAACAGTGACACTTTATACTACGAAAATGTTTTATTTGACGAAATCCATTTATTTAATAATGATTTTGCTCCTGAAATATTAACAAACAAAGATTTTAATGTCTCACAGACTTATATATCGTGGCATAGAATATAAAAACAGGTTCAGATATTTGTTATAATAAAAATCAAAACGGTAATTTTCTTTTATGTAAAATAAAATATATTATTTTAAAAGACAATTTTAAAGAACCATATTTTTTCGGAACTGAAATTGAAATTATAAAAAAAATTCTGATACTGGGTTATATTTTTTAGCCAATATTGGTAAATGTGTTTTTGTGGAATTTAGTCAACTTTTATGTTATGACCCATTAATAGAGAATTTAGAAAATAAGTATTATTTTAAATCGGCACCTTACGATGATTTATTTCAGTAATTAGTATATTAATTACTTAAATGTAAAATTCTTTTGTGAGTGGGTAAAAAGGAATAGGTTAAAATTGATATTTTACGTAAAATGTTTAAAGATTCTTCGCCCGCTCACAAAGGGTTTAATGGTTAACTTTATTGTAATAGTAATAAATTGTAATAAACCAAGCTTTTTTTATTAAAATTAAACTTTGTAGAGTAGTTGTCAATTACACTGCTAAAAAATAATTCTTAACTAATTGGCAATTCTCTTTAGAGCACACACCATATGTTTTTAAGTTTAATTTTTATTATTTATTTGTAATAAATTAATTTTAAAAAATTACTTTTTTACACATCTATACCTTTTCAACTTCAAATTGGAACTAATCAATTTCAATTTGGAATGTAACAATTTCAAATTGGGATTAATCAACTTTTAATTGGTAACTAACACGTTTAAAATGGGAATAAACAAAGTCAAATTGGAAACAAACAAATTCAATTTGGTACTAATCAACTTTAAATTGGAATTTTCACTGAAATTGTAATTCAAATTCTCATACGTTTTGCAAGTCGAACGGCAGTCACGTTTAAACTTTATATTAAATTAATTGAAATGCCTTAAGCCCAGGGCTGGGTACGAATAATAGTAATATTATCAAAAAAAATAGAGAAATATATGGACATAGTGCGTTTTTATTAAACTTAATATTGAAAAAAGTATTATAATATGGATAATAGATGCTTTCATACCTTCACTGTTCAAAATCAAGCCTTTTGAAATACCTAATCAGAATTAGTTAAGGAAAAATAAGGTAATATGCTTAAACGACTAAAGCAATTTATCTTCTTGTTTATTAGGCAGAAACGAATGCCTTAGTTCTATGGTGTATTTACTAACTTTTAGATAAATATTCATACTTTACTTAATAAACTTGTCAAATTTAAAAAGATAGGCAGATTACCCAAATATTTAGTCAAAATCTCAATTACTTTTAGGTACGACAATTTTGCTTTTAATTTAGGTAATTCTTCTAAATTATTATGGCAAATTATTGAACTAATTTAGGTAAATTCTACAATAATAAACAAACAGAACAGGTTAACACAACGCAATAACAATAATTTGAACACTGAAAAGTTATTCGAACGCAAAAATAGAGCAAGTTAACATCCAACAGCATCGCAAAAACAAAAATTTTAGCAGCAGATAATTAAAACGCACGTTAAAGATTTAAAAACACTCAACAAGTGACGTATACGTCACTATATATATTTAAGCCCCGCCCAACATGAGCACCATTCTATCTTAAGGTGTATGTATCTTGCCTTAAGCCGGTCACAGACCTGTTGAGCGATTTCATTCGTTACAATTTACAATTTCAGTAAAAATTCCAATTTGAACTTGATTAGTACCAAATTAAATTTGTTTGTTTCCAATTTGACTTTGTTTATTTCCATTTTGAACGGGTAAGTTACCAATTAAAAGTTGATTAATCCAATTTTGAAATTGTTACAATCCAAATTGAAATTGATTAGTTCCAATTTGAAGTTGAAAAGGTATAGTAATTACATTTTAAATTTTCAAATATTTTCTTATAAAATATTTTTTTTATACATAATACATTTTATATACATATATGCGTACTTGTTATGTGATTTAGAAAAATTGAACTAAAATGGAAAGAATGGCCTATAAAATATGGAATCAAGAGAGATCCAAAAAGATTTGCCTGATTTTAAAGAAGGAAATAGCAAATCTTTATGAAACAATCATACTTGAAGGTAAGTTTTTTAGCTTTTTATTGTAAAGGATTTATTTATCCAGTAAAATTATAAATAAAAATTTGTTCATTGGTATACCATCAAAACGTTTACCTAAACTTTTGGATGATTTGGGTAAATAATAATACCCAATTTAAATAAATAAATATAGCTTTTTGTATGTTAAAGATTTAGCATTTATGAAAGCAAATGAAGAATTTGCAGTTGTTTACGAGATAAATACATAAACCAGTAGCTGCTGTATATTTTTATCCCAGTAAAATATTGGCGAAGTGCACTTTAAGACATGTACAGTTATATTTAAGAGATAAGAACACTTTGAATGTGATTTTTTCACATTATTTAATTTATATATGGTACTTTATATCTATATGTTACAAATTTAATAATGAATATATATATATCCTTTTTTTGCACCATATAAACTTTTAAATTTTAATAATACATATCTTATTTTTTAAATCGTTTAACAATTGCCTGACGTTTTTAATGTTTTTAGCATCGAAAAAATTAAACATCGATGGAAATGTCATATGCTTAGAAAAGGATGGCACAGTTTTACAAGAAAAAAGAGGAAATTGAGTATTTTTCTAATGAAATATTTATTCTTGTAACAAAAAATGAAAATTGGATGCCCGAATCGGAACAAATGCAAATAATTACTGTTCCAAACAATAGCGATACAGACAATTCTACCATTACATTTAGTTCAGAGAAGTCGACCGAAGAAAGTTTGGATACTCAAAATTATAATATTTTGTGGGATAAATTCCTAATTCCATGGAAAAGACTTCCACAGAGAAGCTTGAAAATACCACCCGTAAATCATCTATTACTTCCAGGGTAGTAAATATAATTGTTGACGAAATGAGGGAAATAAAAAAAACCATCCCCATCAAGGTTTTTAAAGAAATAGCAAAACAAATCGTCGATAAATATTCTAATTCATTTCAAGATGTTAATGAAGATGGAAATATTTTTGGTAATGGAATTGGATCATTGGTGACCAAATTTATTGATCGAAATAACTACCTAAATCGCCCACATAAAAAACAAATTGACATCAATGTACCAAAATTAAAGAGGCAGAAATTACTGTTAGAGCAGGTTGTTCCAATTGTGAAGGAGAAATGGATTCCGAAAAAGAAAATTATAGCGATGAGAGTGATTTTGTAGACTTAAAGGACTGTGATGATAATATTTTAATGAAATATTTAGTTAAAAATTATTCTTTACAACGAACTTTTTTAAATAATGAAAATCAACCTACGGTAGCAGTTATAAAATCTATGTGGCCAATATTTACACAAAGTTCAAAATTTATTTTTCTACATTTTAAAAAGTTGATTGGAACCAACTTAGATGATTTAAGTAAACATATAAAATTAAAAGGATCAAAATTAGTATCATTTGTCATAGCAACAAAATTAATAGAAGAAACTAAACAGGAACAAACTGAATATATAGCCCTAACAGTAGTGGCAAAGTATTTTAAAGACTGTATAGACAACATTTTGTATAGATTTAAAGTAAGAGTTATGTTTTTATCAGCGTTGCCAACTTAGCGACTTTGTCGCTAGATCTAGCGTTTTGAGGTAGCCATTTGAGACATTTTTTTATGATTTGCGACGTGTCTCAAACCTAGCGTTTTTCACATTGTGTTGGCGACATTTTTGGAGACATTTTAACATTGATAATGAAATTTGTTTTTAAACAAAACAACAAAATAATTTCTAGTTTAAAAAATTTCAAATTAAAATTTGTTACGTTGGCATGGCCAACTTGGCAACGACGCATCCGTACGTCATCCGTCAAATGTCATAAACTGAAAAAATAGCCGGGCAATTGTCAAATCCCATTATTTATTTATTTATTTATAATCTGTGTTATGGAAAATCCTAAGGGATTTTGGCACTTTGCAGGCTTATATCAATGACGATGCAAAATCGACTGAATTTCTTGAAAATTTCGAGGAAAATTTATTAATAAACTAATTTAAAAAAAAAATTATTTACCTTAAGAATTATTTATTTTTATATATTTTATTTATTTTAGAATGACTTGATTTTTTAATGATTTATGTTATGTTATTTAAATAAAATATTTGTTAACAATTATAATTATTAATTATTTTTGTGTAATGATAAGATAATGCCATTTTCTAGTGTCCTTTACTACAACCACGTTAAAATTTTTTCTTTATGAAAAATTAATTCTGTTTAAAATTTTGCAACCACTTTAAACTTTTTTTTCTCTTTTTTTTTTAAATTTGCGACATCTGGCGATTTTTAAGTGCCAAATAATTTAGCGATTTCTGGCGACTTTTGAAGAGCTTGGTTGAGACTTTTCACAATAGACTGTTGGCAACACTGGTTTTTATTTTCTCTTTAAAATTTTAAAATAGTTTAGATTGATTAGATTATTAAAATTTATACTATTTACAATTTTGTTATTTTCAGGAGAACATCACTGATACAGAGATAAATTAACATATTTTAATAAATGAATGCTGTTTGGTAGAAAAAGGTGGGTAAGTTGTATTTTAATCTACATAATATGACGATTTTAAAATCTGTATCCTTATATTATTTACAGATTATAAAATTTTCCTTGAGACACTTGCCCATCAAGTTTCTGTAATATTTTTGTGCGAATTCTAATCAACCAATTTTAAATCCCTATACCAATGTTGGCGTCAAAATATTAAAGTAACATACATATATAACTATATGGGCAAAAATTAATTAGTTATTTGAGTTTGTGGGATAACTTCTATTTGTAAAGGCAATTTAAATGGTAAAATCCGTATTTTGCGAACAGCAGTTAGGAAGATAATGCATATTCCATCTTTTAAAAATACTACTTTATTCTTAAAAAAAAGTGATTCGGTAATACTTTTTTGGGATTATTATGACATATTGACAGCTTAATCTGCAAACAAAACATCTCAATAGTAAAGTTTTTACAGTAGCAAGTTAAGCGTTTTTATAGTAGAAACTTAAAACTGTCTTAATTATTATTTAGCATACTGTATGGATTTTCCATATATTTAAAGTCTTTTAAAAGCCTCATTTTATAGTAAGTTTTCTTGTTTGCATTTAATTTAATCGAAATATTAAATTTATTTTTATCATTTCTTTATATGATGAAAGTACCTAATTGAATTTTGTTAACGAGACATTAAATTTAAAAGGTTTAAAAAAAAAGATTAGATTGTCATAGTTTTCTGCATTTAACAAAAATTTAATTAGGTAATTTCATCATGTAAAGAAATAATAAAAAGAAATTTTTATTTCTTAATCAAAATATTAAATTTATATTGACTTCATATTTGCTTTTAACATTTTTATTAAATGCAGATAAATGTCATGGTAATCCAATATTTGAGTACAAAATCTGTTTAAATATAATATCTTGATAACAAAAAAAAATCGGATGTGGGTTATACACATTTTTGTACTCAGAACACAATTTTTATTTCACACCTTCCTCCTGAAACAAAGTTACATTTAAAGAAATAATATTTTAACTTTTAATTTAAGATTTTAAAAAGTTTTTAAGTATTTTTCATTTTTTAAATATAAATATTTTATTTGTTTAATCTTTAATGTTTTAACACCTTGTAAAGGTTTAATATTTTTAATACATACTAAAAAATATATACTTATATTATAATATATAAAAGTAAGTAAATATAGGTAAGATTTATTTAAAAAAATACAAAAACTTAACATCAAAATCTTAAAATAAAAATGAACATGGTTAAAAGTACATAAATAAATAAACAAACCAACACACATACAAAATAAAAAATAATATAAAAAACAACAATAGGTACATGATAAATAACATACATAAAACAGGTTTTTACAATGTTCCATACATTATAAAAATAAAATAATAAAAAAGTAGCACCTACATGTATACAAAAATAAAATTAACATCAAAAATAATTAAAATTCACATTATTAAAAAAAAAAAATAAAAATAATTAAAAACACATAATTTTTAAAAAATAAAATTATAAAAAAAATTGTAAGAACAAAATTTGTCGCATTTTTGCACCCATAAAAAACAAAATAATTAAAAAATAGGTACATCAATTTTAAAAATAAACATACAATCATTCATGAGGTGGTTGATACTAAAATTTGTTTAATTTATTGGTTAAAGTTAAACATTTTTTCACCGTTCTCGAATTGGATTTACATCCACTATCGGGATGAATTTTTAGTAAAAATCTTTGAATGAACTCCATGGTGGCTTGGACCTTGCTTGGGAAACGTAAATTCAGTATGAAATATAGTCCCATCATTACTTGAATTGCGTCTAACAAGCTTTCACATTTAATGAACTCGCATTTTTTTTTAGTAAACCCATGGGATTGATCCTAAAATTTTAAAATTATTTATTACATTTATAGTAAAAATACATGTGGGGGGGAGAAAGTCGGTATTTCTAAATATTTTCACAACATAAAATTTGCAGTGTAAAAATTAAATGCAAACAAGGAAACTTACTATAAAATGAGGCTTTTAAAAGACTTTAAATATATGGAAAATCCATACAGTATGCTAAATAATAATTAAGACAGTTTTAAGTTTCTACTATATAAAACGCTTAACTTGCTACTGTAAAAACTTTACTATTGAGTTGTTTTGTTTGCAGATTAAGCTGTCAATATGTCATAATAATCCCAAAAAAGTATTACCGAATCACTTTTTTTTAAGAATAAAGTAGTATTTTTAAAAGATGGAATATGCATTATCTTCCTAACTGCTGTTCGCAAAATACGGATTTTACCATTTAAATTGCCTTTACAAATAGAAGTTATCCCACAAACTCAAATAACTAATTAATTTTTGCCCATATAGTTATATATGTATGTTACTTTAATATTTTGACGCCAACATTGGTATAGGGATTTAAAATTGGTTGATTAGAATTCGCACAAAAATATTACAGAAACTTGATGGGCAAGTGTCTCAAGGAAAATTTTATAATCTGTAAATAATATAAGGATACAGATTTTAAAATCGTCATATTATGTAGATTAAAATACAACTTACCCACCTTTTTCTACCAAACAGCATTCATTTATTAAAATATGTTAATTTATCTCTGTATCAGTGATGTTCTCCTGAAAATAACAAAATTGTAAATAGTATAAATTTTAATAATCTAATCAATCTAAACTATTTTAAAATTTTAAAGAGAAAATAAAAACATAACTCTTACTTTAAATCTATACAAAATGTTGTCTATACAGTCTTTAAAATACTTTGCCACTACTGTTAGGGCTATATATTCAGTTTGTTCCTGTTTAGTTTCTTCTATTAATTTTGTTGCTATGACAAATGATACTAATTTTGATCCTTTTAATTTTATATGTTTACTTAAATCATCTAAGTTGGTTCCAATCAACTTTTTAAAATGTAGAAAAATAAATTTTGAACTTTGTGTAAATATTGGCCACATAGATTTTATAACTGCTACCGTAGGTTGATTTTCATTATTTAAAAAAGTTCGTTGTAAAGAATAATTTTTAACTAAATATTTCATTAAAATATTATCATCACAGTCCTTTAAGTCTACAAAATCACTCTCATCGCTATAATTTTCTTTTTCGGAATCCATTTCTCCTTCACAATTGGAACAACCTGCTCTAACAGTAATTTCTGCCTCTTTAATTTTGGTACATTGATGTCAATTTGTTTTTTATGTGGGCGATTTAGGTAGTTATTTCGATCAATAAATTTGGTCACCAATGATCCAATTCCATTACCAAAAATATTTCCATCTTCATTAACATCTTGAAATGAATTAGAATATTTATCGACGATTTGTTTTGCTATTTCTTTAAAAACCTTGATGGGGATGGTTTTTTTTATTTCCCTCATTTCGTCAACAATTATATTTACTACCCTGGAAGTAATAGATGATTTACGGGTGGTATTTTCAAGCTTCTCTGTGGAAGTCTTTTCCATGGAATTAGGAATTTATCCCACAAAATATTATAATTTTGAGTATCCAAACTTTCTTCGGTCGACTTCTCTGAACTAAATGTAATGGTAGAATTGTCTGTATCGCTATTGTTTGGAACAGTAATTATTTGCATTTGTTCCGATTCGGGCATCCAATTTTCATTTTTTGTTACAAGAATAAATATTTCATTAGAAAAATACTCAATTTCCTCTTTTTCTTGTAAAACTGTGCCATCCTTTTCTAAGCATATGACATTTCCATCGATGTTTAATTTTTTCGATGCTAAAAACATTAAAAACGTCAGGCAATTGTTAAACGATTTAAAAAATAAGATATGTATTATTAAAATTTAAAAGTTTATATGGTGCAAAAAAAGGATATATATATATTCATTATTAAATTTGTAACATATATGTAGATATAAAGTACCATATATAAATTACCTAAATAATGTGAAAAAATCACATTCAAAGTGTTCTTATCTCTTAAATATAACTGTACATGTCTTAAAGTGCACTTCGCCAATATTTTACTGGGATAAAAATATACTGCAGCTACTGGTTTATGTATTTATCTCGTAAACAACTGCAAATTCTTCATTTGCTTTCATAAATGCTAAATCTTTAACATACAAAAAGCTATATTTATTTATTTAAATTGGGTATTATTATTTACCCAAATCATCCAAAAGTTTAGGTAAACGTTTTGATGGTATACCAATGAACAAGTTTTTATTTATAATTTTACTGGATAAATAAATCCTTTACAATAAAAAGCTAAAAAACTTACCTTCAAGTATGATTGTTTCATAAAGATTTGCTATTTCCTTCTTTAAAATCAGGCAAATCTTTTTGGATCTCTCTTGATTCCATATTTTATAGGCCATTCTTTCCATTTTAGTTCAATTTTTCTAAATCACATAACAAGTACGCATATATGTATATAAAATGTATTATGTATAAAAAAAATATTTTATAAGAAAATATTTGAAAATTTAAAATGTAATTACTAGATGTGTAAAAAAGTAATTTTTTAAAATTAATTTATTACAAATAAATAATAATTGACAACTACTCTACAAAGTTTAATTTTAATAAAAAAAGCTTGGTTTATTACAATTTATTACTATTACAATAAAGTTAACCATTAAACCCTTTGTGAGCGGGCGAAGAATCTTTAAACATTTTACGTAAAATATCAATTTTAACCTATTCCTTTTTACCCACTCACAAAAGAATTTTACATTTAAGTAATTAATATACTAATTACTGAAATAAATCATCGTAAGGTGCCGATTTAAAATAATACTTATTTTCTAAATTCTCTATTAATGGGTCATAACATAAAAGTTGACTAAATTCCACAAAAACACATTTACCAATATTGGCTAAAAAATATAACCCAGTATCAGAATTTTTTTTATAATTTCAATTTCAGTTCCGAAAAAATATGGTTCTTTAAAATTGTCTTTTAAAATAATATATTTTATTTTACATAAAAGAAAATTACCGTTTTGATTTTTATTATAACAAATATCTGAACCTGTTTTTATATTCTATGCCACGATATATAAGTCTGTGAGACATTAAAATCTTTGTTTGTTAATATTTCAGGAGCAAAATCATTATTAAATAAATGGATTTCGTCAAATAAAACATTTTCGTAGTATAAAGTGTCACTGTTAAAATTTAAGGTTTGTAAAAGTTGATGATTATTTGTTAATGTAAATAAAATATTTTTAAAATTTGTTGTGTGTTTAACAGTTTTTTAAAATAATAATAAAATACGGATTGGGACTTAAAAAATGGTGTTTGGGGTTAAGAGATTCGGAACATTGTCGATCTTCCAGGTATTTAAATATTAGTGAACGTAAAATACCAAGTTGTTCTATGGATAACTCAAAAGCTAATAATATTTTACAAATACTTCTTAATTTTATAATCATGTGCCAAATTTTGTTTTCCCTTAAGGTATTATAATTTCTACGGCAAAAGGAAGTAACATTAATAAGTTCATATTTTGTGATGCAGTTCCCAGCAATCGTTTACTTTTTTCATTTAAAATTGGAAAATAATATTTTTTTCATTAATAAACATAAGATTTTTAAGCAAAGAATTTAAAGTTAAAAATGAAAATATGTTTTGTTGAACTAATTTTTTTATACATAATATTAAGTCATATGGGGAAGACCATGGTTACAAATGTGTTTAAAATAGAATTTTTCTTTCTTTCTAAATAATGTTTTTCTATTGTAAGAAGTTGAATAGGGATCATTTTTTGAAATGTAACAAGTCCTTCAAAAATTGTTTACTAAAGAAAAGCTTTCGGCAAAGCCACCCAAAGAATGACTTCCTAAGTTATCTCCTAAAGAGTATAAAATTATACCTTTAACTATTATATTTTTTCTTGCTTTAATACCCTCTGTTTCTAAAACAGAAATATCTTTTATAACCCTTTTTAGTATAACATTAAAACCTAATTATGGTCCTATACCATGGAGGAATGTTTCCTAATACAAAATACACACCAATTATTATATGTTTTAATCTAGACGATCCCAATGTGTTACATACCTCAAAAGCATCTTGATATATAATTATTTTTAATGCAGTTAAAGATAGCATTATTTTTACAAAAATCTCTATTATTTTTTTTTGGGTAAAAAACCATATTAAATATAGGATCGTTTTTATTGTTTCAAATATTAAAATGTAAAAGAATTTTGAATTATTGCCTAAATAAACTAATTCTGGTTTTATAAAATTTAAATTATTTTTTAATGTATATTTTTTGAACAAACTGTGCGTAAAGGCCCCCGTTTAGAATTATAAAATTCATTAAAAATATTTTTTGAAACATAATCCCTATTAATATTTAAATTATTTATTTTTGCATTATTTAATTGAAATTCAGTATTAAGTTTATTTAAATCACGAAAAGTATCAATTTTGGCTCATTACGACCGATTTATTTTAAGACATTCGTTATCAATTTTATTTTCTACCCTGGGGCCTAAACAGGTACAGAGGTATGCATGTCGCCCTTATCACCTATATCTAATTAATCTGGCATATTTATTTGGCCGCAAAAACTAAGAAACCACCCCAGATAGTGCATTGTAATGTTTAGGGTCGTTAGGTACTGTTTTTTCTACATGAGATTGGACCAATCCCACAAAAACGGAAATATCCATTTTATGTTTATGAATACAAATAAAAAAATATAAGTTAGGTATATTTAAATAAAATCTACTCAAAACCAATTTTCATTACTATAGTTTAAAAAGGTAACTTATATTTTAAATAAAAAAGTACCTATATTATTTGTTATTTTTTTAAATTAAAATGCGCGTTTTTAATTAGTTGCGTTTAAAAAAAAGTCACAATCAATTTACCATGTTTTTAATTTATTTTCTGTATAACTAGGCTGCCATAAGAATAAATAAAATTAAAAATATAAGTTATATTTAAATAAAATCTACGCAAAACAAATTTTCATTACGATAGTTTAAAAAAAGTAACTTATATTTTAAATAAAAAAGTATATATAATATTATTTGTTATTTTTTTAAATTAAATTCTGTATTTAAATAAAAACCTGTTGAATCTTGTCTAAACTTTACACCACATGTCAAAGCGGTCAAATGATTTATTTTAAAAAAATACGTTGTAATATATATAGTATATTACCCCTCTCCTTCCTCTTTTATATGTAAACCTGCTTTAAAATGAATGGATTTTTAATTTAAAAACATAATATTTTTAAACAAAATTTATTTATAAGTAATTACAAAACATTTAATACAATAAAATACAGATATATAAATTTAAAAATTATGATCTTAAATTATGACAGCCGCATGTATCGGGGCCATCTTCAGCATCGCTTAGTGACCAGGGACATGCTTCATAATGTTCTCCATAAATACGGCTATATTTTTCCAAATTTTCCTTATATTCAATCCACTCTTTAATATTTTCCCTCTTTTTAAAATCGTGTAGTATTTCCTGTCTTGTTGGAAATCTATTTAAAGATTTATCAACCTTATTATCCATGTTCTTTAAATATTCTATGTGTTTTTGAATATTATTGCATTTCTCATCTATTTTAGCACTACTCGGTTTAATTTTTTTGTTTGTATTAAAATTATTTTTAAACCTTTGTGTATCACAAAACACTTGGGACCATTTATTACGCATTTTGGTAAAATCAATATTCATGTTTAAGCTAAGACTTTAGCACACACCTTTTTTAAAGTTTACAGGTACAACTGATGTTTTAGTTTATACGATACTCTTTTATATTAAAATATTTGTAACAGGTTTTAACTTGGTTTAAGATGGTTGACATAACTACACAGGGTTAATACAATATTCAGCATATGATTCGTGTTTACTTCCCTTTTTAGGAACATAAACTATGTAACGAAGTTACTTTTTCCCTATCCCTACCCTGTGTTACAGAATCCCGATTTAAATGATTTATTTCACATAAGTCATAAACGACCCCGGAATAGCCCATATGTAGCGCCCCACCGGAATGACCCGTAGGACAGTCAAAGCGCACAGCAAAAAACAGCCAGATTGTTTACTTCTGCCTTTCGACGAAGCGTTTTTATGCCAAGCAGCAACCGAGAGCACCGTCATGTCAAAAGATTTGCCACAACGCCGGGATTGGTCAATCTTGACATCATGCTGGAGGCTCGCGCAGCCGGCCATAGGAGGGAGACCAGAGGGCATATAAGCGGGCGCAGCGCCTTCGAAGGGATCACTTATCACTTCTCATCAGTGCGGCGAGTACTCCGACCGACCGACCGCCACCCGACCGTCCGACTGCTGAAGATAAAGTAAGTTGTAGTAACTAATTTTCTGTTTGTTTGTTTGTTTCAGAGACTTCCCTTTTATTTTCAAATTATTCTGTGTAAATTCATTTTCCATTTTATTTATTGTTTTGTACATACGAGGATTTATTTTCAATATATGTATTAACCGAACCACCATTTATTCTTAAATTCCCCGGAACCCTGGAATTTTATCTCCACTGTTGACCCTAAAAGCTACCCTCGCACATAGTGGAACTTCAACCACTTTAAACCTGTTGAAGTTGGCGCTCGAGATTTTATTAGAAAGTCAGCACGGTAAGTGACGCCAAGCTTAAAAAGGAAAGTTTTCCCCCGGGAAATAAAACCCTTTTACAACTATTGTAGGATATTCACTGGGTAATATATTTGTTCTAATTCTAAGAGATTCAGGTGTATTTTGCTTTAAATCAAGTACTAAATATCCGTGAGCTCGAGTCGTTGCATCATAATATGCGTCTTGAATAAATCGGGAATTTTCAGGGTATACTTGTCTTGCTAAATGTGAAATCTGCGCTTTATCTCTAGGGTTTTTAAAATAAATTATATAGTGGGCATTTAATGAAATATCTCTCTGACCTTTTCCTTGATGAAAAAGATTTTGTGTTATGTAAAATACGCTTAAATTTCTATGATGACTTCCCTTTGTAAATATATCCACAATTGCACCACCCGCTTCTTTCATTAGGTCGTCTATTATAATTAAAGTTGGTTCGGAACCGTTAAAATCGCTCATGTTTGGTAAGCCCTGCGTGTATTTAATATTTAATTTATTTTCGTAGCCGGGTTGCCACTCATCGTAATACCATATTATACTTTTAAATGAAACATTGCACATTTCTTTAATATTTTTTATAAAATTTAAAGTAAATACCGTCTTCCCGCAAGATGTTGGGCCACTTACAAGAGCGCAGAATGGATGCTGAAAAGATAAATCCATTCTTATGTTTAACCACCAAATGTTTTAAAAAGACTGAATAAAATTAAAATATAATTTATATTTAAATAAAACGAGTCTAGTCTTGTCGGCTACGTGTGTTACACCTGTGCTTTTTAAATCCCTAATAATAAAAAAAACCTTTGTTAACATATTTTACCAAATTTAGGGACTCTCACGCTCTGAGATATGCCTCCCAAGCTTTTAATCAATAAACCTGTCATACTTAAATTACTTTAACAATAGAACAATAAAGCCAGGACCATTGTTGACAATAGAAAACATTACTCACACGTCCTGATATATGCGCGGCTTTTGTCAAAATGTCATGTCTAAATCACTTTAACAATAGAACAATAGAAACACCATTGTTATTTTTTTATGAAAACAATAGAGCCTTTGTCTCTCAAATTGCCTCAACATGTGCCTTCTCTTCTTCTGTTCTAAAGGCTCCCAGTGCGATTCGCAAGGCGGTGTTCTGGATAATTTCTATTTTCTTTAAAGCTGTTTTACTTGCTGTTTGGTAAGAAATTGATCCATAATCAATCTTACTTCTGATAGTAGTTCTGTATATACGCATCAAATTTGTGGTGTCTGACCCCCAGGTATGATGTGAAAGAATTTTTAGTAAGTTCAGTGTCTTTTGGCAGGATAGTAAAAGGTTGTTTAATTGAGTTTTCCAGTTGAGTGCTGTGTCAAAATTTAATCCTAGAAAATGTATGTTGTCTGTCTGTTGTATAGTTTGATTGTTTGATTATTGCTTTTGTTTCTATCATTTGTTTCACTAATTTAGTTGATTTTATCCCTTAAATATATTAATATACTAATTAGTATTGCTAAAATATACTGTTATATGAAATTTCAGCTTTTTATAAGCATTTCTTTTCTTGATGTCCTCCCAAAAATATTTTAGACAGTTCAATAAGTTTTCGGTAGTCATCTCTCACAATAGACTCTTTTAGTTATTTCCGGTGGCAGTTCGTGAGCTAGAACATATAGGCTCTCAACTGGGCTTGTTCTAAAGGCTCCCAGTGCGATTCGCAAGGCGGTGTTCTGGATAATTTCTATTTTCTTTAAAGCTGTTTTACTTGCTGTTTGGTAAGAAATTGATCCATAATCAATCTTACTTCTGATAGTAGTTCTGTATATACGCATCAAATTTGTGGTGTCTGACCCCCAGGTATGATGTGAAAGAATTTTTAGTAAGTTCAGTCTCTTTTGGCAGGATAGTAAAAGGTTGTTTAATTGAGTTTTCCAGTTGAGTGCTGTGTCAAAATTTAAGGACGCTTTGCCATCAGGGGTGTCTCTGACACCCCGCGCGACCTACTACGTTGCATAAAGAGGTGCGCCTGCATAAGGGTTAAATATATTAATATACTAATTAGTATTGCTAAAATATACTGTTATATGAAATTTCAGCTTTTTATAAGCATTTCTTTTCTTGATGTCCTCCCAAAAATATTTTAGACAGTTTAATAAGTTTTCGGTAGTCATCTCTCACAATAGACTCTTTTAGTTATTTCCGGTGGCAGTTCGTGAGCTAGAACATATAGGCTCTCAACTGGGCTTGTTCTAAAGGCTCCCAGTGCGCTTCGCAAGGCGGTGTTCTGGATAATTTCTATTTTCTTTAAAGCTGTTTTACTTGCTGTTTGGTAAGAAATTGATCCATAATCAATCTTACTTCTGATAGTAGTTCTGTATATACGCATCAAATTTGTGGTGTCTGACCCCCAGGTATGATGTGAAAGAATTTTTAGTAAGTTCAGTCTCTTTTGGCAGGATAGTAAAAGGTTGTTTAATTGAGTTTTCCAGTTGAGTGCTGTGTCAAAATTTAAGGACGCTTTGCCATCAGGGGTGTCTCTGACACCCCGCGCGACCTACTACGTTGCATAAAGAGGTGCGCCTGCATAAGGGTTAAATATATTAATATACTAATTAGTATTGCTAAAATATACTGTTATATGAAATTTCAGCTTTTTATAAGCATTTCTTTTCTTGATGTCCTCCCAAAAATATTTTAGACAGTTTAATAAGTTTTCGGTAGTCATCTCTCACAATAGACTCTTTTAGTTATTTAGAGTAAAACCCATTAAGTTTATCAATGTCAGAGTTTACGGCCTATTCACCAGAGCCTTTCGGGTAACTAGCCACTCCCTGCGAAAATATACATTTTTATCAAAGTATACACATAAATAAAATTATATTTTAACATTTGTTAATAATTTATAATACAAGGGTCACATAATAACAAACACAAAATGACTTACGATCGAAGACCTCGCGACCAACCGTGTTACAAAATACCGCACGCCTAACGTTGGCTAACGGAGGGTTCAGATGCAAGTCGGCACGGTTTCCCGTTTATAGAATGAGCTGAAATTTTTACTGGGAGTATATAAACACGTAATAAATATAATTAGAGGGTATGCGTAAAAAAAATAAAAATAAGGGACACCCTAATATAGATATGCAATCCTACATTACCAAGCCCGAAACGTTACATTCTACAGTATAAACGAAGCCCACTCAGTTTTTACGAAGCCCGAAATCGGGCTTCCTTAAATTGTTTTAGAGGTAAGTGATGCCCCCTTGTTTCAATAGCGAAAAAGTGGTGGGCTTCCTAATGCCATTCAAACCTATCAAAATATACACCCTTAGTTACAATGCTTTGGCGGTAGGGGGCACACGAGTCAAACGAGATTATATACAGCTTTGTATAAGTATTACGCAGTATACGAAGCCCGTACATCTGGCAACAATGGGGACTATACGCTCGATGACTTTTTGATAGGAAGGCGGGGAAAATAATGCGGGATTCTTAAATTTGTATCTACTGATTTTTAAAATAAATGTTATATTCCCAAAATTATGTTTTGTTCACTACATGGCGTGGATTAAAAGGCAATGTTTTGTTAAATAATTTCGTAATACAGTTAATTTTAAAGAATTATTTATTTTTGAAATATTATTTGGAGTGCATTTTTCTTTGGGGCGGTTTTACAAGTTGTCCAGATATTTTACATAGTTTTAATTGGGGAAACAAGGGGATTTGTATATATTATTATTATTATTATTCAATTTTAAATAATTTAAATAAAAATAATTTTTAATTTATTTGAAACATTTTCAATTTTAATAAAAATAATCTTTAATTTATTTAAAAAATTTCCAATAGCGGTATGAAATAAATTAAAAATTTTGTACAAATCAAGCGAACAGTAACGAAGATACAGCGTTTCAAAGTCGTGAAAAATGACCACTTTTCAGCAAAATAATCAAAAAAGGCGTCATTTTTACTTTGAAGCGCTGTATCTTCGTTAATGTTCGTTTGATTTGTACAAAATTTTCAGGGTGTGTACTAAAAAAATACGCTCTTTAACAGCATATTTTTTATTTATTTGAAAAAATTTCCTAAAAGTTATATTTCGAACTTTTTTTCATTATTAAATAAAAAGGCTTTAAACATATTTTCTCGAAAAACCCTCTAACACATAAATTGATATATAGGTTGAAGTATTTTTATCCAAAATTTCATAAAGATTGGTAAAGGCGTTTTAGAGTTAATTTTTTTATATTTATTATGCGATAATCTTGTCGGACAGTGTATTAAAGTATACGTATACGTCATTATTTAGATTTTTTAGAATTTTTGGTGTATTTAAATCTAATAATTTAAAAAAACTAGATGTCTTTATAATTCATGAAAAAAAATATTCAGTCAGTTTCACTTGTTTTGATTTCCATTAAAGTTTTACACAAAATTACCTAACCTCAACAATAATTATTAATTAATTCTTATAATAATTATAATTATATATATATATTAGGGTGTCCCAAAAATAAAGAATATTTTTTTTCTTCTCGTCTCTTGTGAAAATATGTTGGTTTGTCATGTTTTAAGAGCCCTGTCAAAAGATCAGCACCATTAAAAATTTTTTAAAAATTAAAATTAAAAAAAATCCAATTTTTGACGATTTTGAAAATTTTTAAAAATCTTGAGCGACCCCTACAAAATTTTTAATCGAGCTGATATTTTGAAAGGGCTCTTACAGCATAATAAACTATTATATTTTTACAAGAGACAAGAAAAAAAAATATAATCTTTTTTTTGGGACACCCTAATATACAGGGTGTTTCATAATATATGCGCAGGACTTCAGGATGTGATAGCTCAACCAAAAAGATAAAAAAAGTCGCTATTAACTTACCCTCTAAAATGCACAATTTTCGAGATACAGGGTGTTAAAATTTTAGAAAAAAAATCGTTTTTTTCGATTATCTCTGGAACCGTTTATCGTACAAAAAACAGCTTTTGTAAGCATTTTCTACTCATAATAAGCTATGTTTTGCGCCAGAAAAAAATTTTTTTTTACCCATAATTGGTGGAGATTTTGAAGGGGTAGCGGGTTTTTTTCTCCTCAACTTCTACGCCCCTGAAAAAAGTACGGTTTCGAGAAGCCCATTCGAACCGCCAATATTTTCTACACAAAAAAAGGTACTCTTGGTCATAGCTCTAAAGTTGCCGTTTTTGAGAAAAATCAACTTTTATGTTTAAAAACATGGTCAATTTTTTGAAAAAAAAATTTTATTACTAATTAAACAAAATTTATTTTAACGTTACAAAAAGTAACAAAACCAAACGATAATTGCAAAATTAAAAAAAAAAATAAAAAATCATTTTTTACACAAATGCTGAAATGTGCGAAATGCGTTACCTTTACGGTTTGGAGAATTTAGCAAAGACAACTTTTGAATCATTTTTTATTTTGCAATTATGGTTTGGTTTTGTTACTTGTTCTAATGTTAAAATAAATTTTGTTTAATTAGTAAAAAAAAATTATTTTTTTTTTAAATTGACCATGTTTTTAAACATAAAAGTTGATTTTTATCGAAAACGGTCAAGTTTAGAGCTTATGACCAAGAGTACCTTTTTTATGTAGAAAGCATTGGCGGTTCGAATGGGCCTCTCAAAACCGTACTTTTTTCAGGGGAGTAGAAGTTAAGGAGAAAAACACCCGCTACCCCTTCAAAATCTCCACCAATTATGAGGAAAAAAATTCTGGCACAAAACATAGCTTATTTTGAGTAGAAAATGCTTACAAAAGCTGTTTTTTGTACGATAAACGGTTCCGGAGATTTTTTTCTAAAATTTCAACACCCTGTATCTCGAAAATTGTGCATTTTAGAGCGTAAGTTAATTGAGACTTTTTTCATCTTTTTGGATGAGCTATCACATCCTGAAGTCCTGCGCATATATTATGAAACACCCTGTATATATATATATATATATATATATATATTATTATATATATATATATATATATATATTATTATATATATATATATATATATATTATTATATATAATTATTGATATATTTGTATATTTTTATTAACATATGGAAATATATTTTTTAAAGGCTTAACTTTTAAACAAAAACGAATCGCATTTAAGAAAAAATGTTTATACAATGTATAATATACATATACCTAGGTACCTAAATTCGACAATACTTTTAAATTATTATAATATAAATATTTATAATTTAACGATAATTATTATTATAATAATTATAATTCAACAATATTATTAAATATTTAAGTATACCTACGTCATTATTTAAGAATATTGTTAAGTTTAAGTATCGTCTAAGTATTTTAAATCAAATTTGCCTATAATTATAAATTTAGACAATATTTTTAAATAATGACTTATAATTAATTTAATAATAATTATTATTATAATAATTTTTATTATAATAATTATAATTCAACAATATTATTAAATATTTAAGTATACCTACGTCATTATTTAAAATTATAAGTTAAGTTTAGGTATAGTCTAGGTATTTTAAATCAAATTTGCCTATAATTATAAATTTAGACATTGGCAACACCGCAGGGCTTCTGATACACAGCGGAGTGTGTCTCTTGTTATTTATGCACCAACGAACAGTTAACCGCCCCGTATATATATACATGCACGGCTATCAATACGAAGCCCGGTGCATTACACTGGCTAGTCGAAGCCCGGTAATGCGTTAACTGTTCGTTGGTGCATAAACAACAAGAGATTCACTCCGCGGTGTATCAGAAGCCCTGCGGTGTTGCCTCTGTCAAGAAGTGTTTTTTTAATAAAATTGTTTGTGTGTGAGATCTAATTTATAATTATAGGCAAATTTGATTTAAAATACCTAGACGATACTTAAACTTAACAATATTCTTAAATAATGACGTAGGTATACTTAAATATTTAATAATATTGTTGAATTATAATTATTATAATAATAATTATCGTTAAATTATAATTATTTATATTATAATAATTTAAAAGTACTTATTGTTGAATTTAGGTACCTATATAAACATTTCATTTATTTTGTTTATACATCATAATTTTGAAAAGGTTTAAATATCTTATACAGGGTGCTCTACAAGCTCTATGGCAAACTTTGTCAGATGATAGCTTGGTTAATTATAAACATTTTTTCTTAAATGACATGGATGCGATTCATTTTTGTTTAAAAGTTAAACCTTTAAAAAATATATTTCCATATGTTAATAACAAATATACAAATATATCAATAATTATAATTATTATAAGAATTATTGTTGAGGTTAGGTAATTTTGTGTAAAACTTAAATGGGAATCAAAACAAGTGAAACTGACTGAATATTTTTTTCATGAATTATAAAGACATCTATTTTTTTTAAATTATTAGATTTACCACAAAAAATTCTAAAAAATCTAAATAATGATGTATACTTTAATACACTGCTCGACAAAATTATCGCATAATAAATATAAAAAAATTAACTCCAAAACGCCTTTACCAATCTTTATGAAATTTTGGATAAAAATACTTCAACTTATATCTCAATTTACGTGTTAGAGGGTTTTTCGAGAAAATATGTTTAAAGCCTTTTTATTTAATAATGACTATTTCCCTCGTCTTAATTTACACCAATCACAAACTCGCAATTTTGAATTACAAATGGTTTCTAGGTGAAAAAACTGTGTGACAGCACCTGTCAGCAGTTTTTTCGAGTTTACCCGCGGCAAAACTTGACAGCTGTTGTCACCAAAAATTGCAATTTATATTTTTATTGTTAACTGTTACTCATGAAATAGTCTTGTCAAATACCATTCGGGCATCTAATTTTTCCTGTGAAAAAAATCGAAAAACACAATGCCAAGTAATATTTTTATCAAAAAGCATTCGTGCAGGTGCAAAAATCCTCCTCTTTGACTCGGATTTTTGTTGCCACCAGCACTCATGCTTCTTGTTAAAATATTACTTAGTTGTTTTTTCGATTTTTTTTTGGAAAAATTTGATGCCCTTATGATATTACTTACGAAAAAAAGTTCGAAATATAACTTTTAGGGAATTTTTTTAAATAAATAAAAAATATGCTGCTAAAAAGCGTATTTTTTTAGTACACCCCTGAAAATTTTGTACAAATCAAACGAACATTAACGAAGATACAGCGCTTCAAAGTCGGTAAAAATGACGCCTTTTTGCTAAAAAGTGGTCATTTTTTACGACTTTAAAGCGCTGTATCTTCGTTACTGTTCGCTTGATTTGTACAAAATTTTCAGGGTATATTAAAAAAAATACGCTCTTTAACAGCATATTTTTTATTTATTTAAAAAAAAATCCCTAAAAGTTATTTTCATTATTAAATAAAAAGGCTTTAAACATATTTTCTCGAAAAACCCTTGAACACGTAAATTGAGATATAAGTTTTTATCCAAAATTTCATAAAGATTAGTTTTTTTTAGAGTTAATTTTTTTTATTTATTATGCAATAATTTTGTCGGGCAGTGTATTTAAAATTAGTGTGATTTATAATTATTTTAATAAAAACTATTATATTATTGAATGAATTATAAGTCATTATTTAAAAATATTGTCTTAAATTATAATTATAGGCAAATTTGATTTAAAAGACCTAGACCATAGTTGAGGAGCATCCGTGGAAAACCGGCTATATCCATTTTAATAAATGTTGGGAAAATTGCAAAAACTCCCGGTTTCCTGGCCTTTACAGATAAACAAAAATGCAAACTTGAGTTTTGTGGGCTTTATGGTATTTGATTTATAAGACATAGGTACTTTTGTTTTCAAAAACTATATTAAAGCCAAAATTTAAAAAAAAAAATTGTATAAGCGACAAAAACTATTTTTGGACTTAACAAATTTTTTTGTAAAATAACTCATTTTTAATAATGCTCAAAAAGTTTATCATTATTTAGAACTTCTTTTAAATTATTGAGAGGACTTTCAAATTATAATTAAGTTTTTGAGCAGCATTAAAAATGAGTTAGGTATATACAAATAAGTTTGTTAAGCTCCGAACAAGTTTTTGTTTCCTTTTAGATAAGCACTATCCAAATAAAGAACCCAATTTCTTATTGTTGTTTGGTCGTTTGGTCGTTGTTTGCCATGTATAATTAAATTGACCAGTTGCGAATGTTAATTGACAAATTGCCATGAGAAGCTATCTGTCAACAAAGCAGTTTTTTTACAATTCAATGTTACATTTAAATGATATTTAATAAAAATAATTTTTAATTTATTTCATACCGCTATTGGAAATTTTTTAAATAAATTAAAAATTATTTTTATTAAAATTGTAAATGTTTTAAATAAATTAAAAATTATTATATTTTAAATAATTCTTTAAAATTAAGTGTATTACGAAAGTATTTAACAAAACATCCACGCCATGTAGAGAACAAAACATAATTTTGGGAATATAACATTTATTTTGAAAATCAGTAGATACAAATTTAAGAATCCCGCATTATTTTCCCCGCCTTCCTATCAATAAGTCATCGAGCGCCTAGTCCCCATTGTTGCCAGATGTACGGGCTTCGTATACTGCGTAATACTTATACAAAGCTGTATATAATCTCGTTTGACTCGTGTGCCCCCTACCACCAAAGCATTGGAACTAAGGGTGTATATTTTGATAGGTTTGAATGGCATTAGGAAGCCCACCACTTTTTCGCCATTGAAACAAGGGGGCATCACTTAACTCTAAAACAAATTTATACACGCTAATTTTAGGAAGCCCGATTTCGGGCTTCGTAAAAACCTAGTGGGCTTCGTTTATACTGTAGAATGTAACGTTTCGGGCTTGGTAATGTAGGATTGCATATCTATATCTATATATATATATATATATATATATATATATACATCCCACTACACTTATGGCGTCCTTTTATGGACGTCACTTATGGCTTCCCCCTTAAGGAAGCATATATATTCATTTTTGATTAAAGTATATTAGCTAACCCATTCTCCTTGTGCCTCCACTCGTTTAAAATTTAAGTTATTTTTTTTTAAATATACGGCTTTGTGACCTCCTTTTATACAGACATATGAGCCCCACGAAATATATGATTTTGTACATTTCACAATATATATGAAATCCGGCAATGTTGCCATATTTCATAATATAAAAAACTATTATATTTTTATAAAACTTAGGATATAACTTGAAATATTATAAATACCCTATATTATTTAGACTTTCTTAACAATTTTTGAATAGGTATTAAACGTATGGTGAGATTAAAAAACTTAATTTTATTGTTAGAAAACAAATAAATTGTTTTTAGTTATATTTAATTTGGCTCGATCTAGCATAAGAAAATTTGCGGTAGGTATATAAATTCAATTAAATTTAAAACTTTATATTAAATACCTACCTATAGGTATACTAATGTTAAAAAACTGTTTTTCAGAACACCATTTTACTTTGGAAAAAATCATATTTATTTATTTGACAATATTTATTATATGAGACGTATGTATATTTTTGCTTTTTAACAGTAAAGGACAAAAATATTGTGGCTGTAATTAAAAATAAATGTGGTAATATTCAAATTGTATTACAATAATTGTAATTGCAATACCACATTTATTTTTAATTATCATTACAATGTTTTTTGTGAGTTTTGCATACGCCTCATCTATGGATATTAGGGTGTGCCAAAAAAACTCGAAATAGTTTTTTTCTTGCTCTCCACCCAAAATATCGTAGAATATGTCCGAACAAATATTCTGTTAAAAGCGGAGCTCATAATTTCAATTTTAAGAGGTCCCTCATCGAATCTGAAGTTTTGCCGCTTAAATAGCACAGAAAACTGACCTTTTTACCTTATTTATTCTTGCAACCTAGGAAGAATTTTTTTTTTCATAAAATCCATGACCAAATCTTACAAAGCATTAAACTTGGACGAAAAAATCTTATTAAGCCGAATTTCTATTTTCATTATTTAATTTTTTACAGAGCTTTAAATTTAAAATTTTACGTTTTTTGCCCTTTTCAGCTAAACTATTGAAGTTAGACGAAAAAGTCAAATGGTAATTTTTTAGCTTGTCTGATGGACCACAAAAAAGTTTTAGGCGAATTTTTTATATCGTCAATATTCTAAAAGTTACAGGCGTATAAAGTCATCATTTTTGTATTATTATCTTTAAATTTAAAGCTATGTAAAAAATTAAATAATGAAAATAGAAATTCGGCTTAATAAGATTTTTTTGTCCAAATTTAATGCTTTGTAAGAATTAGTCATGGATTTTACGAAAAAAAAAAATCTTCCTAGGTTGCAAGAATAAATAAGGTAAAAAAGTCAGTTTTCTGTGTTATTTAAGCGGCAAAACTTCAGATTCGATGAGGGACCTCTTAAAATTGAAATTATGAGCTCCGCTTTTAACAGAATATTTGTTCGGACATATTCTACGATATTTTGGGTGGAGAGCAAAAAAAAAAAAATATCGAGATTTTTTGGCACACCCTAATGGATATATATACAAGGGGATGACGTTTTTTGTGATAATTTATTAGGAGTATTCTACGGACTGTAAGTCTAGGTACCTATCTATAGATATTACGCTTTGTTAATTTTGTAATAGGTACCTACTAATATTTAATAACGTGGGGGTGGGAAAAATAGTGGTTTAAATAACTGTATAGGTTCTATTTATATAGAATTATTATAATTATAGGTAAATTTATATAACATTACAGTTATTTAAACCACAATTACCGGTTACAACTTATTAAATTTTAGTATTGTAAATTAAACATAGCATAATATTTATAGATACCTACACTTTTAAAAATAATATCTGGCAGTCATAATAATTATATATTATTATTAACACTTTGTCGGGTGGTTAATATAATTTTTAAACTTAAAACTTTAATAATTATTAAGACCTAGGTAATATATATCAAAAATCTTAGTATTAAAATTTTTGAAGTGAAACTTTTTAAGCCTAATTTATAGATTGCCTTCCTTCCTTCATCCCTTCCTTCCGTAAAAGTTGAACAATGGTCAGTGTTCAGGTTAGTTAGATGTAAGAAAGGAATTTTATATAATTAATGTTGTTAAAGTTAATATAATAGTTTATATAATTATTAGGACCCTTTGTTAATACTCATCTTGCCATACTATTTTTTCATTGTAAAAATTTAAAAGTGGATGATTAATGTAATGTAAAGATGACCCATATACTTAGAGGCCGTCCATAAATGATGTCACACACTTAGGGGGGAGGGAGGTCGTCAAAAATGTGACAGTTTGCGACAGCCGGGGGGTGTTTGGGAGGTTGTGATGTCACATCAAAAATAGGGATGCACCGGATCAGGTATTTTGCCGCTGGCCGAACCGGATCGCCGGAATTCCGGCCGGATCGGGACTAGGGAATGCAATCTCGTTCTCGCGAGATCTCGTTTCCGCGAGATCTCGGCCTTTTTAAGCGAGATTGATCTCGGCCGAAAAATGAGCGAGATCTCGCGAGTTTAACGAGATCGCACATAGAAAATAAAAGTATGAAACTGAATTTATTAGAATCGATGGAAATTAATAAATTAAAGAAAAAAACTGATATTATTCTTAATGACCAAATAGATACCAATAATTCCCCGTTATTAAACTTATTTTAATAAATTCAAAAATTTTTAGTGTTATATAACTATAGAAATTACAGGGCATCCCCATAATTATTGTTCTGATATTATTCTTAATGACCAAATAGATACCAATAATTCCCCGTTATTAAACTTATTTTAATAAATTCAAAAATTTTTAGTGTTATTTAACTATAGAAATTACAGGGCATCCCCATAACTTTTAAACAGTGTAGTTTATATTAAAATAAAACAATATTGTCACTTTATGTTTATGCTGTGGTTGTCAACGTGATTGAGTTGATTGCGTTCGAGTATTTGTGTGGTTATTTATGTAAAAAAAGTTTTTTATGTGATTTACGAGTGGAATAACGAACGATGTCGGCGAATATAGTTTATAACGACTATGTGAGTGTGTCGAAAGTATGGAAACACTTTTTAAGAGCAGAAAATGGATTGAGTGCTAAGTGCAAACTTTGTAAAAGGATTCTTAAAACCAAAGATCGATCTCCGCGTGGCTTACATGTGCATTTAAAATCGATTCACAAAATTGATACAAAAACGAAGAATGTGGTAGAAGTAAGCAAGGTGCAAGTCATATCACCGCCGCCGTTGCCGCCACCATCTTCAAATACTGGGTCTACTAATCAAAACATGGAATTAGTAACAGCATCCGCATCTACGTCAAATGTTAGTACAGAATCACCAGAATCGTCGGCACCAGCGCCATCAGCAAGAAAGAAGAGGCAAAAAATTACTGATCACTTCCTCCCGGTTGAAGATACTTCTATGGAGAAAAAAGTATCAAGAATGGTAGCTAAAGATGGAATACCTTTTCGTGTTTTTTGTACCTGCAAAGATATGAGAGATCTCTTTAATTCTTCGAGACACAAACTGCCTAAGTCCCCAAACACAATTAAACTTATAGTTATGAATTATGGCATGACATTGAAAATGAAAATAATGCGTGAACTGGCTCAGCTGAAGGAGAATGATCACAGATTTACTCTACCATTTGATGAGTGGACTTCTTCTATGAACAAGCGATACATGAATGTAAATGTACACACATTTTTGAACGGCAATGCTGTATATTGGAATTTAGGGCTGATTCGCGTCTTTGGAAGTATGCCTGCTGAAAGTGGTGTCAGTATTTTGAAAACAAAATTAACCGAATTTGGCCTTATTCTGGAAAAAGATATTATCAATATTACTACAGATGGGGCAAGTGTGATGAAAAAGTTGGGTCGATTGATATCACTTTCACATCAGCTCTGCTATGCCCATGGAGTTCAACTTGGCATAATAGATACTATTTATAAAAAACAAACTGATGTTGAGAAACCTGTTATAGAATCTGAAAATGAAGAAAACGGCGATGAGATTTATTTTGAAATGGACGAAATATCTACTACAGACTCAGACTCAGAAGATGATGTTTTTCATTGCTCTATACCCAGAATAGAAGTAGACCTAGATGCAGAATATGCGGGTATTATTGAGAAAGTTAGGAAATTGGTAAAATTTTTAAAAGATCACCTACTAAAACTGATACTCTGCATTTGCAGCAAGCAAGAATTTGGAAAAGATATAAAGTTACAACTTGATTGTGAAACTCGATGGTCGAGCCTAGCAGACATGATTTCTACATTTAATAGAATCAAGCTGTGTGTCAGCAAAGCTTTGATCGACCTGGGCCTGGAAGCTGATCCGAACTACTCTTTGAGTGCGGAAGAACATGCGGTTTTAGTGAACTTAGACAAGGCATTTCAACCTGTAAAACTCGCTGTGGAGGTGTTATGTCGTCGAGATACTGACTTGGCTATCGCAGAAACAACACTTAGGTTTATGATTCGTAAACTTGAAGAGCTAAAAACTCCATTGGCAGAAAAACTAGCTGGCTCCTTGAGAAAGCGCATTGTTGAGCGTCGAACGAATTTGACAGCATGCTTGTTATATATTAGAGATCCAGCTAAATACCAAGCAAATAAAGAAGAGTTTGCGAAAGACGAAACCTTTAAATTGCCTCCGAAAAATGTGGTTCGAACTGAAATTAAATCACTTATAGAGCGCTTGCATTCGCAACACAGTCTGATCAATTCACAGACACAGACAAATTCAGATCCATCTTGGTCGATTGCATCAACATCAGCTGACACCGCTAATGATAATGCTGAATTTAATGATCAAGATAATAAACCGCTTTCATCTCTTTCTGAGACACGCAAGAGTATTTCATTGCAAGAAGAACTTCAGGAAACATTAACTGCTGCGTTCAAAGAACCTAGAGATAGAAAACTAACTACGAATTCGCTGGAGTCATTAATCAAAAAGGAAATGAAATTATACGAGTCCGGAGGGTCAAAAGGCGAACTTTTACAGTTCGCGGATGACTGCCTGAGATCTGTGGTTCCAACTAGCGTTGAATCCGAAAGGGCCTTCTCAGCGGCTGGTTATCTAGCCAGCAAAATAAGAAGCCGTTTAGCAGACGATTCTTTGGACATTTTGTGTTTCTTAAGAAGCTACTTTCAAAATAATTCGTAATAATGGCGTGTGATGTGAATTGAACAAGCCTTTTATTATTTGATAGGTATATTTTGTTAATTAATCTCTAATTTCTAATAGATCTTTGAGTTTTCTTTAATTGATAATAATATCTCAGTTTAAAAGTCAACTCAACTTAGTTAATGAGTTTCATTTTAGTTTTTGACTTCTTGTTGTTTTGTTATAAAAGAACTGTTTTATTATTAAAAGACTTTTGTTTGATATTAGAAGAGAAGACTAGTTGTTTATTTCATTTCCCATTTGATTAGATACGTCAAAGTTTACTACTTAAAAGTTTATTAAAAAAATTCGTAAAAATAAATGTTTATTTCATAATACCAATAATTCTTATTATTTTTTTCCTAATTTATTCAAATATTGTGATTAAATGCAAGAATAAACACACGAAACTACCAATCTCGCGAGATCTCGAAATCGACGAGATCTCGCGGTATTGTTATTCATAAACTCGCGAGATCTCGCCTGAGCCCCGATCTCGCGAGATTGCATTCCCTAATCGGGACCTAAATTTAAAATGTATGTGCATGCCTGTTTTAATACGTAAAACTGGCTGATTTATTTAATAAAGATAATAAATCTTAATTTTACTCAAAAAGTATTAACATTTTCTTAATTAATATTTTTACAAAGTATACCTAAAAGAGTGGGTGGAATCCAAAAATGCAAAAAATACAGGGTCTTTCATTGAAAATAAGATAGTTGGTATCGTCCCAAGGAAAACCGAACACCATGTATAAATGAAAATATAATATTTTTAAAATATTTTTTACTTCGTGAATATTTGTTTCTTACAAATTTTTTGTGACTCCAGTAGTTTCTGAGATAAGTATATGGGTCACCTTACGTGGACCACCCTGTACAATTTAACTGATTCGTCAAAAGTAACACCCAAATTACAGCGCATTAAAAAATGTTAGAAAATTACACCACAGTCAATAAATTACACCGCAATTGGCAACACTGATTTAATTTTCATCGGAGAATATATTCGACCACCCAGGCGGCATTTCAGGGGTGTAATAACCCAGCAATGTTCATTTAAGAGATATTTTAAAAATACGCTATTATAAAGTATTTTCTTGCGAAAAAGATATTTAAATAAATTATATAATACTAATAAATATTTAAATATTAATTTAGTAATATGTGCAACAACATTAGTTAAGTAAGGCACTGGACACATATTTTTTCGATTATTTTTTGACGTTTCTAAAAAACAATAAAATTTTATGTGTGTATTTTTATTCAATCAAAACATTTTTATAGTAAGATGCATGCATTATTACCGCGAAAACAAAACGGCATCTGTCATTAAAATAAAATCTGTCACTGACAGACTGTCAGTATACTATACTATAGGTACTATAGACTATAGTAATAAATAAAATAAGCAATTCTACATCGGAAGAAGAAATACACAAACAAATAAATGAGCAAACAAGGAAAAATACATCCAAAACACCCAAATTAGTAAGTTATATTAGTAAATTCTAATTTAGTAATACCTACATGTCAAAAAATCATCTATCAGAATACCAGTTGAGAGTTCAATAAATTAGAAAATATTTTTTCAGATATTTCTTAAACTTGTCATAAGGCAATAACCACGCAAGCCCTATGGACAACAAGTTTTGGAAATAGATACCTGTCAAATTATTTTCAATTTATTCTCACTATTACTGTTCAAAATTTTGAAAAATGTGATGGAAATTGACAGTACAAAATATGTGACTTTGCCGTTTTTGATATTAGACCCCTGATTAATATGAGAAGTAGATATGAATGTGAATATTAGGGTGTCCGTTGTTTCCCAAGTTTTTTTTCACTTTGGTATAAGTAATCTAAATTATTTGTTTACAGTCTAAAAACAATTACAAAAAATAATTTTTAATAAAATATACATGAAGCAATACACAGTAGATATTTTTGTAGAAAATTGTATGCTCTACAAAAAAGATCTTTCAAATTTTTTTCGTAAAACCATCTATTTAAATAATATAATATATATTAATAGTACTTATAAAATTATAATTATCAAAACGTACTCGTACATTATACATGGTGATATTGCGCCCTTAAAATCTTATAAAAACGCTTCAAAACATCGAACGTATTTAAAATAATAAAATTAAATTAAATGATCCATGGTTGCCAATTTTACGGACGCCAAATATGCGAAATCATGAAAACGGAATAATAATGAATATACAGACGGTCGACTAGAGCGCAACTAAGCCAAGCGTAATAAATAATGCAGAACTAAAATATACAAAAACGTACATAACACCGATGAAATTTTACCAGAAATGTTTTTACTAAAAATAAACTGAATTGTGTGGGTACTCGATATGGCGTCCATATACGTATATACATACGTATGTATATATGTACGTATATATATATATATATATATATATATATATATATAGATGTCTGACCGCGGAATACGAGATCCGTATATGGTTAAACTTGCGGAATATGAGATCCTGAGATCCAAAGGCCGGATCTCGCAACGAACGGGTCAATTATTTTAAGTATTTAGGGTACGCTCATGAGCTTAGTACCAAAAACCGCCGGATCTGACTTTCCGTATTTTTACCTATTTTGTATGTAAAAATAGTTCGTCGTTATTAACATAGAGGCGCTGCAATCGTTTTTGTATATAACCTGTATTTTCGAAATTAAGGAATACGCTATCCAAAAAATTGCAACAGCGCACAGATCTCGTTTGATGCTATACAAATCTAAGCAAGTATATACAAGTCTGTTAGATTTTTCTTGCTAGAGAAGTTTAAAGTGTAGTGTATCAAAATGTTTAACTCTAGAACGTCAAAAATTGTTCGATTGGCAAAAAATTACCTATTAACTTAACCTTTAAAAGAATTAGCGGGAATGTGAGTTACTAATAATGATTTATTAGATATAAAATCTACATGAAATTGGTTATTAACCAACATCAGATCCATTTATAACCAATATATCGATAATTTATCGTTTATGAATCAATTTTAAGACGAATATGAATTTTAAATTTGGGTACTACCTAAATTGCGGAACAGATAATGATATTTTAAAAAAATCACACTTTCTTAAAATGAATTAGTCAACAATAACTAATAATTATTAGTTATTGTTGACTAATTCATTTTAAGAAAGTGTGATTTTTTTAAAATATCATTATAATTATTAAGTCATATTTGACTAATTGTCATAGCGAAAAAGCAGTCACTAATTAGTAGATTTAAATTTTAAAAAAGTTTTGACCCATCTGGGGATTGAACTCAGGTCTGTCACTTGTCAAGCTTGTCAAGCTTTTGTCATAACCCATTCGGCCATCAGCCGCTCTTTTAAAAATCAATTTTATTTGTCAATAAATATTGTAATATTTTAAAGTTGAATATATTATTTGTGTTGCTGTTTTAAGCTAAACTGTTTGCATCTTTATTTGTTTAATGGGTCATTTAACCATGGAGCTTAGGTATATGCATTTAATTCAAATAATACTTTGTTGTTGGCCGCAAACGATTAAAGAAATTAGTTACTTTTAACTCTCAGAAATAATCAAAGATGGTGACTAATCTTAAATTAGTCAAACTTTAACTATTTACGTGGTAAAAATAACTATTTAAAAGTAAACCGACTATTTTATTTAAAAAAAAAATGCTGGTACTAATTCAAATAGTAGAGTTTTGACTATTTCATTTTTAGAGAGTTAGTATAACTTTTTCGAACAAGTGCGGCCAAACAATGTAGGTGCATCCAAGTAAGTTGTATCAAATGCACCACGAAATAATTTATTTCCTAATAAAAAATACTAAAAAATGGCGTCCACTCAGTGTAACTAAGTATTATAAATGCGGGCAAGTAAGTTTTATCAAATGCCCTAAAATTCGAAGAATACAAATTTACTGAAGGTAAAAAATATTAATGTAAAACTTAATTATGTATAATACTTTTACTTTTAAATATATTAATATTTAATATTTGTTATTTTGTTTACAAAAATGATTTTTTTAATATATTAATATTTAATATTTGTTATTTTGTTTACAAAAATTATTTTTTTAATAGGTATATAAAAATATAATAATTAAAAAATATTTTGGTGTGCGATAAAACTCACTTGACCGCACCTACACTGATCAGCCGTAGAGTGGCCGACTATTTTTCGACCTATTGTTAGCATTTTTTATTAGGTTTCTCACTTTTAGAGGCGGCGGCGGGGGCGGAAAAAAAATTTCGGGTTCATTTGAAACAACTTACTTGGTTGCACCTACATTGAGTGATCGACCATTTTTAGCAATTTTTATTAGGTTTCTAGGTTGTGGGGGCAGCGGCTGGGGTAGAAAAAAATATTTTGAGGAGCATTTGATCAAAAAAGTTATAAGACGTTTTTTAAAATATGATCTGTTCCGCATAATTTTTATTTTATATTTCTTAAGTTTATTTTTCCGTTAGATTATGTAATCAGTTTTTACAGGATTATTTAAACTTTTTATTATTATTATTATTTTATATATGTTTCTTAGTTAATAAAAAATATTTATTTCTGGTGTTTTTCTTTTAATAAATTTTTACTGGAACAAAAATTGTTGCTTCAAAACGTCCGGTATAATTTCGTAAAATTACAGCTTTTTTGTGCGCTTTAAATGGTGTATCTCTTGTTAATTCCGATTCTATTTTAAGTTTATAATACATAAAATAGATTATCTATATATACTATTCTTATCAAGATCAAAGGAGATCCGAAATATGGCAACACCGTCGGATCTCGCTTTCCTTCTAATTTTCGATGTATACATAGGGTTTAGGATCTCTTAATAAACATGTTTCATTTTGCCAATGGGTTTTCCAAAAGCATTTATATTAAGACATATTTGTAAAATTAAATTTGGTTATCATTAAAATTTTAAGGTTTTTAAAGGTATTTCAAGAAAAAAACAAAATTTTATGGTGGATCTCGTATTAGACATCTATACATGGATCTCGTTTTCCACTTTTATAAATATATATATATATATATATATATATATGTGTTACATTTTTCCAAAGATGTGATTTTCATATGACTTTGCTTACGCCCCGAGTCTTAGTGATGTAAAAGACACCAGTACTAAACTACAGGAAGTGTGGAGGAAAGCAAATATTCCTGTTAAGACGGAGGAGAATATCCTTGCTGGTATACAGAAACTGTAGAAAGAATACCAAAATATGGGTAAAGAGAAATCAAGAAACACGGATAAAGCAAATGTGAGAAGGGAGATTTGGAAACCTAGGTGACCTCGTCGAGTTATTTGAGATTTCCCGGCAAAATGTGATGGAAATGTCTAGCGTAACACATGAAGATAAAGAATTTCTTAAGTCACAAAGACAAGATCGAATGAGTTCGTCAATGGGTGGAGTAGACAAGGTTTTCGCCTCGAAAATAGGAACTAAGTAAGTGTACAAAAGAAGAAAAAAAAGAATCATATAAGAATAAACATTACAAAGCTATCGCTGAAATTAATAAGACAGTAATAATAAAAACTTATCTTTATCATCATTAGCACCAAGTGACGAAGAGGCCGAGTTTTCACCTACAGCAAAAAACACTACGTTCAAGTCCTAGATTAAAACCTCTTGATCAGAGACTTGCGTCCACTTAGGATCGAGAACAGCTCTCTATTAGACAAGCAAGTACTTCATTTATAGCAACTGCAAAGAGCCTTTGCCACGATGTTTCAAAAATTCCATGTCAGTCAAAAGTTCCAAGCAAACATCAGTAACCCTAAGCATTGCATCAAACGCTAATGAAGAGCATCCAATTTATAGGTTTCAAAAGAAGACTTTCAAAAATTTTCAAAGATATCTGCTAAAAGTAAAGCATCAGTTTTCAAATACAATTCAGCATATTCTTGTAAATTTTTAATATTAAATTTATTCCAAACAGTGATAGCATCCTTGTAATAATCATAAGGAAACACCCCTTTTCTCATAACCAGTTTAAACTACGTTTGAATAAAACTTTTTGGTAATGGACTTTTGTGAATCTGTTAAATAAGATGCTAACTTACTAAGACTGCTAGCCATAAATCTAAACGAATCAACAAATCGCAAATTAACCTCGGTACCCTTAATATATTTCGTAAAAAAATGTATCTTTCCATATTAAGTGGTAACAGATTAATTGCACCCTTTACCTTAGTACCAAGAGCTTTAATAATAAAATGAGAGTCGTATCCTGTCAAGTTGTGAAATATTACAGAAATTGCGTGAGATTTCTGATAACGCAAGTTATACCCATTGTGGGCTGCACCTCTAAACAACCCTGTAAAATGGTCATGGTCTCGTACCTGCGAGTCATTCTTGCTGGTAAAACGTTTTCCACAACAAATGCAATTGGTTGCATTAAAAAAAAAATCCCTTTCCTCTGCGGCAGTGGTAAAAGGTACCATTGGAACTGGATTCCATAGCAAACAGTCTACACGTTTAGCAATCTTTTCTAGTTCAAAAATAAACCACTCTACACAATCTTTACTAGTGTACATGTTAAATTTTGATAGGCTATTATCATGGGAACACTTTAAAAAGTAGGCAATGCTAAATGCCTCGTGTTTTTGATTTTTTTTTACTTTTACACCCAAAACCCACCTTATCATCTTTATAATCTATAAAAAAACTTTCAATGCCTGCATAAACAACATAGGGAACCATTAATTGATGTTTAAAATTTTTAAATTGCAAAAATTTATCGTCAGGGAGAACAGATTTGTATCAGTCGGTAACAATTTGCAATCACACTAATGTTTTTTTTATATTAATTCAGTTTCAAAATGGTTAAGGCATCGTTCACAATACCATTTTCCATTTTTAATATTACCCACTTGAGTGTTAAGTAGTCGAGATAAATTTTTTATATGTGCAAAATGAAAATAAATTGTTTCCATACTAGTACTACAAGCAACGATTGAAACACTTGTTGTTGTTATTGTGTAATTAAAAGTAAATTTATTCTAGGTGAAAAATCAAATATACTAAGGCATAATGGTAAAATTTCTTTTACTTCAGCCCCACTCCCACCACCACAACTACCATCTTTATCGGCAACGGTAAAAACGTTAATAGACAATTTATTCATTAATTCAAATTTTGAAATGTATTTTAGCGCAATGAGAAACTGTATATTTTCAAATTTTAAAATGTCTCTACAATACCTGCTACTACTGAATATTATTTTGTATATTAATAACACTTTATGATTTTGTTATAAACGGTGGTAAGGAAACGTACGTGGAAATGCCTGGAGCAATAGGATTAAATCGATTAATGTTAATTTTCAACTGTAAAATTTTGTACAAGGCCCAACCAGAGTCCTTTTCCTGAAACTCTTAAAAATCAACAAAATCCTATTCATAACAAATTGTTGAAACCATTCGTGAAGATTAGTATTAACATCAATAGTTTGATTTTTAGTTAGAAAAAGTTTCACAGATGTTTCAACAGTTTGTGGTTTAATGAATAATCCTGCAAAAACAACATTTACCTTTAACATTGATTGCTTTAATTCTCTTTTAGTTTTTAAACTTAAACTACGAAATGATTGTTAAAAAAATACATTGGGATCTTTAATTCGCAAATTGGTTATAACGCCAGTGCGAATTCTACCAATGAAGCATGATTCAATTTCTTGCCATATAATATTTCTTTTTCCTTTTACACCAATACCATCAACAACAACAACACCCTCCCTCAATCTAGTTTTAAAATTTTGTGAATAATGTTTTATAGTAAATTAAATTTTAATATAAAAATAGTTTTTTTTAATTCTTTAATAAATATTTTACATTCTTCCTTTGTCTTTAGTCGTCTACTTACTTGCTCGCAATTCTTCACAGCTTCAGTCGAAATACAATCAATAGTTTGAAGACTCATCTTGAACACACTTACTTTTTTTTAGAGAAGGAGAACAGGAACAACAACTACAACACTTTCAGATTCCTCTCCTGGTATATATCCTTTTCTAACTGGTCCTTACCAATTATCTTCTTGTACCAAATGAATAATACTCCTGGAACGTTCAAATGCACAAATTAAAACATATTCCTCAAGTTCTTCAGCGTAATAAATAAATTGTTCGATGTATCTTGCACGTTTCCAAGCATCTCCGTTCCAGAAATCTTGTTTAATATTTTTCCAATCTTCCAATGTGTTGTTGTACTCACTTTCTAATAAATTATAATCAGCTGCTAAATTTGGCTTTTATTTGTTCTTCTAAACTCACTTCCAAATTAACTTCTTCTTCGAGGTCTTCTATTAGGTATAGTAAATTGTCAATGAATGGTGGCATACTACTGGTACTGAACATTCAAATTTGCATTTATACACAAATTATCACAGAGATAAAGACTCGTCACAAAAGCAAACAAAATAAATCTTACAAAGTCATTGAAAGTTGAAAAAAAACCAATTCCACGAATAATAAGCAAAGTACAAATAACAAGTTATGATATTAATAACAAAGTCTGTAAAAGACATATTTCTTTTTTATTATAAAAAAATAATTCCACGATAATAAGCAAAGCTTAAACAAAACGTGATGATTTAGTAAAAATAACAAGTTATGATTTTAATTAATAACAAAGTCGTTGAAAGTCATATTTTATTTTTATTATATAAAAATAATTCCACGAGTTCAAACAACAAGGGATGATTTATTGTTTAGTACAAAGTATTACAAAGTTGTTGATTAATACAAACACGTGCATATTAATAACTTTGAATTTTTTTTTTATTAGTGAGTATATATATTAAATGCAAAACTTTAATAGTTTAATACTTTAGTAGTATGGCGAATATACCTTCAACATTGGTTGTCTTCTCTAATGACAAAGATAATTTTCAACTGTGGACTTGTACGTGGTGTGTAAACAACTATTCCAGTGAGTATATACATATATTTCTAAGGTTTTATTTTAAATTATTTGTTTTATTTTTATTTAAGACATAATAACAAGTCTATTCAGAAAAAGGGTGATAGGGTTTTTATAAACCTGTTATACATTGCAAAAGCTCTTACTTAAAAATAAATTTGGGAATCTACCTGTGAAATATATGAGGGTTAAAATCGACAACGAAGAAGAGTTTAAGGTATTGGAAAAGGTTGTGCGTCGTTATAGATTCAATTTGGTAGATGAGGATCCCGAACCACACGAAAATACTCTACGGTTGGAGGCAGGACCTTCATCATCATTTCAGAGAGGGACAAAAAGGCAACGAGGGTTTCTACCACCAATAGGCATAATGAAAATTATGAGGCAATGATGTCATCTACGAAAAATATTGAAAATGAATATACTTTGGTAATACTTTTAGTTAACTTGTTTGTCAGAACACTATTTTCTTTAGCAGATTGAGAGGGGTAAATAAATTAGTAATAGGACGTTATGAAGCCCTTTAGGATACAAATATATTTTAACAGTTTCTTGTATAGCTCTACAGTGTTGCCAGAATGTTGTATTATTTAAATGCGGTTGTTCACGCGTCAACCAAATATTTCGGAAACGGCATAAATAAATGCATCTATAAATTTAAGAGTCTCTAAGTAATATTTGGGGTTTTTGTAATGTTTGGCATTCATTGAATAAAAATTACTTGTTATATCAATAATCTATAATTCGAATAAAAATGTATTGTTGCTTTATTTTATATTATATTAGCTTCGCTTCACTATTACCTAATCGATTGAGCTGAAATTTGGATTATACTTTTGGTGCTGGTGACAATACAATCGAGTATACTAAATTCTGTAATTTATTTAAAATGGCTGCCTCTCCAAGATGGCGCATTACCTTTTTTCTTTAAAACCACGATATGGGAATTAAATAAAAGGGTTTGACAAGTAGAAAACCTTATAGTGACGTCCTACTAAATCCAATATGGCGGCTGCCCCCAGATGGTGAATCCCATATTTCTTTACAACCTACTTGACATGGGTATTAAATAAAAGGGTTTGACAAGTATAAAATGAGGTAAATAAGGTAAGTAACTTTATATTTGATCCAATATGGCGGCCGCCCCTAAATGGCGGATTACCTATTTTTTCACAACTTCCTTGACGTGGGTGTCAAATGAAAGAGTTTGACGAGTAAAAATGATAAGATGTCAGAGATGCGGTTTACATACTTTTCTTTAATAATAATAATATAATAATAATAATAATAAATATCGTATATAAATAACATACATACAACCGTTGCAACGGTCTAATGCAGTGAGATATAACTAGTTTCCATGCTTTGAGATTTATCCCATCCACACCCTCAGCATTGCAATGCATTGGTGGAAATGTTTTTAAAACTGATGTTTCATTAACTTCTAGGAGTTTATGAAATTTGGGACAATTAGCCTTTGCATTTGAATAAAAATAATTTATTAGGTCATCATCTATAGAAGAACATGGCACTGATTCTACAAAGTAGTTATTGAGATCTTCCGCTATTGTTTCTGGTATTGCAAGATTAGTATTACGACGATGGATATTAAGTTGGTCTAGAGATTTCCATAATTTTTAGAGTTGTTTTTATTGTTATTAATTTGAAAATGTGCTTTTTTCCTGTTTAATAGCTCCAGATAGGTAGTTCCGTATTTGTTTATAATAGTTAAATTTTAACAATGTATTAGATTTTTTAAACTGCTTATATGCTTCATTTTTAAGCTTTATTAACTGAATAATATTGTAAGTCATATACGGGTGCCTGGGCTTGCGCACTGTAAAAGTTTTATATGGTGCTTAAATATCTAGAAGCGACACCAAAGCATTATTAAGGTATTCCACTTTAATATTTATATCCTCTTCCTGATAAATCCTGTCCCAATTTATAAGAGAGGCATCACGTGTGAATTCAACTATGTTTATATTTTGATAATCTCTAGCACGTATAGTTTTAGGTTATGGGTACTGCAATATTTTGCATACAGCTTAAAAGTTAATGATCTGTTAAGTTCAACAGATCTACCAATTCAATATTTTCACATATTATGTCCATATTACATATAAAGAGGTCTATTAAAGTTTGTGAAGAATCCGTTATTCTGGTTGGCTCTTTGAAAATTTGATTTAAATCATAAATTTCAAGAATATTTAGTAGTTGGTTTCTTATAGTAGAATTTTGTAGCATGTTTATGTTAAAATTCCCCACTATTATTACCTTATCAGCCTCTAGGTTCATTATTTTAACAACTTTATCAAAATCATCCAAATTTATTGAGTTATCATGCGGCCTATATAATACCGCAAACGCGTATTTAATTTTATTTATGCAAATATTGATCCATAGTTATTCTAACCTATTGTTCACCATGAAATCAATTTGATGTTGCTTAGCACTAAGACTATCGTGGACGTACCAGCAAACTCCACCTCCCCTTGTATCTTTTCTAAAGATGTTATATCCAGGGATATCAATGTATTTATCTGCAATATCTTTATTTAACCAAGTCTCCTATCAATTAAAATTCATTAAAAATTACAAAATTTGCAAAATCATGAAAACATGGCATCGTATTTTACATGACAAATTTTAAGCAAAGGTTTGTCATGCCTCTTATTTATAAAAAAGAAGCTTTTGTTTCTTCGGTTTTGTTGGGTTTATCAGTTATACCAATTTTTGGCCTCGGATGGTAGAATTTATCTAAGTATGTGCCTTGGGGCCAAAGGTATCGATTTATAACTTTCTCAAAGTTATCAAGGTTCACAGTCAACTTAAAAGAAAAGTAAAAAGTGTGAAACTTTGATGTTAAAGATTCACATTTGATTTCGGGAAAGGTGACTTTAAGGTAGTGGACTATATTGTCGCATTTCGTAGTAGGGTCCAATCTGGTGACGTAGACAAATGATTTTTTCAGCACAACTTGAATGGTGCACTTGCTTGAATTAGTTATATTGCCCACAACACTTGTTTCGGATTTCTTCTTATTTTTGTTAACAACAGTTGTCCAATCTCCATTATTTGCCTTTAATGGTGGTTTGTTAATATCATCCTTAGTTAAATTTATTATTTGTTCACAAACGGCTTCGCTTTTTGCTTCCAGTATAGCAAGAGAAGCCGCTCCCAACTCAATTGGTTTCCTAACTGCTTTTGTTACTTGAATTTCGGTAGTAGCGATTTTATTGTCAACACTTTTATTTTTAGCTGAATTTTTCTGAATATTTTTATTTGTATTTTGGCCTTCAGTAGCTTCTGTATTATTTATGTTTGGATTATTTATATTTTTATTATTATTAGTAATATTAATTTGCTGGTTCAGCAATCTATTGTTAATTTTTGACAACTAATTATCTCATCTTTATGTTTCAATAGCTTCTTCAAGTAGTATATTTCAACTATCATAGAGTCTTCAGATAATAAGGTTGGATCATTGCCTTGTGAACATTCCTTAGTAGCCTCACAGCAATTCATATCTTTCTCGTTGATTATTTTTACTTTTTTGCCAAGTTTAGCACAACTTAAGTGCATGACTGCTTCGCAAATAATACATTTAAGATAGTCCTTAGAAACCGTCTTGCACATTCCGCATTTTTTAGTTATTACCTCGGCAACCGGGGCAAGCACAGGCCGCAGCGAACCGAGTTCAAATCCCTGACGGGGATAGTTTTATTTTATTTCATTATAAAGTTTTTTATTTGCTTGGAGTTTTTTCTTTTACACTTTTTGTCCTTTGAAATGTGTGCAAGTGCAATATTAGAGTTTGTTTTATTTAAATAAAATCCATTTTTACATCACATAAACACACAAATATACACTAATAGTTAATGACTATTCACTTTTTACAAACTGGTAAAGGTTTTAAAATTAAATCACAATTTAAAAACATTATTTTTCGCATTTATTTATTTACACATCCGATCGGCGATAAAAATTATATCTACATTCTTGACATGGCGGCCGTTTCAAGCGTACGGACGGGACAAATCACAAAACTGTTTTTATAAAAAAATTGTAGGTAATTTGTTATATATTATTTTTGCATCAAAATTGTCAAATATATTCTTCTTTCAAAATATTATATAATAAATTATCTACAATTTTTTTTATAAAAACAGCCGATGGGTATCAAATGAAAAGGCTTGACGAGTAAAAAAAGATTACGATAATATTTTCAAACTTTTCAAAATTTCATTTTTATTTAAATTTTCATATATCATCCCAACCTCTTTGACATGGGTATCAAATGAAAGGATTGGCGTGGCATAGTCATTAAACATTAAGTGACAAGTTTATTAATAGCAGATAATATTTTAGGTAAATTACATTATTTTTATACTTTTTAGTGCGTTAAGAGTGTTTTTAGTATTTTAAAACAATTATTTATTTAAATATTTAGTTAGTAATTAGAGGAAAAATATTAACAAAGTTAGTATTTAGAAAAAAATGAATGCCAATTACACTAGTAAACAATAAAAAAAGGTCGGTAATAAAAATAGCTCAGTCCTATAGATTTTGACCTGCTCGACGCAAATCCGGCGCCCAAAAAATTTTCCGAAGTCTCGTTTAGACGATACGCGTATACGAAGTCTCGTTTAGACGATACGGCAGCACCATGATACAAAGAAAAATTGTTAAATAATAACGATAAAAATAAGTAAACATAAAAAAACATGCCTTAAATACCACAGAATAAACCAAAACATACAAAAAATATATCGCACCGACTAAGTACTTGGTTTAGTGCTATTTCAACCGTCGTATCATTTATTGTAATATATATTATTAAATCTATCTAAATGTCGCACAAGTGTATTAATGAGCCAAGCAATTTTTGTTATATTTATGGAGATGTAACCTTTAAGAGGCAAAAAAGAAATATGAATCCTTTAATTAAGAAAGCCTTTGAGTTGTATTTTAAATGTCAAGTTGGTGATCAAGATAAAAAATGGACGCCCCATATTTGCTGTAATACTTGTGCCAACTGTCTTCGAGACTGGCTTAATGGAAGAGGTCGGTCAATGCCATTTGCTGTATGGTTTGGAGGGAACCAAGAGACCATACATCTGATTGCTATTTTTGTCTCACACCTCCAATTTTTTTTTAGATTTAAATCAAATTAAATCAAATTCAAATTTATTCCATTAAATGTTACACAGTTTACATTTTTTCCTTTATGTAATATCTCATATTAGAAACTAAAATAGATTCCAGTATAACATTACAAACAAACATCTATATTAAATGTTTAGAAGGTTAGAAGGAAGCAAACGCAAATATAGTATAGTAATTAATGTATTTGTATTTGAGGACCATCACAAAATAGTGAGACTACTTAATAAAAATTTAATTTTTTTTGAATTTTATTTAATTCGGTCCTGATATGAATTTCTGTTTCATTTTTAAAATTATTAAAGTTTCTTAACGCCTTTAGTCCATTTGGTAGGATGTTGAAGCATCTTGGGCCAATATAAAATATATATCTCTGCGTAAAAGTCTTTTTAAAAAGAGGTAATTTAATATTATTATTAGAATTGTGTCTTGTATTATGTGAATGATGAATTTTATTTTCCTTCTGATATTCATGAAAAGTATATAGAAGGCACTTATGTAAATAGATTTGTCTAATATTTAAAAGTTTGGTCTCAAAATATAAATTACTAGTAGAGTACATTCTTGATTTATATGATATATATAAATATGATCTTAACAATACTATTTTGATATGTCTGCAAACATTTTAAACTATTAGAATATAGACCGCCCCAAGCAGAAACACAATAACTTAATATTGATTTTACTAATGAATTATACATTATAACCAGATTTTTTAAATTTAATATATTTCTAAGACAGTAAAATTTTGGAATAAGTTTCCTTAATTTAGAACATAGATATAGCGTATGTTGATTCCATCTCAGATGATGATCAACGATAATACCCAAATACTTAATTTTATCGACTTTTTCTATTTTTGGACAATTACAAATATTTTTGTTACACTGGATTTCGTGTAATGATATAAAAGTTTTTTGGGGTTGAAGGTCAGCCGAAATAGTAAACGTTAAAAATTTGGTTTTATTCAAGTTTAAACTTAACAAACTTAAACCGAGAAAGTCTCGCAGTGCCCTTAAGTCAGCCTCCGCCTGATTGTACACAGCATCCCAGGAGTCCCCACTGAATATAATGACGGTATCGTCAGCATAAGAAATTATTTCCCCCGTTACGTTTTTTAAATTAACTATATTGTTAATATATATTAGGAATAAGATAGGCCCTAGTACTGTACCCTGGGGAACACCTTTAGTTATAAATAGTGGGTCACTTATGTCTTGATTAATTTTTACTTTCTGGGTTCTGTTTGATAGGTAATTCTTAATAAGATTATTTATAGTACCTCTAACACCTACTTCACTTAGCCTTTCCAGCAATACCTCATAGTCAACTGTGTCAAAGGCTTTGGCCAGGTCCAAAAACACTGCAAGACTTCTCCGGTTTGTTTCCAAATTATTTACCAATGTTTTAGTAAAAGCTATAATGGCATCTTCAGTTGACATTTTTTTTCTAAAACCAAACTGTTTATTATTAAGAATTTTAAAGTTATCTAGGTATTCAGTTAACCGGGATTTAATACTTTGTTCAAAAATTTTTGCTAAGTTATTTATGGACGAGATTGGTCTAAAGTTTGCACATAAACTTTTTTTACCTTGCTTATATACAGGGGTTACCACTGATTCTTTTCAGGAGTCTGGAACAATGCCTGTTTTAAAGCTTAAATTAATAATATGTTCCAATGGTCTTAGAATTAAGTGATGAATAGTTTTAATGGTGTATGCGGATATACCATCTGGGCCTGAGGCAGATTTATTTTTTAATTTTGAAATATGTATTATAATTTCTTTTTCGTCTAGAGGTTTTAAAAACATAGAGTGTTGTAGGTAATTATTTTGTATTATATTACAAGTTTTTGGTTTTTGGATATTTTTTTGCATATTGGTGCCTACAGTTATAAAATATTCGTTAAATATTCTAGCAATTTCTTTACTATTTGTTGCGATGTTTCCATCCTCATTCTCAATAAACTCTATACCTTGTTTTATATTTTTTGAGTTAGATGCCTCGTTTATTACATTCCAGATTTTTTTTAAATCACCATTTGCTTTATTTATTTCTTGTCTAAAGTACGCATTTTTTGTATATTTGATTAGTTTTTGTAACATATTACGGTAGTTATTATATTTTAACATATTTTCTTGAGAAGGATTCTTTATTAAATGTTTTTTTAATTTATCTCTTCTATGTATACTTTCTATAAGGCCATTAGTTATCCATGGTTTAAGCTTAGTATGTTTTAGCATTTTTAATTGTTTAGAGGCTTTTCCAATATTTAATAAAATTGTTTTAGTGAATATGTTAGTTGCAACATTTACATCATTGCAATTTAAAACGTTATTCCAGGATTCATTTTGTAATATATTTTTTAGTTTATCATAGTTGATTTTATTAAAACTAACAACTTTTTCATTGTTAGAGTGTACCTGGTTGTTATTTTTAAAAGATATTGATGCCAATATTGTAAAATGATCAGTTAAATTTGTTTCAATAACAAAAGATTTTATATTTGTGTTTTTATTAATTACTGAGTTTTCTTTTTTTACAAAAATATGATCTAATATAGTTTCCGAATGTGTAGATTTTCGTGTTGGTTTGTTAATATAGGAAATCCAGCCCTTTTCCTCTAAACAGTTAGAATATGAATTGACTTTGTTATCATTAATATTTTTAAGATCAAAATTTATATCTCCAATAAAAAGCTCAACATTTTTATTTTCCAGAGTGGATAAATATGCAGATAGATCATTTATGTATGTTGTAGAGTCTATAGACTCTACAACATACCTTCTATATATAGAAGGTGGTCTGTATGATGCTGTCAAACCAATATTTACATTATTTTTTGTACAATTTACTCTCATTAAATTTGTTTGTGTTAAATTAATTACATTCGTTTTGGCGACAAGATGTTTTTTGTATATACTATTAACCCATCAGCCTTATTTATTTCAGACTGGTTAAAATAAATATCAAAATTTGAAATAAAATAATCACTCACAGTTTCTATTTTCCATACTTCTGACAGTACAATAATGTCCACTTTATCCTTCACATCCTCCAAATAAACCAAAAACTCCTCAAAGTGTTTATATAAACTTCTAATATTCATATGCAAAATGTTAAGGTTATTGCTTCCTAGGCCCTCAATACATTTATTTAAATTTTCACATACTGTTGCGTTTACTTCCTGCTGCGCTTCTATCAAATTCAACAAATCTAACATTTACTATAAAATATATATTAGAAAATTCCTAAAATAAACTAACTTAACTATAAAAGAAAATTATATGTAAGAAAATTCCAGAATAAAATAATAAAATAATATAATAAAATACCAAAATAAAATAATAAAATAATCACACTTATTGTGCATCGCCCCTGTAACATATAAATTATTTAATATAATTATTTAATTTACAAGATTTAATATCTCGTTTTTATTGTTAATTCTTATGTTTTTGTTATTTATTTTCGTAAACACAGACCCGTTGTTGCTCCACACATTTTTTTCCCCAAATGTTTGTTTAGCATCTTGCAACAAAGTAAAGCGAAACTTTGTAAGTTCCTCAGCAATAAATAGTTTGGATCCTTTTAACAACTTGATATTTTTCATAACTTCACTTTTTGTTTCATAAGATTTGAATTTCACAACTGTCGGTCGAATCTTGCTGTGAGAGTTTCCATTTCCTGCGTTTTCCAATTCTGTAAATCTTCTTTATGTCTTTTTGTTCTATGTCCACTTTCATTTTTTCTTTAAAGACATTTATAACATTTTCATACAATTTTTCATTTACCTCGTTTTCTTCTGACAATCCGTATAAGCAAATATTATTTATTTTTTCATTTTGTTGTAATTGTTCTATTTTAATTTCCAACGTATCTTGTTTTTCTGTAAGTTGATTTATTTTTTCACAAATTTTTTCTTCGATGCGTTCGGCTAACACTTCCACCAGTTTGTTTATAAATTCTTCGTCCTTGAAATAATCAATCATGGTATTTGAAATTATTTGTTTAATTTCCTTATCCTTATCGGTTTTGCCTCTAGTGCTCATTTTGTTAATTCGGTTCACTTATACTTGATTTTAATATGTAGAGTTTCTTTTTATTTGTTACTTCTCACTTATAAATTTATTTATATTTTACGGAGCGATCTTAAGTGCGACTATCTACTATGCGACATCTAGCGGAATGATTAGTAAAGGTATTAGGATGAAAACAAAGGATTCTTTTAGGTACCCTAACATACCATCTGCTATTCGCCCTGTGCCTCACAGTGATGTGTTGCCTGTTCTGGTTCCCCCTAAGAAATATAGTATTGACTCGGAAGAAGAATTAGATGTCAAAGAGGTGGAGGATCCAGATTTCCCTCTGAACCTTGTGGTACCAAGGAACCTCACAGAGTAACACAAACTGAGTTGAGTGACCTCATAAGAGACTTGGATTTGCCAAAACAAAAGGCGGAGTTGTTAGCATCTAGACTAAAACAGTGGAACGTGCTTGATGATAAGGTAAAGGTTTCTGTTTATAGAAGTCGTCATACATCGCTCATGCCATTTTTTAAAATGGAAAATGACTTAGTAGCCTGCCAAGATATTGATGGTGTAATGAAAGCTTTAGGTATAGAACACCACCCTCATGAATGGCGACTTTTTATAGACTCATCAAAAGTAAGTCTTAAAGCGGTATTACTACATAATGGCAACATACTTCGGATCAGTTCCAATTGGTTATGCTGCTTATATGAAAGAAACATATCCCAATATGAAACTATTGCTAGAAACTTTGCAATATAACAAATATGGTTGGCAGATTTGAAGGTGTAATCGTCATTTTGACGATTAAACAGTTGTTACTTATATTATTTAATTAGTGAAATGATTCGGTTTATTTTGATTTTCTTTGTTTTTGGGATATCTTTTTTTTAAATTAAAACATTTAAGCTTTTTTAAAAAATTCTTATTTTAAGCAAAAAACTTTACTTTAGCAAGATAAATGTATATAATATTTAAAAGGGGCAAATACATGCGCGATAGCGTAAATGTACGCGCGCGAGCCCGAATACAAATAATATTGTCTGTTCTTTTGTAATTAAAATGTATATGACATAAACAGAAAATTGTTTTGTGAAAAGAAAACAATTCCATCTTTATTTATTTATTTTTAAGATATGATTTTTTTGATTAAAAAATTGACGCTTATTCTATTATTTGGTAGGTGTCGCTAATTGGTTACATGGTTGCCACGATTCCTTTCAGTTTGGAATTAAGATGTTTAAGGGCCTTAAATATCAAAGTTCATCGGGAAGAAGCTTTAGTTATGTTATTATTTTTAAATAAATAAGATCAGTGTGAATATTAGTGGTGCGAAGATTAAGAGTTTTGTATTTTGGGAAAAATCTGGCAACGTTAAGTATCCTCGTTGTCGACGTGGTCGTTTTCGCTTCCTCTTTGACCTGTGACAGCCGTAGAGTATGCATCAGAGTCTGGGCAAAATTGTCCAAGCCTAGAAAAGTTTAGAAGAGGCTGTAAATCTTTGAATGCATAGGTTAAGTTGAACATACAGGTCTGTGAAATCCTACAATCCCATGTAAGTAGTAATTAACGGAAATTTGAACACATTCTGACAACGAGTTTTCTTTTTTTTTAGTGGATTTAAGTTTTGGTTTGGGATTGTCGCAGGTCTAAGATGTCGTTTAATCGCTGGTAATATTGTGACTGACGATAGCGTGAAAAAAAACCCTTGTAAATAAGGGTAAGTCAAAGAAAGTAGAATTTTCGAGATTCTTAATTGCGTCGTTTTAGGTTTTTTTTTATGTCGAATTTTTTTTTGGATGGCTTCACTTTTTTAACAACAACGTAGTTTGGAACGACCTTGAGGTGCGTAAGGAAAATGCAAATCTGGATCTTCTATGCGCAACAGGCTGAAGAACATGGCCGACCAGTAAACTTAGCTGTCAGATTTTAAGATAATTGACATATACTACAAACCCCAGGTCGTATAATTTTGTTATAACCACCAAAAATAGTGACCACTTCGAATTAGTGAAGAACCTTTTATTGTTTAAATATGAATATTTGTTTAGAAATCAGTTTACAGTAGTGTACAAAAATTCACATCGACAATGTACACCACATATGGCCATATGAAGGTAAAATCAGTTATATAATTTAACTTTACATTTATAACTGCACTACTACACTGTGACTAAATAGTCAATATATATCACCTTAAATTTTTATAATTTATTTATTAATAATACCTTCAACTCAAGTTAGTTATGTCTTACTTGCTTGAGAAATTTTAACAGCTGGTCACCATAAGACATTGGCGCCCTATTTTTTATGTTGAGCAAAAATAAGTAAGTATTAACAAACAATATTCCCCCATTGACCCATTGCTTCCCTGATAAAGGCTGCCGTACGCTATAGCCCTCAAGTTAAGGTTATACAAATTGGCGCCCAACGTGGGGCACGAATATTGTTTGTTGAACTTAATTTTTTTTTAAGTCTAGTAAAAATTGTTCTTTACTACAAAAGTGGTTAGTTTTTTTTAAATATTATTTAGATACAATTATTGTTTGTATTTTTATGAACTTGCGCACTTTAAGGTTGTTGTAATTTTGTCTGTCATATTATCGTAGACCCAATTAAGTGTCTCGAAGGTTACGGTTTGAAGTCAATTGAGTTTAGATATTGTTTGGACAGACCAGATCTTACTACTAACCTACTTCTTTTAAAATAGTTTTGTTTGTGCAGCTTAGTTTTATCTTTAGTCATGGACAACAAAAAATTATTTGAGCCAAAACTTTTAAACTTAGAAGAACTGGAATATGAAATGAATGTTAGATCCCTCAGATCTACTAGAGCCTTAGATCAAAGAGTAAAGATTTTAGAACGCGTTATGCTAACTGATGACACCCATTTATTGGATTTAGTTGATTCTTCTTATAATTACAATACTGAGAAAGTAAAAATCAGAGATGATATCGACCAGTATGAAGGATCTTCTAAAAATGATGTCACATTTCAGGGCGAGAGTTTGGCAGACATGTACCTACTTGAAGCAGAGCTTTTTGATAAAATTACGGATCTTGAAGTTAAAATACAAGCCAATACCTCAACTAGTTTACCAATTCCAACTTACTCATATAGTAATAAATCAGTACCTGCATACAAATGGGATTTGCACTTTGATGGGCAAAGTAATAAATTAATTCCTTTTCTAGAAAAAATGGAAGAATTGTGTGTTTCTAGAAGCATTTCAAAGGCAGAACTTTTTAAAACTGCTTCCGAACTTTTTAAATTTTTGGCCCATACTTGGTACTCTGATAGTAAAAGTAAAGTAAATAGTTGGGATGAATTGGTGGTACTTTTAAAAAGGGAATTTTTGCCTGGTGACTTTGACGATGTTTTATTAGATGAGATTAAAAGTAGGACTCAGGGGAAAAATGAACAGGTTGTTAAATATTTTCCAGTAATGTCAAAACTTTTTAGTAGATTATCGAACCCTTTGAGTGAAGCTGAGAAATTAAAAATTTTTAGAAAGAATATATTACCAACTTTTAATAAGAACTTAGCCTTGGAAAATATCACCAACATTGAGAAACTTAAAGAACTTTGTTTGAAAATTGAGGAAAATAATATGTTAATGCAAAAGTATACTCAACCATCGACTTCAAAGTTGCTGGAACCAGTTTTAACATATGTCGAAACCTCATCTAGTAAAAACTATCGTCCTAGTACTGGTAAAGTCAATGTAAATTCAGTTTCCGGATATAAATGCTGGAATTGTGTTGAAGAAGGCCACATATTTTCTAGTTGTAAGAAACCTAGAAAAACATTCTGCTTCAAGTGTGGTAAGCCTGACTTTACAGTCAGAGGATGTAACGTCTGTTCAAAAAACTAAATTGCCAGGTATACTTTAATACTGACCGCAGTATATCTTATCGTAGATCAAAGGTCAAAGTTTGTTCGCGTTTGGTAGGTGGTAGTAAGTTAGGTTATGTTAGTTCTGTAAATAGGTTAGGTTGTCAGTCGCATTCGGGAAATGTAAAAGTTAAAAGTGCAAATTCCAAAAAACTTTATGGTACAAAACCTTTTACTTCTCGCGACGAGTGGGAAACTTGGCTTCAATATATTAAAGATTTCCATGCTAAGTCAGTACCTAAAACCTCTGAGTTATTTAGCCGACGAGAAAACGACTGGAGACCTTATATTACTGTTTTTGACAATCCCTTAGTGGCTTTAGTGGATACTGGAGCTAGCCATTCTGTAGTAGGTCGGGATGGAATCTCTTTTCTTAAAGTAAATAACATCAAAATAAATAAGAGTAAAGTTAAAAATGTTCTTACAGCTGATGGTAAGAAACAACCCATAACTGGTTTCTCTGAAATACCTGTTAACATAAATAACAATGTTAAATTACTTAAACTATTGGTAGTTCCTTCTTTAAGTGCATCGTTTATATTCGGTATCGATTTTTGTTCTTTATTTAATTTGACTTTAGAATTTTCTTCAAGTACTTGGCATGATAAGGTGAATAATTTTTCTATTGATGCAATAGCTCCGAATTTAGAGCCTGAAACTGGGTTGTGTGATTTAACTGACCAACAGTTAAAAGAATTTAAAGAAATTAGATCACTTTACTAATAAAATGATACACCATATTGATACGGGTGACGCCAAACCATTTAAACAACGCCAGTATTTGTTATCACCCTTCATGTTAGGCCACTTAAATAAGGAACTAGACGAGATGTTGGAGTTGTTGAGCCATCACATAGTGATTGGAACAGTCCGGTTTTGTTGGTTAAAAACCGAATGGTGAGTTCAGATTCTGTTTTGATGGTAGAAAATTGAATTCTATCACGAAAAGAGATTCCTACCCTTTACCTTTTGTTGATAGGATTTTAAATATGCTCCGTGAGGCAAAATTTGTCACTAGTCTCGACTTAAAGAGTGCGTTTTGGCAGATTCCTTTAGATCAAGAATCTAAAGAGAAATGTGCATTTAGTGTTCCTGGTAGAGGACTTTTTCATTTTTCGGTATTGTCTTTTGAGTTGTCAAATAGCGCCCAGACACAACAAAGACTAATGGACAAGATTTTAGGTCCAGAGTTCGAGCCTAAGGTTTTTGTATATCTTGACGATATAATAATAACTAGTAATACATTTTCGGAACATATTTCACTTATGAAGAAGGTTTATGATCGCCTCAAAGACGCTAATTTAACGATAAATATCGATAAATGTAAATTTTTCCGAAAGGAACTTAAATATTTGGGCTTTGTTGTGGATGGAAACGGTTTGAGAACAAATTCTGAAAAAGTCGAGGCTATGGTAAATTATCCGAGACCAACAAATACTACAGAAATTAAGAGATTTATCGGGATGTGTTCGTGGTATTGCCGGTTTATAAATGGGTTCAGCTCTTTAGTATCGCCCTTGAATGACCTATTAAAAGAAAACAAGGGTAAAAATAAACCTATTGTTTGGTCCAGTACTGCTGCATCTGCATTTGTAAAAATTAAAGAAGCTCTAATATCGGCCCCAATATTGTCAAGTCCAGATTTCACTCAGCCTTTTTACATACAGACCGATGCCAGTTTGACAGGCATCGGGGCAGTAATTTTTCAAATTTAAGAAGGTCCAGAGAAGGTCATAGCATACTCAAGTCGTGCTCTAAGTCGGGCTGAGCGAAATTATTCAGTTACAGAACGTGAACTTTTAGGTGTCATACACGGTTTACAAAAATTTAGGCCGTATATAGAGGGTCAAAAATTTACGGTTATAACGAACCACTACTCATTGTTGTGGTTGAAGTGTCAAACCCTGTCGGGAAATTAGCTCGTTGGGCAGTATTATTGTCCAACTTTGATTTTGATTTAGTTCACCGTAAAGGTACCTTGAATGTTGTCGGCGATTCTTTATCCCGAGTGCACCCTGTGGTTGACTCCGTATTAACATCTTCAGAAGATTTTGACGAATGGTATACCTCATTAGAATTTTAAAGAATCCTAAAACATATCCTCATTTTAAAGTAGAAGGTAATTTTGTTTATAAGTATATGCCTGAAAAATCGAACATCAATACAAATATTTCAGACTTATTAATTATTTGTTCCTTCCTCACAACGTAAATATTGTAACGTTTTTACTGTTCGTAGTGTGAATTAAAACACGCACTGGTAAATTAACGAACTAAACTATTTATTTAATAACTTAAATACACTTAAAACACTATAAAACTAACTAAACACTTAACTACTAATTATTTATATCACTACTAGTTTATTTATTTGCACTTATATTTATTTATTTCTTCGCGCGTACCAAAGCTCAACTGACTGCTCTGTGCTGCTCCGTTTCTTATATATTAAGCGCCCAAGTCTTCTGGAACATTCCAGCGAGCTCCACACTCTCGATTGTTCGAGCGCTGAGTCACCGGCGATGACTCATCGGCGATGAGTCATCATTCCGAGATCCAGAGCCGTCCTCGCTACATTGCCCCCGTCTTAAAACATTTTCGTCCCGAAAATGGTCCTCAGCTCCATGGCGATATTTGCATATAGATCCAAACTTGCATTGTGACGTCCTATAGAAGTAGCAGTCTACGGTCTTCCTTCCGGTTGTTCTTTTAGGGTTGTGGCAACAGACAAGAATGTGTATGCCACTAAATCTGAAGATAACTTCCACCATACTTCTAATTATTCTCCAGTCCAAACCGTCAAGTCCACAAGCAATCTTCGGTATCGCCAGGTTCATGATGTCCTTTGACAAAAGGGTATCCCTCAATTTATATAAGGCATTCCATAGGTCACGGTAGTTTGGCTTCTGATAGGAGAGCTGCTTCGTTACCAGATAGAAGATACTCCTGTTACCTATCTGCTTATTTTCCACAATTTCAAGCACCTCTCTAACTTTGGGACTCTGCCTTCGTAGCTCGTCGACCCGTCCAAACTTGTTTTTAAAGACAACCGCTATTCCCCTGGACATCCTAAGGTCTTCTTTTTTCCCGCTCGAATATAAATACATGAAGTCTTCAAAAGGCAAGTTGTCTTCCGGCGGATTAACTCTCCTTACTCTAGCATCGCCTATTTAATCATTGTTTCCAGCGTAAGGGGCCAATCGGTTGAAATGGATCACTTTCGGCTTTCCTCTTGGTTGTTTTCTGATCCTGTAGATGATGTCATTTATTCGATCCATGACTTCGTATGGTCCCTCCCAAGAAGTCTGCAGCTTCGGTGAATAACCAAGACGGCGCTGAGGGTTGTATAACCAAACTAGGTCTCCTGGTTGAAATCCTCCATTTTCCGCCTTGATGTCATATGCCTCTTTCATTCTATCACTGGCACTCTGGATGTTTAAACGAACTCGGCTGTGAATGTCGCTCATTTTTCTACGTAAATTGCTAACGTAATCTTCTCCAGCAATGTCTTCCCCTGGTAGGCAACCAAACCTCAAGTCACAAGGTAGACGAAGTTCACGTCCCATATCGTGGACAGAAGAACGGTACGCCAACAGGAACAGATGAAGGAAGCGGTCCCAGTCTCTTTGGTGATCAGAGACTACCTTGGACAGGTACCGGTTTATCGTTCGATTCATTCGTTCTACCATTCCATCAGACTGCGGATGTAATGCAGTCGTTCTCGTCTTCCGAATGTTAAGAATCTTACAGACATTCTGGAACAATATAGATTCAAAGTTCCTGCCTTGGTCTGAATGCATCTCCATTGGCACACCAAAACGACAAATCCACTCCTTAATAAAGGCATCGGCTACTGTGGCGGCTTCCTGGTTTGGCAAGGCGTACGCTTCCGCCCACTTGCTAAAGTAGTCCATTACAACGATGATGTATTTATTTCCAGATTCTGTTTCCGGAAATGGACCCGCCACGTCGATTGCAATTCTCTCAAATGGGCTGCCCACATTGTACTGTCGCATTGGGGCTTTTGGGCGCTTCTGGGGTCCATTGCTTGCCGCGCAAACGGCGCACTTTTTGCACCATTCCTTCACATCTCGTTGGCTGTTGACCCAATAAAACCGTTCCCCAAGTCTTCCGAGCGTCCTGGTCACCCCAAGATGTCCTCCAGTAGTTCCATCATGGATTTCCTGCAGCACTTCTAGTATCCTGTTTCTGGGGATTATTATCTGCTTCCGGTCTTCCCCCCTTCTGGCATCTCCAGAACGCGCTTTAGAAGCCCGTCACTTAAGATTATGGAATTCCATTGGGCCCAGTAGGATTTCACATTCGGCGAATATTGGGCGACTTCCTGCCACGTTGGTTTACGGTCGTTATTCTTCCAATCGATGATAAGCTTCAAATCCGGGTCCCTTTCTTGGTCTTGTTGAACCTCAGCGGATTGCCAATGATCATCCACGATTGTAGTCCTGCGAACAAACACATCCTTTTCTTCGGCCCTGAGACAATGTTTACAGTCTTCCGGGCACGGTCTTCTTGACAATGCGTCAGCATTTCTATGGATGGTCCCAGTCAAAGTCGAACTCCTGTAGTCTTTCAATCCATCTTGCTACCTGTCCTTCAGGATTCTTAAATTGCAAAAGCCATTTTAGGGCAGCATGATCCGTTCTTAGCAAGAATTTTCTTCCATACAGATACTTGTAAAAGTGTTCGACTGATTTTACCACTGCCAACAGCTCGCGTCGAGTAACACAGTAATTTCGCTCTGGTTTCGATAGAGTTTTACTGAAGTATCCAATAACTTTCTCTTTTCCTTCTTGAATCTGCGACAAAACAGCTCCCAGGCCCACATTGCTGGCGTCCGTGTCCAAAATAAATTCACCATCCGGAAGAGGATAACTTAGGACTGGTGAGCTGGTCAACGCGTTTTTCAGGTTCTTAAAGGCTTCCTGGCATTCGTCGTCCCATTGGAATCGTCTTTCTCCCTCTGTTAAACGTGTCAAAGGCTTAGCAACCTTTGCGAATCCTGGTACGTACCGACGGTAGTAGGTGCATAATCCAAGAAAGCTTCTTAAGTCATGTTTGTTCTTCAGTATTGGCCATTCCCGCACCGTCTTCACCTTCTGTTTGTCCACTGCCACTCCTTGACTCGAAACAACATGGCCCAAATACTGCACTTCCCTCTGGAACAAGTGACATTTCTTCGGGCTTAGCTTCAGGCCGGAATTTCTTAAGCGCTGAAAGACTTCCTTCAGGTTCTTCATATGGTCCTCAAATGATTTCCCAACCACAATGATGTCGTCAAGGTACACCAAGCATGTCTTCCAGGATAGTCCCTTCAAAACCATTTCCATGAGCCTTTCAAAAGTTGCAGGGGCATTACATAGTCCAAACGGCATGACAGTAAACTGCCACAGTCCTGCACCCACGGTAAACGCCGTCTTCTCTCTATCTTCTGGTGCCATTTCAGCTTGCCAATAACCGCTCTTTAAATCCAAAGTTGAAAATATTTGCGATCCAGCCAATGTATCCAGGGTGTTATCGATCCTAGGTAGAGGGTAGCTGTCCTTCTTCGTCACGTTATTCAGCTGACGAAAATCGACGCAAAATCGAGTTGATCCATCCTTTTTCTAAACTAACACCACTGGGGAAGACCATGGGCTGTTGGATGGTTCGATCACCCCTTCCTTCTCCATTTCTTGCACAATTTTATCAGCTTCCTCTCGCTTGGCAAGAGGTAGCCTTCTTGCCGACTGTCGAATGGGCTGTGCATCACCGGTGTTAATTTTATGCTGGACAATTCTTGTCCTACCCTTCTTTCCTTGTCCGTCGTCAAAGACATCCTGATAATTGTGAATCAGCTCTTTCAGCTTTATACTTTCATTGGGTTTCAAATCCTTTGAAGAAGTCGACAGAAGATTCATCAATTCATTGCTAACCTTCTTGGCCGGAACTGCTGACTCACGAATGCCTCTAATAATCGAGGAAACTGAAGAACAGTTTCCCAAAACGATTCCTTTCTTTAAGTTCACAGAGTAATCATTAACATTCAATACTCTTACAGGCACTTCTTTTCCGACGCGTATTAAAGTCTTCCCTACTACAATTCCTCGACCGACCTCTTTGTCATCAATTCTCGGCTCCAGAAGCATTATACTTCCATCTTCCGATTTACAATTCAAGAAAGCCTTCAATATCATCTCGCTGTGTTCCGGTATCAAAGCATCTTCTGTTAGCATTACACAAATATTCTTCTCTTTAGATCGATGCGACACAACTTCCTCTCCATTTACCCTCAATATTCCTTGCTTAAAGTCCAGTTCAAATCCTATAGAGTTCATAATGTCCATGCCTACAATAACTTCATCTTCAATATCTGCAACTAATGCTCGATGTTTAAATTTCGTGTTTCCTATGACCATCCACAAAAACACTGCTGGACTGGTGTAGAAGAGATGCAACACGTTCGATATCTTCTGGGGCATGCTGGTTACAGGTCGACGGTGGCCCCTTTTCCTCGACATTATTTAGTTTTCCGACTGAGATGAAGTCAGCGCCACCTGGCTTTCTCTGCAACGACTTCGTATATGTCCTAGCTTTCCACATCTCCAACACCGGATTTCCTTCTTCTCTGGTAGGTTTTCTTTAAAAACTCGCCTGATTGCTTCAATTATTCTGGGTTCCTCTTCTTTCTCTTCCTCGACTCTCCTTATTCTAGGCTGGCTCCTGCAGCTCTGCTTTGCCGCCTCGAATTCCAAAGCTCGAGCTAATGCATCAACCAGTTGGCTCGGACGAGCCAGTGTTAGAGCCTGTCTTGTTTCGTTGTCTCGAAGTCCATCCAAAAAGGCTTGAACCGCTAATCGTTCCATAACGGTTGTTGGAGTAGCTGGATATGCTAGCCGGACCAAGCGTGCAATATCAGCCTCGAATTCTTGCAAAGTCTCGTTTGAATTCTGGCAGCGGTTCTTAAGTTGGGAATGGTAGACATGTTCCAAATGTGTCTGGCCATATCGCAGTTCCAGATGTTTCACCAACGCTTCGTAATCTTCTTGTTCGTTGGGAGAAAGCGTCTGCAAGATGTCCGTTGCATCTCCGCGTAAAGCCAGAGTCAATGCTGTAGCCTTCTCTTCTGGTAGCCAGCCATTTGCTTTTGCTGCTGCCTCAAACTGACGGATGTAGTTGGTCCAAGAAGTTTTTCCATCGAACTGAGGTGGTTTCATCCGAACTTGGCTCCCCTCCAGCATTGTTCCTGGTTCCGCCAGCATCATGGGTAGATTTACAGCTGTCAGTTTACTATTTATTTCTTTAATTTTGACTTCCTTACGTCATTCAATTCCATTCTTACGTCCTCCAATTTCTGTCCTACTTTCTCTTCTAATTCATTTACATTATCTAGAATCTTCTGTTCCAAATATTCTTTTAAATTTTTAGAATTTTACAGAATTTTCTGCTGCAATTCGCTAGAATTTTCCAGCATTTTCTGTTGCAAATCGTCCTTTAAATCGTTGACATTTTCTAACATTTTCTGTTGTAACTCGTTAGAATTTTCTAAAATTCTCTGTTGTACTTTGCTAGAATTTTCCAACATTTTCTGTTGCAACTCGTTGGAATTTTCCAAAATCTTTTGTTGTAAATCGACTTTTAAATCGCTATAATTTTCCAACATTTTCTGTTGCAAGTCAACTTTTAGTTCTTTAGAATTTTCTAGCATTTTCTGTTGTAAATCGTTAGAATTTTCTAGCATTTTCTGTTTTAAATCGTTTAAATTATGCAACATTAAATGCATATCACACGGGCCTTCAAATAAATACGTATCTGGATTTTCACCTTCCTGCTCCAACGCTTCTCGAAGGCGCTGCTGCAAAACATTCTTCTTCCCAGTTGTATCACATTCCCTTTCTTCTAGCTCCCTCTTAAGGTCCGCCACTTTTAAGTCCATTAACGAAAGCATTTTCGCGAAGTTTCACACTAACCGCACTCCTGACACCAATTGTAACGTTTTTACTGTTGGTAGTGTGAATTAAAACACGCACTGGTTAATTAACGAACTAAACTATTTATTTAATAACTACTATAAACACTATAAAACGCGCCGGGATATTGTTAGGTACATTCGTGCGTGTAAGACCTGCAGTGAACAAAAAATCGCCTTTGAGGGAACTCATGGTAAAATGGGTACTGAAAAGCGAGCTAGTTTTCCTTGGCAGATTATTTCTACAGACATTTATGGTCCGTTACCCCGTAGCAAAGGTGGAAATTCATATATACTCCTAGTTTCGGATTGGTTTACCAAATCTGTTCTATTACACCCAATGCGACATGCCACTGCTCAGGAAATAGTCAAGTTCATGGAAAATCAGGTTTTCTTAGTTTGGAGGGTACCTCAATTTATTATTGCCGATAACGGCACCCAGTATGCTGGCAAACTTTTTAGACAACTTTGTGAGGATTGCAAAGTACAAAAAATCTGGTTTAATTGCAGATTGGGACAAACAAATCCTTAGCACTTTTTTAAATTTTGGTCGAGTTGTACCTTTGACAGGAGAATATTATGGTAAGATACCTAAGATATCAGGTTCAGAGTTAGGGCCTACCGATGTTGGATCCTATGTGGATGAACTATCAAAACTACCAGAGCTTTTTATGGAAATAAAAAATAAAATGTCGCTTGCCTATGAAAAAAATCGCCGCGTCTTTGATCTTCGAAAGCGAGATATCGCATTTAAACCAGGCGAGAAAGTCTGGAAAAGAAATTTTGTACTTAGTGATGCCTCCAAGAACTTTAGTGCCAAACTGGATTGCAAATACAAGCTTTGCATAGTTAAGAAAAAAATTTCTACTGTAGCCTATGAACTTGAGTATCCTGATGGTACCAATGCAGGAGTATGGCATGTTTCTAAGATCAAACCATACTTTGGGTCAAATTCGAACATTTCTGTGGGGTGAGGTCGATAGAATAGATGAAGGTAACGTCGTTTTTTTGTGAAATGGCGTATATTGAATTTTAACTTTGGCAAATATTTTGTATCGTTTACTGCTTTGCAGTTTATGCTATAGTTTTTGATTTGGTTTCAAATCTCACCGGTGAGTAAAATTTTTTTGTCAGGCCTGTATATAAAACCATGGTTAGTTTTAGTTAGTTTAGGTTCAGTTAGGTTTAAGTTAGGTTTAGATTTCAGCGTAGGTGGTAACACTTCCCTTTAAAAACACTTAGCTATCTAGCTATTCCAGATAGTTCTGGTAGAAGTTAAGTAACCCTGTTGTGTTTTATACTATAGACCCCACCGACTTAAGTACATTTACTGATTTTGACTTTTACCAATTTTGACCCTTTTATAGGCGTTTGATATGCGTTAATTATCAACTAGCATAAAACCAGCCTCATTACCCTTTTTAACTTCTTTAGAGCTCTCCGTGAGTTATAAAAAGTTTTCCGTCAGGCCAACATTGGAACCCCAACAATAGTTGCTACGATAGTCACAGCGAGATCGTACGGCCTGTAGCTAAAACCCATCCAAGTGGTGATGGAACAACATCGTGCTTTTCATCACACTGTGAGTTACCATGGTTTATTTCGTCTGGTGTAGTAACTGTTTGGATTCCGGGCTTAAGAGTGTGTTGAATATGGAGGGGGTGTCTCTTCTGGCTCGGAGGGTCTACCAGGAAAGGCGTCAGAGTTCTCCGCCGACGCGCCTTATAACATCCAGGAGCGATGGGTTCTCTGGCGGCCTTGGTGGATTTTCTGGTCAGGGGGGATGGTCTCTCCTGCGCTACCACATTCTTGAGTGCGGATACAGACAGTTATTTTAGTTTAATGATTATTTTGTTGTTTAGGCTTAGTTAGTTAGTAAATTCTGATGAGGCCGACACTTAGTTGTCGCTATGGCATGCACGGCAAAGCCATATCGCCTGTAGCACCATTTTGTCCAGTCTTTTCAATGTGGTTCCAGTTAGTGCAACTGGCCACTGGGGTACCCATTCGTTGAGGGCTGGCCTGTTTCAGACACAGGACTACCGGTTGCCTCCTTTTTTTTGTTATAGGACGAGTGCCTAGCTTTATTGGGTTTGTCAGGATCCTTCCTCTTCAAGGAGAATTTTCTTTCCACTTAAATTAACTTTCTGACGTTTTAGTTGCTTATTGTTTAGAGGCGTTGCATGACTTAGGGTCTGCTTCGTTCCTCCTCATAACTGTCAAATTTAAAATGTTTGTTTTCTAGGGGTAAATCATTCTTAAGTCACACCAAAATTTTTATTCACACTGAAGCCTTATTAGTTTGTGTTTGGGATTTGTTAGTACTCGGAAAAATATTTCTTTTGGGATAAATATTTTTATTTTTTTGGAGAGGGGCAATTGTGTAACCGTCATTTTTACGATTAAACAGTTGTTACTTATATTATTTAATTAGTGAAATGATTCGGTTTATTTTGATTTTCTTTGTTGAACGCTGACAGCTATGTTACCAAATGGGTAGATTTCTTTGGGAATAAGAAAGGCTTTTTCTATTATTTGGTAGGTGTCGCTAATTGGTTACATGGTTGCCACGATTCGTTTCAGTTTGGAATTAAGCCGTTTAAGGGCCTTAAATATCAAAGTTCATCGGGAAGAAGCTTTAGTTATGTTATTATTTTTAAATAAATAAGATCAGTGTGAATATTAGTGGTGCGAAGATTAAGTTTTGTATTTTGGGAGAAATCTGGCAACGTTAAGTATCCTCGTTGTCGACGTGGTCGTTTTAGCTTCCTCTTTGACCTTTGACATCCGTAGAGTATGCATCAGAGTCTGGGCAAAATTGTCCAAGCCTAGAAAAGTTTAGAAGAGGCTGTAAATCTTTGAATGCATAGGTTAAGTTGAACATACAGGTCTGTGAAATCCTACAATCCCATGTAAGTAGTAATTAACGGAAATTTGAACACATTCTGACAACTAGTTCTCTTTTTTTTTAGTGGATTTAAGTTTTGGTTTGGGATTGTCGCAGGTCTAAGATGTCGTTTAATCGCTGGTAATATTGTGGCTGACGATAGCGTGAAAAAAAACCCTTGTAAATAAGGGTAAGTCAAAGAAACTAGGATTTACGAGATACTTAATTGCGTCGTTTTAGGTTTTTTTTTATGTCGAATTTTTTTTGGATGGCTTCACTTTTTTAACAACAACGTAGTTTGGAATGACCTTGAGGTGCGTAAGGAAAATGCAAATCTGGATCTTCTATGCGCAACAGGCTGAAGAACATGGCCAACCAGTAAACTTAGCTGTCAGATTTTAAGATAATTGACATATACTACAAACCCCAGGTCGTATAATTTTGTTATAACCACCAAAAATAGTGACCACTTCGAATTAGTGAAGAACAGTTTATTGTTTAAATATGAATATTTGTTTAGAAATCACTTTACAGTAGTGTACAAAAATTTACATCAACAATGTACACCACATACGGCCATATGAAGGTAAAATCAGTTGTATAATTTAACTTTACATTTATAACTGCACTACTACACTGTGACTAAATAGTCAATATATATCACCTTAAATTTTTATAATTTATTTATTAATAATACCTTCAACTCAAGTTAGTTATGTCTTACTTGCTTGAGAAATTTTAACAGCTGGTCACCATAAGACATTGGCGCCCTATGTTGAGCAAAAATAAGTAAGTATTAACAAACAATATTCCCCCATTGACCCATGGCTTCCCTGATAAAGGCTGCCGTACGCTATAGCCCTCAAGTTAAGGTTATAAAGGTAGTAGCTATTTTACTTGGCATGCAATTGGGGTATACAAAATACTGTTGTTTTTTATGTGAGTGGGATAGTCGAGCTAAAAAGGATCACTATAAAAGAAGAGTTTGGCTACAAAGACAATCTTTTGAACCAGGAGCAAAAAATATTACGAATAATCCTTTAGTTCCTTCGAAGAACATATTACTTCCGCCGTTACATATCAAACTTGGCTTGATGAAAAACTTCGTTAAAGCTATGAATAGGGATCAATTATATAAAACAAAAATTTCCCAGAATAAGTGAAGCCAAAATTAAAGAGGGAATTTTTGTGGGACCCCAGATAAGACATCTTCTCATGGATCCGGAATTTGACGCTGTACTTGAGGGAAAAGAAAAAGAGGCATGGGAAGCCTTTAGAAAGGTTGTGACCAAGTTCTTAGGAAATAAAAGAGCAGAAAATTATCCAGATATTGTAGAAAAACTTCTACAATTATATGAAAATATGGAGTGTAATATGTCCTTAAAAATACATTTTCTACACTCTCACTCTCACAAACTGTGGAGACGTGAGTGACGAACATGAAGAACGATTCCATCAAGAAACTGCAAATATGGGGAAAAGATACCAAGGGAAGTGGAATATTTCAATGTTAGCAGATTACTGTTGGACGCTTCTTCGAGAGGAACCAGAGGCTGTGTATAAGAGAAACATTAAAAAAACAGTTATTAGTTAATTAGTTAGTAGTTTAAGTTATAAGTTAATTACATGTAATATTAGAATAATCGTTTGGTAGTAGTTTTTACAATATGTACAGATATGTTGTTCATGGAATGCTAAAATATAAGTTAAAAGTAACGTCATCCTAAAATTTTGAAATGGTGTATCTATGCAATAAATGGTACCTACCAAAATACTGTGCTATTTTTTATTTACGACTTCAGAAAATTTTTTTAAAAACATTTTGTATCTATTTCAGTCATAAACAATCAAAAAATTCTATTTTTAACCAGGACCTTTATTTTTAAGTTAAAATTTGTTGCCTAGTGTTATTTGAATATTTAGTAATACAAAAATTAAAAATTTGTTTATTTTTTCATTTTAATTTAGTAATTTGGATTCTTTACTGATCTTAATGATTGGTCGATTAGTTTGAGAGAACTAAGTATGTATTTTTTTTTATTTTCGTCAAAATCATAATTCAGTGAATTAGGTAGATAAACATATAAATCGTAATTAATTGACTGATAAGTTGTTCTTAAAGTTTATAAACAGTATAATAATAATGTACAAATAAAAATAACAATGTTGTTTTTAGATTTCTACCACTATGAAAGGCACTAAATTTTACCTTTTTTAAATGAAACTTTAACCACTCATTACAACAAAATAAAATGTTTTCTAAAAATTTTGGTTTTTCTTAAGTGTTTCTTCTGAAATTTTGTTTCTTCTGAGATATTTTAGACGAAACGCAATATTTTAGCAGATAGTTTTAAAAATGTGTAACTAAAATACTTGATGAAATATTAATCACTTATTACACCGCAATAAAAAAATGTTTTACAAAAATTTTGAATTATTAAAGTGTTTCTTCTGAGATATTTCATGTCTGGATTTAACTATGTGTAGTGCAGAGACATAGTTCACTGTACATAATGATGACACTTAACATTCTTAGGTCAATAATCCGCAAAGTGCAAACTGTGCAATAAGCATTATTTGACCACATCATAATTGTAATAAAATATATTATTATTCAATAAAGAGAGTTCGAACGAAGCCGACCACCAGCGTTTCATTACATGGCGATCCTGCCAGTCCAGTAGAAATCAGTTTAAAGTGTAATTAAATAAAAAGCGAGAAATATAAGTGAACTATTCAGTAAAAATGGGAAAAATACAGTCGAAAGAAGAATTTATCATCGCACAAGCCGGAAATAGTGGCGGAGTTTCAGCATTCAACGGCGAAAACCTACATAGAGACGTTTTGTTAGTCATCTTATGTTTGGTTGTGTTTGTAGCAAGTGCAAGAAGTATGTTGATGGAAAAATCAGGGCTGAAATTGCCAGAAGTCGTCTTTCGATGGTGTAATTGGAAAGTTTAGTTTAGTGTAGTGTAGTAGAAAATCAGTTGGGGTAATTAAGTGTAGTGCGGTAGAAAAGTTTAATGTCTACAACGTCCACGATAATCAAGGAATTTTTAGCTTCCCTAGACAAAATACAAAAGTTTACAAAAAACTTAATAAAGAAAAAACGCCGATAGAAGGAAGGACTATGAAGTTACCGTACGTAAGTTAGAAAACTAGAACAGTTTAAGTTAGGATTTTGGGAGTTAAAAAATAGACAGTGTAAACATTCGAGTGAAAAAGACATTACAGTAGTAACGGAAATCGCAATAGATATTAATAATTGTATAAATATAGCAAAAACAATTCTAAATGATAGACTAAATAAAACTTCTAATAGTGAGGATAATCCAATAGATATAGAAAATATAGATAATTTTAATAATATGGGTGAAAAATTTAACTTAAAAACTGCAGCTTCACTGCTTCCTGTTTTAAACGGTACAGATGTTACTACACACGAACTTATAGATGCAATCGAATTGTATGATTCCATACTGGAAGCTGCCGGTAAATCTTTTTTAACTAGTTATGTACTAAAACGTTGTTTGTCAGCAGGCGGAAAACTTCGATTAAAATCAAATTATGCGGATAATTAGTTACTTGTAGCTGACATTAAAAACATTTTCGATAATTTTGCTTGAAAGCATATTGCCTAAAAAATGTATGAGTTCATTTCCACCTTCGGTGTCGGGCTCTTTCCTCAAAATATAAAAATGACCGAATACATTTTTTAAAAGGCAATATGCTTGAATGCAAAATTATATGATTATTTTTATGCACGAGTGTAGTTTGTTTAGATAATTACACGAATAAACTATAGTTTATTATTATTGTTTAATTATAATTAAATCAAAAAATAACATTTTCAAATATTTTAACCCTATTTTTCACATTTTCATTAATTGAATCAAATGATTCTTTACCAAAACGTGACATTTTAAATAACTGTCACATTAAAATAAAAACTGACGTTATTTTTATTAATTGCCATGGATACGTAGATACAATGGAATTATCGATTCCTAGTAGACAATTATCGCGATAATTGTCTTGTAGGCATATATAAGAGGGTAATTATCTGTTAAATTAAATACAGCTCAACAAGGCAATAGATCTATAGAGGAATTTGGCAAATCCGTAGAACAATTATTAGTAGATCTTACTATTACACAAGCAGGCGAAAATAAAGATAGCTTGAACGTCCTGCAACAAATAAATGAGAAAATAGCTATTAATGCATTTTCTAACGGATTGAATAATTCCAAAACTAGAACTATTGTTAAATTCCGGAACTGTAGTAATTTAGCGGAGGCTTTAAGAATAGCCAAAGATGAGGAAAATGTCAATAGGAAAGTACACGTATATCATGCCAGAGGTAATAGTCATCAAAAATTTAATGGCAGAGGACATCACAATTCTAGCAGAGGTAATCAAAATCATAATACAAATCTTTTAAATTTTAATAAAAATAATAGAAATCAAAATAGGCAAAACAATCCTTCAAATTATAATTATTCGCGTACGGGTTTTAATACCAACTATAGAGGCAGAGGAAATGGAACATTTAACAGTAGACGTGGACAACAAAATTTCCGAAATAGGCAGCAAAACGCTTTTGTTACAAATGTAGTTGACGAATCGCCAAGTCAACAAAATAATAATTTGTTTTTTCGACCAGCTAACTAATTTTTGCAAGTGTGATGATGAAGTGGTGTATAATATGAATAGTTTACATTATGTTACATTTAATTACGGTAGTCAAGAAGTAACATTTTTATTAGACAGCGGAGCCTCAGTTAGCATATATTTTTTAGAATATTTAAATAACAATGAAATAGTAAACAATGGTAAAAATATAAAGATAAACGGAATCTCTGGTAGTACCTATTCGCAGGGTTCAACAAATATCAAGTTACAAATAAACGACACAAATATAGGTCACCAGTTTTTGCTGATGAATCAAATAGATAATAAAATGCATGGTATTCTTGGAGCAGTTTTTTTTTATAATTAATAAGCAACAATTGATTTCGAACATTATACATTTTCTTTTTTAGGTAACTCGTCAAAAATTATTATTCCTATAAAATCGCATTGTGACGTCTATACATATACCTCGCTGTGAAATTATTAAATACTTTAAAGTAAATGCTAAAGGTGATTTTTGGTTTTAAATGACAAACTTAGTGAGGGAGTTTTCATAGCCAACCAGTCAGAATTCTAAATATTAGAGATGAAGAAGTAAAAATTAAAAATTTTAAACCTAGAATAGACAATTTAGCTAATTATAATGTTTGCGAAGTTGATGAAAATAATTATCAATCAGTTGAAAGAGCAGAAAAATTACTAAAATAAATTAATTTTAATGATTTAAATCAAGAGGAAAAAATGTCATTGCAAAAAATTTGTACTAAATTTTCAGATGTTTTTCAATTAGAAAATGATCTTTTAAGTGTAACAAATATTTTTGAACAAAACATTTATCTAAAATCTTCATCATCTCCAGTTTACATCAAACCTTATCGCTTGCCTCATTCACAGAAAAATGAGAAGTTGAGGATATGTTAAATAAGGGCATTATTGAGAAAGCTCGTTCTGAGTGGAACTCACCGTTATTAATCGTTCCCAAAAAAGTAGATAATTCAGGTCAAAGGAAATGGCGAGTAGTTGTAGATTATAGACAACTTAATAAACGGATTGAGGATGATAAGTTTCCACTTCCTTTCATTCACAAAATCTTCGATTCTTTATCTGGATCTATGTACTTTTCACACTTAGATTTATCCCAAGGATACTATCAGATTAAATTAGATTAAAAAAGTAGACCCTAACTGGTCGAGGACAATACCAAATGACACGAGTACCCATGGGGTTAAAAACATCCCCAAGCGGTTTTTCACGAGCCATGACTTTAGCTATGGCAGGTCTTTGTCATAAAATATGTTTTATTTATCTAGATGATTTAATTGTATTCGGAAACAACTTGATTGAACATAATGAAAATCTTTCAAAGGTATTGCAGAGACTTCGTAAAGTTAAATTAAAATTAAACCCTAATAAATGTGAGTTTTTGCGAAAATAAATCTTATATTTAGGACACGTCATATCATTACAAGGAGTTTTACCCGATCCATCTAAAATCTCAGTCATTAAAAACTACCCAGAATTAAAAAATGCAGATCAAACAAAACGTTTTGTAGCTTTTGCAAATTATTACAGAAGATTCATTGCACACATAGCTGCACCGCTTAATAATTTAAGTAGAAATAATGTACCTTTTGTTTGGACAGACGATTGTCAAAATTCATTTATATCATTAAAAAACAGTTTAGCAAATCCCCCAGTATTACATTATCCAAATTTTTCTTTAGACAATCATTTTACCTTAAGGACTGATGCTTCGGGCTATGCAATCGGAGCAATACTTTCAAACTCAGACGACAGCCCTATCGCTTACGCCAGTAGAAGCCTCAATAAAGCAGAAAAAAATTATAGTACAATTGAAAAAGAACTTTTAGCTATCGTATGGGCAGTTAAACATTTTAGACCATATTTATATGGACGACATTTCAAAATTTTTACAGACCACAGACCTTTAATTTATCATTTTGGTATGACAAATCCGAGTAGTAGATTAACAAAATTTAGACTGACCTTAGAAGAATATGACTTTACAATAACATACAATAAGGGTAAAGACAACATTGTAGCGGATGCTTTATCACGAATTGAATTAACATCAGACGAATTAAAGAATATGTTCTGTAAAACAGAAAATCTAATATTTGCAGTAACAACTCGGGCACAAAAAGAACGCCAAAACAAACAAAATGAAGAAACGGATATACTTAATAACTTTTCCAACAAACGGACTGGACACCCGGGCGTTGTTAAAGTGTTAAAATGTCCTGATGAATTTACCGAATTAAGACCAATTGACAATAAATTAATTAATAAAATGTATGGTAATAAAAACTTTACTTATGTAAATGGAAACTGTATTTATGATAAAAGTTTAAGTAATATTTATATTAATGTTCAGGATAGTCGATCAGCGTCAACCTTCAAGGAGTCGTTGAGACACCTGAAAAATATTTTTGAAAAATATAATCTTCCGGAAGTAATTATTATTAGAAATGAAAATAGCGCGCAACTTATAACTAATTTATTAAAAGTTTTCAGTAAAGTTAAAGAATTAAATATTAGAATAACAGTAGTAAAAGGAGTTTAGGTAATAACAGATTTAGAAACTAGACAATTAGTTTTAAATGATTATCACATATTACCAACAGGCGGACATGCGGGAATAAAACGATCTTATAACAATGTTAAAAAACATTTTTATTGGAACGGTTTAAAAATTTATTTAAAAATATGATGATTGTCAACGATATAAATATTCAAAACCTTTTAAAGAACCGATGACGTTAACATCCACTTCTTCATCCACATTTGAAAAAATCATGTTAGATATTGTAGGACCATTAGAAATGGATTCAGAGAACAATCGTTATATTTTAACATTACAATGTGATTTAACGAAATTTTTTGAAAGTTATTCAATTCAAAACAAGGAAACAATAACCATAGAAAATTTTATATATATATTAAGATATGGCGTGCCACAAATAATATTTAACAGATCAAGGGACAGAATTTATGTCAAATATTTTTTCGGAAATGTGTAAACTACTTAAAATTAAAAAACTTAATTCAACAGCCTATCACCACCAGGCAATTGGTGCATTATAAAATAATCATAAATCTTTAGGTAACTATTTACGCATTCAAATTTCTAAACATCCAGAAACATTGAGCACATGGATTCCCTTTTGGTCATTTTGTTATAATACTAGTGTACATTCGGAAACCAAATACGCACCGTACGAACTTTTTTTTGGAAAGTCAGCCAGTTTACCATCACACGTTATAAGAAAAATAGACCCCTTATATAATTTTAATGATTATCCGTTAGAGCCTAAATATAGGTTGCAAACAGCTTGGAATGATGCAAAACAAAATTAAATTGAATCAAAAGTTAAAAGGAAAAAACGATTTGATTTAAAAAGTAACAGCATAAATCATAAACCTAATTCCAAAATTATGTTAAAGAATGAAACAGGAAATAAACTAGAAAGATATTTAAAGGTCCATATTTAGTAATAGAGGATGTAAGTCCTAATGTATTTATTAAATTAGACAATAATGATGTTATTAAAGTTCATAAGGATAGGATAAAACCATATACCGAATAAGTGTATCAGGTAATTTGTAGTTTTTTATGTAATTATACTACTATAGTAGGTATAAATCAGCGCTGATATGTATATAGGTTAGTAGATAAAATGTATTACGTATAATTAGCAGTAAACTTTTGTATGTTCAACAACTAAAACTGTTTTTGTAGTGCTTGTGTGAATAACTTATATTTTTGTAACGGAAAACCCTTTTACCCTGAGAGTGTTGGAATAATGGAAAACCAAAATGGGATATTTGAAATTTTTCGTAATTCAGTTCCTGAAGATAATATTTTTCCAGATTTAGTTAAGAAAGAAAAAGTGCGTCACCCTAAATTTATGTTAAATCAAGATCGACTGTATTCATTTGAATATTGGCCTGTAGGATTAAATCAAAAACCCCATGAAATGGCTAGTGCAGGATTTTTTTACGTTGGTTTAGAAGATCATTGTATTTGCTTTCAATGTGGTCTAATTTTAAAGGATTGGATTGAAACAGATGATCCTTGGGAAGAACATGCTATGTTTGGTGAAAAATGTACTTTTTTACAATTAAAATTGGGTAAAGATTATATTAAAAAATTAAGAGAAGAATATATAAATGATTTTTGTGGTTCAATGCATGATTGTCCAACACCGCCTCAAGCATCTTGTTAAGCAGAAAAACAAAAGAAGAACAATCTACAACAATTAATAATTCACGTTCTAGAACTCCAAGTCATGCAGAAGAAGAAGAAGAAGAAGAAGAAGAAGAAGAAGAAGAAGAAAGTATTGAAAACAGTGAAGATATAAATTTATGTAAAATATGTTATAAAAATGGAATATCCATTGTTTTTTTACCATGTAAGCATACTGTTACTTGTGTAGATTGTTCAATTTCACTAAATAATTGTCCTATTTGTAGAGTTACTCTTGAAGCAAGTTTAAAAATATATTTATCATAAGAAAAAAATATTTTATTTAATTTGTTTAAATAATACATTTTATACATACCTGTACTTTTTACTTTTTTTTTTAATAAATATATTTATATTTTTAAAACATTGTTTTATTTTTTTTATATAAAAAGGAAATTAAATAAAAAAAGTGATATTTAAAAAAAATTTATTAATTAAAATAAAATAAAATAAAATAAATGTTTTTTTTTTTAAGTATTTTCACTAAAATCTAAATATTCCATTAGCTCGTTATTATAATTATAATTATGTTTAATATTTTTTTCACTACCACTACCTCTAAAATCTACTTCATCAAAATTTGTTTTCATATCCATTAGCTTGTTATTATAATAATATTTAATATTTTTTTCACTAGCACCATTAGTAAAATCTACATTATCAAAATTTTTTTCAATGTTATATTCCATTTCTTTTTTTTAATTTTTTTTCCTTTTCTTCTGGAATCAAGATATTTTCCGGGTTCTTAATTTGTTCTTCCAATGTAAAGGAAGAAAAATTATCCATGCTGTTATACCATTCCTCTTCTAAATAAGTCTTGAAATGGAGTAGTGGATTGAAAACATTGTACTAACCTATTAATATCTTGAATACTTAAAGGTTTAGCAATATCGTAAGCAATATAATATACAGACATTTTTTATGCTGTTGTTGTTGCTGCAACGTCTAAAACTTAACAAAATAATTTAAGTATTAATATTTAAACCTATAAAAAAGTGAAGTGGGGGGAAAATTCTTATTCTAATAAATTAATGATTATATTAAACTAAAAAAAAAACACAAAGAAAGAAAAAAAAAATCATTTTGCTTTATAATGAATTTATTATTCCTGTTAGGGGAACGTAACGTATGATGCGGTAATGTAAAATAATGCAGTAAGCAGAAGTTTTATCAGGAATATCTGTACTTGTTTCCCACTCTAATCGAATATCAACTGTTCCAGAATTTAAAACATCATTTTGTCTAGAGCAATTAATTACAGCAATAGGAGCTATTTTTAAAAATTGTTCAGGTGATAAAAGAGGTTCGTTTTCTTTTTCAAAATATGATTGTTGAAAGTTTGAATACATTTCATATAGTGAAGGGAGAATCGAATGATTTTTAGAATCGAATACTTTGCATTCGAATACTCTAAAGAATCGAATGATCATTCTAATGCAGAGAATCGAATAGTTTGTTCCGAATCGGAACCGATAATAGCCGAAAACATTTATTGAATGAATGTTTTAGGAACAAATTATTCGATTCACTGTATTCGAATGGTCATTTTATTTCTTGTTTACAATTCGTTATGGGCTGAGCGGGTTGGCTTCGCACTGGGTGCAATATAAATTCTAAACCGGCTGATATACCTACTAATTGATTTAGGACATGCTTTCTTTATTTTTGACATAAAATATAAACTATATTATTTTTAATTTGTTTTATTTCAAAAAACGTTTTCTAGAATAATTACACTGTGCAACACAAAAAATGAACTGGGATCAAATCTGAAAAAATCGAATCTAGGCAACCCCCAAAACAAATCCTTTAAGGGGTTTTACCAGTTTAGCTCGAATAATGGAGATATACAGGGTGTTTCTTTTAACTTGAGACAGCTCAATATCTCAAGAAATACGCATTTCACGGAAAAATGTCTTAAATAAAAGGTTAATGTGACTAAAGGGGACATTATTTGGTGCTACCGCTAGCCACCGCTAGCCACCCCCTACCTCTCCTTAAGGGTGAAACGGGGGGTAACTTTGGAAAGTCAAATAGAATTACCCGATTTTTTTCACAGAGTTTGGTAGTACATAAAAAAATAAATAACTTTTATTTAAAACTTTTTTCAATTTATCAACAGATGGCGCTGTAATTCAAAATTTAAGAAAAATGAGTTTCCTTGTAAAATGTATTATTTGAAACGTTTGAAAAACAAAAATTAACATTAACAACAATAGTCGGCTATGAAAACAATTTATAACAAATGTTCGAAATGTCGTCATTCCATTTCAACACATTTTTGAATGCGGGTAATGAATTCTGGCACACAACGCGCCAACATGTCGGGCGGTATCGCCGCACAGGCGTTCCTGATCCGCTCCACCATGTCCTCCCAAGTTGTAGGAATTGCAGCGTAAACTTTTTCTTTCAAGTAACCCCACTGGAAGAAGTCTGGTGGCGTAAGATCAGGTGATCGAGCAGGCCAAATTACTGGACCACGTCTACCGATCCACCGCGGTGCACCGGCCATTGAACTCCCGATCCAACACCTCTCGAGCAATTGTCGAATAATGTGCAGGACAACCATCTTGCTGGTACCACATGTTTTGGAGCCGTGCTAGTGGTACATCCTCCAAAAGGTCCGTCAGATCGTTTTCTAGAAAATTTCGGTACTTTTCGCCATTTAATGCACCGTCAATAAAGAAGGGTCCGATCAATCGTTCGCTTAAGGTACCGCACCAAACGTTTACCGACCATGGACGCTGGTGCTCCACTTGGTGTCGAAATGGAAGGACGACATTTCGAACATTTGTTAACATTGTTATAATTATAAATTGTTTTCAGAGCCGACTATTGTTGATTTAATGTTAATTTTTGTTTTTCAAACGTTTCAAATAATAAATTTTACAAGGAAACCCCTTTTTCTTAAATTTTGAATTACAGCGCCATCTGTTGATAAATTGAAAAAAACTTTCAAATAAATGTTATTCATTTTTTTATGTACTACCAAACTCTGTGAAAAAATCGGGTCATTCCATTTGACTTTCCAAAGTTACCCCCCCCGTTTCACCCTTAAGGAGGGGTAGGGGGTGGCTAGAGGTAGCACCAAATAATGTCCCCTTTGGTCACATTAACCTTTTATTTAAGACATTTTTCCGTGAAATGCGTATTTCTCGAGATATTGAGCTGTCTCAAGTTAAAAGAAACACCCTGTATATCTCCATTATTCGAGCTAAACTGGTAAAACCCCTTAAAGGATTTGTTTTGGGGGTTGCCTAGATTCGATTTTTCCACATTTCATCCCAGTTCAAATTGTAAGGTCAAAATTTGTCGCACAGTGTTATTAGTTAGGTACCTAGTTTGTTACTTTTTTTATATATTTTTTCAGTTACTTTTTATATATATTTTTTTAGTTACTGGGTAAGCATGATTTACTTTTTATTATTTTGTTTGTCTCCCACCTTCCGCTCGATTCGAAAGGTTCGAAGTATTCGAATACTTTGTTGAAAATCGAATGCATTCGAATGCACGCCAGAATCGAATACTTCGATTATTTGTATTCGAATAGTCCCTTCACTAATTTCATACAATAAAGCATATTGATTTTTATCAAAATTCAAATTTAAATTATCATAGGGGTACAGAGTTTAAAAACAATTTTATGTTTTTTAAATTGCAGTGATCGAAATAACATTGTTTTTATAAAAATCATTTTTACGATCTGTCTGAAAAGCAACAATAACGTAACGAGGTTTTTCGAGCTGCGTTGCTGATTTAACACTCCAATTATGGTTTTGAGTTTTTTTTAATAAAGGATATTCATACATTTCCCAGCTTCGAAATCCTATTTCTAATTCTTTACCGGTGTGTCGTACCTAGGCTGGTAATGGCCTTAAATACGCACTATAGGGTCTCTCTAGTTCTTCGACAGAGAGAATACCTACCTCGAGTAACTTTACAGTGGAGAAATAGGGTTTGAGAATCAGTTCAGGTTTTGTGGTTTAATTTAAATGCCAAAGTAACTTAAACTTGTTTATTCTATCATAGAAATATATACAATATATACAAAATCATACGTAAAGGATATATACATAAAATAAAAGTCTATCGTAGACAGGTATTATACAAGGCTATGTGTGCAAACAGGTCAATATTTCGTTCTTGATACCCCAAAAGGCAACAGGCAGGTACAGGCTCCGTTTTCCTCCACAGACAGGCAGGTTCACTTGCAACTGGGGCTATAAAGAAGAAATATTTAGTGCACAATATATAAATAAGGTTATGTTCACGGGGATGTTAAACGTAGATAAACTATTAATTACAGGACGGGTGGCAGGATAGCAAGTAGGTTAAAGACAGCATATAAGCTAAGCATAAAAGCCCAGCATAAAAGCCCCAGGTTAACCTACTGTTTTAGATCACTAGAAACTATAGTCCTTGTGCATTCAAGTCTCGGTATCGGTTCTTCCATCCAGTATTAAGACCAGTCGGAATTTGAGCCACCAATAGACTGATTTTATTAATGTCCAAATCCGCCTTTTATAGCTAAAACTTGCACAAAGAAATCGTCTAAAAACAATATCATGTCGTTCTGCTCCATTGGGCTGTCAAAATTTGTTGTTTTAGTACATGGTACGGCATCTGTTGGCTGGTGGATGTACTACCTCTTGCAGGTAACAGAAAACTTCGGTGAATTATTAATGGTTCATCACACCGGTTTCATATAAATTAAATAATTTTAATTTTTCCTCATCGGACACAACAATATGAGGCATTTTCCAAACTATTTTATCTATTACAATTTTGTTTGTTTCGGTGTTTAATGTGTTATAAATTGCATTTTGATCAGAATTACTTCGGATTAATATTAATTCTTGCCTTAAGTTTATAATAATTTTTTTAAAGTCTTCTGCAAAACCAAATAATGTTTTTAACGTTACGCATACATTAAAACATCCTGAATTTTTATGAACTTCATAAAGAGAATCTGAATCATTAATATTCCACCCAGCATTTTTTAAACGATCTAACTCGTTTTTATTAAAAGAAACCAAACCTTTTATGGTAGTAGTTGTCCCAGGATTTTTTACTCGGTCCACTACTTTACCACCAATCTCCAAACGTATTTCTTCAAATAAATGTCCAAAAAAGTTATTAACTAATTTAGCTGTATTGGACACAGTTCCATCTGCTTTTAATAACTTACCCTCAACGTATATAAAACTTTCGCTTGGATGAGTAAACAAATCAGATTGGTTAATTGGGATTCTAATTTCATCATTGTTATTAAAATAATTAGATACATATGGTAAATATAAATGTTTTTCAACGTTTACTAATGAATAATCGAAAAAGGCCCTGTCAGTAACATTTAATATACTCATAGTTGTGTTTTTTTAATTTTAAATCCTAAAGATTTAAGGTATTCAATATTTGCTGGCGTTAATGGATTTTTTGTTGTTGTTGTTAATCGTTTAGCAATTGGTTCAACACTAAAATTAACGTTAGTTGCGGATTTATTATATTTAAAAACCATTGTTTAGTAGAGGTTTTAAATGAGCTCTTAACGTGATGGTCTCACCTCTAAAATTAAGCGTATTTCCATCTTGATCTACTATTTTAAAGGTTATATTAGTTATAAAATTTGTATTAATTGGTAAATAAATAACATTTTGTGGTGACTCTATAATTTTAAATCCTGCTGGAACAGACGGATAAAATTGATGTATTATATGTGAAATTTTTGAATTTTCATAAGATCCACTAACTATATTGCATAGTACTTTAATTGAATTTACCTTCATAATATCCACAGGCTTTTTCGAATGATATTGTTTATCTTTAGTCAAAACTTCTTTACCAAAACCTAATAAATCTCCAATTGAATCATTTTTTGTAAAATCAATATCTTGATCAGATTTAATAATACATTTTAAAGTATTTAAATTAGCTTTAATATATATATAAACTATATTTTACCGGTAAATCATTCAATTTTAAATTTAAATAATCGTTAATATTGTCAATATCATAAGTTCCTGTGGGTATTTCTATTATTTGATTTCCAATATAAAATTTATTATTAATACCTTCAGTTATATTTGGAATAGCATTATAAACTTCTAAATTAAGCAAACCTATAACAAAATCATTTTTATATTCTCTTAAATCAATAGAAGGGTTAAAATAAGTGCTAATAATTGATTCATTCGAGAAAAAACTAAACGTCTTCATAGATGAAATTGTGTTATTTAACTGAATATAATAAATTATTAAACATTATTATATAAAAATTTAAGACAAAAGTGACCACAATTATAATTTAAATTTTGATATCGAGTATGATTGTAAAATATGTTTGTAGGACCTAAACTATTAAAGTACTTTATAACTTCTTTAGGAGGTTTAAGATTACCAAAACTATCAAAGTACAAAATATTTCTATTTTTTTTAACGTAACATGTCCAATGGCTTCCGGAATTATTTTGATCATCAAGAATAATTATTCCATTTTCAATTTGTTGAATTTTACTAGGCAAATTATCTCTCATAAATACTCCGCGAAATTTTTTTAAGTTTTTAGTATATTTTAACAAATCAACATTAGTCAATGATCGTTTTGGTAATCTGTTAATTAAAAATTTTTGTTTTTCCCTTGATAATATGAATAGGGGTTAACAAATAGTCCATAACCTTTTTTATATGGTTTTAAAATTAATCCTTTACCCATAGCTATAGATTCCATTTTTTCGTTATGACTTTGTTTTTCCTTAAGTTTTTCTTGCGCACTTTTTGCTTTATTGACTGCTGATGCAATAGAGCTGGCACCGCCGGCTAGGGCCCCTAACGCAGACAATCCTGCAAATATTGGAATTAGCGGAAGAAACCCTCTTGTTTTGGGAAATGAAATAACTCTTGGATATTTATTTTTATTTTTTACTTTTCGAAACTCTTTTAATGCTATTTTTATTGCAGTATTTACATTTTTACCTTTATCATTACTTTTTTTCAGTGCTTTATTAGCATTACTAAGAGCTTTTTTAAAAGTAACACCTTTACCTGATATACGTTTCTTTTACTTTTTTTACCGGTACCTCTAATACCCATTCCTAATTTTCGTTTAACTTTCATGCCTGTAGTCACTAACCATGCATTTGCTTTTTCACCTAAAGATGCGTCTTTGGATTTCACTCGCTCCCAAGCTTGATTTTCCAATATCCAATCTGCTTTATGCCTTGACTCCAAATTATTATTTTTCGAATAGGCGATACCGTGCTCTTTACATGTAGCGTCCAAAGAGTTTATACCAGGGTCCCCCCTTTTAATTCTTTTATCTAAATTAGTTCCGGGTCCGCAATACTGGTACTTTCCAATCAAGTGTGCCTCGAAAGGTAGTTTATTAATTAATTTATTTAAAATACCGCTACCTTTTCGTTTGAATGTTTTTTGCGAATGAGTTTTTAAGTATACTTATTTATCGAATATCTTTCCTATTTTATTGATATCATTAAACTAATTAAATTAAAAATTAACAATTTATTTATATAATAAACTGTTTACCATAAATTTATTTAGTTGTTAATCATGCGAATTGTTAAACAAAAGTGTCATTTACCAGTTAAACAATTTGATTTTTTTGCTCATAATAAATTACTTCGACATGGAACCTTGCTACCTAGCTCAATTAGATGTATTATATGTGGGCCATCAAATAGCGGCAAAACAAATGTTATGTTAAATTTGATTGAAGATGTTAATAGTTTACGTTTTGAAAATGTATAAGTTTATTCTAAATCTTTATATCAACCAATTTATGTTTATTTAAAAAAATTATTAACCCCCATTAAAGAAATTAAATATTTTGAATATAGCGATAATGAAAATATAGTTAACCCTTCTGAAGCTAAACCTAATTCAATTTTTATATTTGACGATGTTGCATGCGAAAAACAAAGTGTTATAAGAGATTTTTTCGCAATGGGTAGACATAATCTTATTGACTCTTTTTACTTAACTCAAACATATGCTCATACACCAAAACATTTTATTAGAGACAATGCAAATATGTTAATTATTTTTAAACAAGATGAAATGAATTTAAAACATATTTACAAAGATCATGTTAATACTGATGTATCATTAGATAAATTTATAGAAATGTGTTCAAAGTGTTGGCAAGACAAATATGGATTTTTGGTAATATGCAAAGATTCTGATTTTAATTGTGGGAGATATAGAAAAGGATTTGATTCTTTTATATGTTTATAAAATAACTGTATTAAACTGACTGTTTAAACTATTTGTTTAATAGCTATAAAATTGATTATTTAAATTGGTAGTTTAACAGATTGTTTAAACTGATAGTTTAAACTGTTTGTTTAAACTAATAGTTTAAACTGTTTGTTTAAACTGATAGTTTAAAATATCTATTTTAATAGCTGTTTAGTATAAATATAAATAGATAGCGGTTTATTTGTCAGTTGAAATAAATTTGTTGCAAGGAGTAGTCGACATGGTTCAAAAAACAATAACAAAAAAATTAATTAAAAAAAGAAAAGATATTAAAAGTAAATTAAATGCTTTAAAATTAAATAGGTTTGAAACGGAATATGCTTTACAACCTCTAAGACAAATATTATGTGTTCATCAAAAAAATGAACAAAAACCCAAAGTAAAATTTGAAAATATTAAAAAAGAGGAAAAAGATGAGGGAGAAGAAGAGGATATCGAAAAAGAAGCAGAGGTCAAAAAAGAAAAAAACTTTTAACAAATAAAAGAGAGTTTGCAACCAGTCCTATAAAAACAAAAATAAGAGATGTTGTAACCCGAACAATTAAACCAAGGAAAATAGACTTTGCAACTAGTCCTATGCGAAAAAATACAAGAAACTTTGGAACCAGTCCTATGAAACAAAACGAATCTTTTGAACATTCATCCATTGCAGATACCACATTACAAGACAGTTATTTTGATGATAATATTGAATTGGCAAATTATAGAGACTTTGGTACTTTAATAAATGATGATGCATCTTTAGATGCATTCTTATTAAATGATTATAATGAAATGCTATTATTATTATGGAGATTCAATAATGGATTTTATAGGAGATGATGTTGTTGTTAAAAATAAAACTACTGGTAAAAGTACAACATATAAAGGTACTTATGGTTTATATGAATTATTATTTAAAAATATACCAAACAACGAATTAATAACTCCAGATGATTTAAATAATTATAAAAATATTGTGTTAAGGCACCAATGCACACAAAAGAAATTTTGATCCAAAGGAACAAATAGCTGGTAATAGAGGTAATAAGTATATTCTTTGTATTAAACCTATAGTTGATGAATTAAAAGAAGAAGCAAAAGAAAAGTTAAAACAATTAAAAAATTTAAGATTACGACAACCGAAACGTCTTGTTGAATACTACGAAGACGATAATAACGATAAAACTTCCACAGCGCATAGTGGTAAAGGATTACTAATGCAATATAATAATAAACCTCTTGAATACTTTCATTATGATAACTTTAATGAGTTGGTTTCAAGACTTAGACTATTGGTAGCATAACAAATGGCAGGAAATAACAATCATAACAATGAAATTGTTAGTATAATTAAAGAATTAAAAGAAGCAAATATAATCGATTAAAATAATTTAAATTATTCATTAATAGTATAACCTTTATAGGTTTTAGTATTAAACAGAATAAAAATATGAATAAAATAATTGATTTTAAACGAGAAATAATTAATGAACTACACAAACCCGCTAGAAAAAAATTTAAACGCAGACATGTTATTATTAAAGGTTTAAACGACCTATTTCAGGCAAATCTTGTAGATATGCAACCTTATTCTAAACAAAACAATGGATTTGTATATTTTAGTAGTTATTAATACTTTTAGTAAATTTGTGTGGGTTTTACCTGTAAAAAATAAATCCGATAAGGAAATTACACAAGCAATGAGTACAATTTTAAAAAATAGCTCCCCGAAAAATTTGCAAACAGATATGGGAAAGGAATTTTATAATAAAGATTTTGCAGAATTAATGAATAAATTAAAAATTAATCATTACTCTACGTTTAGCACTATGAAAGCTTCAATAGTAGAAAGAGTAAATAGAACTTTAAAATCTTTAATGTGGAAAGAGTTTAGCTATTATTACCCTGTAATTATTAATGGATAAAATTATTACCCGAAATTGTTTTAAAATATAATTCAACAAAACATAGAACTATAAAAATGAAACCAATTGATGTTAATGAAAAAAATATAATTGATAAATTTAATCATATAAAAATGTCTAGTTTATTAAATAAATTTAAAGAAGGTGATAAAGTTAGAATAAGCAAGTATAGAGAAGCATTTTCTAAAAGTTATACACCGAATTGGTCTAATAAAATTTTTACTGTTAAAAAAGTTCACTTAACAAATCTCACAACCTATATTTTGGATGATCGGTATGGACACCAGATTTTAGGAGGATTTTATGAATATGAGTTGCAAAAAGCTAAATTTCCAGATGTTCAACTCGTGGAAAAAATACTGTAAAGATTTCTCTTTACCCCCAGGTTCGTTAAAACAAGTTTTATGAAAAATTGATAAATTAAATATTTTGTGGCTTTGGCTCGTGATCGTCTTACCCAAATTTGGACCTCTACGCTGTGTTTACTTACTTGTTTTATTAGATGCATTGCTTTAAGAATGATACGTGGGAGAATTAGGTTTATAAGAAATAAAATACAGTGATAAATTAAATATTTTGTGGCTTTGGCTCGTGATCGTCTTACCCAAATTTGTACCTCTACGCTGTGTTTACTTACTTGTTTTATTAGATGCATTGCTTTAAGAATGATACGTGGGAGAATTAGGTTTATAAGAAATAAAATACAGTGGCTTAATTTACCCCAATTTAATTTACGTTAACTTTTTACAAACAAGCAATGGGTGGCTTAGGAGGGTTCGGCCAGGGAAAAAGAGCCTGAGAAAAAACCCTGGTCGGCTATGAAGTAGCAAAGGAATACGCGGTCAGGCATTGTACTTTAAAAATTACGCAAATTAATGTATTGGCGATATGGCTCGATACTGCATTTAAACAAAGATTTAAAACTGAAGAATATTGGGGTTAGTTAGCCGGGCTAGGCCCAGAATGTAACGAGGTCCACAATGGGAGGCAACCCGCCTATTTTAGTTGAAGGGTCGGGGAAAAGCGATGCAACCCTAGAGAACCTAGGGCAACCTGTTTCCCCTCACGGGAGAAAAATATTAGTTCATACAACAAAGGCCCACGCCCACAAACAAAGAGTACTCAAAGTTAGACAATAACGGTCAACACTCCTGGTTAAGCACCGAGTAATTTCGCAATACATCAATAAATTTGGACTGATCATGAAACAATGCTTAACCACGTTATAGAAAACGGTACAAAATGATGGGTTAAGCGCAAACAAAATACAAGGTTACATTTAAGCGGTACAAGCATTAAGCATAGCAAATTATTAAAATTATAGTGATAATAATAAAAGCGAGAATATGGGTGGTAATAGCTAAAAGAAAAGGGTTAAAAATAACGTAAAATACAGCTAAACGTAATAGTAAAGGATAAATATACTCATAATAGCAATAATTATATATAATAATAATATTAACAATTTAAAAATGCACAATATTACGTTTAGTTAATTTTACTACACATTTAAATAGATTAAATATTTAGAACTAACCTTGTAGAATACACAAACAACACTTTTAACAATGATTTTAGAACAATAACTTGATTTTACAATTTTACCAACGAAAACGAACTGTATGGTACCAAATTCAAAACGCTTCTGCCTCATCTCTCCTTTTCAAAAACCTTTTTCGTTTACCTCTAGTGGAAATTCCTCGCCCAATGTGTATGCCAGATGTACTCTTCCTTCAGCTTAGCGCATACCTCTCTTGTTTGTTTGGCAAATTTTCTACCTAAATTTGTAAAATTTGTTTGCCTTCAAATAAAGTTTTATAGCTTAATCCTATTTTAAAATTAGAAAAATAAAATATATAATAACACGTATTCTAATAAATTTATACAGGGTATTTCTTTTTCGGAACCATTACAATACTTAAACGAAAAGGAACAAAAGTGTATGTGAAGTGGTTTGGAATTAATGAAAATAGTTGGATAAATAAAAAAGATTTAATTTAATAAATGTATTAATAATAATTTTTACATTGTTTTATTTATTATCCTTTCACTGACACTAAATGACAGTAATAAACAACAATAATTAATGCTATAAAACCAAAAGAACAAATACTTAACAAAAGGGTTGTAATTTTATAAATATTTAAATTTGATTTTATAGACAGCATATAATTATTTAAAGCAGTTGAATTAATTGGTACAATATGTTTTGAATTAATATGGTTATAATATTTATTATTTAGTAAATATCGAACTTTAAAATATATAAAATCTCCGCTTCTAACCGCTAACGCACATGAACCATCTTGTATTTTCATCTCTTTCCATCCCTGAGACCATCTCTCATCGATCGAAGAGTTGTCCACATTATAAGTAACGTAAGGTGGGGTAATTGTAAGATTGGGGTAAATGTAACATCTTGCGATAAAATTCTTACTTGAAGTAGTAAATAAAAGCAAACGAATAAAAACGCACGCTGTTGTCTTGGGTTGCATATCTAAGTAGAGAAATCCCGACAACTACTGCGCAGTACCACTTGGTTACTTAAGTACATAATAATAAATCTTTTTTTCCTTTTTGTATTAACCGCGAAGTTTAATTAATTCTTAAATTAAAAATAAAAAAAAATTTGCACACCTTATGATTATTAACGGATTCACACGATTTTACACCAAAATAATCCTATTTTTTTCCTCTTTTACATTAGCCCCATACCCACTACAAATACATTAATAGTGTAATGTAATTAGCCGCTAACACATTTGCCCCATTTTTCGGGGCAAATTCAATATGTTAGGAACGTTTAAAAAAAAAGATGTAATTTTTTAGCCCTTAGTTCCTAACGTTTTATACTTTAGAATATAATTCTTGAGTAGTTGGGCTATATAATGATCTTTGGGTTTGGTTTAGTTTTATCACTCCTTACTTTTAATTTAAGAGACAATGCTAGTAAAAAAACATATCGCAATTACCCCACCTTACCTTAATAAAACATTTTTCCGTGTAACGAAGATAATTTACATATAAAGTATTATTTATAACTGAAGATAACACCAAAAACACTGCCACTGTTTGCATGTTTTTTTAGTAAAGACAAACAACGAATACAATTATTTTATACCAAACTATATTTAAATACTAATCTTAAAAAATAAAAAGGGGGGGACTGTTTTATGGTAAACTATAACCCCAAGGTAATGTATTAATACCATCCTCTTGTATAATTATCATCATTAGATGATAAAACAAGTTTATTTTGACGTGTGTAAAAACTTGATGTTGTTTAGAAGAAATTAAATATTGAGATTTAATTGTATTTGTAGAATTATTTAAACATTCTAAAAAATCATTAAATGTAATTTTTCTAATAACCGGTTTTCGAATTCCTTTTATTTTTTTAATATTGATTTTTGGTTCTACTTTATAGGAGTACATTTTAGCCCTAAGACCTACAAATTCAGTCATAATTTTACCAAAATTTTCATCCTTCATAAGACCTATCTTTTTTTGTTTAGTTGTTTAATTTCATAAACATTATTTATGGGATATTCCGATGTATCAAATTTATGAGAAAAACGTTTTATAATATCGTACACATTGTTATTAAAAATTTCGTAAATTAAACTATCTGTATCTGTATACAACAAATTTGAATCATTTGGAATTATCTTTTTTATAAAATTGTAATGAAAATTATAGAGAAATGTTTTTGAAATATCTAGAATTGAAAAGCCCGCATAAATTGGTTTATTTATGGTTTTTTTAATTCAATTAAAATAGTGTTTTCATCTATAATTACCGCATTATAAAAATTTGGTCTTGCAATATATTTTTTTGCACTTTTCCGATTATTAACAACTTTTAAAATTCTTTTCGGACATTTTCCATGCATTTTCCGAAGATACTGTTAATTAAAAGCTTAAAATAATTTTGTTCAGATTTAAAAATGGATTTTTTTCTTAATTCAATGTTTAGGTTAATGTATTTTTCTAACCATGGCGCTTGTTTAAATTTTATTACGTTATGATTTTTTTTACAACAAGTCCATTTTCTATTGCTTGCTTTAATAAAATATAATGAATAACATTTTTTTCTTTAGTATTTAATGTTGTTAAAAGCTTTTTTCCCTTCGATTTAGAATTTGGGGGAATTAAATGTTCAGCACAAAACGGAAGGTCTTTATGTAATGTATGAAGATGGCTAGGATATTCAAGATCTACCTCTAAAATATATCCTATGTCAGAGTCCGGTTCTGGTAATTTTGTTACGTCAATTAAGCCTGGATCTACCCATTCAAAACCGCCATAAGGAAGATACGTTGTCATTGACCTACCATATAAATTATTGATATCGAGTGAAATAATATACTTTTCATCTAAAGAAGGGTCATAATCGGTCATATACTTATTATTTGCTTTGGAATATCTTTTACAACATTGTACCACTCCTCCGCGTAAACATTTTTCTATTTGCATGCACATATCTATATCGGTTAATAATTCTAATTCATAATCTATTGTTTTTAACATTGCTTGAAACGAAAAACTAGGCGCACTAACAAAATTGGAAGGATCAAGTTTATATGTTTTTACGAAAATTTTCAAAAATATCCGCCAATAAAAGCACATCAGTTTTTAAATATAAATCGCTGTATTCACCTAAATTTTTAATATTAAAAACTTTCCAGACTTTTAATTCCGTTTCATATTCCTCATCTGTAATATTCGAATCGTTTAACAAACTATAAAAATGATTTTTTTCCGGTAATTTATTTTCATTTAATTTATCCCAAGAATTAATATATTCGTAGGGAAATATTCCTTTTTGGCATAGTAAATTAAATTCGTTTTCATTTTGACAATTGGCTTTAGTAATTTCTTTTTCAGAATCTTCTAATTGAGAGCTTAATGTATCTAAGCTTTCGGGTAAAAATCGCAATGAATCTATGAACCTAAGATAAACTTTAGCTTCTTTTACAAATTTTGAAAAAGAAATATATTTTTCCGTAGTGCTTGGTATTACAGATAAATTTCCTTCATATTGATTTAGTAACTCTTTAATTAGGAAATGAGAATAGTAATTACTAAGATTGTGAAAAACTACGGGAAGAGTCTGAATTTTTTTTAAATTTAAATTACACAATCTGTGAGCTGGACCACGACAATTTGTTTTTTTTAGAGTTAATATCATTACATCCAGAAGCAAGATGAAAATGATCTAGAACTTTTTCTTCATTCGGTTTAAAAGATTTTTCACAAATGTGACAATGTGTAGCACTTTTAAAAGAAGCCTTTTCAAAATTTGTTAAGATATCCATTTTTTATAGGAATATTTTTCAATTTCATTGCAAAATTCAGAAACTAACCATTCTATGCAATCCTCTCCTCGATACAAGTTAAATTTTGATAATGAATTATCATATGAACATTTAAGATAATATGAAACGCTGAAGGGAATATGTTTATAAACATTAAATAGGTTTTTATTTAAATTTGAATCACATGATTTTAAAATGCATTCTATATCAGCATAAACAACAAACGGAACTATTTGTTTGCTATGATATTGCGTAAATTTTAATATATTTTCTCCTGGATTTGGTACAATTGTTTTACATTCGTTAATATTAAAACAGTTTTCTAAATGTTTATCTAATAAATCTTGACGCGAAAAAGAGTTTTGACATCTATAACAAATAAATTTTTTACCATGATGTTTTGAAATTTGATTTGAAATTAATCGGGATAAATCTGTTATTAACGTAAAATGAAAATTATCGTCGGATGACGGTATTGCTGACAAATTTATGTAATTTTCTGTTTTACGTTTACTTAAAACAATTGGTACTAAATTATTTTCAATACAATATACATTTATTGACAAATCATTTAATTTTTCAAATTTTTTAATATCGTTTAATTTTATGGGAAAGTTTATACCTTTATAATTTAAAATATTGACTAAATGTTTATAAGACGAGACTCGATTGGCATTTTTTCGATTCCCTTTTAGAGGACTATATTTATTAATATTTATTTTTAAACCTAATATTTCTATTAGGCTCCAACCCGAGTCTCTTTCTTGGAATTTTTCTAATTTAATGTTTAATTTATTTACTATATTTTCATAAAAATATGTTTTTAAATTTGTTGTTAAGTCTATTACAGAATAAGCTGTTATGAAATGTTTTATATCTGTTTCTAATGTGCTTGGTTGAACAAAATTAACATATAAAATCGAATTAACTTTAATAATACCAGAATGTAAAGCTCTTCTAACTTTAATTGCAAAACTTCAACATGCTTTTTTAAAAGAAAGATCAATATTTTTAATATTATTATTTACAATCATGCCTGTACGTATGCGACCATTAAAACACGTTTTTACATCTTGCCAATAAACTTGTTTTTTATATTTGAGAAATTTTTTTGGTTTTAAACCACCCCCAACCTTAATTTGATTTTTAAAAATATTATGATAATAAAGTAAAATAGTTAAATTTGACTCAATCTGAAACTTATTTTCATCGTTACTCAATAAATTTTTACGAATTGCTCTTTGCAATATTTTAATGATTTTTTTAATATGTTTTACTTGATTTTGGTAATCTACATTTTTCTTTAGTAAAGGTGTTATTTGTTTTATTTTTTAAATTACATCACAAGATAATTTAGATAACGATGACATTGTTTAAACACTCACAGTCAACTGGTACCTGCTGCTACTGCTACCTAGCTAAATATGCATTTAGGTCTGCCTGACTTAAACTCCAATGTCTCCTTTTTTTATTTTTCCCCTCTTCTCCTTTATTTGTTTGTTCGAACAACAACAAGAACATCAATACCACTAAAAAATAAAATATATAAACATAATAAACGTTACAACTAGTTTTTTTGTTAATTTACATTTTTAGTTGTTTGTATTAAACATAACAATGATAATGTTTGTGGTTGAAATAACTTAACATTTATTTTATCATTTTTAATTACATCTAAATATTTTCTATCTCTTTTATGGGATGTAAATGGTTTTGTTAAATTGAATTTAATTAGATAATAAATATATTCTGTTTTATATGGTTCTAAATATATTGCATACTTACAAATATCTAAGTCAAAAGTACTAATAGTTTTTTACAATAAACTGCTCCATAGTTAAACAGGAAAAGTCTTCCAAATAGATAAAATTAAAGCAAACACCATTTTCAAACACCATTTTTTCCGCGAATTCATATTTATATGATAATTTCATTTGGGGTATTTTAAAATTGTGTTTAGTTCCTTCTATAAATATGTCACAATCTGCATAGGTAGTTATTAATCCCAATAGGTATAAAACAATACTGCCTGAAATAAAGGCTCTATTGTTTTGTACAATTTTTTTTAATTTGTCTGTAATTTTTGTAAAAAGCTTTTTGTTAAATGATGTTTGATCAATCACATAAAATAAATTTTTACTTACAAATTTAAAATGATGAAGATGTTCCATTTTTTTTTTATCATCAACCAGTATAATATTATACTAAAAACATAATTTACAAAATATTGTTATCTTGCATTCAAATTAAATATATAACTTACCTAAAATTATACACCAACTCGCACTAAACTAAACTAACTGCATTAATTTTCACTCACAAATTTAATATGACGCCGAGACCGTTGTCAACAGTTAACTGATTTAATAAGAATCGAACATAACACAGATCATGATCCTAAATGAGGCCCTCCCCTTATTTAACGCGTCTAATAAAAACCATTAACAAACAATACTTTTATTAAATGTGAGTGTGTGTGTAAGAAAAAAATATGCAGGCATCGGACCTTCCTTTTTTCTAACCCCTTTTTAAATGTTTGTGAAAAAATATCTAAGCGTCGAAAATTTAAATTATTTTAAACCCTACACAGCATTTTTTATTTAATACTTTTTGACTTTTTCTAAAGCACAAAAAGTAAGTCAATTATTTTATTGTTTTATTTATTTATGCATTTTTTTTTCGCACGTTTTGTTTCTCTTATCAATTATGATATGAACGTATATATTATATATAATACAAATTGATTTTCTACGCTTTTTATGTTACACACACACACACACATTGTTATTGTTAAATTATTATAACTTTTATTGTTACTTAAAATTATTTATTTGTTTATTCATCAATTTGAAAATTTAAAATTTGTTCTCCATAATAATAATTTATACCATCAATCTGTCTGAGCGAAAACTTTCTATATATTTAATATATACAATATTTATATATATAATATATATATTTTTTAAAAATTTGCAAAAACCGAGTTTTGCATCTAATGTACTCATATATAAGTAAGCCAGAATTAATTTAATGTTTAAAAGTGAGGTAGATCTCTCATAATGTTAATTTGGTGTTTAAGTGAGCCAGAACTTTTATAATGTTCATTTGGTATTTAAGTGAGCCAGAAGTCTCCTTTATTATCTACTACTGCATACGTAGGTTCTGCTTGAGAAGACGCGGGCTTTTTAGTGACTAGTAGATCGATGGTAAAGTTGAAGGTCAGCGGTTTGTGGAAGGCTGCTAGCCCCTTACGGTGGAAAACATCTTAGTGTTCAGGAGGTTTCATCCGGAGTCTAGGGTGCATGTTTGATTTATTTGAATGATCCCGGTGTTGTTCAGCCAGACATCATCAGTTGTCCATTGAATCGTAGGTTGATTCGGGTAGGAGTTGCGGCTATGAATAGCCAAATGTTGGGCATGTAGAGTTGTTTCCAGAGTAAATCCTTTACACTGAATGTATAGTGTCCACAAGTAGTGTTTTGTGAACGGGAGTATATGGTATCGATAATACAGTTTGGAGCTGAGTTTAAATCATGAAGAACGCTTGGTGAACATAGATATTCGTGGTCGTATTATTCCTAGGTGCAATTATTCGATCGTCAAATCGTAGTAGTGCTGGTTGTTGTAGTCCACGGCGAGAAGAGGCTTGTCAATTTGGAGTGCAGAAAAGAAGAAGGGTTTTATTCTTTGAGGAATGGGAGTTACGTTTATTATGGTATATTTCGAACGTTCAGCGATATAGAGATACAGAAAGATTGTAATGTCATCTTTGTTTGTGATGATTTCCATTTTCCCCAATGGTTTAGTAAGGATTTGAAACTGGTGTAGTAGCTGTGCTGTGGCATTGGATATGATGGGATGGAACTCTCCAATGGTTAAGAAGTCGACTACAAGTCCTTGCTGATGTCCTTGCTGATGGGCTACTTAACAATTTTGTATAAATTTCCTCTAAGTCCCTCATCACATCTTGTGCCAATTGATCTATTGATGGAAGTTGAATGATTACTGTATTGTGGTCAACTGTTGTAAACCAATGGTCGTAGGATGACATCTTTTCCAGACCATGGTTCAGTCGTGTGGTGAAATGTTGTAGTTCCTTCGTTATTCGGTGGAGTTTAAGGAAGCTAGTGTTCTGAGCATGATATTGGTTTGGTGTTTTGAGTCTTGGATTAGTTGTTTTTGATTCTTATCTAAGTAAGCGATGTCGGCGTACGCTTCGTCGTTCACTCCAAATATCGAAGTTAGTACTTCACCGAGAAGTCCTCGTTTTCTTCTGAATCCATAGCCATGTTTAATTACGTGCATGTGTTTTTAAATAGCTTCAAATCGATGCTGTAGTTCAGAAATGTGGTTGGGACAGTGTGACTCAGTTCCTAGTCTGGAGCTTAATTAACAAATTATCTGGTACTGGTTTATCGTGTAGCGAACGAGCATGTCATGTTTTGCTAACATGGTCGTGTTGATATGGATGTCGATCCGTAAGATCCCTCGGTTTAAGACAGCTTTTCCCAAGTGTCATATAGAGACCAGGTGTTGGGTTCTTTATGGTTTAGTATTACAGGTGTTAGGAAGAGCCATAGTTATTAAGCATAGAAGCAGCAAAACAGTGGAGTTATTCGTTTTACTGGTTAAGTTTCTTCTAGATGGTTCAGATTCGATTTGGTTGTTGATTGGTAAGGGACATATCTTGACTGGTCTTTTGAACTTAGATCCATCTGGAGTGGAATTGGTTACAACTCTAATTTTGTTGTCAGTCCCTGGATAAACCTCTGTGACTCTAGCTAGTGGCCATTTTGTTGGAGTGAGATGTTCATCTCTCACTAGGACGATGTCTGCTGTTTTCAGGTTTGGTTCCGTTGTATACCATTTGTATCTTTGTTGGAGACGGTGTAAGTATTCCGATGACCATATCTTCCAGAAGTCACGTTTTATTTTTTGGAGTAATCTTATCGAAATGGGAGTGTTTTCATCTAGATCTACCCTGTCTGGTTGAGTAACAATTGAGCGTCCAATAAGTAGGTAACCTGGAGTTATGATTGTATTGTCATCTAGATTGTTGTTGATTATGCATAATGGTCGGGAATACCTCAAATGTGAGCGTTTTTTCTCCCACAACACTTTTCAGGTGGTGTTTAGTCGATTTGACACCGGCTTACATTATGGCCTGGGCGCCACCACAACTTTAAAGAGTACAATAACCTTAGGTTGTGGTCATTAAGTTAAACTCAAGGTTTAGTTACTTACTTATATTTCAAATGAAAATTATATTAACTTTAATATTTAAAATGTTAAAATCATATACCGAATAGCTATTGGTTTACACTAGACTAAAAATGGTTATAAAATAATGTTTCATAATTTACTGCAACGCAGTTTTAGAAATAAAAAGTTTAATAATATTTAAAAAAAAACTGTATTCCGGGTAGGGTTACTGGACTTCTGGTATACTCATTCCGAGGGCTGGATCAGGCTCCTGGATGCATGGGGCTAATCGTGCTCCATGGGTGCTGTCATAAAAGTGATCTTTGGGACAACTAACACCAGGTTGACTGTTCCATCAAGGACTCCTGCATAGGAAAATCAATAATACTTCGAATCAAAAATTGGTTACTACAACAAAAAAATACTTTTTCGATGAAATTCTAAAAATAAGACCTTCCCAGGTCGATGGAATATTCCAGATGTACTTTAGATGGCTATTTAGCAAACTGAGAAATAGGATGACTTAGAAAAAGTTGGAATATACATTTGATTGCACTCACCACGCTGCTCGATAACGAAATATTCAATTATTCAGGAGACCACGGCAATCCACTATACTCTCTATAGCCCTACTTGCGATAACTATTAGGTACTATAGGCAAACGGAGATGAAAGCAGACGTTCGCAGGTAAAAGCAGACGTTTGCGGACGAATACAGACCTACGCAGGTGAAAACATACGTTCGCGGATAAAACCGGGCGAATGCAGAAATAAACAGAAAATCAAAATGCAGGCAAACGCGGGTGAAACCAGGCGAAAGCATACTCTTATATATAATTAACGTCAATGCCGGGCGTTTGCGGGTGATATTTACATCCGGCAGTGCTGGTAAAAGAAGGCGTGCGGGCAAAATCTGTTATGGCAGGCAAAAAACAGATACCTATAACCGGACGTAAAACAAGCTTGGTTTTTCACCCTCACATGCCTGCAATCACCTGGCTTTTTCAGTACGATAATAAATTATTATTAATACTAATAAATTATTAATATAATAATTATTATTAATAATACACAATACTGTTAAAACACATGTTGTTTTAGTACCATGGTAAAAGCGATTTAAAAAACAAATTATGTAGGTAATTTGGCGAAATTCGTAATTTTGCGTCTCATCATATCGACTATTGTAACTCAGTTTTGATTGTAGACTAGAGTAACTCAACTTAATATAGTTTTCGCATGTAGGAATGTGGATTATTACACTTACTATACAGGGAAATTGTTCACTGGTTGCCTATCGTTTCATGACTAAGTTACTTTAATCTTCCACCAAATAGAGTAACTCAACTTAATATAGTTTTCGCATGTAGGAATGTGGATTATTACACTTACTATACAGGGAAATTGTTCACTGGTTGCCTATCGTTTCATGACTAAACTTACTTTAATCTTCCACCAAATAGAGCTTGAAAAAATCTGTTGATGCCATATAGTAAGTCAAAACCCACGTTTTTTGAGTTACTATAGTCTTCGTTGCATGGGTCGATATTATGTATTTCACCGTGAAATTTTTACGTTTCTATTGGAAAATTGGCTATCCCCAATCGTATCTTCTTGGCAACGCTACACTTAGTTTGTTCCCTTAGGTCGGCTTTGTCTGCCATTTTTGTGTTGTGTGGTTTAGAATTTTCATGAAAAGGTGAGTGTTGCATGTTTTGTTCTTACGGAATAATGCTTGTAATTATTATGCAATTATTGTAAAAAAATATAACGTTTTTATGAGTAAATTGCAATTATATATTATAACACGCAATTCTTTTGTTATTTAGTAATCAATCTAAATACTTTAAAAGCGTGGCTATATAAGTATATTTTTTATTTTTATTTTAATACAACTAATTAGACATTAACAAGGTGTCCCTAAACTTAGTGGCATAAATTTAGGAGCAGATTAAGCAAGTCAAAATAAGACGAAAATCTAAATAAATATTTTTCCTAATTACGTATGTTTAAAAATTACAGGGTGATAAAGTGTTACTTATCATATCAGTTTTTTTAATATAACTTCTACTATGGTAGACTTGGAAAGGTGATATTTTGCGAACAGTCACTTACTACCAAAACACATATTCACACATAATTACAATTGTTTGAGTGAACACAGTGTCGTAGATACGGAGGTTGCTTTAAGCTTATTGTCCCATACAAACTTTAAGGTTAGGTTTTTGTAACATTTGATGCAATTTATCGATTAAACAGTTCGGCTACCATTAAAAAGGTGTACCTCTCAAACTTCGATAAAATAAACCGTTTCCGAGATATTTGAGATTACAATAATTGTTTTATCGCATTATTTAAAAGGATTAAAAGGTATATGATAACAAATTTTATTTTTTAATTGAAAAAACTAAAAAGGGCATTCCATGAGCCTCGGGACTTTTTGCCCTGACCGTCAGATTAAAAAAAATGTAGTTTTTTTCAATTAAATTTTTTTTTATCATATAACTTTTAGTCCTTTAATGCGATATAACAATTATTGTAATCTCGAATATCTCGAGAACGGTTAATTTTATCGAAGTTTGAGAGGTACACCTTTTTAATAGTAGCCGAACTGAGTAATCGAAAAATTGCATGAAATGGTATAAAAACCTAACCTCAAAGTTTGTATGGGACAATAAGATTAAGCAACCCCTGTTTCTACGACACTGTGTTCACTCAAACAATTGTAATTATGTGTGAATATGTGTTTTGGTAGTAAGTGACTGTTCGCAAAATATCACCTTTCCAAGTCTACCATAGTAGACGTTATATTAAAAAAACTGGTATGATAAGTAACACTTTATCACCCTGTATCTTTTAAACATACGTAATTAGGAAAAATATTTATTTAGATTTTCGTCTTATTTTGACTTGCTTAATCTGCTCCTAAATTTATGCCACTAAGTTTAGGGACACCTTTAGTAATCAATCTAAATACTTTAAAAGCGTGGCTATATAAGTATATTTTTTATTTTTATTTTAATACAACTAATTAGACATTTATAGAAAGTGTTAAAAAAACAGCTGTCTGCCAAAGGCACTGCGAACCCGACTAATTAATAATCAAAATTGAAATGCAGCCAAAGATTTGTGTCAATGAGTGTATTTAAATATTGTTTCCACTCCTACCTTTAAAACGCAATGGGCGTGCATGTTTCCATCACACTAAGTGACATTTTAAATACACATTGACAAGTTGTGGCTGTATGGCATTTTAGTCACAGGCTGAAGTTAGCTTTAAGTTATTTGACAGTTGTCAAATGTCATACAATCGTTAAAATAAAGTGTCCTTCTTGTAAAATAATACTAAATGTGAAAATGATCTGATTATCTCAATACAAAAATACAAAAGCATTAAATAGTCTCTCGACGCCAATATTTGAGAAGTTTACATTACGGCAGTAAACTAGATATAACTTAAATTCGGGCTCGGACTACACCGTGAAGTGCTCATAAAACATTTTCTTCCCTTTCACTGTGATAAACTGTTGTTAATCCATTTTCAAGGGATACATTTCGATTTATAACACATACAAATTTGACATTTGACGGTAATACAGATTCCCTTATTGTTTAATAGATTTCGCTGTATACAAATATTTAATTTAAATCATTTTTAGATAATAATAAGTATTTGTCATAGAAAAAGTAGTATGCAACTCGTTTATAAACTTTCTTATGGCCACTTGCACCGTAACTTTAACAGTGGTTTAAGTTTTAACACAGGTTTATTTTTCATAACTGGCTTGCACTGTCAATTAATACTTATTTAAATACCTCCAAACTACTGTTTAAATAAACCTCCAATTTCGTGGGTTTGAATTCCTTTAATCCACCGTTAAAGTTTTTTAACCTCAAAGTACTAGCTATTGGTATTTAAGATCTTTATTTCAATTTTAGTTTTCTTCTGAAAATGGATATTTTGCCAGACATATATCTGGAAGATAATTTGGATTTCTTAGATATAGTCGACATGGGTTTTCCCAGAGTATCTACAACAGAGCTGACCACCTTCACAATATGAATGAGCTTTCTTTTTTTAAATGATTTCGACTTTTAAAACCAACTCTAGTTAATATTTTAGAGTTACTTGAGGAGGATTCCAAATTTCCTCATGATTTGTAAGTATAAGTATACAGTGTGTATTAAAATGAATAAATACACTTAAATAAAACAAGTGCCAAACCCCGCCCACTAACACAAAAAGTGAGGTTAGGCAACCAAGAAAACGCTCGATTTCTACGATTTAAATTATCTTTAAGTTTTAATTTGCTTTAAGTTTTCAGTGAAATTAAATGTTAAACATTCCAAACTATCTATTTTTTAAATAAAAATCCAAACAAATTAAAATTAGATACCTACCTATTTATTAAACAATTAATTGATTTAGCTAATAAATCAATGAGATTCTAAAAAAGTGAGGTTAGGCCGCTGTTGCCATATGCTATTATTGTTTCCTAAAAGGGTTGTTTTTCTTATTTTTTAATATTAAAAGTAATAAAATTAACTAAATAATTATAATCGTTCTCTTCTGATTTAAAACAACCTGGCAACTATGGTTCGTAATTACGATGGCTTAATAAACATATTATTAATTTTTTTGTTATTTTTAAAGTTTCAAACAAATAAAATTTATTAAATAATTATAATCGTTCTCTTCTGATTTAAAACAACCTGGCAACTATGGTTCGTAATTACGAATGGCTTTAAACCACGCCCAATTAAAGTTTGTTTCTTTTTCTCTGATCAGAATATAATTTGTCATCCTTGTCTCCAGCCTTACTTACTTGATTCTATATACCTTTATTTGCCATTACTGTAACATATTTTGCAGAAACAATAGTGTCACCAATTAATCAGCTTCTAACCACACTAAGATTTTACGCTTGTCGGACATTTAACAGAAGTTGGTAATTTTATGGGTGTGCATTATGTTTTAAAATCAATTAATACAAGATTATTTTGCGATTTTATAAAATATATTGTGAATAATTTTTTTGATGTTTAATTAAATTTAAACTCTTTTTCAGGCTTCTTCTTTTTATTCTTAATTTCCTGCTCTAATTGTTTTTTGGACATATTTGCTAGTACTAAACGAATGTCGAGCAGTTAATTGTACTTTTCAGATATCTCCAAAGATGTAAGTACTTTTACTTGCACATTTGGTCGGCGTCTATTAGATTAAAGCCTTTTTCTTTTGGAGTTGGGCTGAACATTTCTTTAGATTTTGATGATAGCATGGAGATTTTTTAGCCTTTAGCTCTTTATCACTACGGACATCTCCACCACATAAGGAATTTAATCCAAAGACTGTTTATTGGATGGTTATTGACAGAAGGACATCATCAAATGAATCAAAATTTAATGGGTGGTCCACCCAGTTTTTTATGTTAATTTTTTGGTCAGCAACCTTTTGTCGTAATTATTTCTTTTTATTTTCATATAACCTTTTTTAATTAAATTCCATGGCAATTTCTCTTTGTTTACAATGATACCTTGCTACACAAGATTAATTAAATAATTTTTTTCATTTTATGAAATATTTGAGGATCGAGCCCTCTTTTTTCCAGGTTCTGTATCCATATTATTCTCTCTTACGATCAACTGAATCGGTCATACACGAAAGAGAATCGAAGTCTTAACGTCAAAATATATTTGCGTCACAAATAATTGTAAAGTTAGTTATTAACACCAATCTTTTCCATTTTTTATTCAAATTCCCTAGATCCCTAGTTAAAGTTTAAACCATATGGAAAAAATCACGGTGCAAGATTTTGGACACTAATCCCCTGTTACCTTTTAACTTGGAAGCTAATTTAACTGATCAGTTAGAGACTTATTAATTAAATTAAATTCTTGACTAAAATAGCATTTTTAATGGAACGTGTGTTATTTTTTTACTTGTATCTAAATACAGTATTTAATAAATTTCAGCTTATTTTGTTGATCCTAGAACTATTATCAGGAATATTTATGATGAAGGCTTTGAAATAATTATAAAATAATCCAAAATTAATTTTAGGAATATTCCCATGAGATGCCGTAAAAGATTCATCAAATTGATCTAGAAATGTTCCTAAATTAAAGAATATTTCTGTATACATGCCTAGGAACTTCCACGGAGCGCACATTTTAATATTTCGGGGAATATTTTTAGGAATATTTTAGGAGTTTTAGAATATTCCTGAACAGTAGCGTGCAAAGGTGATCGGGGGCCCCCCCGCAAATTTTAAGCTGGGGCCCCTTTGTCACTTATACCACCCAATGTGGTTCTCTACGGGGCCCCCCTAAGGTCGGGGGCCCCCCTGCACCGCGGGCCCTGCGGGGCCCGTCCTGCACGCCACTGTTCCTGAAATAACATAGGAATGCTACTTTGCGGTCTGGTAATAAGTACATTTTTTTATTAAAACCATACAGACAGTATGTCTTTATAAACAAATAAAATATTCAATATTAAATATATAACAAATTTTAAATAATACCTGTAGAATTATTCAAAATTTTTTATTAAAAAATAATTTGATAATTGCGACTTTGATTTTAAATAAAAAAAATTAAACCAACATAATATATTATATAGAAAACTAATAATAAATAAATTCGATGTGTTCAATTTTAACCAGTTAACTGTATATAATAATTATTTTAATCAGCCATTCTACGTTACTCGGCAATTTTTGTAGCGTCCGTAATAATCAAAAATTGTGAGTAAAAGCTATCGTAATTAAATTAAATACTTAGTATCGCAATAGTTACTATTGCAATAAACATGTTTGCAATATTGCAAACATGTTTATTATGCTTAAGCTTAATAATTACAGTATATTTACTCACAGTTTTTTATTATTGGGTCATTCCACGTTACTCGGGGATTTTTGTCCCGCCCGTCACAATTAAAAATTGTGAGTAAAAACTACACGTTATAAAATTTATTTTAAAATATTGTTTATTATGCTTTTAATAAGTTAAAAGCACAATAAAAATAATATTATAAAATATTAATTTAATAACTTGTGGTTTTTACTCACAATTTTTTATTGTGACGGGCGGGACAAAAATTACCGAGTAACGTGGAATGCCCCTATTACGGACGAAAATTGCCGAGTAACGTGGAATGGCTGTTTCTCTGTGTGCGGAGAAAAAGAAATTAAGCTCAGAAGCACGCCCTTATTTAGTGAGAAAACAGCGCGCTGTTGTATTTTATAAAGCAAAGGGGTTACTCCCTTACATTGTTTGTTCTTTTATTAGTATTGATAATAATAATGATATATTATACTACACATTCACATAATATTTTATTATGTATTGAACAATTTGTATTAATTTATTCCATTATAATAAATTAAATAGAGCATTTAAATAGTATTATTTATTTTACCCAAAATTTAAATACATTCTTGGCATTGGCACTGTCTAAACAAAATATTTTATTCGGCAATAATTATAATATATAATAAACAAATACAATTCTTATATAACAAAGTCTTAAAACAAATAAACAAAAAAAACGCCGCGATATGTACGTTTCAAACGTTTTATTAAGATCACAACACTTAAAAAAAGTACTGATTTTGTTGGCACTATACAATATGGTCACTTTTTATCGTCAAGCTTGGCTTTATCCAACGACGAAGTCACTAGCATAGGTTGGCCTTGTTGAGTATTCTGATTAGGAAATACTTTGTCAAGGTGTTTAAGCGATTCGCTCAGAAAGTTTTGAATAGCCGTCAGTGCTGCCACTATCGCAGGACTTCCAAATCCATGACTTATGAGCGAAAAGTGAGTAAGGTGTCTTTGAATAGAAGGATCCAATAGAATTTGGGGTCGTGTGTTGCATAAAGGCGAGCGATCTTGGTTAAGTAAGTCCATTAACTCCTTGGTTATTTGTTTGGTTGCCTGGAGTTGTTCCTTTCGCCTTGGTGTTTCACCATTTTGACGAAGAAAATATTCGGCTACCTAAAATAAAAGAAAACATATTTAATTAAGAATACCGAAATTGAATTATATGCGATATAATATTTTAAATTCCGTATAACACAAATCTGCACAATAAGCAACTAGTAAAATGGTTATACTTTTGCACAACCATGATTAATTGCATTGTTGCAATCAATAATTACGTAAGAAATAGTATATTACACTACAAGGGCCGAAAGTTGAATTTTCGGCCCTGCGCGTCATGATGCCCCAAGGCGAAGCAGAGCAAAAGTAAAAAATTATAATCTTATTTAATTCTAAATAGCCTATTGCAATATTATCTAAAAACGTAGGTAGTATTTTTCTTTCTCAGTCAGTTAGTTTTGTGAAATAAATTAGAGGTGTCAGGAACTGTAGTGATTAATATTGTGCACATTAATTATTGTTTTAAATTGAAAATAAGTGGATTATTGCTCTGCGCATCAATGATAGCTAATAAAATATTGTGTGCGACAATTGGTCAAAAGAGGATATTCCACTCGCGTGTTACCGCACTCTCACGCTCCAGGAATCCCCTCTTCTCCCACTAGTCGCACAATAACTATTAATAAGTGTAAGAAAAAAAACAATTTTTCATGTTTAGTTTCTAAAATGTATTTTTGTTTTATATTTAAGTATATACTTATAAATTCTTAAGCGCCAGGCAAAGAAAAACCTAAAAAATAGCTTTGTGTTTGGTTTGGATTTTTGTTGAAGTGTTATTAATATTAATTATTACCTGTATTAATGAGTAGGTATTAGGAAAAAATAAATTTTTCATGTTTAGTCTCCAAAATGTATTATATTTTTATATAATAAACAGTTTCTATGAAAATATTTTTTGCCTTTTTTGATCCATAAAAGAAGTCAAATATACGTCAATTTTAAACATCGCAGGTACGTTTTGCACTACGACTAAGATAAGGCACTATAATGACGTAATTATGATGTTACATATGCACGTTTCGTCTTTCAAAGACGTCAACACGTTATTAAAATGACTAAAATCCGTCGTCTTTGGGACGTCTTTCTGTTTGCTGGGATGTGATGTGGAATGACTTTTTAGCTTAATCTGTATGTCTTATGTGACTCAAGTCGAGTAATAAAGGAAGCGAAGTTGTCATTCTTAACTTTTCTCTTCAATACTGCCTAATTTTTTAGAATCAATTAAAACCTAAAAATCTATTTTTTGTAGTTAATGAGATTTTTTACATCATATAAATATGTTTAAAATTAAAAAGGCCTTTAACATAAAAAAATAACCAATAGGAGTCAGAAATAGTTGTCTTAACGCCAGCAAAACAATTTTATTATGTTAACCTAATAAAATTGTTTTGCTAAAATTTTACACATACCTGTCTCGCTGGAAACTCTGTTTCGCAAACGTATCCGAAATCCCTGGCAAGATGTATGGCTTCTCCTTCGACTAGCGAAGTTAATAAAGTTACATTGGCTGCCTTTCTGCGCCCTGCTGGTAAATTAAGTCCAATTTTTTCAAGCTTCTCGCGTAATATTCTTCCCCCGTTTTTGCTTTTAGCTCTGCGCAGCACACCTCCCAAGAGTGAAGCATTTAAGCATTCTGGGGGTGACAGCCGTCTCTGCACTTCGCCAACAGTAACTTTGTACTTTGAGGTAGAGGAGAGCAGTGATAACCGACCTGGCACCGAACAAAACACGTCACTAGGTGAAACCATTGCTCCACCTCCATGTTCTTTTCCTCCTTTAATACCTGAAGCAAAAATAACGTATTTCATAATTTCATAAACTCCCATAAACAAGAAGGTAAATTCATCCAAATCCTAAATTGTTGTGGTTTCATCAATTTTCAATGTATTATATACCTAATATGTCACCAAATCAAATTAAGATAATAAGCTGGATTCATTAAAATATTGTTTGTTATTTTTAATAAGGGGAAATATAGTGCACAGATGTCAACCACGCCTTTAAACAATCCAACAAAAAATGGGCTGTTTGACAATTACCCCCCATTAAGCAAATATCAAAGGGGGTTCAAAATTTAGTAGCGTGGAACCAACTGTGAACGGCCAGCCCACTTATGAAATACAAAATAATAATAACGAATTGTTACAAAAAATTTTAGGTTTTATCTTATTTTCCCATAGCTATGCATAGGTAAGTTTAATTCCTATTAAAGGCAAATCAAAAATTGTAAATTAATTATAAATAAAGAATAATTCTAAAGTAAAGTAAAAAATATTTATTATAATTAAAACCAAACTATTTTTAACCGCTGCTTTAAAATCTGACATTAACTTAAAAAAATTGATCTAAACTTAAAAAAATTGATCTAAACCATTATACCAATTGTTAATGCACTAGCTATAAAAAATTTAAGTTTAAGCAATTTGATTATACTAGTTTTACACTAGCGTCTACGTCCCAACTGGAACTTCGGTGCCCTGGCGCTATTGCCTGTCAATATGCAATTGTGGAAAATTTAAATATCCCGCCATTAAAAATTACTCTTTTAAATAAATTCTTTTAGCCAGAAAATAATATTAATTAAAATTAATATAATTAGGAAATTTATTATAAATCAATGATTGCTTTATTAAGCATAGGTATTAGGGTGTTTCAAAAAAATCGACTTTTTCTTTTTCTTCAAATGGTCAGCAAATTCTTTTAGAGGATGTCAAAACAAAGACCTCGTTAAAATTTGAGCTTTTAATTTGAAGATTTAGAGGTCGCGGATCGCAATTTTCTATTTCCCATTTAAATAACAGGAAATTTTTTTTTTAACTTTGGAATTTTATACGTCTATATCGAATCAACTTATGGCAAGGACCATCTTAGATTTTTATAGTAAATTTAACGCTCTATAAGAAATTTTTCTTATAATTTTTCTATAAATTGATTTCTTTCAGAGTTATTCTAGGCCAAAGTTTGATTTCCATCGAATTTTCTCGTTTTTTCAACTGCTAAACATCATGTAGTAAAAAAATCACATATTTATATCTGAAACATAGGAAGTGTTCGTAAAAAACAAAAAAACAAAAAAACGTCACTTTTTTCCAAAGCCTACTACAAAGTTTTAATGAAAATATGAGATGTGTATAATATGCAGAGTAATTTATATATAAATGCATTTTTCTCGAAAATGGTGCATCTGAGCAATTCAAATCAAGAGTACCTATTTTTCGTAAAAAACTATAAATTATCATAATTTCATAAAAAAAATTAAATTATTAACCCAGAAAAACTTTTCCCCCTCCAAATGTTACGCCTATGATTAAATTTTAACAGTTTTGATCGTAGATCTAGATTTAGCATGTCAAAATTACCAAAGTACCGAAAATTCATTTGTTTATGTTCAACCCTCTAGGAATAGTTTAAAAAAAAGTATCCTCTTAGGCTCCTATTCAGGGGGCCGTAGCTTCTTTAGGGAGCATTTTTTGATACATGTTTATTAAACAAAAAAAGTGTTATTTTTATACGAATAATGCACTGTTTAAGTTTGGCCCCCTAATTTCGGGACACCCGTATAATGATAATTGTACCATATATGTTAAAAAAACGCGAAAATTCGATGTAAATCAAACTTTGGCCTCGAATAACTCTGGAAGGAATCAATTTATAGAAAAATGATAGGAGACCTTTTTTGTAGAGCGTTAAATTTACTATAAAAATCTAAGATGATCCTTAACATAAGTTGATTCGATTCAGACGTATAAAATTTCAAAGTTAAAAAAAAAAATTTCCTATGTTATTTAAATGGGAAATAGAAAATTGCGATCCGCGACCTCTAAATCTTCAAATTAAATGCTCAAATTTTGACGAGGTCTTTGTGTTGACATCCTCTGAAAGAATTTGCCGACCATTTGAAGAAAAAGAAAAAGTCGATTTTTTTGAAACACCCTAATAGATTATAATATATTATAATATATTATATATATTATATACATAACAAATAAAAATATATTATATACATAACAAATAAAATAATATAATATAAATGTTAATATTTTTATTTAATAAATTTAAGTTTTTTTAATTAAATTAATTTAACCAAATATTTGGTGGCAGCTTGAACTTGACTATGATATAGTAAAATAATTAAATTCTATCATAAACCAATAATTAAATTATATAATAAACCAATTCAGCTTAATACCTACATTTAATTAATTAATTATAATTTTGTTTTCATTAAGTAATCTTTGGTAAAAGTAAAAAATAATAAGTAAAAACAACTGAACTATAAATTTATAAAAATTGTTATGTAGTAATAAAAACTACTAATGTAAAAAATAATATTTTAATAAATGTATAATTGTATTTTTATTTTACATTAATAAATTAATAGCAATAGTCTCTTGCTCTTTCTCATTAGGTTTCTGAAATAATCTTCTTAATTATTGGTTTATGATAAAATTTAATTATTTTTACTATATCATAGACAAGTTCAAGCTGCCACCAAATATTAGGTTAAATTAATTAAATAAAAATATCAACATTTATCTATTATATTTTTTATGTATATAATATAATATATAATATTATATATATTATATACCTATGCTTAATAAAAAACAATCATTGATTTATAATAAATTTCCTAATTATATTAATTTTAATTAATATTATTTTCTGGCTAAAAGAATCTGTAATTTTTAATGGCGAGATATTTAAATTTTCCACACAATTGCATATTGACAGGCAACAGCGCCAGGGCACCGAAGTTGCAGTTGGGACGTAGACGCTAGTATACTTTACAGCACCTACATACACACACACATACATTTGATTGTGATTTTATGAAAATATTGAAGAAAAGATAATTTTGGTATTTAGTTTAAAAGTCTTACCTATTTAGAAACACTTATATTTTTAATAGTCTTTTAAGTTAAAATAAAGTTTTATCAACACCCCTAATATCTAATAAAAAATGTGCAACTACTTACTTTTTAATAAAGGTAAATCTGTAATAAACCCTGTGTTATCATCTATTCCACCTTGTGCTTCCTCCACTGCTTGACCTAAAGCCTGGTGAAGGGATAAGGAATCATCGTGTCTTTGAGGTCCTACCCCATATTCTGGTCTCCCGCTACCTGCAGTTGTACTATAAGGGAAACTGGTACCATGACCCAATTGGCCCTTAAATAAAATAAAAATATATAAATTTAGTATGACAATAATTTATATGTTTAATTTTAATATGGCAGGTAATAACAATAGCAATAAACTTTTTTAATAAAACATTTTAATGTTGCCATATTTTTATGTTAGTAGATATTTATTTTCTGTTTTGGCAAGATTAATTTTATTGGGGAAACAAGTAATACAAAATCCTGACATATTTGTATAGTCTTGACATAGTTGTTACTTCAAGAAGGCAGAAAATATTTGACCTAGAATTCGGATAATTTTGTCCCAGAATTTAATCTTAACCAGATTATTCGTCTAACTCCCCGATTTACGCTACCCTTACACATATTTCCATTCCCTTCTATTTAAAGCAATAAAAAAAAATATTTTAGGTCATTAATTTAGTATAATATTAGGAAATAAAGACAATACATTATGTGGGAGAAATAATGAATTCCCTGATTGGTTATTTCTTTCTGAAGTTAGCTTTAAGTTAAAATTAGAAAAAAGTGAATAATATAAAATTGGCTTTAAATTTCTTGCGGTAGTTGAATAAAATATTGTGTGCGACTATTGGTTAAAAGATTTAGATAGATATTCCACTCGGGGAATCTCCTTTTTCTCCCACTAGTCGCAAAATATACAATCGTTACTAATTTTATATTTTTTTAATTTTAAACCTTAATATTAATTTAAATATTGTTCATGTTTGATTGGGTTTCTTTAGAATTAATGTAAATATTACTTACATAATTCTCTAAAACATGTTTAAGGAAGAAACTATTTCTAAATTTTAATGTAGGTAGGCACTGAATTTAATCTGCTAACAATTTCAGTTTTTTTAGCTGCGAGGTGTTTTTAGTCCTAATGAACAGCCATAGTAACGCCAAATAAAAAATTTAGGAAATTTTATTTTTTCCCTTAATTTAATGTTTACCTAACATTATAATGTTTAAATAAAATATTTACTTTATAATAAAGATACTTATAAACAAGAGTCGGAAGTTTTTGAAAGTTAAGAAATAGATACAGAGTGTCCCAAAAATGACACTCCATACCTACTACGCGATAGAGGGGGATATTTTAGACATAAACAAAATTTGTTCGGCAAGTAGTTTTTAGTAAAGAAGCAAGTTTTAAAAGGTTTGTTTCCCTTAGGCTGTTATGTTGCTTTTAGACGCTCAAGCAATTTTCGCAAATTGATTTTTGCATGCAAATTTGCGCAAATAAATAAGTCGTTGTATTCCCGTTAAAAAGTTAGGTTTTTGATGAAAAATATTAAAAATAGTAATGGAAATTAATGAAAAATATTGATGAATACTTCTACTTGCCACAGCTGCGGTTTTAACTTAAATTAAAGAGAAAAAAAACAAGAATATGAGCTAAACCCTAATTGATAAAAAGAAATTTGTTTTCTCACGTCAATTTAATAACTATAAATTAGACTAAACAAATAAATATAATATAATATAACCTTAAAAAGCACATGTGTTGTCGGCAAACTTGGGCAAACTGCTTGTACCATCGTTTACACGCTCATGCAACTACACCAGCCTCATGCAAATTATCTGACAAAATTTATTTTACTCAAGCCATACTTTTTAGCTTTTGCAAGTTTCATGCTTCTGTTTATACGTATAACGATTTACTTGTGCAAAGTGACTTGCACCAGCCAATTGGCGCAAATTGCATGAGCGCGCTTAATATCACACATCTATTGACGGTTGTAATGGAATCAAAATAAACTAGGATTCTGTAGTAAGATGAAATTAACATTGTTAACATGTATTTTTTGAAAGTTTTTGCACAGATTCCAAAGGGTTGTGTTAAACTCGAATTTATGGTTAAAAAAAATACCAAAAAGTGTCTTAAAAATCGAAGATATTTGAATCCCACTTTCATTATGGGCTTTTTGGTAGGATAAAGGTTATTATAAATTATTTTTAGACTTTGGAATTTAGAAAAAAAAGTTTCAGGTGCTTCTTTATGGACCCTAAGAAACAACCCATTTTAATATATAACATTAATTACATAACACCCTGTATATATATATATATATATATATATATATACATTTCAATAAGCTTATAGCTTATATATATATATATATATATAAATATAAGTAAATATAGCTCATTCCATGTATATTATACATATTAGGGTGCTTTTTTTTCACGACTATTTTTATTTTTTCGCTCCCAACTCAAAATCTTGTTGAGAATGTTCCCAAAAAAATTCCCTGAAAATTTGAGCCCTTAATATTAACTCAAAGTAATCTACCAAAGTATACAGATTTCCCTTTTAAAATACACGTAAACTTTGATTATTTTTTTTTTTAATATTTCAGCCGCATTTTATGCTACTGGATTGATTCAAAAAGGGATTTACTCGTAATCAAAAGTTCTACAAAAATGCTTTATGTGCCATAGCTGTAATCTGCACCTGTAGGATGGTACGGGTCACTAAATCTTATTTTAGTGAAAAATTCTCATATTTTTGAAGATATTTCAAAATTGACTGGATTCTTTAAAAAAATGTAAAGGACAAACTTGTAGAAAATTTAATTTTCTTTAAAAAAGGTTTTATCAGTTGAATCGCTAAGATTGATATTTGTTGAGATATAAAGTATTTACATTGACATTTTATGAAATTTTCAGGATTTTCGTACCAAACTTTTTATAAATGATGATTTTTAATTGTTTATCAGTATAATTACATGTAATTACGTTTTTTCTACAGTCGGATGATTAGAGAAAAATAAATAACTAAAACAATCAAGCATAATTATTAATAAAATAACATGTATGTAATACACCTCGTTATATGACAACGCGCTCGCCTGTTCGTTTCTTTCTCCTCTAAAATTATGATTATGATAAATTAGAATAATGTCCTTATAGATTAATTAAAGAGTGATCTATAATTACACTGGTTTACAGCCAAAATGTACATTCGATGCCACTTTTTTTAATGTATTTTGGACTACTTAAATCAAAATCACAATATTTACAATAAAATTTACCTTTTTGCTAAGAAAAAATACAAATCATCGAAATACACTTTTGCATAGAAAACAAGGTATTTACGAAATCTATGGATAAATACCAATGTTATGAAGTGGCAAAATTAAACTTTTTGTTTTAGTTTGGACTGTAAATATATTGTTATCTTCGTAAAAGTGCTCTATGTAACTCTATGTAATAATTCAAATATTTCAATGATTTTTATTTATTCTTAGACAAAAAGTAAATGTGCATTATTATCTTTGTCCAAAGAAGAAATTTCATTCAATATTTGAGCATTAAATAGATACTGATTGGACATTAAGAGAGTAAAATTTGTCGGCCATTCGATTATGTTTAATTTAACATCTTATGCAACCAGATTGGCCGTTTCTAACTCGAAATATGACCCAAATAGTAAAGCTAAAGCTAAAAAAATGTATTGTAATTTTCGAGTTAAGCATGCCAATATGCATTAGAAAAAAATTGTGGCACCGAATATCTTCCCTTTTCTCGGAGCGCCACTTATTATGCCTTTATATTTTAAAAGACAAAAAACAAATCAATTAAAGTTATCATACATTTAAAGAAAACAATAATATACAATTTAAAGCAATCACAGGTGCAACGTCAAATTATGGCAGGTTCCTAATTACGATTGATTTGTTTTCCTTTGTTTTCTTCTTACTTTTACAAAGTTTAAAAATGTTAGCACTTTATTTATTTCTGTAAAAAAAGTACAAGGGGTAAACGAATAAATGAATGTCACTAAGGTAATTTTCAGTTTCCAATTTTAATGTTTAAGCGCGAAAAAAATTAAAATTAATATGAACTTGGGTCCAAAATAGTAGTTTTGATATTACATTAGATTTTTTTTGTATTGGCATCAAATAAAGTAACAAATAGTGTAATTTAGAAATTGACGCCCATAACTTCTACAGCGGAATCGCCCTAGAACTACTTTTTAGAACAAAAATGATACTTTTTTAATACTTAAAATTAGCCCCTATCGCGTGATATGGAGTTAGTGTGCCATTTTCAGGAAAAAATGTATAACGAAAATGATTTTTTTTAACATAAAAGGTATCTGTGGACCCCAGTTAATTTTTTGAGTAGAGCTTTTATGCAATATTGTAAACCATATAGAGATGGACGATTTTTTAACTGTGAGTACATATAACGATTGTACTTAGACAAAAAAACGTGATCTACGATTTTTCACTTAAACTTTTAAGTAGGAAAAAAGCAAAAATGTTTATTGGAAACCATATTGAGTGATATGGTGTTAATGTGCCATTTTCGGGACAACCTGTATAACGAAAAATATTTTTTATTAAATAAAAGGTATCTGTAGACCACAGTTAATTTTTTAAGTAGAGTTTTTGAGCAATTTCGTAAACCACATAGAGATTGAGGATTTTTTAACATATACATATAACGATTGTACTTTTGATAAAAAAAAGTCATCTACGATTTTTTACGTAAACTTTTGAGTAGAAAAAAATCAAAAATGTTTATTGGAACAAATTAAAAACCATGGACTAAGACCACGGAAACTAACATCATATCCAGGGCCGGCGCAAGCAAACCTGCCGCCCTAGGCAAAAATCTATGCCATATTTTTTTATAATTTACATAAACTGCATAATCATATATTATATCACGAGAACTATGAATTTAATCGGGTAAACTAGGCTCAGTAGTTTTTTGTTTGGTTTTTGTTGGAAAATGTTGAATGCAAAATAATTTAATAAAATCACGAGACCGCGTAGCGGTCGAGGGGTTTTATTTTTAATTATTTTGCATGAAACTATTTTCCAAAAAAAAAAAATCGAATAAAAAACTTACTGAGCATAGTTTGACAGATTAAATTTATAGGTTGAGTGATATACGTCTAGATTATTTCTCGAATTAAAGGAAACTATTTGACCATTCATAAAACCTGACGTATGTGTCAAAGTTTATAAATATTTTTTTAAAGAAAATTCCATTAATTTAAGGTAGGTATGTAATAAGTAATAATTGATATTTCGTAAACTAGATAACTTATTTTTATTGTTTTTTAAAAAATGTTTGTTAAAACTTGTAAATAACACCATAAAATCGTAAACAAAAATCCAATATAGAGGCTAAAATTTAATCGCTGTTAAAAAGGTCTAGTGGTTTAATCGCTTATTTAAACGAAATTTATTCGAAAATTCAAGGTTTTGATTGGTTCATATTATATTGAGGGAAATAATCTTAGTAAAATATATTTTAGGACAAATCAGGGCTAGTAATGAAAAAATATAATAAAAGTTTTTTAGTTTCGAAAATATCAGTTAATTTAAATAAATAAATAAAGATGCGTGAAACTTAACAATTACTATATTAGTTACCTATTGTATTACAAATTTACATTTTATTTTTTTTTCGCTTTCAACTTGAAAATCAGATACAAGTTTAGTTAGACCAGTTTGAGAAATATATTTCTCTATTGATAAGGTTGCAAGTCCTACAAGTCTATATTGTTTTGTTGTCGATCTAATAGAATTTTAGTAATTTTTGTTTCGAAAAAGTACGATCGCCACCGGCTACCGACACAGGAAGCGTCAACAAAATTTGCAATACTGATATTAAATTGGGCAAAATCTCTTTAAGTTTGTGCTCACACAAAAAATTTAAAACTTTTTACGGTGTAGCCTTTGCGTCTAACATCACTTGCAGCTTATCACAGAGTTCCGTAGCATCAATATCTTTGGAATTATTATATTTTAAGATTTCTTTTAGTTTGAGACAATGATTTAAAATACTCTATTGTATCGTATTGTATAGGCTCATCCTCAGCCTCGTAGTGAAATTGCGTTTTCTTTTTTATTAAAAGGTTTCCAATTGAAATAACTCGGGAATATTTAATTCATCGCAAATTTCTTCAATAAAGAATATTTATACATAACCTCCGTGTAAATTCAATAAGAAGTGTTTAAATTTTTTATCATCTTAAATTCTCTTAACTAGTAGCTTGGTCGCAACCAATTTTTATTTATTTTTATATTTCAACCCAAATAATTTTTTCCGCTCCCTGATTTTGCAGCCCCCTGACTTTGCGGCCCTAGGTTTTTGCCTAGTTTGCCTATCATATCAAAACTTGAGAAAAGAATATCAGTGTAATTTAAAACTAACAGTTCCGTTCATATCTAGACTCTAGAGTCTAAAGCGAAAGCCTAGTTATTATTATTTCAAACACAACCTTCCAAAAAATTATTTTATTTTTTAAATTATCAATTGAAAATCTGCAAGATTTGCCAGTTAAGTAAAATCAGCAAGATTTGTTAGATAATCTGCAAAACCTTCCACAATGTTATTCTTAAACTTTTATTTAACACATACCACATGAGTATGATTTGGTTCTCCATCGCGGGGCCTGAGTCCTAGTTGGTTATAATGATGCAGTGTCGAAATGCCTCCATAGGGATCAGTGAGGTAGTCTAGGTGTTGTTGTGGTGGTGGACTGGGTGGGTGGTGAAACGGAGGTGGAAAGTAAGGCGGTTGAAAGTCAGGTTGAGGCAATTGATGCTGCATAGCGGCTGAAGCGTGGTGCAAACCGCCAGAGCCCCGGTGATGGGGGCCGGATCCACCGGCGCCGTATCCAGGACTGCTGCCACTGAGAGCCAACGACCCGTGACCACTTGCAGTAAGACGCTCCTAGAAAAAAAGTTATACATAAATTTTTGCCCCACTGTAATTTCCTCTTTTTATTGTTATATTTTTGGGTGAGGTTTTTATTATTATTATTTTTATATGTGTTTCTGAATTAAATTTACAATTGAAATATGTACATTATTGACTCTTTAGGTTTATGTAAATCTTTTAATAAAAAAAATACTTTTTGTTAAAAAAAACATTTTGAGAAAATCATTTAAATTGGTAGAGTAAAAAAAATATCAAGGGAAAAATTTATTTGGTCCCGTTTCTGATATTACTTTGGGACTAATAATTTGAAATATTATAAATTATTTTTTGCATAATTAAATGAAATTTCCATTAAATCTTCCAATGATTTATCCACTTTTACTTTTACTAATTATTACAAACTTAGTTAAAACAGTAATATACAGTACAGTATGGTAATTGTCTACATTTACCATTAAACAAGTTTTATTTTTTAATAAATTATCCAAAACATACAGGTAATAATCCTTTAGCAAGTTTATATTAACTAAACTAAAATCTACTTACACATTAATAAATATTTTGTAACAACGTTTGTTTTTAGTTAAAAAAGTTATCACTAATAATAATATTCCTTGAATGAACTTAATTTTCACAACTATATCAACAAACAAACTAAAAACTACTTAAACATTAAGAAGCGTTCATCTTCAAAAAAAGGGAGGATACCACTAAAGTTATGTTATTAATGTATGTAGGTACGTAGTATCGTGCGTCTGTGACTCCTGTAACTATGTAAATGACTGATCAGTCACTGATGGGGTGGCCGCAAGCTAAGAACACGTGTATGCGATTCTTGTCGGAATAAGCCGATTCCGGGGGAACTCCTCCGGAATAGCGGAGTTGGCCGTCAACAGCCAATCATAAAAATGTATTGCTGAGTAAATTAACGGTTTATAATTATTCGTTTAGACAAGTAGGGATCTTAAACCTTAAATCTTAAATCTTGCGATAATAAAAGATTAATAATTCTTGGTAAAAAAAGTTAATTTCATATTTAAATAAACGCAAAGAAATATATTAATAAAAAGAAGACAACTAAATTAATAAAATTAACTTTCCGGGTGAATTAATAACCAATATTCTTTAAATTTATTAAATATGTTAAAATTATAGTATATTGTGCGACTAGTGGGTAAAAGAGGAGATTCCTAGAACGTGAAATGTTCTGCACAAGCGTAGCGAGTGCGGTAACACGCTAGTGGAATCTCCTCTTTTGACCAAGAGTCGCACACAATATTTTATTTAACTACCACAAGGAATTTAAAGCCAATTTTTTTTAGATATTTTATCTAAAAGCTAAGTAAAATTTCGCCCACCGGTTAAGAAATTAAATGGATATTGAATAAAAAATACTAAGATTCAAAATAATAACATTAATAAAATTATTTAAAGAAAATTAATTGAATTACAGAATATATTATATACCTAACATCATATACCTACCTATAGGTAATTAATACTTATATGTATGTATATGTATACTATCCAATTCAATTTGGCTAATATGAAAACCAAAATTTCTAGTAACACAAAATAGCCAAGCTTTAGCTAGTTTGTAAACTAACCAACTAATTCTCTGGCTATTGCCCATTTTAGTTGGATTTTTTGCTCAATGGGGCGGGGGGGGCCCAATGGGGCGGGGTCGGTTGGTTTGTGTTGTTGAGTTTGGGTTGGTTTGGGTTTTTTTCTCTCATTTTTGACCATTTGACCAATGGGGCGGGGTCGGTAGGGTTGTGTTGTTGAGTTTTCTAACAAGGAAGCGTTAAAATTTTGCCTATGATTCATTTTAAAAACGTTAAAATGCACAAAACAAATCCGGTTAAGCCGGCAAAACGAAAAATAATGCCGTAACCTCACTTTTTTAATAAATTAGCCAGATCATTGGTTGGTTAGTTTACAAACTAGCTAAGGCTTGGCTATTTTGTGTTACTAGAAATTTTGGTTTTCATATTAGCTAAACTGAATTGGATAGTATACAAACTATCCAGCTATTTTAGTTTCTCTAATAATTTCAAGTAAATTAGCCAAGATCCTTGGTTATTTTGTAAACTAGCCGCTAATTTAGTTGAAAATATGTTTTCAATTAAAAGTGCGGACAGGTTGGCTAGTTTATAAACTATCCAGCTAGTTTATAAACTATCCAAGTTTGCACATTAGCCATAACATATATATACATATGTATATATTATTATATTATTTTAATTTGTATAGGTACTGGAAGGTTGGGATCTTTCTCATTTTGTGGGTTACGTATGTAAAACATATACTGAATGGCAAAATTGGTTACCCGGTGGTATTTGTGAATAATATTCCTGGCTTCGCCCTTTATACAAAGAATAGATAAATTTATATAAATGATTATTTCCCTCATTATAATATGAACCAATCAAAAGCCTTGAATTTTCGAATAAATTTCGTTTAAATAAGCGATTAAATCACTAGAACTATTTAACAGCGATTAAATTTTAGCTTCCATATTGGATTTTTGTTTAAGATTTTATGGTGTTATTTACAAGTTTTAACAAAGATTTTTTTAAAAACAATAAAAAATAAGTTATCTAGTTTACGAAATATCAATTATTACTTATTACATACCTTAAATTAATGGAATTTTCTTTAAAAAAATATTTATAAATTTTATGAATTGTCAAATAGTTTCCTTTAATTGGAGAAATAATCTAGACGTATAAATTTAATCTGTCAAACTATGCTCAGTAAGTTGTTTATTTGATTTTTCTTTTTGGAAAATAGTTTTATGCAAAATAATTAAAAATATATTAAATTATTTTGCATTCAACATTTTCCAACAAAAACCAAACAAAAAACTACTGAGCCTAGTTAAACCGATTACATTCATAGTTCTCGTGATATAATATATGATTAAAAAATTATGTACGAAACCACAAAATGGCGTAAATTTTAGTACTTATTTAGTATTTTAGTATAACTTTTAGTAGATGTCTACAAAAATTAGCTAGTGTTTACATTTACGTAAAAAATTAATCATATTAATATTTATACTTTTAGTATACTAAATGTAGGCATTTACTATAGTAAATGCCTACATTTACTGTTGGTTGGTTTGTGTGTTGGGTTCGCTTATTATTTTTTCAGAAATTGTCAAATTTTATGACTGAATTGAGAAAAATATGCTTTTTTATAGTAAACATAAAAAGTATGTTTGCCATTTAAAATAAAATGGATGCCATAGAAACAAAATAAATAAAGACAAACTAAAAAACTTAAAACATGCTTGGTAATAAACCAAATAACTTTTATACAAAACTTTTTTTTAACTTTTCAAATAAAAAAGTCAAATCCATTATTTGATACTTTTGTTCCACCCTGTATATATATATAGATGTGGACTATTTCAACTTATTAGACAAGCAGCGTTGCCGAGTGTTATAAACTTAAATGCTTATATGCTTAAGCATTGTCTGGTCGTTGAATTGTTATACGCCTAAAAACACTGTTTTGCAAACGATACAATTTAATTTGCAATATTGCACTGAAAAAAGTCAGTATTAATTTTTAAGTTGTAGGTGAATTTGAGGCCAACCTTTTATTATTTAAAACACTGTCTATAAAAGTTAAGAACCGTAATTAATTTAATGAAACATTCAATATTATTATAATAAGTGTTTCCTAACATTTAACTCATAGAGTATTTGGGTACATGAATTTAATGTAACCCTGCGTGTCTTTATTATTAAGACAATTTTCTTTAGGGTAAATATATAAACATTTATTTTATATTGGAAGTACTTGTTTCTTTATTGTTATGAATTCAGGGATTTCATTAAATAATCAAGCTATTATTGTTATAGGTTATATAGGGATAAAACTATAATGCACAATGAATTTATTTTAACGTTAGTATTCGTTGTTTACGTTCCTTGCAAGCATCAGAAAGAAATCATAACCTATAACAACAAGTTTATTAAGTTGGTATTGCGTCATTGGTACGAGAGCCTCCATGCAGATACTTTGTACGTTTTGTCGGTTTCATAGAACAGTTTTTTGTGTTTATGGTAGAGAACAAATGTCATGTAAGGAGCTACTGGAGGGTTTAGGTCTTGTGCACCTTATTCCCAAATTCGAAGGTAAGAGTTTAGACCTCATGTAAATTAATTTCAATTATTTGGTAGGTACCTATATTCATATTTTATAGATACCAAATAATATAAAAGTTAAATATTAAGTAGTTTACTGTGGGAAAGGTACATTTGTGATAGGTGACTCTTTGTTATTATTTAGAAGAAGCCATTACGCTTGAAGTGCTGCTAGTCCTCGACTCGCAAAGTGTTTGCCAACTTATTTCTAAATTAGGAGAGAGATTTGCAGTCATCAAAAAATTACAGAGTTACTAGATAAGCAGGAGCAATTAATGATCTTTTATTAGCATCAACAGGTAGTATTTTTGTTAACTGTTTTAAAGATGTAGTCAGAGTCGTTCGGCATCGGCCGTATGCGACAGTATTAAATTTCGGCCGATCACGGTGCTCTGACCACAGCCTAAGAGTATTTATTTAGTCCATTTTGTATTTTTATATTCCATAAAATAGGATATAATAAAATTGTTTAAAAATATTATATGCACATTTTATTTCTCATTAATCAAACAAAAAGTATGAAATTCAGGCTATACATTAGTATACATTAGTCAAAATAATTGTATAGTGGAAATGCAAACCGGTGCCAAATCAGCGGATTTTGAGATTTTGTTATTTATGTGGTCTGTACTTTTGTATCAATAAACATTTTTTTGTCTATAGACAAAAAAATGTATACTTAAAAAAAAGTATACTTAAAATTATTAAAATTATTCAAGTGCTAACATATAAATAAATACAATTTTGATAAAACAAAAAAAAATTAATACCCAAGTACATGTCTGCAGATCAAAACAAAATCTCGCAATCCGCTGATTTGGTACTTAGTTTTGCATTTTCACTCTAGAATTATGCCTTAACATTAAGGTCATCGTTATTACTGAAGTACATATTACCTAAAAATGCTGTTTGCTATCAGGCTCCAAGCATTAAATAATAAGACATTGTTTTAACAACAAATACATTTAATGTGTTTCAAAAATAAGCCTATTCTAGATGTTAAGGCAACCCGATGTTTACTTAAAGTAATGATGCAGTTAAAAATAAGTCAACTAACTTTCAGTATTTCAAATCCACCATGCCTTTATATCAAATGCACGTTTCTTAGGCCATATCCGAACCCGTAACTACTTTATCACAAATGCATAGCGTTTATATTTAATGCTAAGTTTTTTCAGTGTGATTGGTTAAAACTAACCAATCCCCCCCATAAAACCAGCCTGGTTATAAAGCCGCCTATAAAGATTAAAGAGGAAGTACGTTTTTAGATCCCCATCCAATAGAAAATAAAACGGAAATAATTCATTACATGCCATTAGGGTTTACAAATTAAAGTTAATGCGTAGACAATTTTTGAATATTAAACATATTTTTTGAGTTTTATTAAAATAATAGTGTATTATGTATCAAGTTTAATAAACGCCATTTTAGTCACAAATTTTAATTAGCCTAACAACGGGAATTAACTCTTTATTTACGTTGTTAGGCATCAGTTAACGGGCCGATTTCAATATTTAATGTGATTTGAACCAATTGCGTTTTAAATTGGGAGAAGGCGACTATAATAACATTTAAAATTGATAAAAAGTAAGCTTAACCATAACAGATGGAACATTCTATGGTAACTCGCGTTACAATCAGATATATTATTTTGCAGTAAAACGACAATACTTAATTCTAAAAGTTTAACCAACATCAACAATTTTATTTAAAAACTTGTACTGTTTGTAAACAATTAAATTAATATCATAAAAGACAAAATTCTTTTAGATTGTTATTTTTAGAAAATAAAATTCACCAGTCACTCGCGTTACATCCTGAGGACATACGATTTACCTTTCTATAAACTTTTTATTATTTCTGCGTACTTAACAATAAAACTACTCATAAACAACAAAAAGTGGCAACTCGCGTTACATTACGCTTTTCACATAGCAATGTTTTATGAATTATTTTATTATGAATTATGAATTATAAAAGTATAGGACCAAGTTATGACGCTTGCCAAATTGACAGTTCTTTAATTTATTTATATAAAAAATAAATAAAGTAAAGTCGTTGCCTAAAAAACAAGAGCACAGCCTACCTATAGGTAGTATAGTATACTATAGTATATATACCATATACATTAATTTGTGATTTTCCTCATCATGTCCGCATTTTATGGAAGGTACCGTAGGTCAAATCTTATTTTTTATTTTTGAAAATCATTTATTTATCTATTTCTTGGAGTATATAAAGTATAGGATTACACTCGAGATTATGCGCATTATCTTTCGTATAATAATTTACTATTTTCTATGACAAATACGTAATATTATCTAAAGAATAATTGAAATTAAATATTTGTATGTATAAACTCTATACTATACTATAGAGCGACATCTATACAAAAAGAGTAATTATTAGTGTTAGAATTTCTAACTTGGGAATGTGTATTACCTGCGGTTAAAATGGCCGCATTTATCAAATTTGTCTGTAAAAATCAAAATTTATTCCTTGAAAATTTGAAAATGAGTATGAGTATAACCAGCCCCATTTCATCACTCCCGGACCCCGTACAGGCCTATGTTTACTTACGCCGATTTTTGTTCGCCCCCAGCAACTGCGCGGCTTCACCCGTGTTTGCTGGGTGCGAATGTCCATTGCGTTCCGTACTGTCCCCTATTTGGGGCTCGAGAGCGACATGCGAATGGTTTTAATAGCCATTCTCGGGTTTGCCGAGCCGATACTATACGCTCAGTAGGGTATAAAGGAGGAGGGACGGGAGGGTGTTGGTTTTTGGGGGACAATTACGCCGACTTAAAACTAAGTACGACGCGGAATCCCCCTAGACCAGTCGATTAGTATTACTCCAAACATTTGGGATTACTATTTGGAGTTTGGGAGTTGTTATTTCGCTGCAGGGGTGTAGTTTCCTAGTCGAGGTCTTCGTCTTGTTCGTTATTGTCATTGTCCGTGTCCTGGTCAGATAGTTCCTGCACTTGGTAAAATGTGTTGTTTTTTTTTATTTTATTTTATTTTATTATTGTTGCTTAGTTGCTCCCAACTGGTCTTGTTAATTTGTGAGAAGTGCATGTTTTGTGCTAACGTATTTTTTTACTTTTAGTGTCTAATGTGTTTACATAATCCATGGAGTTTAATTAGAGTGCTTTTTTTTCTTTGTTTATGTTTTCTTAATTTATGAGTGTTATTTATGTTCTAAGTGTCAAATTTGTTTGGTCTCGATTTGTTAGTCAGCTTTATTATGGCCCCGATACGCTGGTTGGGAAGATTGTTTTTTTTGTTAGTATTGACTTTCTAATGTATTTATTGTTGCCGATATTTATTGTTTTTTGTAGGGATTAGGCAATTTGCAAATTATGTGTTAGGTCATGCAGATGAGTTTTTTTGCAGGTGGCCTATTCCTCCCTTGTTTGACCTCTTTTGTTTGGCCAGTAAAAATCGTCCTGTTGACAGGTGGTGCGACCGCTCAGACGCTGACACTTGTCACTTAACTCTTTCTTGTCACTTAACACTTAACTCTTTTGACTGTTTTACTGTATTGTTTGCACTTGTCCCTTCAATCTTCCTTATCACTTGGCACTTAACACATTCTTGACCGTAGAGTAGTCTGTACTCACTGTAATTGTTACACTATAATTGTTTGCACTATAAGGGATCATTTGTTGGTTATGGTTTTCACGTTTTACGTTTTAAGCTTTGACTCAGCTAACAAGCGACCTACCCAGTCAAGAGCTGGGACGAGACTGATTCCTTGAAAATTTGAAAATGAACAAAAAACCGTTTTAATCTGATAAAGAAACAGTTTTTCACAGTGAAAGTAAAAAGAATGTTATATGAATACTCCACTCGAAATTTGTAATGCTTCATCCGTCAAAACTAGTTTAATGCCGGCGAAATCAAAAGGTCAGTACAAACAGATAAACTTTTTAAATATTGGCTTCAATAAGTACTTTTTTAATTTTGTATTAATATAATTAAGTAATTTCTACATTTAATAATATTTCAGAAGGTCACTTTATTTTCACGATTGTATAACATTTGACTGCCAACTAACTTAAAGGTAACTTCAACCTATGACTAAAACACTATGAAGAGACAGCTTGTCAGTGTGTATTTAAAATATTACTAAGTGTCATAAAAACATATAAGATAATGGGCGTTTTGTGCTCAGGTTAAAGTTTGAACATTTGATCTAACAATTTTATTTGTTTAACGATACATAAAACGTATAATAACAATTAATAAAACTATAAAGTGAGATTAGATAGCATCCATCTTTCTGAATAGTTTTCATTCAACCTTTCAAAATGGGCGGGGGAACCGTCCGGTTTTTTATCGAACAAATCGAAAAGATAATTGGTCAAGAAGTTCAATTAAGCTGTGGCGGTAGAAAGAATGGACTGATATGATAAGCTAGCCTCATTTGTCCAAAGAATTTTTTGTAAAATTTCTGGATTTTTACAAAATCACCTACAGCTGTATTCTTGAAACAAGCAAGTGAATATTTTCATGCATTATCGGACGAATCCACTTCTACTACTGATTTGTAGTAGAATACAAGATTTCCGAGAGAAAATTTGACATTTTGCGAATGTTAGTAAAATACCTAACCTAATTTATTTATGGTTTATTTTGTGGTATTAGTATTAGCATAGAAATAATACTAGTATTATTTCTATGAGTATTAGTGTTTATGCTTATGTTCTGTATGTTTTCAAGGGATTTATTACAATAGATCCGCACAATTTAAATCTAGCGTTTAATATTATCAGAGACTTGCAATATGCTGAAGAACAAGCAGATGAACCCAACCGGGAAAATTCATTTTTGTTATCAGAAATAAAATTTATGAGATATTTTAGAACTAATAAGTCCTTAACTAAGGAAATTATAGATCTTGTAACTATTTATTGTTATAGCAAGTTCCTGCCATAATGCCTGTGCCTATTTGTTTGTCAATTCTGCAAAATTGCCACTTAAAAGTTGAGGGTGGCTTTTTAAGAAATCTAGTAACATTTCTTTTTGTCTTGGAGTAACGGACACTTTTCGTTCCATTTTGACTAGTAATAATTAATACACAAAAACTCTTTGAATTTGCAACAAAAACTATTTACATCTAGGTTATTAATCACATTTCAAATGTGACATTAGTCAACTTAACTTACGCGGGAAATTTAAATTACTTTCATTTGATTGGGCAAATACAGTATATAAATATGGCAACATGCTTCTCACGGTAATCGGTCGAGAATACGACTTTGGCATACTGAGAGAAATTTTCGGGGATGTGAATGTTCGTTCTATTATAGGGAGAGCTCTCCGGCGGATCCAGGGAGCAGATTCTGCACAGGCTGTAAATTGTATGGCCTTTTATTATTTTTATAGAGGGTTATTGTTAAATGTTCTTAGTATTTCATTTTCATGATTATTTCTTCTCCCAGGTCGCACTGAATCTCGCATATGTTTTAAACCATATTCTCTAAAATGGCAATGGATATTTAAAAAAACCTGAGAACTTGGTTGCCTTTGGGCTGGATGCATTCTTTGGTATTTTTTACGACAACCGCTGCATTTTCATTTCAAAATCCATAAATGAGTGCATGCCTGTACAATCAGCATTGTTAAACCGAAGTATTTTTAAACAAGCACAATAATTTAGTAAACAATTTACCAAACTGTCAAAATTTTATTATTAATTAATTAAAAGGTAACTTGATCGTACCATCTATTTATCCGATTGCAAGTTCCGGGCCTACTTAATTTTTTTAAATTCAGACCAGATTATGTTTTTAAACCTATAAACATAAATATCTCCTAGAGGAAGCCTCAAGCTTTCAAGAGCAACTTTTTCTTCCAAATTAAACATAGCATTACCTTTATAATCACTATTAAAGTGAAACTTCCGGAGATGGTAGAAATCGAGTTTTAGAGTTGTTAACAATTATTGTTATTAGCCATGGCAGATGACAATAATAACAGATGCCATAGCCCATTTCCTTTCGTATTTTTGTTTTATATTTTTTGTGACAATTTTTCGGACTCGCACCTCGCTAAAAAAAGTCTACCAAAGCGTTTCAAATTTTTCGTGATTTTTGGGATAAATAAGTTTCAATGTAAAATAAACAACTTACTTTCTAAAAATGAATAACGTCAAAAATAACTACTTACAACAGTTATTAGTGGCTGCTTTTTCACTTATACCATGGTAAACCATGGGATACCATGGTATCCTCAACATTAAACAGCCAATTCCATGTAAAATTGTCCCCTGAACTCGAAAATACTGTCAAAGATTATAATAGTGGAGCAGTTTTTGAGATATAGTTAATTCCAAATTATATGAAAAATTGACTATATCTCAAAAACTGTATAACTTTTGAAGACATTTTCAGATTTCGAGGACAATTTTACATGGAAATTGACTGCTAAATTTTTGGGATACAAATTGCTATTGACGAGAATTATTGGTGGCTGATTTTTCGCTATGACAATTAGTCATTTTTGTCTAATTAATTTTTAAGAGAGTATTTTCTATAGGGTCTCGTTAATAAGTACTTTTATTTATGACATTTTTTTTTATTGCTCATAAACTAAGGAGTTAAACACGTAAGTATATAGGTATCCTGTTTTTTTCGCGGTAGAATTTCTAATAAGTATTGTACGAGGGTTGCCTTTTATATTTCGGGAATGGCCGAACCTGCTGATGTTATCGGACAACAGATGTGTGTATCTTTAAGTTCGACCTTTTAGACGGTGTTCTTACTTAACACGTTTTGACGTGCGGGCGCAATTAGTATTATTAACAGTCACTTGAAAAATTAATGTCGGCCAAAAAAATGGAATTGACCCGTGAACATTTTCGTGCTATAATTTTTACAACTTTACCGTGGATTATCCCAACAATAATGCATCGATGAACTTAATTTGACTTTTGGCGACAAAGTGCCATAAAAAACAAGTGAATATCGGTGGTGTACCGAATTTAATCGTGGCCGTGGTTCGCTCACCGACGAATTTCGTGAAGGTCGTCCAAAATCACTCGTTCTTGCAAAAAACATTGATGCTGTGCGTGAACTGGTAATGCAAGATCATCATGTGACATATCGTGAGATTGGGTCATCCTTGGGAATTAGTGGGACCAGCATACATTCAATATTAAATGAACATTTGGCATTCAGAAAAAATTGTTACCGTTGGATCCCACATAATTTGAGAATCGATCAAAAAAGGTCTCGGGTCTAGTGGTCAAAAGAAATGCTTAAAAAATACGATGGAGGTGCTTCAAAACATGTTCATGACATTGTAACAGGTGACGAATCATGGATCTAAGCGTATGAACCTGAAAGTAAACAGCAGTCGACTGTGTGGGTCTTTAGAAGCGGTTGATGCGTTCAAAATGCATGTTTTGGAGGTGCCTCAATCGGAGTGAAAAAAATGCTTCGAAAATTGGTTCAAGTGCATGCAAAAGTGTGTCGATCTTCATGGAGAATATTTTAAAAAACAATAAAGCCATGTACGATGATTAATTGTTGTTTGTTTTCTCTATTCCCGAAATATAAAAGGCAACCCTCGTATATATTTTATTTTAGCATCACATTGAATTATTATTATTACATTGAATTAAAAATTCTAAAAAACTAATTTATTAAAATAAAAAGTAAACCACCACAATACTTATTTTATTTTATGGAAGTTTAACCTAAATTTTATAATATCAAAATTATTCTGCAATAAAATTATTAATTTGTATGGTCATAATACATATTATTAAATATTTTGATCTTATTCATCTTATCATTATTTATGATAAAATAAGATCACTGTTGGTTAGGGGAATAATAATAATATAATAACGTTAAAATATTTTCTAATACCTATAAGAATAATATAATTGTACCGGAATTGATTCAAATGTTTTCGATGTTCAGTGTAAGGGGGACAAAAGGCTGGAGGCTGCAGGTCGCCCGAAGCATTGTGGAATGCCGTCAGGTAAGTACACGCCCAGGTCCCCCGAGGGGGGTTCTTCTTGTGTTTGCGGTCGTACTGGGTCCCCCTCCAAACGCTTAGCGTACGTATGTAGGTATGTCTTTCAACACCGGTAAATAGTACTTATACCGACTTATATATATACAAAATGCTGAAGATTAAAAAAAATTGTTTATATTTTATATAAACTTTTGCAAAAACAGCCTTTGCTACTGTCAAACCTTAGTATTTAAAGGATTTCTGAATATTAAAAAGTTCCAGCAGTTATTTAAAACGGTTTTAAATAAATCTTTATCATATGCATATTAGTGTGATTCAAAAAATATACTATTCTTTTTTTTTGACTTATGATATTAAAAAATCGGTCACTGGACACCTCAAAAGAAGCCTATCTACGTATAAGCTCTTACTATTAAGATCCTCCTCATTGCAATAAAAAACATGTTGTATCTCGCTAACAAATGAATATAAAGCTAAACCCAATACATTTAATAGGGAATTAAATGCTTCACAAAAAAGGTATTTTATGTTTTTTTCGTTAACCTATCCATTTAAAAGACAGAATAATTTTGGGGATTTTGAAATGAGTAGTAAATATTTTTGTTGGAATTTAACTTATCTCCAAAAAAATTTTCTTTTGTTTTTTTTCGATAAATGTAAGCGGTTCAAAGATAATAGCGCGCGCGGAATAATAAGTATACCGCGGAACTTTTCCAGCGATGACGTCAAAATGTTAACAAATATCAGAGTTAAAAAAGTAAACACTTATCTTTATACATGTGCAAAAAATAACTATAATATCACAATATAATCATTTTTATGTAATCGCTGGAAAACTTCCGCGCTATAATAATAAGTTTTGTTTAAATATAAAGTATATTCCGTATGGTCTAGTGGTTAGGATACCAACCTCTTAATATGACAAGGGTTTTTAAAACTTTTCCTCTGAATAGTTCATTGGTATAAATGTTGTAATGTAATTATTTATATGACAAATACATGTTTTAAATGTCTCACATCCGAGAGGCTTAGATACCAGAATACTTTTTAAAAAATGAATATTTTGAAATAAAATTTTAGAATAAAATGTAAAATAGTTAATAGCCTATTCTAATTATTGAGAACTCAAGTTATTAAAGATATTTTAAAAATCGACAAGTAAAATTAATATTATTTACGATCATGTTAAATAAGTTGAACTTTAGTTGCGATACATACATACATGTATTAAAAAAACTAAGAAAACCTTTTTTGTATTTACAAGTGCTTCTGCAGTGGCAATAGGGTGGCACGACGGGCAAAATGCCAGGGGCCCTCGGTTGGTGGGGGCCGCCGGGCCGAGAGGGCTGCGAGCACAGGAGGATCCTAACATTTATTATTACAAATTTTGGTAAAATTTATTAGTATTGTATTCAATTCTTTTAAGTTACCCACTAAAATACATACACAAATTAAAAAAATAGGAATAAAGATTTGAACGCATTTGTAAGCAAAAAAAATCGCCCAGTTTTAGAACACATCTGGTACGGTGCGTAGTATTAAAGTCCCCCCCACATGTAGACTTGGCGCTGTATTGCAACTTAAGCCGGGTCTAAAATTGTCGCAGGGGTCCGATCGCAGAACATAAGCCTGCGCAAACCACCCCGCGACGTGGCAAAGGAACAAGGTTCTTTTGTCAGCTGGGTGCTTTGCGCAAGCCTATGTTCTGCGATCTGCGACCTGCGACAATTGTAGATCCGGCTTTAGCTATTCTATCTATCGAACATGGCCCAAAATTTAAAGTTTGACGTTTTCAACCCTTGCTGACCAGAAAGCCCGAAAAAATAAATTTTAATTAAAAAAATTTAAAATAAAAATTGTTATTTTAATCCAATGCGCTCTACTTTAAATATCTAAGTTACTGGAAAATCAACGAAAAATACGCATAAAAATAATTATTATGATAGCGTTTGTAAATACGTAGGTACTTTACGTAGTGATTAACATATTAAAAAGACACTACATCGCACATACAGGTATTTGCACGATCTGGGCGGCCAAAATTATTTGTATGCTTAAATGGTATCTTAACCATGCCAATAGATGAATTAACTTGTTTTTAACAAAAAAAAAATACTAATTTACAATACTTTTACTAAACGGCACAATGGAGTATTAAGAAAAATATGCTTAGTCAGATTCTTAGAATAATTGTAATTGTAATAAGTGTAATTATTACACTTTACATTTTCCTACACAAACAACACAGTACAATTAACCCAACGTAATAAGCATTTAGCATTTTTGTAATTAACTTAGTTAATTTCGTCATCGCTATCTGATGAATTATAGCTCGTGTATTGATCTTCAGATATGAACATTGATATTGCTTCTGGCAAACGTGTTAGCTTTTCTTTTCTATATTGTTCTCATGCTTCTCAACATAGGATCTGAACTAAGTAAAAGGCGATTGAATTTGTCCCTATTGCAGTTTTCTCGAAAAAATGTTCTTGCAAAGTTTTGTCGATAACTCCTGAAATAGTCATTACGAGCTTCAGCTGCCTCCTCTGAAAGCTGACCAATAGATAACAATGCTTTTTCAATATATTACTGCCCCATGAACTAAAATCTTGTGTAATGGTAGAGTCATAGGATGCCATGGGTACAGGTTAACATATACGTTAACGTACCTTCACATGAGAATAGTTGATCCTTTAGACAGTTTAGTTTAGCATCAATATAAGACACATCCGCGCTCTCCATGCCATAAAACAAGTGTTTTCGAGTTACTATTCTTACTTCCGAAACACCTGGTACACCAAAGACACACATACACTTTGAAAAATGGCAAAAATAAAAAAAAAATAATATTATTTATAATAAAAATAATATTATTTATTTTTTCGATTTTTTGTCCAAAATCTTTGAAGTATCAAAAAAACAAGTTATCCGGAATTTTCCGGGCAATCTTTTGGTGTTATTTATTAAAAGAAAGGGTAAATATTACATAAAAATTAAAACCATAGCTTGATCTAGCTTGATATCATAACAAATACCTTCGTGAAAGAAAAAAATCATTAAAACTAGACTAAGAAAAAGAGTTCACTTTCAATAATTAAAAATTTCTATTTAAATAAGTTATTTATATTTATTATATGATAATTTGTAAGTTTATTACCAGGTGTATTAGGATCCATCAATTTTAACTTGTTAGATTAACTTGCGGTGCAAATATTCACATAAAAAACAGGTTGTCTTATAGGCACGCTAAAAATTGATATGTACTCTAGGTTAGACATTTAAATTCAGACTAATCCTACGTACGTGGGGTGCGCGGGAAAAGGGAGTAAGCTGTTGGATACGGTTCTCAGAAGCGTCGTCCAACGCAGGTTGTCTGTTTTAACGATGTCATTCAAACTTTGATAACAGGCATTTTGGCCGCCCAGATCTTAGAAATACCTGTATGTGCATCGTTGGTTAAGCTTCTTTACATTAAGAGAGGGTCCCATCCGATAAATATGCCACGGGCCTCAACGGGTATAGTTACGCCACTGTGCCTCTGCATGAAACAACGCTTAAAACGATTTTTAATATGTATAAACAGCACAAACCAAAAGCACAAGAATTCTACACAACATAAAAATGGCCGCCGTTAGAGTCTGTGCAGTTGGTTGCCTAACTTGCCTAACGTGATTGACGTGAATGACATGAACAGACTTTGTTGTGTGGATTGTGGTATTCATTAAAAAAGCCTACAAGAATTAGAATAAGAGAAAATTGTGTATTATTGCTTAAAACCGACCTAAGCTTAATTTTCATGTATCCGTTTGTCCGTTAGTTCGATCATCGAGGAGCGCTTTTATTGGTCCAATTATAATTCGAAAATTATGACATTTTATCGGTCCGTACGTCTGACGGAGAAAGTTAAAATAATTTTAACTCATCTGTCACTACACATCTGTTTTTGACGCCTAATGTTATTTTAAAATAATTTATTTTCAAATCTTTTTAATATTTTTTTAATAATATTGTAAAACGGAAATATTACGTTCGTTATGTGAATAAGGTTCTACTGTTATGTTTTTATTTAATAAGAATAACTGAAACAAAGAAAATACAAACAAAAAACATTAAAACCAGAACTAAAAGAACCTGCTTTTTTAAAACTATACATTTTAATGTATATTAAGGCTAATATATTCTTTTTATAACTGAAACAAAGAAAATACAAACAAAAAATATTAAAACCAGAACTAAAAGGACCTGCTTTTTTAAAACTATACATTTTAATGTATATTAAGGCTAATATATTCTTTTTATATGATATATTTACCTCCCTTAATTTATTAGGCAGCTAACTGTTAAAGTTACAATTGTTGACATAATTGTAACTATGACAATTAAGCATTAGGTAAATTTAGTAAAGTGAAAATACAGAGTCGTAATAATAATTACTGACCCTTAATTTCTTATTGTCGAAAAATTAATCCGTCATTAACGTCATTAAAAAACGGATGCATGAAAATTAGAACATTTTTTGTCGGACGATTTTATTGAAAAACGGACAAACGGATACATGAAAATTAAGCATTAAAATAATTATTATAGGTTATAAACAATACAAAGCATTGACGTCGGAGGTTAAATAAATAAAATTATTAAAATTATTTTTCTTATTTATACATATTACCTACGCGCTCCGAGAAATGGGGCCTAAGCACAGACCTGTGGTCTGTGGGCCCAAGCTTCCCAGCCATAATTATCTGAAGTAAGAAATAATTTTCCTTAAACATTTTGCATTTCTTTTTTCTCTAAAATAGAATAATTAAAGACTGCTCTTTCAATATGTGAAGTCGGATATAAAAAATAGAAATACAAAATTAAACAGAGACTGAAATTCTTACTTTACCTTTTGTTTTTTTTTTGTTTATTTTTATTATCAATAAATATAATTATTTTGATTTCATTTTGGTTACATGTTTGGGTATATATTTTATCTAATTTAAATATAATGTACTTTCCATTAATAAATATTAAAAATAAAAAATATAATTATTATGTCAAAAATACCTTTATTTAATAGATATACATAGGTACCTATAGCTGGAAGTTATTTTCAATACGCTTACAAAACTTGCTCAGGATGCAAAACTGTAAATTTTATTTAATAAATCCCCGACGTCAATTTAATAACCTATAATAATTATTGCAATAACTTAAATGAGGTTTTAAGCAATAATAATATTATGGTGAAACTTTTCTTTCATTGTAATTTTTGTACGCTTTTTTTTGTGAATACAACTGTACAACGCATGTAGGCACACCCATAAGCGATGATCAATTCTCATAAGTAAAGTAAAGATAATATTTAGATTAGTAATTAAGAAAAGTAATTATTGACAAGATTTAGTAACAATAATTGATTGTTAATAAATCTTCTTTCTTAGTTGAAAATATATTAATCATTTTACTAGCATATACAGTTTTAGATTAAGATTTCAGTATACGGTGCAGAGAATGATAATAATGTGTTACCAAACTGTTTCTTTAATACAATATCTGCGGTGTTGGTTTTTGTTTAGATTTTAGAATTTAGAATTAAAGTTAAGCTTATGTCCACATGTTTAGGTAGGTATGCGTTTTTTTATTTCCATTTACTTGAAACTTACGTATATTTATAAAATAACATGCCATACATACATTTAGACTACAAATTATGGCACGCCGTTTTACTATCTAATATACCTGGAACAAGGCATTGCATTTATTCAATAAATAGCAATAGGGCGTCGCGGCAAATTACTATTTAATAAATTACGTTCCTAATAAAAACATAAAACTTGTTTCTGTAAAGAAATAATAATTGCTGTACATGTACATATTATTATATTATATATAACTTATAGTATACTGTTATAAATAAATATTACAAAGCAGAAATGAAGTTCGAGATTATGTATTATTTTAAAACACAAACCCTGAAATAATTTTAACTGCATTAATTATATCGAGAAATTAAAGCATTATTCGTTTACTTCTTGTATACAATGTAATAATTGTGGTACGCCTGTTGCAAGAAATAAAATCCTTAGTTGTTAGTTTCTTACCAAACTCAATTATAGGCTCGTTCCAACCTCGTGATTTAATTGGTTGCGACGTTGCCAGATTCCTTTTCAGTCTTAAGTCTGAAGAAAAATATATAAAGATAATTGTTGCATTTGATACAAGTTGGAACGGTTTTTATCAGACCGCCTCGGTAACCGGCGCTGGCTACTTTGAAAACAGCCGGCGTTTTTTATTTTATTTTTTATTTTACGAACAGTTTTAAAATTTGCAAGCAAATGTACAAGTAGAGGAATACTGCAAAAGTTATTTCAATGTTTTAATGTTTTAAAACGCTGACCGTTTAGAACGGTCCGTTTGGCGACGTTGGAACAAACCATATGACAATTAGATTTGTTACCAACCAACGTCATGCAAAACGAAAATCACTAACGGTCAAATCTATAAACCACTATCTAGGGATTTTATTTATTGCAACTCACGGGTACCACAATTTTACATTGCATGCAGTGCTTTAAATCGCCAATGCTATTAAAACTGCAAACACAATTTCAATGTTTGAGTATTTGAAAATATTAATTACAAATTATTATCTACATTATTTTAAATGCATTGCACACTTTATTTCATTAAAATACTGTAAACGGTTTTAATTTTAAATATTAATATTATACCCAACGCGTTGCAACGTGCTAAAAAATTATGTATTACGATAATTAGTACAATCCCTGTCAATTTTCGTCTAATTACAACAGGGGCCCTTGCACCTACATTAGATAGTAAAACGGCGCGCCGTGCCATAACAAATTCGCGGCGTGCCATAACCAATTCGCCTAATAGCTATTATTATAATAATAGCACAATATATCTGCTTATAACGAACCGCAAAAGCAAAAATTATAAATTATAACGAAAAGCAAAAGCACCATTATGTAGGTTTTTATAAAAAAACTATAGTTTTAAATATTATTCTAAAAATGCTGCTCTTAAAACATACTACCTAAAGTAAAGAAGTAAAAAAAATATTCAGAAACGCTGACAGAAACAACATACATTTCAAAACATTTCAAAAAATGAGTAATAATAGTATATTATCTACGCCAGTGAGATAAGAACTTCTTATCCCACTCATTTTGAGTGAGATAAGAAGTTCATTAACATACGCGTTTTTCTCTGCTTTTAACCAATCAAATAAAAAAGTCAAAATGACAAAATGTCAAAATAACCCTAAATTAAGTCTTAGACAAAAATAATTACCGTTTATTTTGTCATTTAGAGGCGTATACGCCTATAGATAAAAATTTGTACAATATACGTGTGATAACGCTTTATTAACGTACTTTTGCGATTGCCCAACTCGTGCTAAGCACTCGTTGGGCAAATTTCGCATGCGTACGTTAATAAAGCTCTTATCCCACTTATATCGTAAATAACTATTAAAGAACTAATGTCATAAGACGTAATTTTATACCTTATATTTAATTTGGTCGAATTTTACTTTAGATAGTTGGTATCACAGTCATTAGTTTGACAGTTAATGTCAAAATCGATTCGCCATGCCGTCCTTAATTTACTTATTTACAATAAGCGGCTGATATTGTTAAAGAAGAAAAAAAGGATTTTCTTTGGTGTTAAACAAAATTTATTACCAGAAAAGTCTTGTAAGTTTTAGAAAAATCATAAAAATATTATAACCAATATGCAAAATATTATTTTACTAGTATGCTGTTTAAAATATAGCCTATAAAATCAAAATTTTGGGTGGGGTAAGTATCTCATTACAGCACAATAGCGGTTTTATAATGAAGTCATTATAAACGCAAAATAGATAAATATGTAAAAAAAAATTAAAGTTATATTATATATTTATGTAAGTATATCTTATATGTAGGGTTGTGAAATTGACCGGTCAAATTGTTTTTGGTCAATTGACCGATAAATTGACCAAAATTAAATTAAATAAAATATCAAAATAAATATCACTGTGATTTATTTGTATACAAACGTTTCTAAAGATGGACATAACTTTTATAATAAAAAAAAATTGTTAACGTATTTTAATTAAGTACCTATTTATTAAGTATACTTAATAAATAGGTACCTACTTAATTAAAATACGTTAACAATTTTTTTTTATTATAAAAGTTATGTTCATCTTTAGAAACGTTTGTGCGGCTTTAAAAAGTTATGTTTCGCTATTAAAAAATATATGTCCCGCTTTAAGGGCAAAGCGCCGTCCGGCCTAGCAACCCCTCGACTCGGGGAACCACCAAATTGTAAATGATGTTGATATTGCACGATCGCAAAAATTTTGAGATTCACGGGTAATTGTTGATACCTAAATAAAATGCTGCAAAAATTAAATATATTTTGACCGGTCAATTGACCGGTCAAATAGGTAGCGGTCAATTGACTGGTCAATTGATCGCGGTCAATTGACCATCCCCAACTCTACTTATATGTATGTAAAAAAGCGCTTGTTGAAAATTTAGTGTTTACAATTGTAGGTTTTTTTCAACCGAGAACTTTTGCCATAATACATACAAAATAAAGTTCGTATTATCCGGAAGTTCGTTATAAACGGACTCCGTATTTGCAAACAAAATGAACACACTTCGTATAGGACTTTGGTATGTATTATTCGTTTTAACCGAATGTTTTCTATAACCAGTTTCGCATTAAATAACACTGGATATATACAGGGTGGGCCAATGGAAAGTTTCCACCCCGGATTTCTTGCTCGCACTCGTCGATTTTTTATTTTAGGGGGACAATTTATTTTTATATTTTTAACCTCAAACCCTAAATGTGAGTGATAGTTATCCCCAAAATGATATGACACCTTGTCAAAATGTAGGAAAATGTGCCGGTTTTTAGTTAATAATTAATTAATAAAACTTGGTGAATATAAAAAGGGCCAATCCCTTTAAAATAAGGCATCACTCAACCCTTCTTACGGTAGTGAGTTTCACCCCTAAAATTAAAAAAAAGGGGTTGAGTAATACCTTTTTTCGAAACTTTGTGACCTTTAAAAAATAAAAAATATATACATCTACCTAAAAATCTTATAAGATCGCACTAAAGTGTCTGTTTTCAAGGGTAAATTTGTCCATGATGTAAAAACTGAATGTTTTGGATAGCTACAGTTATTCTAGATGTCCTGAAGTTTAATAAAACGTGGGTCGGATGCCGTTGCGAGGTTACATATATTAAAAAATAGAAATGTTTGTTTAAAAAGCCGAGACAAATTTAATATTTTTAGTTACACAGTGTTACATGGATATAGTACACAGTGTACTGTACACTTAGAGAAATATCAAGAAAAGCATATGAAATTATATTAATTTAAATAATCGGGTAAATTTGATTCAAATACAAAAATTTGTAGTTTTATATTCATTTACCAACAGTTTTACACTTTTAAAGTGTACCCTCTTTAAAATATATATACAAAAAGAAATCTATTTATTTCATTGCCTTTCTTAAAGTTATTTCAAAAAGATATGTATTATACAATTGTTATACACCAATGACGCCAAAACATATTTGAATCCCTTTGAACTATTATCGTTTTGAATGATTCTACAATTTTTTGTCTCTCAGTGTATAGTACTCGATATGAATAAATAAAGTTTATAAAACAAATAAAATGTTACTCATATTGTACATACCTTGACCATATCGACTTTTTCCACCAAAATCATTTTTAAGTTAAAAGTTTTAACATAAGAAACAACACGGCGAAAATGTGTCTTTTTATGGAGTGTCGCGAACAAAGATTTAAAGGAGCGCTAAGTTCTAGATGTTGGTACCGCGGACTGGAATGGCCAATTCAGATAGCAACTACACCAAAAGATATCCATCTATCTGCTTTGAAACGCAATCTTAGATCTATAGATCTAAGTAATAAAGTTTCGGCCACGTTTTAGCTCAAAATACTTGTCTGTGCATTGATTGCGACGCTTTAGATCTATAAATTTCGTTATCATCCTCGTTTTGTTAAACGAAAAGTTATCTGGTGAACAGGTAACTTACTTCCTTTATTATTTTATATTTACTTTAATTAATTTGTAGAACAATTTTTAGATTTAATTACTTGACAATAAATGTTTAATTGTGTGTTACAAGAATAAATAGTGTTCTTAAAACTTACGACCCACTCATTCAGTAAGTTGTCCTTGGAAAAGGAACACTTTGCTACAATATATATGGATGGATGGATTTGGTTGGTGGAGGGTAGCCCTAACATGGTCACACGTACTTGGGCTACATTTGGCCCTTGTACTACCTCCAAAAAGCCCTTTTTCCTGAAATCTATCCAATAAAAAAAGGTTACGAAAATCGGTTGAAAAATGCAATTTTTACAAGGGTGGTTTATATAAATATATTATATTTTTCAATTAATATTAAAATTGTAGGGTCTTTTTTTACATTTGAAAACAAGTAATTTTCTATAATTTAATATTGCGAAAATTGCGTATTAATGGATTAGTAAAGCTTTTAATAGAATTGTCACAAATTTAAAAAAATTTCCCCACAATTGTATTGCGTTTTTTATGTTATATTAAATTAATATTTAATATATTTAAAGTACGATATAATTTAGTATTTAAAACTCTTGGTATCGTAATATCGTGATTGTAAGATAGTAGGGTGTACATAGTCGGTAGCATCATATCTCGTGCTGCCGATGACTAGGTAGTGCCGGCGAGCACTTGAAAAGGCGCTGGGGGCTATGCGTGAGGCGTGTGCCCCGTAAAAAGCCTTCTGGGTAACCCCAGAGTGTATATGAACGGCTGCTACTCCTCTTTTCATTTATTCGTGCTTCTTCGTCTTAATCGATTTATTTTACCGCCTTTAAATTGATCTTGTTAATATTACATTAACTATTGCTATATATCTAATTAATAATTTTATTAGATTAGAAATTGTATTGGACAATTTTTTTTCACCTGTATATCAAAAGTAATACAATTAGAGCAATTTATTTGTCAATTTTTGACCAATCAAAAGTAATTGTTGCGAATATTGGACTATTACAAATTGCATCAATTATTGTACTAGTACTACGAGGTGAATATTTTTGCCAAAATTTAATGGAAATCGTTTTTTTATTATGTTGTATTAAAATTACTTAAATGTACAATTTGAAATTTTTGGTTCAATAAAATGACCAAATAACACTACAATTGTTATTGTTATTAATATTCGCTAGATAAAACTAAATTTACCTTTATACAAAAGTTGACAATAACCAAGATACAGGGTGTCAAAGTTAAAAGTTCGTTTTCGATTTTATTAAATAAAGGTAAATAAAATTGAAGACAAAGTTTTATCTAAGTTATTATTAACTTTTGTATAGAAGTCAAATTAGTTACCTATATCGCATTATTTCGGTCTCAGGAAAGGCATTACAGGGACACCTTGTATACGAATATCGAAGAAAAAAACAGTATCATCATAGCTGTCACTGTAAACTGGAAAAATATATCTACTTAAGTCATAAAAACACTCCCTATGTACATATATTTGAAAAAACTATAACTTATAACGATAACTTATCCAACAATGTTAAAACCGTATGCCAACTAATTAATTATTAACTAATTACCAATATTGCAACATTGTTTGCAAAAAGTACTTTGCATTTAGTTTTGGTGTTGGCAATATTTGTGTTGCATATTACCTTCTTCAAGTAATAACTAATTAATTACCAACTAATTATTTCCCCGTGAAATCATAAATTGTTTAAATTTTAAATAATATTTTGCTTTCTTAAAAATATCAACAACAAAAATAACGAATTAATGGTATTATTTCTAAAATAAAATATATAATTAAAATTGTTATAAGTATTTAGATTACTTTTAATGTTTTTTCAAACCTTTATTTTATTATCTGACAATCATAATTACCTACCTATCACTAAATTAATTAATTTATCTACTCCCACATTGACGAGCTGTGACCTTATGGCGCTTTAGTCACGGGCTTAAGTTAAAAACAATGGCTTTTCGGCATTTTAGTCACGGGCTGAAGTTAGCTTTGTTATAAATTGCGAAAAAGTGAGGTTGAATTCGTCAAATGTCAAATTTTTATGAATTAAAATTGGCTTTAAATTCTTATTTCTGTTCGTATCTATAGATAAAATATAGTATGCAACTCGTTTTATAAACTATTCTAGACACTCGTTTTTATTAAACACTCGCTCTCAAGCTTCGCTCGTGCCTAATAAAACTCGTAACTAAAATAGCGTTTATAAAACTTGATACATAATATACCATTTTCTACTCCTATTTCATATTATTGACATAAATTGTTTTTTTTTTCGTAAATAATGGTAACCAATATAACAAATAATGAACTCAATATTCACGTTGTTAGGCATCAGTGATTGGCTGATTTTAATATTTACTGTTATTTAAACGAATCGGGTTTTAAATTGGAAAAAAGTAAGGTTAACAGATGTCAGATTTAAGCGACTTAAAATCGGGAGAAAGTGAGGTTATAATAAATTTTTTTATTAATTAAAATAACTTAGGTAGAAAAAGCATAGTATTACAGTCGAAATATTCCAAGAAATTTAAGGATAACGTATCTCCTGGTTTATTTTATCCTTTTTTTTTTTGAAAACGTTAAATCTGTTAAAATCAAAATTTTTATAACGTTATATTCTATATAATTTAAAGTTATTTAAAACAATACAAATATTCAGAGTAATGTTCTACCAGTATACATATGGTTAAAAATACTATTAAATATTCTTCTAGGATTAATTTAAATATTTATGTAAGTAATGGCCACTTGCACCGTAAGTTTAACAGTGGTTTTATTTTTAACACAGGTTTATTTTTCATAACTGGCTTACACCGTAAATTAATCCTTGTTTAAATACCTCTAAACTACTGTTAAAATAAACCCCCAATTTCGGGGGTTTAAATTACTTTAATCCACCGTTAACGATTTATAACCTCAAGTACTTTACACGTGCTCACTTGCCGAACTATCAAACTGGATGCCCTCTAAAAATAAAACGCTAGTACCTCTATCTCGTGTCTCTAATTCCAAGCAGTCGGCATAGAAGACGGCGTTAGGAAAAAAGGTTTTTGAATGTCAACTTTAATATTTTTTTCTGCTTAAACTACTTTGTAGAAAACTATTTTAGTTTTAAATACGAATAAAAGGACTATCCATTGTTCAAAAATATTTTTTTCAGAAGAAAGCTGCAAAGAAGAAGAAGAATATAATAATTTAAATTAAAAAATCGCCTCTGAGGACAGTTAATTAAAAAAAAATACGATGGGTCCTAACAGGAAGGGGCTATTTAAATATAATAAATACAAAACTTATCAACAAAGGTCAAAAATAAAAATAAAATTAGCTGGGGACAGCAAATGTACATTTAACGAAAATTTGCCCATTTTTGTTTTTTAATGTACTATTAGAAGAAAGAAATAATTGTTTTTTTTAAATACCCTAATATATGTATATATATGTTATATGATTATAATCTCTTTTCCTTATTTTAACAATAAGAGTTCCAGCGCTTATCGACCGTTGGGGTCTCCAATCATGGTTAGATAATTTATAAATATTACAATTATTGCTGTGCACTTTACGTCTTTAAAATACAGATTAAAATGTTTAAAATTTTTTGTAGATTTATATTATATGTATTTGTATGTACCTACTTGTATATGCATTAGGGTGCTTCAAAAAATAAAATTATAGAAATATTTGAGAGGGTAAGAGCGAACAAAAAAATTAAATTAAATTTTTTGAAGCACCCTAATATGCATTAATTATCAATTTAATTATAATTACTAGGTAATTTTTTAATAATTGCTAAAGTTATAGGTATTTTAAATGATTTTTGAAAAAAATTGATTTATCTTTCAATTAAGTATTGTACACGCAGATATTAAATACCTGAAATTATTACATCATTGAAAAATAAGCAAATAATAGTAGACATATTAAAATCATATTAAAAGTAAGTAAATCTAACAACCCTTGATTTATAAGATTATACTTAAATTAAAAATTAAATCTACCCATACTTACCTTAAATTCTCTAATTCTCAAATTTCAAATATAATATGTTATTTTTAAAATTAATTTAGAAATAATGACACCTAAATACATACATCTTCTTCTTCTTCGGTACCACCGTTCTCATGATTTTCATCTTCCATGAGAACGAATCCAACATCGTTGTTGTTGTTTTTGGTGCTGATCTCAGGTGTGCCATCTCTCCTATCGATGTCAATGTCGCTGACGACTATGCGTCTCCTTTTGGATCGGTTATTGCTGTTTAGCAGATCGACGGTGAGCTGATCGCTGGCTAGCGAATCCGGAGAATCCGGATGCCCATCCATTTCTTTAGCGCGTTTAAAAAATCTACACTTGCACTTAAGAAATCACCGGATCATGCCTAGCACATGCAAGAAGCGTTTAAGAAGGCCTGAAGCAAACTGATTGCGAGTAGCCTAGAGCAAGTGACCAGCGATCGGGTCGGTGGGGGGCCCTCTGCACCTCTTCTCCCCGGATACCTGTTCGATTCTCGGCCAACTCGTTATATAATACACCAAAAGCATGATTGGAAATTGTTTTCGAATAAGAATGGTAATCTTAACCAGGCACGTGTGAAGAGACCATGGTCTTTGTAGTAAGTAATTAAAATTTTAAATAAAAAGTATTTTCAAATAAGGGCGAAGGATTTTTAAGTTATTTTTTAGTATTTCAAGTAAAATTTTATAAAAATATTTATTTTCTTTATTTCAAGTAAAAATTGTAGATTAAAATTCCCCTTGGGTGGGTTTTAGGCATTCATATTTTAAAAACTATACTGAAATAAAATTACAAATTTATTTTAAAATGGATTTTTATTTTTGTGTGATACAAAAAATTATCTCATTTTTATTTTACTTTTGTAGTAGTAAAGTGGTTTTAATTAACTACAACAAGGATAATGTTACTAGGATAATATTAAATGAGAGATACATACCACTACGAAATGGTATACTCTGTAAATTAAATTTACTACTATTAGTGGCACGGATTATAACAAAAAGATAAAAATTGTACAACTCTGCGTCATGGTTAATTTTACCATTACAACTGGTTCGTAATAAATAGCTTACCACTACAAATAGTAATTTTTTAACACTACTGTGGTTAATACTAATAATGTTATAATTAATAAAATTTATAAATTCGTACCTATAGGTACGAATGAAGGGGCAACGGAAAATTCGGCTATTTTGTGGTTGTCTGTTTACTGCTTTGCATAGTGCGTAGTTTTGTAATATTTTTTTGTTTTTTATCGTGTTGTGAGTAGGTATGGAACAGTTATTAAAAAGGACTGGGATATTGTGAAACTACTCCCCATTTTGACCGGTATACCGGTATACGTATATATACGTATACGTATCGTATACGCTATATTAAACGCATTTTACCTAAAGGTATTATAACATTTTTACCTACCTAACCTAATGCATATGTTATAGATACTCTGCAAACTAGGGTTTTGCCTGGTCAATTGACCGAGATTTTGACCTAATTTGACAGGAGAGATTTTGACCATGTCAAAATCGGTCAAAACGTTTTAATTCAACCGCGCGCGGCGGCGGCGCTACCTACACTGTTCAAAATTTCATGACCATTTTAACACCAAATTAACACCAAACATGGTCTATATCGATACAAACCGAAATGGTGTTAAATAAGGTTCGTTGGCCGGTGTAAATTCAAATACTTAAATGGTGTTAATTTAACTTTCACACAGTATTAAAATAAATTTTACTTGGTGTTAATTGAACTCCTTTTCAGTGTTAAATATTATGTGTTTGTGGACAAATTAAATCATACTACACAGAAAAAAGGAAAAAAAAGGAAACAGGAAGTTCCTTGACGCATTACTAGTATATTACCAGTGGTATTATTCCAGAAAATGGAACCTTCAACTCGCTAGAGATAATGTTTTTAGTGCGTTGCACTAACTTAAAATACTTCAAGTATTGACAGCTGTTTCCACCTATTTAAGGTCTCTTTAGTATCGAACAACTTGTAGTGTCACACCAAAGCAAAGGATTACCTAAGTTTATATATTCTTCATGTAGGTCAACAGAGGCGAGATTTAAGAACATCACGTGATCCACACCGCCTTTGCCGCGATCGGTACACATTTTTAACCATAATTCGTGGTGTTCTATTAACACCGCTTGATGTTGGATTTTGACACCATTTTAAGATTACTTTTTACACCACAGATATTTTAAACAGTGTAGCAGATAATATTAAAAGTATTAAAAAATGTTCGGTAGTGGACCATGGTGCAATCATAATAATCCTTTTTAAATAGTGTTCTGGGTCATTTTTGACTAATTAATTTTAAGAGAGTAAAGACAATGGCAAGGGTGGGTTCAGTGACGAGGATGATGTGCCGTTATCTACACATGCTAGCACCGTGTTTTCGGTTTTTGGTTCTTAAAAAAACCGTTTGTCTGATGACGTTTCGGTACAATCTCATGTACCATCTTCAGGTCTTATCTGCTGGGCTGCTGTTGCTGCTCTGCTGCGAGCTAGACGTGAATGTTCTTAAAAACATATATAATATTAATTTTATGAATGTTTTTTTTGTACCTCAGAATGGTTTCTTTATTTTTTTTAGCTGTTTTCCAATATAATAAATAATATAATAATATAATAAATATACGTTTCTATTTAAAATTAAGTAATTTTGCTCATGCCTTCATTTCTTTAGAAAAAACTATGGAATTTGACCGGTGCACCGGTCAAATTCCATAGTTTTTTCGCGGTGCTTAGTCAATTGACCACAAAAGATTTTGAGCAGTCAAAATCCCAACCCTACTGCAAACAGACCAATTTACCAGACATTGTATAAAATTACTTCTACCATTTTGGGCAATCTGCGAATTTACTACTCTGTTTAAGGAAATCTGCAAAATGTCTGATACGATAGTCATTCCGGGGGTTAAAGGTTTTTACTTCCCATGTGCACATTGACTATAGTCAGTGTGCGCAACACTAATTTATGACACAAATGTGAAATTAATAAACTGAATTTTGGTTTTAGAAAAGAAAAACTACAAACAAAAATTAAATTAACAAACACTTGTTATTTATATACCTAATGGTTGGGTTGGGTTTTTACTGCATAATGTATTCAATTTCTCTAAAAATATTCCTTTCTTCCCGCTTGCCATTATGAATCTCTGACTGAATAGCAAAGTTGGACAGAAGTAAAAGTATTGCGCACACTGTTTAGTCATTGTTACGAGTAAAAACCTTTAATGCCCAGATTGCCTATCGCATCAGACATTTTGCATATTGTATAAAATAGCGTAGTAAATGTGCTGATTTTCCAAAATGGAAGTAATTTTGTACAATGTACGGTAATTTGGTCAGTTTGCAGCGAGGTTTGCAGAGTATCTAGACATTTCGCACATCGCCGGATTGTTTACATTGCCGGTAACACATATAACTTATATGTAATTATGTACCAACTTTCAGGCCTTATGACAAAAACGCCGGTTCTAGTTCACAATAACACCCACAAATTACAATTTTTATTGTAAATTTTCGACACAAAGCCTAGGTGCAGAAAAACCAAAATTTCACAGAAATATAATACATTATATAAAGCCCGTATTAAAATAAAAGTTAAATAAGACCTACAAAAATTATAAAATAACTAAATATAATAAAAAACATGGCAGATCCTTAAATTATCGTACAAATAGGGATTTTACATCCTATCGTACATCATAAACAGGACATTTTTAAAATTCAACAAACTTTGTAAGATGAATATCGTGTTGAATTTAGCCGTTGAGTAAATAAAGCCCGTATTTCAGTCTGCAATTACTTGCATAAACTTTCTTGCATGCAAGTTTTATTGCTGACTGTAAAACACTTGCAATTCTAACCGAACTGGCAATAAAAATCGAGCAGGACCGATAATTTAAAACGGCAATAAACTTGCACGAAACGTCGCTTTGCGTATGCGTTCGTGCAAGATTATTTCACGTAGAATTGCAGACTGTAATATTACAGTGTTTTACAGTCAGCAATAAAACTTGCATGCAAGAAAGTTTATGCAAGTAATTGCAGACTGAAATACGGGCTTTATTTACTCAACGGTTAAATTCAATACGATATTCATCCTATTTGTATACAAAGTTTGTTGAATTTTAAAAATGTCCTGTTTATGATGTACGATAGGATGTAAAATCCCTATTTGTACGATAATTTAAGGATCTGCCATGTTTTTTATTATATTTAGTTATTTTATAATTTTTGTAGGTCTTATTTAACTTTTATTTACTACCTTATAAGGTATATAAGGTATATAGGTATACCGTGCTGTTAGTCAATTGAGAAAACTTAATTATAAGGGTAAGTGCAATCAATAATACGAAGTTTAGCACGCTTTTTAGTTTGGATTAAAGATTTTTACGTATAGGTACCTATATAATATATTCCCGTGAATGTATCTTACATATTTTTTAAGCATTCTTAGATTAAATTATGCAGTGCCCTTAAAATAGGTATTTGTTTATAATAATAATTATTCACTATAACCAATAAAAAAAGAGATGTAATAGGTTTTTTTTTAAAGGCGGTACCGTTTTTAGGATGTTTGCTGATGCAACATGTTTGCTGATGCAACATGTTGGCCCACGAAGTATTAAAAGATTTAAAAATTATACTCTCTTCTCGATCCTCGAAAATTATTACATTACTAAGGGCCGGTTTATCAATGTCCAATTAAGGAAGGGGGGGCAGAACCGGACCCCGAGGCACAACCGGACACTTTTATAAAATTGTGATAGTTGCTGCCATCTCGTAGGTAAGTACTAAATTATATTAGGTATACAACCCCCATAACGTGTTACGAAGATAAAGAGTGTGGGCGAGTTCGTTTCGAGGTAGTGAATTTTTGTTGTTTTTTGTGGTATGTAGTCTTATATTTGCATTATTTTAGGCATCCTTCAAATGAAATTACTTTTCGTATTTTAAATTGACCTTTGTACTATCTGAATAAGGTTATTATGGCTTACTTTTTATGTATAAATATAAATTCAAAGTTGAGTCAGAACAAGGTTATGACGAATGTTTTTGTTAGCAGTGCCGCGGGGCATAATCGGACGGGGTAATATCGGACATGTCAGAAATGTCCGGTTTTTTAAGTAAAAAAGAATAAGTCAAAAAGGCAAAAAACAAAAAAAATCATTTATTCAAGTTCTGATGATGACGACAACGACAATGCAGATGAAGCAAAGGGTAAAGAAAAAGACTAATGTATGTTTTGTGACGAATCATATTATAAAACAAACAAAAATGATGGGTGGGTGCAATGTGTAGTATGCGAAAAATGGGCTCATGAAGGCTGCACTGGCTTGGGGGAAGAAAATTTAGCTGAATATCAATGCAATTCATGCACCTTTTCTTAATGTATTGTTTGTACGGTGTTGCCCCAAGTGATGGCCGGTTTTACCCCTGTCGTAGGGGCACGACCGGACAAGGTAGTGTTTTCAAAAAACACTTTTTTTTTAATTTTAGGTACATTTTTATTTTAATATATTATGTTTTCTATTGTAGCATATAATAAAGTTTAAAAATACGCCCTCCTTTTCTTTTTAAAAATAAATATGTATTATTTATGCAATTTTATTATTAACCGTCCGGTTTTGCCCCCCCTTCCCCTGCCCTTAAAATAGGTATTTGTTTATAATAATAATTATTCACTATAACCAATAAAAAAAGAGATGTAATAGGTTTTTTTTAAAGGCGGTACCGTTTTTAGGATGTTTGCTGATGCAACATGTTTGCTGATGCAACATGTTGGCCCACGAAGTATTAAAAGATTTAAAAATTATACTCTCTTCTCGATCCTCGAAAATTATTACATTACTAAGGGCCGGTTTATCAATGTCCAATTAAAGTTGGAGTTAGTCTATCTGGCAGATAATCTCCAGATAGACTAAAGCCTCATTCAGAACCTCGTAATTACTGGATTAAATTAGTGGTTTCAATTAACGTAAAAGTTTGTCTTATGAATATACACAGTGTTGTTCACAACCAAACAATTAGTGGTAGTACTTTTCAATTAGTGGAAAAAGTTTGCAAACTTCTAACTTTTACCATGGTGCACTAATTATAATTGAAAAGCGGCTTTGCGCAAGTGCGCGGATATTTTATGTCAAAACCAAAAATTTGAAAATTTGCCAGTGAAGGTAAGGTTATATAAAATTATTGTAATGGTTGTACAAATTATTATTTTAATATAATTAATATTGTTTATGTCAGGTTAAGAAGAATGGACAATCTTTTAGCAAATTAATTTTAGATGTTAATTTAGCGCATTTTGAATGATCGCTTTGTGTTAATTATAAGTATAATTGAAACCACTAATTTTTTCCACTATTTACGAGGTTCTGAATGAGGCTTAACTGAAACTTAACCAAAGATTGATAAACCGGCCCTAAAAATTGCATACAGAATTTCAAGTATGGTTTTGGTTTTTCTATTTTCATTAACCAAAAAATATATATAAGTAAAATACCTTTGACTAAATATCTTTTGTCGTGTGTTATAGCTTACAACTATATATATATAGTTATGTAATATACCTTTATCTTTCCAGCTGCAGGGAGCTCATAAAAAATTACATGCTATAAAAACCAAATATTATTAACTCAAAATATGTTAATATTTTTATATTTTGGTATTGGGTCCCCGTTAAGGGATATAGCGCGGGCAGCCGATGCCTGCAGTAAGTCATGTAAGTCTGTGAATCGCTTTATCTCAAATCCAGGTGGCTCGAAAACCGATAACGGTGGAAATCGAAATTTAGGAAAAAGTTGCTTCGGGGCGGTCATCAAGTTTTGTTAAAAGCTTTCGAAAAGAAATTGGGCACACAAATTGAAGTGTAAAATAATACAGTTTAATGTACTAAAAAATAATTATCATCGAATTAAAGCAAAATGCACTGTCAATTTTTTTATTAAAAAAATACTTATATATCAGTTTAATACTTATATCAGTTTAATTAAATAAATTTAAATATTTTTTTATCCAAAATGGCTAATTTAAAATCCATCCATCAAAATATTTTCTTGTTCTTCTGCGATTTATTTTAATTACTCCCAAACCGTAACTGCTAGAAATTATAAATCAATATAATGGATTGGACCTTTTTTTCAAATCATAAAAATCCCTTTTTTACGATTACTTATTTTCTTAAGATCCAGAGGTGATGCTTTTTACTTCCGGATTCTTTTGCCACCCTACGCTCACGCATATATATATATATATATATATATATATATATATATGCGTGAGCGTAGGGTATAAATATATATATATATATATATATTGTTTTAAATTAAGCATCATATTATGGACTACTTTTTAAATATATATTTAAGATGAAATTATTTAAATTAAAGTTATTTGGAGCATTTGTTGTAATATTAAACGACTTTAGTATAATTTCAAGGCAGGTACAGCGACTACAGCATCCAATACTGCAGAGTACTGTTAGACCTGTGGCAAAAAGTCATTTAGTCTGAAAGTAGGTTATGGGCTCAGAACGCGAGCCGCGGCGATTTGGCCGGTTGTTGACCGCTTCATCACACATCGAAAGATATGATGACAACCAAAATCCCTTTTTTAACAATATAATAATAATACATTTATTCATCATTTTTTTATATTTACAAGATAAGGGATACATCATATATGGGGATCTAATCCACAAGCCTAATGCCTGGCCAATTAGTGCTTAATACAGTTAAATGCCAGAAACTTATTTATGCTATAGAAACAATGTGATAAAAAGGGTGTTTTTACTTCGATTTTAAATTTGTATAAAGTCAAGTTTTTAAATTTGTTATTTAAACGGCTCACAGTGGTCGGAAATCCCAAAAAGCTGGCCAAAACTCGAAAATGTTGTAATTCTGCGTGAAATTTTCTTATACCAGGGTTTTTGGGGTCGCTGATTTTAGGTTAGTTTTTAAAAAACAAAATGGCGGATACAAAATGGCGGACTTGTTTTATGACTTATGATTTTTTTCAAACGAAAATAATAGTTCGGGGGTTTTTTCGGTCGCTGATTACGAATCTGATGTTAGTTTAAAAAAAAACAAAATGGTGGATACAAAAAGGCGGAATGATTTCATTTTAGCAAAAATACTAATTTGGGGGTTCTCGTAATTGCTGATTACGAATTTAATATTGGTTTTTTAAACAACAAAATGGCGGATACAAAATGGCGGAGTTGTTTCATGATTTTTATTGAACAAAAAAGTAGGTCAGGGGTTTTTTGGGGGTTTAAAGGGTTTCTTAGAAAAAAAATCATGAAAGAAAAGCGGCTTTCATACGGTATCCATGAAACAAATTTTATTAACATGTTAATAATTATTATCATTATAATGAATAAAAAAAAATAAAAACCCATCTTCATGTTTAAATTTAAAACTGAAAGTAAATCATGAATACATTTTGAAAAATCGTTAATACATTCGTTCAAGATTTTAATAAAGGACTTAAAAATGACCCGAACATGCATTGAAAATTGTCACCATTGATAAAGATCAAATGATGTTTAAAATAAACACCCAGTACTTATATACTATTTCGATTAAGAAACTACCGGTTCTCTATTGTTACGTCCAGCAAGCTCAGTTTTTCGACGCTCGCAAGCTTTACTTCCTCCTGCTCTATTGCAATAAATCATTTTTTTCACTAAAAGGTAGACAAAGGTGGAAGTTCCGTCTGCGTAATTTAATTGTTTATACTTTTTTACACATGAAACAGTTTGCAACTATTCCGGATCTCGCCGGATCACTACTATTTCGTTGCATTTATTTATGCTCCGTATGGAAATACAGAAATTTAAACATGTCAAATTTAAAGGTTTTGCCGCAAATTAAAAAAAGTTAAAAAACTCATGATGAAACATTTGTAAATAATGTACATACCTTCAGGAACATCTTCCATTTTTTCCGATCTCTTTACAACACTTTTACACGTTAAAATTGCGTTTCTTGCCGCGATGCATAAAAGGGCGAACTTTGAAAGAACACCTACAGTCTAAAAGGCGATCTTATGCTCTGTCCCTTTGGATTTTACTACACTTATACCATCTATTCGAAATGTTGTTAAGATTTAACCTGAAAGGTAAATTTTGATTTTTGGGTTTTGGCCAGCTTTTTGGGATTTCTAACCACTGTATATGCTAGACTCGGACATACGCATGGAACTGGTAGTATTTTAAGCAGCGCCAGATTATAAAATATTGCGCCCCGGGTCTAATTTCCGCATTACCTGTCTAATTAATTCAAAGAAATTTCACTTCTTAACATAAGTATTATATTTAACCATAAACAATAGGGTTGTAGTATTTTTTCGACATTTTTTTGATTTTGGAGATCACATAAAAAAAGTTGCAAGTATTTGATTTTCAACAGGTCGCTCAAGAATTTTCTAAAACCAACCTTTTTTTCTCAAAATCTTTGGGTTCTCACTATTTTTCTTTGTAGTTCGTCTAGGAACATAATTTTTCTAAAAATCTTTGGCTTCTCACTATTCCTTTTTGTAGGTCGTATAGGAACATAATACAATAAAATACAAAGTCAAAATATTATTATTTGGTTGTCAATATTTTTGAAATACCTACATGTCTTGATTTTTTTAATAATTTTGATCTTGTAACCACTACTATTTTTCCAATTTAGTGGATTTTCTTGAGCGACCTCTTAATTTTTTTAGTTGAAACTTGTAGCTTGCCCTTTAAACTTAAATTTTTTCTTGTGAGATCCGAAATAAAAAAAAGTGTCAAAAAAATATTGCCACCCTAAAAAAAACTATATAAAAAACAAATACCTAAGTAACGTATTTAACATTTTGCCAACTGAACTTTGCGCGCTTTTAAAGTAGCAAATATTTCACCATATTGACGCCATCTTTCAATAGAATTTCATATCATTTTTTTGTAGGACCTCTTTCAGTGATAGCTGCTTTTATTTGAGCATATCCAATGTGCAGTGCTTTTAAAGCATCTTAACGTGCAGCCGTTTTGGAGTGTTTTTTCAACAGGATTTTCTTTAACATGCATCTCCAAAATTTTCCATCTGCTAGATAAAGCAGAAAAAATACGTAAATTTGTTGCACTTACAAGAAAAATTGGGTAGCGTTTAAGCAACTATCTGCGGCGGATTGTAAAATTAAATTCAACCAATGAGTTACACAAGGATTGTGGATAGCTAGATCATTATGTCTTTTAATTAGTGTTTGCAGGCCATTATATGGACCAGACATTTTTGTAACATTGTCATAAGACTGTCCACGACAATCTTCTATTTTCAACTGAACATTTTTTAGAACTTTTAAGTTTGCAGCTTCCATTTCCGCTGCTTTGTGTCCTATACATAGCAAAAATCTTTCAACCGGTGCACCGGTTGAAAGATTTTTGACGCGGTGTATAATTAAGCCATATCTGAGTATAAAAGTCCACAATTATCGAATAATATTTGCTTTGGTGCACTTCACCGATTATTTTATCTTAGATTATTTTCGACATAATTTAAACTAACTATAATTAATTTAAAACTATTCTAAATTATGTATACACCCACATCGCATCCCATTGATTGAAAGAATCAATTTCTGCAAACTATAGTGTGCTTGTCGCCCATAACAACTTGTCGGGCGCCCGGGCGCGCCCTACGTTACGTATGCCATTCATAGATAATAATACTATGATTATATAATCACGGTTGTGATTTAAAGATTTTTTTTAATAAAACTGGTTAATGCAGTAATTATTATTATCTCTCTAAAAATGAATTAGTCAAAAATGACTTACTGTCATAGCGAAAAAGCAGCCACTAATAATTCTCGTCAATAGCAATTTGTATCCCAAACATTTAGCAGTCAATTTCCATGAAAAATTGTCCCCTGAATCCGAAAATGTCGTCAAAAGTTAAAAAAGTTTTTGAGATATAGTCAATTTTCCATTTAAGATGGAATCTACTTTCATAATTTTTGACGGTATTTTCTGATTTAGGGGACAATTTTACATAAGAATTAGCTTTTAAATTTTGGGATACCATGGTACCCATGGTAAACCATGGTACAAGTGAAAAAGCAGCCACTAATAACTGTAGTAATTTTTGACTAATTTATTTTAAGAGAGATTACACAGTGATTACGCAGTGACGCATTGAGTCTTGAGCTGAGCGGTCGCGTTAAGACTCTCGATAGGCGCGTACTTTCTTTCATAGTTCCATCACCGCTAAAGTTCAATAACAAAAAAATCAATATCGATTCTACACGTAATAACTGACCCAAGTGCAAAAGAGTGCAAATTGTGTGTGGTACCTCCCCCTTTATTAAGTCCTCAAGTGTTTTACTGGATAAAAGGTGTGAGAAAGACGATCAGTTCCAATGAATAATTTCCTGGACTACCACACGTGCGGGCGGCATGCGTTAAGGATTAATTTCATCACACCTGCCTGGCAATTATCCCAAAGTCCACATAGTGTTAAATAGGAAACGTTTTCAATAATTCTAGTGCGTTTTTAGAATCCCCACATACTAAAGTATAAGATAATGTAGAGTGTATTTGTGCAAAATAGTATATTACACTACAAGGGCTTCGCCTCGGGCATCATGTCGGGCAGGACCGAGACTTCAGCGTTTGGCCCGTGTGGTGTATACTATTTGTCTTCATACAACTGTCGAAAGTACTTACTTTCGTCATTAATAGCAAGGACGAAAGTTTACCTCGGTCGAAAGTACGTACTTTCGTCCCTAATAGCACAGGGAGTAAATGTTAAACTTTCGTCCCTGCTATTAGGGACGAAAATAAGTACTTTCGAACAAGGTATGAAGAAATAATATATGTCACATACATTATTATTTACCTGTGACTTTTTTTGTTGGCATGTAGCAATATTTAGAGGTAATTTTAGATTCAGCATATATGTGATAGTTCCATTTTAATGTACTGCTTAAAGCTTAAACAAGTATTAGAAATATTCGCCAACATCGTTGCCGAAAAGTAGGTACTTTAAGCACTTTGTGTTTTGTTTTGGTGTTGGGGAATATTTTTAATATATATATTTGTTTAACGTAATCTAAGTTGTCCTATTTCAAGTAGATAATATAAGCTTGTTACCTCAGTTGTTGAGAGTCTGCACAGCTGATGTTGTAATAGTCTGATAAGATTAATAACAAAAGTTTCTATTTTGGAAAACAAATATTTTGTTTTTAAACAAAAATTAAGGTTGAATTTAGTCATAGCTGCGACTATATTATTAATAAAACACCCTGTTCTGTTTACCTTTTATTCCAATAAAGAAAGCTTTCGAAATTTAAAAAATGAAAGGTTAGGTACTAATTGGCCTGGTTGCAAACCCCTGTTGGGTTAGAGCCGTAGCCGTAGCCGTTTCTGCTGACAGGGCCTTGTTCTTTATAGCTATTAAAACTAATAAGAGCAATCGGCAACTTTTGAACTCGATCTCTTTTGATTTGACTGAAATTTTGATTTATTGTATTACCCCACTAAACACTTTTCTGTGAATTTATTCAAATTTGACCCGACCGCATTGACTGACTTATCGAGACTTTTTTTACTTTATAGAAAAATACGAAAATCCTATTAAAAATTTGTCAGTTTTTTGAAAAAACATTATATTTTTAAAGAACGCCATTTTTTATTTGTTTATTTTTTACTTAAATTTATTCTGCTTTAATGTCGCAAATCCCATGGTGGGCCAACTATACTTTTAATTTATTCGCACTTAAACTTTGTTTCGTATTTAAACTATATTTTTATAATAAAATTAATCTAAATAAATATAAAAAAATTTAAAGAAAAGTGGAATTTAAAGAATTAAACAAAAAATAAATCAAGGTTTTTTATAAAAATAAAATTAAACATAAAAAAATTCACGAATAATTAAAAAAAATCTTAATTTGTCAATTTTTTAAAAATTAATAAGCGTTTAAAAAAAGCACCAAATTTCTGGTGAGTAAAAAAACATAAACGTTTTTAGTTGGGTAGTAAATTTCAGTCAAAGGGTTAAGGTTAAAAAGTGGTCGATGTGGCTTGAATTGCAGTTTTATAAAATATTAGAAATAAATAAATAAATAAATAAATCGTTTATTAGCAAAAGCTATAACTTTCTACAATGTGTATAAATGAATTAAAATTAAACGATTGTATAAACATAATGAGACAAAGAACTTTTAAATTTATCATAATTAGAGGAACTCTTTATTATCACAGGTAAGTTATTAAATAATATAAGACCATTATAAAAAAGTGTCTTATGTAGTAAGGAACTGTTTGCAGTATTTATATAGAAATCATTTCCAGCTCTTGTATTGTGTTCATGAATATTATTTACAAATTTAATTTTTTTATATAAATATGATGGCGTCATATTATTAATTTTAAAAAATAATAAAAAATAATTTTTGTCGGGCAGCTTTCCCCTGGTAGGAAATCCCAAACTAATTTAAATTTCAATATATTTTTTAATATGTATATATTGTGGCATGAAGACAATTATTTTTTAAACTGCTAGATTAAATGTCATATTAAAATTTAAATTAGTTTGGGATTCTCTACCAGGGCAAAGTTTTGCCAGCCAGAGCGGCGCCCTGATTTTTCCCCATGACTAAGGCCCTGCATGGGGTTTAAAATATATTAATTATACCGCATAATCTATATATGTACACTGAAATTATACAATTCTAGTTAAACAAATAATATGGCAAAATTAAATGAATTATTTAAAAATTGTCAATTTATTACTACTAAAATGCAAGATGTGCAATTTATAAAAAAACTAATTAATACAAATAAAATAAAACATTGGTATTTCGCAGCTTCAAATATATTTCTTTTTAATTATAATATGATACCCGCAGATCTTCTTCAATTAACGAATAGGGTAATTAGTCCAGAAAACAGTTCTTAAACATTAACTGATACAAAAATAAAAACACAAAAAGATTTTAGTTAAAAACATATCATTAACGTTTACGGGTATTATCCAAATCTCGATCCAAATAATATTTAAAATGTGTCAATCTTATCAAGAAAGGTTAATAATGCAGCAAAATATTTCAAAGGGAAGGTAATGTATTTAAGGAAATTGGAATATACATAAGGCTAGGTTCGATAAGCTAGTCCTATTCAATAGACAACGTTCTTCTGAATGTTAGCGACAGGAGTAGGTATCCTATCGTGTCGTTATGAACTATCGATCTTTATATATACCATTTTATTAAGCTTAAAAGTAAATATTCTATACGTATATTCATGTTAAAATCATTGAACTTACTATAGTACCTCAAATGATTTTAAGCCCTATATATAGGGTATAAGATATCCAGTGTAATATATGTAATATATATATATATATAAGGGTGGTCCTGAATAGGGTTGTTTTTAAATTTGTGAATTCAGGGGCTTAAAAACTTTCAAACTTCCCTGAAAATGTGATCTCTCTATTTAAACTCTAAGATATTCCGCAGTGCATCATCACATGTAATCGAAGTTTCTTACGGACATAAGATGAAAAAAACTTGTTTGCTCATAAATTTTTTTAAGTCGTTGACGCATACACCGACAATAATGGAAAATACATGTTTTTGTAGAAAATAGAACACTATATTATATAATTTTGTAAATATAAAAAATTTCAAAATTTACAAAAAATTATAATATTCCCAAAATTTTTAAAATTTAACAAAAACATAAAATGCATGTGCTTGTAATTTTCGCCGCCAGTGCAAAACATTTTTTTGTATACACTTATAATATACTATTATAATACGATTTAATATACTTGACAGCAGTGGCGGACTAAGAGGGGCGGTCCGCCCCAGGCCACCTGTTCAGGGAGCCCCCCAAATACGTATTTTACGTCGACCCGATGATGGAAATAGACGTCGCACCTTAATCAATAGAATGATGATTGCCCGACGTATCTTGCCGAATTTTGGAAGTATTAAAATTTCTCGGGATAACGTCGAATTTATGCTTCGGACCCAATTATGATAAATCTCCTACTGAATATCTGTAGCCTCTCAGTATTTATAGTAAGCGAGCGTGCGTAAGCATCGGTGAGATCGATATTATATTTATTGATAACTTTGTTAATAATTATTGTATTTTTAGGATTTTCAGTAGCAATTATGTTTAATATTGGCAACTATACTTATTGAGAAGATACAATTAATATTATTTAAATTGATGCATATTTTATTGTTGTTAGCTTTTCAATACCCATTTCTCGACATTTCAATATTTAGGTGTTTAAAATTTAATTATTTTTGTGTTTAAATTTGTACCAATAAATTAAATATTTAGATAATAATAATAATAATAATAATGTCTTTATTAATTACGTATACAAAATACAATAATTAAAAGGCGAAGTCTAGCCAGGCTACTCCACTTAACCCTTACTTAACCTAATACTAAATCTAACTTAACCTAATAAAATAATTAAATCTGTAAAGAAAAATAACATGCCTTAACTTCCTTGCGAAAGCGTTTTTCTGACTGAGACTTAATATTATCATCAATGGCGTTATAAATACAGGGTGCGTTATACGAAAATGATCTCGTGAAGATGGCTGATCGAAATCTTGGTAAGGATAACTTAAATTTATATCTAATATTTAAATCGTGTAGGTTATATCTAAAAGTTAGTTTTTTTACGAAGATACAAAGGCGTTGAGGATTTAAGTAAATTGTAAACAAAAACAGACAAATTATATTTAAATAAATTTTCAATTTTTAACCAACCCAAATTATTAATTTTGCTAGAAATTCTGTCATATTTATGAAGGCCAAATACAAACCTGCAGCATGAATTTTGAATTTTTTGAACTCTAGTTTTGTTTATTTGGTCAAGGCATGGGTAATAGAGAATAATCCCATAATTGAGAAACGGTAAAACAAGTGTTTCTACTAACTTTTTCCTTAAGTTATAATTAATAATCTTTTTATTGTTGTATAAAAGTTTAAGTGCCAAATAAGATTTTTTTAAAAGAATTGAAATATATTCTTGAAATCTTAGCTTACAGTCAAAAATAATTCCTAGGTTTTTAGCTGTATTACTAGAAGTAATAGGGTTGTCATCAACTTTCAAGTGAAGTTTAGTTTTTAATTCTTCAGTATATATATTGTTACAAAAGACTAGGTATGTACAGTAAGCGAACTTAGATATAGCCCTTAGATCTTTATTAATATTAATGCTTGTCAAATGAGGGTTTTTCGGATTAAAAGAATACAAAAGTTGGGTATCGTCAGCAAAAGTTTGAATTTTGGAAAAAGAAACTGAACTAAAAATGTCGGATGTATAAATTAAAAACAATAAAGGACCTAAAACAGATCCCTGAGGTACTCCCGACAGATAATACTGATTATTTTAAACTTTTTGCATCCGGAAAATAAACACGATATCGAACCAACGTTTTGCCGACGTAAGTTTTCGGATAATCATTTTTAGACATTTAACCTACAATCGGTCTAATTTCAAAAAACCTCACACCTTACAAGATGATGTTGATTGCATCGACTTATACAACGAGATCAAAATTTCTCGTCGAGTTTTGCCAGCTAAGTTGACAATATTGCATATACTAAATATAATTATATGAAAAAAACTGTTTGAGTTATATCCCAATTTTGTTACAGTTTTAAAAATTATTTTTTTTTAGAATTCATGATTGTCACTTATACACAGATCATAATGGTTATAGATTGCAATTTTACATTTGTTTGCACACTAGATTTGATCAAGTGTTTTCATTACATAAACACATACAACTTCGATATTTTACAGGAATTAATTAATTTAACTAAGTAATTAAAAATATATTCAAAATTTTTATAAAAATCATTTATTCATAAAGAATAGTATATTTATTTATTTATTTAATATTTTTGAATAATAGCATACGTCAATAAAACACAAATTTCAAAATACATATATATTTAGAAAAAAAAACTCTCTTAACCATGTAAATATTTTAGAGCACTTGAAAATACCTAGAGTGCATATCTAATATAAGTGTATACAAAAATTTTTTTTAAAAAAATACGAGGATGTTTTTGAGAAAAACGACTTTAATTTTTTTTTTAAACCGCCGCCATTTTGTTCTGGATAATTATTTTTTTACTTTTCCGGCATAATTCAATAGATAATAGTTAGTTTAATAGAAACCAATGAAAAAATCAAAATAAATACATGAATAACAAAGATTCGGACAAAAACGTGAATTTATATATCATTTTAATCGTCGACTTTCGCTAGATATATTTCAAAATTCTCTGTAACTTCGTTACGAAAAGGATTTGAGCGAAACAAAAAATATGTGTCGCCTTTTTTAATTGAATAATTGTAAAAAACACTAAGAATGAAATATGTGTCTTCACCCAAATTGCCCTGCATGAAATGGAATCGGCCTATTATTATTATTTGAATATTTCATTTAGTACAATTTGACTAATTAAAAATAGTCAAATTCTACTAAATAAAATAATCAAATTAGTGATTTAAATTTAAAAAAGTTCTGACCCAGCCGGAGTTTAAACTCGGTCGCTTGTCAAGCGGATGTCAGACCTATGCTCTATAGGTCACTTTTATAAAAATCAGTTTTATTTGTCTATAAATATTGTTAATAATATTTTAAAGTTGAATGAATTTTTTGTGTTGCTGTTTTGAGCTAAACTTTTAGCATCTTTGTTTTTATTAGCCAGTTAACCATGGAGCCTATATGCATTTAACTCAAACAATAATTTGCTGTTGATCGCAAACGATTAAAAACTCTCAGAAATAGTCAAAGATGGTGACTTATCTTAAATTAGTCACCCTTTAAATATTTAAGTAGTAAAAAATAACTATTTAAAAGTGAAAACGACTATTTTATTGCTTTTATTTTAATGCTGGGGAGTAGGTACATTTTTTTTTACTTTTGGGTTGGAAATTCTTGTGATGAAGAAATTCTGTGGAATTTAAATTCAGCATGTCAAAAACCTTTAGAACATTGTCTGGTTTCTGTTTAAAAATATTGTATGCCTGGGCAATTTTTAATCTAGAATTGCTATGAGTGGGCCCCATGATTAAAAAAAAATACTAACAAGTTGGAAAAGACGTGTAACCAATTTTCATATATCTGAGGGGGCGGTTGTAAAGGATCCACTAACAAATTTAATATATTGAACCACTTTTTTTTAATAATAAAAATGAGAATAAGTTTAAGCAGACCCAAGGGACACATTTTATTTTGCCGTCCCGGGCCCCCGTCTGTCTTAGTCCGCCACTGCCTGACAGAATGATAATTTTATATAAATTAACATAATATACAATTTTTTAAATGAAAGTGTTCATATTATGAACACTTTCATTTAAAAAATTGTATGCATCAAAACTTTTTTGTAGAGCGTTTAATTATTTAAATAATAATGTTATTTCAATAAGAAAGAGATGATATAAAAACAACCCTTTTAAGGGCCACCCTAATATATTTCGAGTCCCCTAAAAAAATAAGTTGGTTTATTATGTTTTAAGAGCTCTCCAAAAATCGATTAAAATTCAAAAATGATAAATTTTTGTACACGGAAAATAAATAAAGTTTGAGATCAAAATATAAATTCTTAAATGTCGCTCATATCTTGAAATTTATTGCTTTTAGCGACCTTTAAATAGAATACAAATAATTTCCGTAGCGGGCAAAATTTTTGTTTACCATTTCTTGATTTTCAAAACATAAAGTAACATATTTTCATGAGACTCAAAAAAATAGTCAGTTTTAATTTGTTTAAATGTTTAAATTAAATTTTCCTTTTTTATTATTTTTAATATTTTAAGAGGAAATAAAATATGTAAAATTAATTTGGTATAGTATTTTTAAATACTATAGTTATATGCTTTTAATTTTTTACAGAAAAAGTAAATGGGTTTTATTTTTTAGTTAACAATTTAACAGTAAAAGTTTTTTTAAATTTAAGAACAAACAAATTACACTGTACTTATATATTTTTGCTTATTATAGTATTTTAATTTTAGATATCACTTAATTTTTTTACCAATAGAAATTGTATCAAAATATTTTAATAGATAGGAAAACGTTTTTAAATATTTAATATTGCAATAAATTTTCTTTTTAAGTTAATTAAAATATGTTCATAAATATATATAAATATATATAATAATTATACCTATATAAATATTTTCATAAATATCAAAAATATTTTAATATATAATCGTTAATAGAAGATATAACTTTGGATGGATTATACGGCATCTGCCGTGTTTAGAGCAAACTAACTGTTTCTGGTCCAGCAGCATCCACTTTTAAGTTACTACTGCCATCTGGTATGTGCTAGTTCAAGCTACATGTATTTATACAGAAATGTGATCTATCTATGGTAAAACCGTATTTATTAATATGCGCAGCAAACATTACATTTTATTAATATATAGGGTACAGCACAGGAACTGGTGGAACCCAATTTCCGAGAACGGCTTTGTCAATGTGTTGATGTTAATGGGCATCATTGGCCAGATTTAATTTTTCGCAAAAAGTGTATGTTATATGCTTTGTTCCAACGAATGTTATTCTAAAAATTACATTTTTAGACCAAAAATTATAATTTATTATATGACTTTTATAAAAAAGTCAAAAAGTCCGACTTTTTGAATTAAATCAGACTTTCTTTAATTAATTCACTTTAAAAAATATATTTTTTTGCTTAATAAACAACACAAAAAATCTTTACCATAAAATAACAAAACATACAATTTGTTGCAAAACAAAATAAAACTATCGATTATTCAAAAATCTTAAAACATAAAATAACAAAACATGCAATTTTTGCACAACAAAACTTAAAGTTAAAGTTAGCACGAGGATGTTGTTAATTTTAGTGGTTCACACGCGTCTTCTTTCCTGAAAAGTAGTTCTCGACATTTATGAAAGTCGTAGCAATAAAACAGGCTAATTAATTGTTAATTGTCTAAATTATTTCCAAGTCTGTTAAAATAATTTAGACCAATCAGGTGAAGTTTATTACATCCTAGTCTGTAAAAAATCAAAAAATTCTATGATATATGTATATTAATTAAAAGATATTCTAATGTTACTAGGAAAAGTCACTATGAAAAAATCTTCGGTTAAGACGTTTTACATGGGTGGATCCAGGAGCACCCTAAGGGTACGATAAAAATATGGTCTAAAATAAAGAGTAACAAACATCTTGGAAACATGAGTATTTACAATAGGTCATAAGGCTAAAAAGTGAGTCTTTATGTGCTGAGCTTAAAGTTTGAAGACCGTCGGGTTGGCGAAGGCCTACAATTGAGCAAAGCACAAAAAAACACGTCTTAGCCGAATGACACACAACATTTCATATTCAAGGCACAGTTTTATTTTTAAACGATACGTAAAACAGACTTACAATTAAAATTATTAAAAGTATAAAGTGAGGTTAGATAGCTTCAGCTGTCAGATAGTTTTAAAGTTTTATTATTATTATTATTAATTAGGTGTTGACCTACGTAAAATTTATTTAACAAATTTTTCCAAATGTCCTCCATCTTTGGCATAAACTGTGGACTTTATAAAGTCCACGATTTATAAAACACAGCCAGCTTCTCTTTATGCTCTTTAAATATGCATAACTGTACAGTGTCAAAATGCCAGAATGTTAATGGAGGACATTTTGAACAGTTTGTTAGATCAATTTTACGGAAACACCTAATAATAATAATAATAAAACCTTCAATTACTAGGTATTTTTATTAAGGAAGACAATTCTCCCACTAAAATAATATATTAATAGTCTATTTCCAAAATTTTGGCAAGCTGCCATATATGATATGATATATCAACAGGGATGACAGCAGCGACTTCAAACTTGGAGGTTATAATCAGAAAAAAAGCATTCAACCCCTTCCAATTAAAAATTTTGGGTTTAACTATCACCCACTCTAAAATCAAAAATCGACGAGACCGAGCGTTTTTTGTTTTTTTACGTAACACCTCCATTGACCCGTTATACATATTATAATATTATTTAATTATATTGTCGCTGTGATAAACGTGTAACTTTGCAGTTCCATGCATTTCATTAGTTATAATAATAATGAATTATTTTGTCACCCATATATATTATTTGGGTGGTCGTTATGTCGGGTAAAAAAAAATTAACCGGGCCGCCCCTTATATTGACTCAAAATAGGAAAAAAAATGTGTGGCAAATTTCAGCCCTATAGGTCTATCCTAGATTACCCCTGTGAACCAATTTTTAATTTTATATTTATTATAAATAATAATAATTATTGTTATTATTATAATAACGGGAGAAATATTATGCACACAATACTATAATATAGGGTGATCCAAATTATAACTTCGTTATTGTTATTCTATGATGTCGGTGAAATTAGCAATCAGTATTTTTTCTGCTGATTGCGAAGGTAAAACGATATAAATAATTTAACCATACACTTTGAAGATATTCAAAATATCAAAATTTAGAATACAAATGCTTACTTCATTTTGATCACTTTGTATTTGAAACATTAAAATGGTTTTAATATTGTTTCTTTATTTGCACCTGCGAAGAATTTACGGTATTCAGAGATGAGCTGAGGAGCACACTTTTTTTGGTTTTCATCTTTCGTTATTAATTGATTAAACTCAGTAAATAAATGAACCCCCCTTTTCGCAACACCATTTACAACATTTTACGATTTTTAATGCATTTTGATATCTCTCACTTTCGCTCCAAAGGGCTGGATCAATAAACAAAAGTCTTGACTGATTCCGAACCAAACAAAGAAATTTCGTGTTTGAGACGTTACAAAACCATCCATTTCTTTTTTACAGAAAATAACCATATCTTTGTATTATAGCTCAATCCTTTGAGGAATCAGATTTTCTATATCTTCAGATTGGTTAATTTCCCTTACCATGCATAGTTTTTAATTCAGTGATACTGATTTATCGAAAAATGCCATCGCAACTCACAGGGACGGATGGGCTCTGTCAGACCGGCCCGGGAAAATGTTGGATCAAGCGGCCCAATTGGCACTTTGTGTGTAGAAGGTGTGCTTTTTATTAAAAGAGTAAATTACGTTACAGCCTACGACCCACATTATTTATTAATGTCAAAAATAATCTTAGTATTAACATTATATTAACAAAAACGCCAAGTTATACTGGAATGAGTTTGAAATTATGCTATTTATAACCAAACTTAAACATCTTTGAAATTTAGAAATATTAAAAAATCAAAAAAAATATTACAAAAGTCTCCATGTTTTGTTACCTGTAAAACTGAATCATGAACAAGATCATCATTTTAACAAAACACAAAACACAAAAATATTATAAATATTACAAAAGTATTTTATTGTTTCGACCTTTACTTGATGAAACTCCATTTCACTAATGTATTACAAGATAAAAAACAAACACATTTTCTGAGTTTCAATTTATTTTCATTTAATTTTGACAATTGAAGCATGGTATTCCCTAAGGGTCTAAGTGCCAAGTTGGTCAAATATTTTATTATCATTTAAAAATAGTGAATGCGCCATGCAGAATGACTTAAAAAATATTTCAACTCCATATTATTTTTGTAAGTATTTTTTTTACTTTTTTAAAGATGGCTCTGCCTGTACATTTATATGTGCATATTTGTTTTTCATTAATTACCCATAATATTATTTTTGGTACTTGGACCCTTTGGGAATACCACGCTTCATTTTTCGCTAACAAAGTATACTATACAGCCCGTTCAGAGTAAAACCGAATATATCTATATATATATATATATATATATATAAATATATATATGGGGCGTGGCCTCGCCTCCCTCCAACGCGCGACACAGTAGCTAAGCAAATAGCCTGCATCGCTAATGAGATTTTTTGCATTATTATCATTTAATTTTTTAAGTCGTCTTACCTGCTCGACCTTTCGTCATGTCGTTTATCACACAAGCTACTGTGACGCGCCTTGGAGGGAGGCAAGGCCACGCCCCTTATATATATATATAGATATGATCGGTTTTACTCTGAACGGGCTGTATATAGCTTCGTCAGAAATGATTTCAAACTTTATCCAAAAACAAACTATTATTGACGGTAATGGTTTTTTTTTTATAAAAATTTTAGTGCTGTACGACAATTTAATGTAAAAAAACTTAAACGTAATAAAATAATATTTGGGGGATTTTCTATCTTATATAATATTAGAATAAATTTAAAAGAGGGGAATTATTTGTTTCTAATTGATCATTAAGGATAATATCAGATTTTTTTAATTTATTTATTTCTAATGATTCTAGTAAATTTAACTTCGTACCTTTATTTGCAACATGTAAAATTTTGAAATTATTGTTAAATGAGTGGTTTTTTTCAATTAAATGGTTGGCATAAGTCGAATCTGTTATTTTGATTACTAAAATATTTCAATAGTTCTGATTTTAAAATACCGGCCTGTTTGGTATATATATGTACGTTTTTGAACAGTCTGCATATTGTACTTGGACGGATTTCGTATCTTTCTTAGGTTTTATTTATTCTAATATTACATAATATAGAAAATCCCCCCAAAAATATTTTATTACAACTTTTGTTACATTATACTTCGACAGGTAAAATTGTCATACTGTTCTAATATTTTCATAAAAAACCCATTACCTGCAATAATTGTGTTTTATAAGTTTGTTATTAGATAAAGTTAGAAATCATTTCTGAAGAAGCTACTGTGAGCGAAACAATTGTCAAAATTAAATTAAAATATATTCTTGCAACTCAAAAAACAGTGTTTGTTTTTTATCTAATAAAAATTCGATCGATCAATTGTGAAATGTCAAATCGGCGGTGACGCGGGCTATTCGACGTAGCCAAATAATACTACTACTATTCATAAATTCAAAAACCATCTGTAGTACCTTAATTCGGAATCAGTTGCGATGGCATTTTTCGATGATTCAGTATCACTGAATACCTACGAAACGATGCATGGTAACGGAATCAAACCAATCTAAACCTAAAGAAAAAGTGATTCCTTAAAGAATTGAACTAAAATAAAAAGATATGGTTATTTTCTGTAAAAAAGAAATTGATGATTTTGTAACGTCTCAAACACGAAATCTCTTTGTTAGGCTTTTCGTATATTGATCCAGCCCTTTGGAGCGAAAGTGAGAGTTATCAAAATGCATTAAAAATCGTAAAAAATCTCAAAGTTGTAAATAATGTTGCGGAAAGGGGGGTTCATTTATTTACTACATTTAATCAATTAATAACGAAAGATGAAGACCAAAGAAACAATATTAAAACCAATACAGAGTGATCAAAATTAAGTAAGCATTTGTATTCTAAATTTTGATATTTTGAATATCTTCAAAGTATATGGTTTAATTATTTTTTATCGTTTTACCTTCGCAATCAGCAGAAAAAATACTGAGTGTTTGCTAATTTCACCGACATCATAGGATCAACAATAACGAAGTTAGCAATGGTGCGCCCTTAATTTGGATCACCCTGTATAGTATTGTATGCATAATTTGAATAATATTTTTTCAGTAATTATAATAATAACAATAATTTTTATTATTTAGTGGTATGATTATCATCGATATTTTCGAATTGAAACCAAGCTGCAGATTTGCGGCTTCGGTTTCAATGAGTAAATATCATCGATTAATAATCATACCACGAGTTATATTAAATTTTAATAATATATTATAATATATAAAAAGACTTTAATAAACCTTATTTATTCAAACTTGCCTTAATTTCATTATCGTTTACACCAACCCATCAATCTTATAGATTTTATAATTCATTATTTAAATCATATAACAAACACAGGATTTGGCTACAAATGTCAAACCAAGAAAAGTTTCAAAATCCTTAGTAACGTGTAAATAAGGTGATAAAATGCGTATCTATGGAATACTGGCAATTATTGGTTCTAATATTAATGAATTGTATTGTCACCCATAATATAACAAGTGGTATGATTATCATCGATATTTTCGAATTGAAACCGAGCTGCAGATTTCACGAGTCCGCAGGACGAGTGAAATGTGCTGATTCGGTTTCAATGAGTAAATATGATCGATTATTAATCATACCACGAGTTATATTTAGTGAAAAATATAATTCATTTTAGGATTTAACGAATTGTCAGTTTGACATTTGAAATTAAAATGTGTTTTAAAATATAAAAATACTTTAATAAACCTTATTTATTCAAACTTAATTTCATTATCGTTTTCACCAACTCATCGATGTTTTAAAGTTTATAATTCATTATTTTAATCATATAACAAACACAGGATTTAAATGTCCACAAATGTAAAATCAAGAAAAAAGTCAAAATCCTTGGTAACGTGTAAACAAGGTGATAAAAAATATTGTCGCTGTGATAAATTGCGTAACTATGGAATACTGGCATTTTATTGGTTCTAATATTAATGAATTGTATTGTCACATTAATGAATGCCTGTGAGAATCTAAAAAAAAATAAATTCCGACCCGCAAATGAGGGGCAAATCGAAACCACTATGATTTAGATGGATGGGTACTTTTACCTAAAGTTTGGCAAACATTCAGGTCCATCTCGATGGGTCGGTATAAGTCAAAGATGCACGAAACACCAACACCCATCATCATTCAGCAATTTGTTAGCCTTAATTATTAAATTGCTCGTTTTAGATTTACCCAGATAAAGTTTCTCTATGCTCCATTATCCTACAACAAACATATAATCTTGGGGATTTATGACATTTATTGTCTGCACGATAGATCTGATTAGTCTAACTTTAAGAATTATAACTAATATTTTAAATTTAATTAGATTCCTATTTTTTCTGCTTAAATTTGTTATTTTGATAAAAAAACATATTATATTAACAAAGGAACTATTAACTGGTTTGTTATAGGTCGTTATGACGGGAGCGTAATTTTCTTCTTTGTATTTAAAATTAACTATAGCAGTAATAAAGGTAAATAACAGGTTTAAAATAATAATATTTTGGGAAGTTGTTCCCTGAACAATGTTTAGTGTTAATCACAGTGGTGTTAATAGAATTTTTAAATGGATTTATGTATCTACGGTAGTGCGTGGATAAATTTAAAAAGCAGAATATTATTCTATAGAAGTACCTATACTGCATCTTTATAAAACCAGTATACTACCTATAGGTAGAAAACATCGTTATTTGGCTTACCAATTGCACATTCTTGCAGCAAAATATTTGTAAATACTGAAAAATGTAAGCGTTTTATATAAAATAAATCACTGGTTTAAATTTCAATCTACCTTGGATTTTTATTCATTAAAATTACTATGGGAATAAAAAAATAGGTACATTTGTTAATTTGGCATTAAATTACAAAAATATAGAGGCAATCCATCGAATAAAAAGATAGCTTCTATTTAAGTGTTAAAAATTTGATAAGTTAGGGACACCATATTTAATTTATTTTGGGACGTCCAGGGTGAGATTTAGGTTAAGTTTTCAAAATATCAAAACCCCTATATAATGTTGTAATATAATATTTTATAACGCAGACAAAAGTATATATATTAGTGTGGATTCACAATGGACATAACCATAAAAGATACATAATGAAATCATAAATCATAACCATAAAATTTACATAAAACCCTAAAGGTACAGTTTCGTTGATGCGACTCGCGGCTGCGGCTTGCGGCTGCGACCTTAGCCGCGCCACTGCTTAGTACAATTTGTGTGCATATGTTTTGGTTGGCGCGTTCAGCGCAGTCTGCGACTGAACGCGTCAACCAAAACATATACAAATAAATTGTACTCAGCAGTGGAGCGGCTACGATCGCAGCCGCAGGCCGCAGCCGCGAGTCGCATCAACGAAACCGTAACTTAAGAGCGTTCACAATGACCATAAAAATTGACATGTTGAGCATGTCAAACTAATCTCATTTTTTCGAACATAAACTCATAAAATTTGTGAATTGTGTTTTTAAAATGAGTGAATTGTGTTTTTAATATGAGTGAGACTGAAGAATTGTTATTATTGTCACTACTAAGACGACGATGCAAAGAACGCCAAGATAGGGTGAAACGAAAACGAACAAGACGATGGTGGGATCGTCCTATAAATAGAGATAGAGAAAAAAGGGTTTCGATGACTAATTATTGAAATGCGACTTCATGACACTGAATGGTTTTTTACTTATACTATAGAATGACAGCCTCATTATTTGAGGAATTGCTAAAACTAGTGTCTCCTAAATTGATTAAACATAGCATACGAAAACCAAGTCAAGGGTTGGCCATTACATTGAGATTGTTTACCTACTTTTATTATAACAAAAAACTAAAATAATAATTTGGCTTTATCTTAGGTATTTGTCTACCGGTGACTCAATCTTTTCCATAGCAAATGGTTATCATATACGACCGCAAGAGTTGCCAATATAAAAACATAACAAACCAAAAGTCGCCGAATTTTCCCAAAAAATTTCATAAATATTTCATAAATTAAATTAAAATTAAATTATTTAAACTTTATGTGATTACGGTACTCCATAATTTTTACATCAGTCACATAAACGTAAAGATTACGTACTATGCACATTGTGAACGCTTCTTATCCTTATGTATTTTTTTATGTATTTCTTATGTTATATTATGTTTAGGTCTATTGTGAACAAGCACTTATACTTTTGTCTGCGTTATCGCATAACGGTCATTGATTCTATCCACTGCCAAACTTTGGCAGCCACAGTACATTTCAGTTAAAGTAGCAAAATTGTTAATAATATTAACTTAATATATTTATTTATTTATTTAATACATCATCTTACAGTCTTTGGACCAATGACAAGATGAGAAAATTTAAACAAGTATTACAGCCTGTATTTAGCCTTATACGTATGTACAATGTACATTGTACATATAAATTCATATAAAATATACATAACAAAGTTGAGATACAAAAAAAAACACTTTAAATATCAAATATATGGCAAAACAAAAACACAATAATATTATAAGAAAAGATAAATAAATTAGGTATTTATAGTAATACTCCTTATAATTTGAACATTACATGAAAAAATCTTAAATCTGTCTTGCAAATAATTGTACTTTCCACACATGAAGTATAGGGGTGAAAAATTTAATATGTTTGTTTTAGGTGATGGCAGGTAAAATGTAAAATTATTTCTAGATGTAACACGAGGAACCCTAAAATATAGTTTACTTAAGAGATAAGGGCAGTCTATGCTATTATTTATAAGTTTAAACAAAAATACTAAGGATGCTTTGATTCTGCGTTCCTCCAAGCTTTCAAAATTAAACCTCTCGAGTAACATTTTTTGCGGATAACCGATTGGTGGGTAGAATCCATCAATTCTAAAACTAAGAATTTTGAGAAAGCGACGTTGTATGTGTTCAAGCGAATCGGACTGTGTTGCATATATGAAGAATTCCATATTACACTGGCATATTCTAATTTAGATTTAACAAAAGTGTTGTAAAGTAGACTTAATGAGAAAACATCATGAAAATCCAAGGAATTTCTGACAATGAATCCCAAATTTTTGTTACTCGCATTTATAATATTTTCCACATGCAAATTAAAGTTTAATTTGCTGTCATATGTGACCCCAAGATCTTTAATGTGTTCACTTCGCTTTAGTATTCGGGAGTTCAGAGTGTAATCAAATCTAAGAAGATATTTTTTCCTATTAAAGGAAACTACATTACATTTGTCAACGTTTAGAGGAAGGTTATTTTCAGCACACCAGTTATTAATTTTATCCAGCTTGTGTTGAAGGCGTAAACAATCATCTATACCTGTGATGCAAGAAAAAATTTTAGCATCATCAGCATACAATAAAACGTCAGGACTGACGCCGTCTACAATGTCATTGATAAATATGACAAACAATAGAGGTCCGAGTATTGATCCTTGAGGTACTCCCGAAGATGCAGTTATTTCGATAGACTTTGCACCATGACATTCAACATATACCTAGTTTGCGGTTTAATAAATAAGAGGAAAAAAGTTCAACTAAAAGTGGCGAGAGTCCAAATTTAAATAGCTTATGTAAAAGAATGTCATGATCAAGTCTATCAAATGCTTTGGAAAAGTCTGTATATATTACATCTATAGATACCTGTAAGTTTTTATCGAGATTGTTTGCAATAAAGTCCGTTATGCACATTAGTAATTGTCGATCTATTTTTTACAAAACCATGCTGACTTACAGTAATCTGACTTTCGACATGGCAATATAAAAACTTATGCATAAGAATCTCAAAAATCTTTATATTAAATTATTAATTGTTGCTATAGGTCTATAATTTTCACAACAATTTCTATCACCTTTTTTGTATACAGGACAGAGTTTCGACGTTTTCCATACATTAGGATATACACATGTTTTAAGAATTAAATTAAAAATTAATTTTAAAGGTTCAATAAAAGAAAATGCACAATCCCCGATTATAAATGCTGGTATGTCATCTGGAACTTTTGTGAATTTGGATTTCAATTTTTTTAGCGCAAAAGTAATATCTGAATCAGAAAATAACAGTAAATTTATGCAGTTAGCATCTGCTACACACGAATCCAATATTCTTTATTTGATACAATGAATAAATCCTCAAACATACTAGCAAATCCGTTAGCAATATCTAAGGAGTTATCTAAGGTGATATCATTATATGACATGAGAGTGGGTATAGAAGAGTTTTTGTTTTTTGAGTTGATGTAGGACCAAAAAGATTTTGGATTATTTTTTATGTTGTTTTCGATGGTTTTTAGATAATTTTTGTGAGCGATATTTGTATCATTTTTTATTTTATCCCTTAATTGCTTAAATTGATTGTATATTTCAGAATTATTGTTTTTTTATACTCTTGCCACAGCTTATATTTCCGTTTTAAATCTGATATGATCATAGAATTATACCAGAGTGGATATTTTTTCTTTTTGACGAATGACTTATATTTGGGTACATTTATAATATTGTACAACTTTTCATAAAACAAATCACAGGCTAAATTAACGTTACTCACGTTATTTAAAAAATTCTAGTCAACTAAGGTTATATCCTCGTATAATTTAATAAAATTTGCTTTTCTAAAATTATAACCTTTGTATTGATTTCAAAATGGGTTTGCAAGATTATGTAAAGTAATGTCTGGATATATATTTAAGGGTGGATGGTGAGGATCTATATTTAACATAATGTCATAAGAATTTTCAATTTGGCAGGCGGTGTTCGAAAAGACAAGGTCAAGTAGTCGATTATTTTTATTTGGTACGGTGTTATATTGTTGTAAATCAAAGTAACTTATAAATGTATTTAAATGTCCAAAAACTCCCGTAAATTTAAGCTGCCTACATATTTATTAAAGTTTGGAATATTAAAGTCACCAATGATTGATTAAGTAGTTTAAACTTTCAAATAATTAGAATATACAATAATGATTTGTTGTTAAGGCTGGTGGAATATAAACTATAAATATATATATTTTTACATTTTTTATTATGATTTCGACACCAACTACGTCAATTAAAGGTATGTGTTGCGTAAAAATGTTTAAATTTAACTGCCTAGAAATTACATTACTATTTAGAGCCAGCAAAACACCCCCCCCCTCTTTTAAGACTAACAGAAGAAAAGTTGCGATCAGCTCTGTACACTGAATATTCGTTGCTAATATATAATATATGAAGGGGTCAATGCAAGAAGTGCCTAAGTCACATTTTCAATTAAATTGTTATTGTGGCTTCATCTAAGAGTTTTCACGTAAGTTGAAAACCAGGCAAACTCCCATTAAAGTAAATGCAAACTAAGGACTTGGGCACATATTTCTGCCACTTTGAAAATACCACCTGAAACCTTAAGGCGGCGCCAGACATGTGGCATTCGGCGAGTACCGAGCGACTGCTCGCCATTTGGCAAAGAGTTGAGTTACTCAGCAAGTGTTCGCGGAGTAATCACCAAATGGCGAGCACCTTAAACCAGATATTCGTAGTTCGTCATGTATAGAGTCTCTGTGGGAACAACGAGTATTCAGTATTGGCTTATATTTATTTATCGAAATGAATAACGATACAGTGCTATTAGCTACTTTTACAGTCATATCTTGTGGTAGTATGTTATTGGACAAAATAAAATCTAAAAACACAAAAATTTTCTACAAAAACCCACACAAAAACCCAATATAATTTTTTTAAACCCGTTTTTTGGCCAACCCTGCAATAAATAATAAGAAATAATTTGGTAATTCAACAATAGGTATAATTGCTATATATATATAGATATTTTCTAGCTCTACACTTTTGCTTGCAAAAGGACGAATATGTGGATACAGATTCAAAGCATAACGGCGAATACTCGTTTACTTTGATGTTGTATAAAATACCGACAAACCACGGGAAATACACGAGCACTCTACAAACCCCAAAATTTGTCATCGGCAAGTAGCGACAAACCCGTCCACACTACTCGGCATTCGGCGAGCAGTCGCTCGGTACTCGCCGAATGCTGCATGTCTGGCGCCGCCTTTACGTGAAACACACTTAGATGAAGTCACAATGTAAATTTAATTGAAAATGTGACCTAGGCACTTCTTGTATTGACCCCTTCATATGCACTATTATATATATATATATATATATATTCATGAATATGATAGTTTCATACTGATGCTTATAGTTTCAACTCGAGATTAGATTTTTTTTTTGTGTACCAGTAAAGCGTGAAGTTGTCATAAAAAATATGGCTTGTAATCGATAGAAATGATTCACATATTTAGGAAAATTTTAGTGAACCGTGAACCCTAAAATTTTCCTAAATATGTGAATCATTTCTATCGATTACAAGCCATATTTTTTATGACAACTTCACGCTTTACTGGTATACCGGTATAAATATATTTATCCATCAACCATTTCCGCCCCCCCTACCACCCAAAAAATTATTACTACGTTTTGGGCCCCCCCCAAACCAAATTTCGGGCTACGGGCCTGATATATATATATACATATATATATATATAATCCTTGGTCTCCTTGGCAAACTAGGTCACTTTTTTACTTTGTTAGTTCGCAGCCTAAAAATGCCCTCTGAGCAGGAAAAAACAGTTCATTCTTTTGTTATTTTTATTGTTTCTATTTTATAATGACACTACTAAGAATCTAAATTTGTTTACTATTAAATACGAGTGTACAAAAAGTACAAATTTAGTTTTTCAGTACACTGCAGTGTACTGTCAGGTGGTTAATTACAAAAAGAACTTTTGTAGAAAGTTAACTAGAAACATAAGACATGTCGCCATCGCGATGCATCGTCAAAATTCTAAATTTAAAGGAACGAACGAGCTAAAATCGTATGGAGCTAAGGACCTAGTTCGCGTAGTTCGTCTACAAATGTGCTCTTTCGAACAACACAACTCTAATATAGGAACCACACAACCCTAATATAGGCAGGTAAACTTTTAATTATTTTAATATGGAATATTATTATATAATATGAAATACCTATTTCGCATTTGTCGCATTTGTTCTATCAAATTTAAACGAAAATCACTATAGTATACAATAATTGTATACAATTCTGTTTAAATAAATAATTGGACTAAATTATAATTATCAATAATTATAATTAAATGGACTTAACCCATAAGATAACTAAATTTTAAAATCTTTACTATAGACCATCCCAATACACATGTATAGCCCTGCAGGGCTCACTGACGCCATTATGGCGTAACCATGTCCTTATGGAATTAAAATTATTGGACTTCATGGTTTTAGCGACAAATCTTTGATTTGCCTACAAATAAACTTGTCTTAAGAGTTTTTTTATCTTCTTTTATAATTTATAATGAATTGATCTTCGCTTTCTTATATTTAATATTCGAACAAAGAGGAATGTGGATAATTACTATAGTAATATACTATAGTGAAGACGCGCACGTGAAACAGGTGTTTATTTCGTTGTGCTCGACATAAAATATATAATTTTTGTTTTTATTTTGCATATTTTTACATAAAATTATCTTTAAATATTCACTGCTTTTAAAAATCATGCTTTCAGAAAAGATTAGAACATGATAAAATTCTAAATTATTGTTCAAATTACGAACGTAGGTACGTATTTATAATCTCGAGGATGTTACAAAAAAAAACTAAATATTTTTTTAAAAAATGTTCAGAGAGTTTGTTGGCTGGCTGTAGCATATTTTACCATAGCATATGCTAACGACATTGCAACCTGAAAAACAATACCAGAATGCGTCGAAGTAGGTATAATTGAGGAGCATCCTTGCAAAACCGGCTATATCCATTTTAATAAAATGTTGGGAAAATGCCAAAAATTCCCCGTTTACTGGCCTTTACAGATAAAAAAGATGCACCGTAATTAAGTTTTGTGGGCACAAAACTCAAGATGTGTTTTTTTATCTGTATAAAATGGCAAAAACTCCCTTTATAAAGGGAGTTTTTGCCATTTTCTCAACATTTTATTAAAATGGATATAGCCGGTTTTGCACGGATGCTCCTAAATTTCTCTATAAATTATTAGTAGGTAGTAAGAGTTTGGTCTTCCTTAAAAAATTTAATATGTAGGTATTATAAAATGCCACAAATGTCAAAATTATGTGTGTTTACAGCTCAACTATACATTTGTTTATTAAAATAAAAGCATTGTAGATAAACTATTAATTTAAGCTGTAATTCACCCTAAATATAGAATTTATTAAATAACTTTAAGCGATTTAAAATTTCAGCATTGTAATGTTTAAAAATTTAGTCAATGACTATAGTTATAACTAATTAGTGGATAAAAAGTTTTGTTTGTGCATACGGTCATTAGTTTTGAAAGGAATAGCATTTCAACAACCATGATTTTAAAGTTTTCTATTTTATACAATTTTATAAATTTAACCCTATTTTAAACATATTAGCTTTAAAATGTCCTCTATATTTATTTCATGTTGGTGGAATAAAAATTAATTTAGGACTATTTTAATTTTGGAAGTAAAATATTTACAGTATTCTTTAATTTCTTATGAACACAGGCAAGCTATTTTTAATATATATATTCTTGTAAATTAAAAGTTGTACCTGTACAAGACTATGTATAATGTATATTTGGAAGAAATGTCCAAAGGATCGGTTTATCAATGTCCGGTTACCGGATACCTACTATGTTACCATGTTTTAACAATAATGTCTATATAAATTATCTGTTAAACTAACTGAAACTTAACCAGATATTGAAAACATAACCCTAAAAACATAAGCTTTTACTCCAACGTTTTTAAATTTGACAAAAATGTTAAAAAATAAAAAGGGCTTAAAAACATATCATATATATTCACATTTTTATGTCCAGCGTTACCAATGAAACCTCGAATGAAACTACATATTATGTTAAGTACTGTTAATTCAAGACTAACTTTTTAATAATTTTAAAAGTTTACAACGCAATTCGATTTATGTTAATTTTAGCATCATCTCAGGAATTTAATGGTACCCACTCATAACTCAAAATTTACAATTTTTTGACCTATGCCGAATTTACACGGGGACAGTAGCCGGTTTATCAATCTCTGGTTAAGTTCCAGTTAGTCTATCTGACAGTTAAATTCCATATCTATCGTTGTAAGAACAATGGTATCCATCTGCCAGATAACTAACTGCAACTGTAACCGGGCATTGATAAATTTAGCTGCTGGCATTGTGGAAACATCTGATTTAGTACTTAAGCCTTCGCCAATTTAGTAAACATTTTAGTCAAGTAAATAGAATACGTTTCTATTTAGTAGGTACCCCTCTACGTGACTGGTTTACTAAAATTTGCGAAATGGCGAAAATAAAATGCGCAATATTATTTAAGAAGAATGTGCCAACAATGTGCAATCTTTTCAAAAAATTATTTGCGGGGGGCGGGAATTGGAACATAAAACAATGTGCAAAACCAAAAATTTAAAAGTGTGAATAATCACTGGATAATTTGTAAAGGGAATTCCTTTTGATTTTTTACATTGTTTGCACACCGTTTAAAATTTAAAAAAATACCCACAATGTAGGTACTACATAATGTATTTTATTTAGAAAAATACCTGCACTGTTCTCAGTGTCACTTACCAGCACTGTTCTATTACAATTAAAACATAGAACAGTAGAGGTGAGTGACACTAAGAACAGTGCAGATATTTTTGTAAGTAACAATTTGTTATTATCAAAAAGGAAAATGCTAACTCCACGACGGGGATTGCTTTGATCTTAGCCATAGACCGAGTTGTAATCTACCTCATCTTTTAAATGAATGTTTTACCCCAACACAAGCGAGATATATCTAAAATGTGCTAAAACTGTACAAACAATGTGCTATAAAAAGGTATAATATAAGCGTACTAATCAAGAAATAATATAGCGTGCTAACAGTGTGGATAAAATTTGACATGCATAAGATAAACTGAAGCTGTGCAAAATTGTCTTAAAAAAATGTGCAAAAACTTTGCAAACAATGTGTTAAATAAAGGTGCCATGTGCATAAAGAGTGAAAATCTGACTTATTTCAAAAAGTGTGACATTACCACAAAATAGCGTGTATAAACATTGTTATAAAGACTTGCATTCCAAATACACACTTATTGCACACTTTTCGTGCACGCTTTTGCTGTTTTATTATTATTATGAAAGAACGATTTCTGACCTTTATAGGCTTCTTTTTGTTGTATTTCCGGTGTAATATTTTACATCAATAATTTTTTCACAAAAAAAACAAGTACCTACAACACACTGCTTTAGTACTAATCGAATACATTCATGTTTATTAGGGACACTAAATGAATATTCACTATATTCGGCTTTATATGGATAACGTTTATCGAAAAGGAACCAAGCGCCAGAAACTTTTTCTGTGGTAAAAAAAATTATTTGAAAAATTAATGCTGCTCAAAAAATTAATAATAATTTGGGAACACTCTCAATCCTTTTGAGAAAAGTTCCAAATGATGATCAAACTTTTGAGCATTATTAAAAATGAGTTATTTTACAAATAATTTTACCAAGCCCAGAAAAAGTTCTTGACGTTTGGTACCTTTTGGTATATGGTTAAGCAAGATACCAAGGCCGTTTTAAGCACCCGGGCAACCGGGCGACGTCGCGACGTCCCGGACCAGCCGGTTTTTGGGGGCTGCCGTTTAAGAGCCATTTTTTTGGGCCCCTTTAAAAAAAACAAAAAAAATGGCTACTGCATGAATTATTTGTCCGTCACATTTTTGTAACTTTATAATGAGTTTTTAAATGGAAGTGCGGCTTTCTTTGCAATAGCGCCGATAAGGAATCAATAGCACGCGAAAATTTGCATTTGTTTTGATTTCGCGTAGGCACATTAAAATTTATTCTAGATAAACTTCTTTAAGTGAATAGCAAGTGTAAAGCTGTGAACGCAAGCATTTAAAGACATTTTGTTCCCAGGTTATTTAAACACAATTGTGTTCTAGTTTGTTTAATAGTGTATTATGTATCTAGTTTTATAAACGCCATTTTAGTTACGAGTTTAATTAAGCACGAGCGAAGCTTGCGAGCGAGTGTTTAATAAAAACGAGTGTCTAGAGAAGTTTATAAACGAGTTGCATACTATACTTTATCTACGACGAACACAAAACAGAATTTTTTCCAATTTATAATAAAGCTAACTTCAGCCCGTGACGTAAAATGTCGAAAAGCCACTGTTGTTAACTTCAGCCCGTCAATAAAACGCCATAAAGTGACAGCTCGTCAATGTAGGAGTAGATAAAAGGTATTTATGCAAATTTTATCGCATTAAAAATTAAATAATTATTATCTTTTTAAAATTCAGGTTGTTAAGTATCAAATTGGGAACATCTATGACGATTCAGTGAATATATCTAATTATATATCTATCTAACTGTGATGCAACTGATAGGAATGAAGCGGATAGCTTAGAAAAAAATTAAAAGGTTTGATTTTTTGGTATGCCTTGTTTTTTTGTACGATGTTTTAAATAAAATCAACTTGGTTAGCAAGCTTTTTCAAAGCCTCAAATTAAATATTGTTCAGGGCCGGTTTATGAATCTCTGGTTTTGTTCCAGTTATCTGACAGTTAAATTTTATATCAATCGTTGTGAGAACAATGGTATCCAGCTTATTGGTTATCAAAGCTTTATGCGCGCCTGCATAAGGATTTCAATGTAAAATTGTATCTGCGTATACGCACAATTTAATATTTAGCGTTGGCAATACTGAAATTCTGTCATTTTGTTTTGCGTGTCAGCTGGAAAATTTGTTTGGTTGTTTTATATTTGTCTCATAGTATTTGTATATTTTGTCCTGGGCAGTTGTTAACAAACCATTGCTTATAAATTATAATTGAAAAAAGATGTGTGAACACCAAAGTGAACTGCTTAGAAGGAAAGGTGAACTTATTTGTATACCTATGCGTTTAGATTTAGTAAAAACCAATTTCCAAACAATAAATATTGTTTTGTTTTTTTCTTGAGAATCAACCGATAAATTACAAAACTAACTACACAGTTGTATTGCAAATTAAACGAGCTTTAAAATGATGTGCCACATGATACCTTTTGCAATTTAGGATTTTTGAGTTAGGGGTTGCAGAACTCAAGGAGCAGTAGCAGTAGCAGTAGCGCCAAAAGTTGTCCCCCTCGATATAAAACTACGTGTGTCCGCGTTTTTTCCAAATTCTTCCAGTTTTCGAAAAATTTAAGGTGGTAAGTTTTAAAAGCATATTGAATGGTTTTTCTAAAATATCTCAAAAATAAACAGACTGATTTAAAAAAATAAAACATTGATGTATAGGGATTTTAAAGACCTTTCAAATAATGTATTGGTCGATACCCCCCACATGGCAAGAACTTGCAACCTAAACGTTCCAAAAACGTCCCTTGTGACATTGTTACATTATCGTTAATGTAACATAAACGTACTAATAACGTCATGGGGACTGCTAATGTCCGCCTTCAAAGATGTAACATTGTTACGTCACAAAATTAACGTTGCTGTACTGTGATGAATTAGCAGATTTTATGACGTCAATTTCTGTACTCTACAATTACGCTTCTATTGTAACATTTATATATCGGAAAAAATGTTACATGGGGTAAATATCACCCGGATGTAATGAAAAAACGTCTTAATAAAATACATTTTTATTCATATAATTTAAAATAACATAAATACCTAGGTATATATTAGCTAATATATATAAACTCTTAAATAAGAATAATATAAAATAAATTAAAAACTAACAACACAAAATAAAAGGAACATTATTTATAAACTACCTAGAATCCACAAGAATAAAAACAAAGCAAATGGCTACCGTTTACCGGCTCCAAGCATTAACGGCAACGCGTCTTTTGCCCTTTCCTTCTTCCACAAATAGAAAAACTCCATTTGTCGCTGTTTCTCCTACAAAAATAGTACTATATATTACTTAATTGTGAACATGAATGATTGAAACTGCTGTATAGGTATATGTATAAATAGGTAGGTACTTTTTAACCTTGATTTTTGTAGGAGACAAATTTATTTTGTCTATCTGTGGAAGAAGGGAAGGACAAAAATATTTTTACTATTTACCTAATTAAATATGAATAGTTATGCATTCAACTAATTACAATTTTAAAATATTTTATAATACCTACTTAATTAAGTACTTAAGTACCTACTAATTATTTTTGAAATATTAATGAAAATTATCTATATTTTTTTATGTTTAATTATACAACCTTCAATCTAACCAAGAGCACTTACACTGTATTTAATATTTCTCACTAACACACTAATTTAAATTAAAAATTAGAAAAATGCGACGATAACCACCTGTCGTTGCAATACGTAGACTGACCCGTCTCGAATTTACGGTTTTATTAAAGTTAATATAATAACATTCCAATAACAAGCGTAAAATTTCGTGTTAGAGACATCCTAATCGTAACGTCAAGAATGAACTGTTTAATTAACGTAAATTCAGTATTGTCACAATGATGAACATTTAATTTTGTTTTATAGACATCACATAGTCCCATAACGTCACAAAATTAATGGCTCATAAATGTTGATCAGGGCATGTAGAAATCCGGACGCCCGAGAAACATTTATGGGACACATTTAAAAAGAGAGCACAATTTACTGTCTATGAAACAAGATTGAGATGTAAATTTTAAACGGTCAAAATGTGACCTTTTTGAGAATGTAACAAAATGTTTCTAAAACGTTCTTTGTCATGTGGGCCCTTCCCCATTCAAATTCTTAAGGGGGTAGCTCCTGGACGCAAGGGGTAGGGGTGAGAAACTTTACGGGACTCGGCGTTTTTTCAAAAAAATTTCAGGTTCCGAGAAATTTAGGGGGGTTCGTTTTAAATGGAACACACTGTATATATATATATATATATATATATATATATATATATGTTCTGCCAGATAACTAACTGCAACTTTAACCAGGCATTGATAAACCGGCCCTCAGTCCACTAAATATGGATAAAATGGATAAAATAATTTTTATTTAAATTACTAACTCAATTTTTTTAATTGATATTTTTTTGCTGTTAACTTGTAAAAGGTATCAGTAAATACATTTTATTGTAGGAAATGTAGTCTTCTTTAAATATCAAATTTTTGATACCTAACAAATAAAATTATGGAATAACATCATTGATATAAATATTATTATAAAACAACTAATCTTAACATTTTATTTTTTAATTTTGACCTTTTTTGTAAAAACTAAATTTCCTAAGAAAATGCTTTTCCTTTTTTCTTAAGTCAACTCTTTATCTTTGCCAAAATTCTAAATTAAATTTGTTTTCTTTGCGACAAAAGGCCACAAATATGCTTGATTGGATTAAAAAAAAACATAAAATGTGAAGAAAAAAAACTACAAAAAATAGAATACGGATGTTTTTCAAGTTAGGTACATCTCTATATAGGTATAATAAAGACCTTTTAAAATTAGTGAAGATACTCATCATTTAAATTATCCTATGGAAAATCAGACGTCTGCGATGGCATACTATTATCATTTGTTTTTTTTTTTAAGTTATTTATTTTTGACAAATTTTCTATACTTGAAAAAGGACAACTTTGGTGATATGTTAATCAAATATTAGAAATATTCCCCAACACCAATACTTTATACACTTTGTGTTTTGTTTTGGTGTTGGGGAATTCCCAGTGGCACAAAGATATTGACCTAATATTCGTAATAATGTTGGGCCAATATATCTTTCGTCAGATTTTTTCTAGCATGGTCCAATATTGAAACCCAACATTGGCCCGAAGTTGTTTAACATTATATAACCGATATTGGAAATCCGCATTGGCCTGAAGTTGTTTTACATTATATTCTAGGAAAGTTGAGGGAAAAATTGAAAGAAAAACAAGATATCCACCTAGTACTTACTACGTAGTAAGATTTGTAATTACCCTTGTTATTCTTACGGTAATATGAAAGAATGGCCTTTATTATTTTCACCCATTTGGTGCTAAACAATAAGGATGGTAGTCGGTTGAGCTACCCCCCAACTTAAAACCGTTCCTGTGCCACTTGTATAGACATATCCTGGAAACAAACGTGTGTCGTTACATATAACTTTTAGAAATCCGAAAGCATCGTTGACAACACAGTAAAAAAAAACTTTACACTAGGCTGCACTAGAGAACACTAGTTATAACTAGTGTATAGAGCTTGAGCAGGTCCACTTTATTAGAGTTCAAATTTTCACCCTAAATTTAGTGTGAATTTTAGTGTTATTTTAACTCTAGGGGTTCTACTCTTGTGTAAAAAATTTAACACATTTCTTCCAAATTTATATTCTAGTTACTTCACTAATAGTGTGAATCGTACTCTTATAGTGTTAGACATTTAACACAGTTCGTGCGACTTTCTACACTATTTGATTGAAAATTACTACACTAATCGTGTTCGGTAGCTCTCTAAAAGGGTTCACTTTTGCACTAATTTATTTGCATTTATTTCACTTTTAGTGTGAATGCTATTTCTAATAGTGCTGGAAATTTAATCTATCTAGTGTTTATCCTAACACTAATATATTTAAAATAGTGTGTAAGATTGGTGTCTGCAGTGCGCCCTAAAAGTTACACACATAAAATTCATTTAATTTCGATAAAAATGGTATAGGTAAAATGGTATACCCAATATATATTATAATATTAATACATAATACACCAAGCGGAGAAAGCACATATTATCGACAAACATACATTTCACTGCCGAGGCGTTAGCCGAGGTAGTAGATTTTGTGCCAGCACTGAACGAAAAAGAAAATGAACGACAACATTAATTTTTTATTAATACAATGAACAGTCGTTCGTAAATTTTCTTATTAATCAAGTTACGATTTCTGTACGTTAAATCAATGAATGAGGAGCATGGATCTATGTTTGACTGTAATTAATACGATAAACAGATTTACATCAGTTTATGAATGCTGTACGTTATATTAATAATCTATGAGCATGGATCTATGAACAGCGGTTGTTAATAAAGGGTGGGCCATGTTTATGTTGAATTATAAAATAGCAATGAGAACAAGAAAAACTGATTTTTTTTCAACGAATTTTGCTTTATTTGATACAATGTTTCTTCCGATTAAGTTTGGAAAATGATTTTATTTAAGTGGACACCTCAGCTGGCTCGGCAGTAGCCCATCCTGGAACACCAAATTTCGAGCACTTTGTCAAAAGTTTGCTGCTCTATTTAGGCAATTTGAGCTTGAATGTTTAGTTTTAAATGGTGAATAGGCTTTGTTACGGCGACGTGTGGATTTTCCGTGGCCCAAATCCTACAGTTTTGCTTGTTGACATAACCTCCGAGGTAAAAATGCGCCTCATCCGAAAAGATGATTTTTCTTGCAAAATTAGGGTCATCGTTCAACTGGTTTAAAGCCCACTCAGCAAAGCGAAAACGTTGTGGATGGTCAACTTGCTTTAACTCCTGAACAAGCTGGACTTTGTACGCAAACATACCGAGGTCTTTGTGCAGAATCATCCTCAGAGTGGTACGGGAAAGGCCGAGTTGTTGACATCTGCGCCGAGTTGATGTTGACGCGTTCATGAATACATTTTCGGCCACAGCAGCGATTGCTTCAGGTGTACGTCTAGGACGAGCATGCGAAACATGTTTTATGTCCACCAGCATTCCATTTCTGCGCAATTTTTTCATCAAATTTGTAATACTTTGGTTTGACGGCGCCTCATTTCTTCTAAACGCAATTTTCTTGCCGTCTCTGCGATCACAGTCACATTCAAAGTAAGTTTTGAGTATTTCGAAACGTTGATCCAAATTTATTCGGTGCATATTTTGTAATCGGAAGGTTAAAACTAAACCACTGTCAGCAATTCATGGCGCTTAAGTTGAAAGCTTCCATTAATAGCACATAGTTTAAAATTCAACTTATAAATGGCCCACCCTTTATAACGACCGTTGAACATAAGTTTATGATTAATACGTTAAATCAATAAACAACGTACATAGATATATGAAAGCATGTTATTATTATTATAAACGGTAGACATTAGTTTATGATTATTTTACATTGAATCAATAAACAATTACCATAGATCTATGATCCCTTATAGTATTAATACTACGAACAAAAAGGCATTAGTTTATGATTTACTTAAATTTACATAAAATCCAAGACAAACCCAATTAAAATTATTTGCCAAATTTACTTACCTTTTTATTTAAAATAAAGGTTTACTGGGTAGGTGGGTGCATTTTTTTAGCAACATAGAAATAGGAAAAAAATATCTTATACAAATTACCCAGCAATCAATCACAAAAGGGGTTTCTTTAAAATAAAGACGTTTTTGGCGAATACATTTTTTATTGCAAGAGAAATTTACAAATAATATGAACCTTTGGGCTCTAAAGAGGTTTACAAAATGCTCTATCTAATAAGTTACAAAACATGCTTTCCTGTAAAAAGTCAAGATTAAATATACGAGTATAATTAATTTTAAAACATATATCGACCGCCTTAATTACATGACATCCTAAATTATTTTATTTAAAATATTAAAAGTGTATATTTTAAAAACTAAAAACTCATTCACTTAAAACTTAAAAATAAAAAAAATATATACAAAAAAGTCAAAACGGTTTAAAATAACTTCACAAGCTCACACACCTCGGTTTCGTATATTAGGTACAAAACTTAAAAAATAATCCAAAAAGGACAAAAATGTTTAAAATAACTTCACAAGCTTACACACTTTGACTTCGCTCCATATATTTATCACAATTTCACTAATAAAGCTTTAGGGTTAAACGCGGAACTATCCTTTTGACGCTATAAGACTGGCAAGATAAAAAATGCATGTAAAAATTCCCCACCCAAAAGTCGTGCGATAACCTTCGGTCTACGACAGCGATTCGTTATAATAATGTTTATGTTAATTGAATCAGCGTACGGTAGCATTAATTTTGGCGCGTTTTAAGAAGTTAATGGTTAAGTTCGTAAAATCAATGTTTAGTGACCGTTGGGACAATGAAGACAGTTTATTATTATTTATGTTTTGCTGTTCATGGATTTATGACGAAAAATTTATTGTTTTAAAGATAAAGAACATCGTTTAATGATCGTCAATAGTTAATTCAATAAATTTTTATATTATATTGATGAAGGAAATAATTCATTTTTGATGTTTTGCATTTATCGTTTAATGTTGACTAGTTTATTGTTTCAATGGACTTAATTATTAATCTATGATGAAAAAGCATTGTAATAATCACCAATACATAATATTAATATTCAAAAAATTGACGACAGCAGTTTATTAATTTTACGTACAGTTTTTCTTTCTGTGAGGCAATTAATAAGCTTTTGCCGCCGTGTTTTATATAATATTTTTTTCAAGAATTTAATTTTTTAAAATTCTGTTCAACTGACCATGACATTTTAGATTTATTTCGATAAAGAACGTCTTTATATTAATACTATATATATATATATATATATATATATATTAGATTTATTTCGATATAGAAAGTCTTTATATTAATACTATATACAGTATGTCTCAGTATCTTGGAATCATATGAAAAACTTTTTTATTATTAATTTTAGGAAAAAAAGTTATTTCTCATAAAAAGTTCTGCATGGTGTAAAACTTAAAATGCAACCCACAAATATTAATTTTTTTTAGTCGTATACGAGGTTTGTCAAAAAATATGAATTTGGCGCAAGAGTAAAGTACCTTTATATTTGATAATATCGAAAATTGTTATAAGGAAAAGTTAATCAGAACTAAAAACTACGTTTAAATATGCAATTTCATACATTTACATTAAAAAAATTGGTTTTGTTAAGTTTTACTAATCTTTCTATTTTAAATGAACATTTATCTGAAAAAACATGAAAACCTTAAGTTAAGTCAGGGGATCTAGCAGGCCAAAAATTATTAGAATATCAACAAATCATTTGTTTATCAGTGAATTCTAGATTACATGTTACAGTTAAATTTGCATTGATATTGTAGACAAAAAAGAAAAAATATTTTTTTTTTAATGTAAATGGATGTAATTGCATATTTGAACGTAGTTTTTAGTTCTGATTAACTTTTCTTTATAACAATTTTCGATATTGTCAAATATAAAGGTACTTAACTCTTGAGCCAAATTCATATTTTTTGACATACCCCGTATACGACTAAAAAAAATTAATATTTGTGGGTTGCATTTTAAGTTTTACACCATGCAGAACTTTTTATGAAGAATAACTTTTTTTCCTAAAATTAATAATAAAAAAGTTTTCCATATGATTCCAAGATACTGAGACATACTGTATATATAGACAGTGTTATAATACGAAAATTATTGTACGCTTGAAAAAAACATATACAATGATTCTGCTCTTATTAATTTTGTATATATAATATTAAATATATGAATTACTTTTGGTTAGCGCTGCAGATATCTTGATGGGGTACTAAAAGAGCATATTTAAATAATGTTCATATAAAACAAATTTATATTTATATAAAAATACTCTATTGTAAGTTTTACGTTACAAAAAATTAAACTACAATCTTTGGCAATTATTTATATAAATATGTACACAGTAAAAAAAGACTGGACCTGGAAGACAAAAACTTTAGGGGTAGCATGATGAGAGGCGGGTACAGGGCGGAGTTCAGACATGCGCTGTCGCAGGCGTACAACATAGCTGGCAGCATCCTCTTGGCGTTGTGGTCCGACGCGTCGCGACGGGGCGAGCCAAAAATTCGCCGGGCAAGCGAAGTGGCTGGCCGTAGACGAGTTCAGCTGGAGAAGCGTGTAGGTCTTCTTTAAAGGCACTGCGGAGTCCAAGCAACACTATTGGAAGAGCTTCAAGCCAAGATGCGCCGGGGTGACACATGAGCGCTGCCTTGAGCTGACGGTGAAATCGTTCAACGAGGCCATTGGCGCTGTGATGGTAACTGCAGGTGCGAGATCGTTCGATGCCAAAAACAACATTGAGAGCTCGGAACAGGGCAGATTCGAAATGGCGGCCTTGATCCGAAGTGATGCGTGCAGGAGAGCCAAAACGGGAGAACCAACACATTACCAGAGCTTCCGCAACTTCTTCGGCAGTGATGGTTTGAAGAGGATAGACTTCGGGCCATCTGGTGTACCTATCCACCGCAGTAAGACAGTATCGATAGGGGCCGGCAGGAGGAAGAGGGCCAATAATGTCAATATGCACGTGCTCGAATCTGGAAGAGGGCAGGTCAAATTTTCCTAGCGGTGCATGTGTGTGCCTTGAAACTTTGGCACGCTGGCAGTGTTGGCAAGCACGAGCCCAGGTACGGCAGTCCTGCTGTACACGTGGCCAAACGAAGCGCTGGGAGACAAGTTTTGCCGATGTTCTGGCACCAGGATGGCTGAGGTTGTGCAGAGATTCAAACACTGGGCGCCCTAGCGATGCAGGGATGTAGGGTCATTGCAACGGCGTAGTTGTATCGCAGTAAAGTTGGATCCAGGCACGTTAACAAGCTGAAGTCGGAGAGCCGTGTCACTGGTAAGCAGTTTTTGTAGCTCTGTGTCACCTTCTTGATGACGGGCAATCGTGCGTCGACACGAGAGAAGGCGTCAGCGACGATGTTGGCGGATCCATCAACGTGTTGAATGTCAGTCGTAAACTGTGCAATGTAAGACAGTTGATTCTTCTGCACTGGAGGTAATTTGTCGCGACGTTGATCCATTGCGTAGGTCAAAGGCTTGTGGTCTGTGCAGATCGTGCAATGCTGTGCCTCGAGGATATGACGAAAATGGCGGACAGCTGCGTGGACGGCTAGAAGTTCTCGATAATAAGCTGGCCAATCTGATTGTCGTGGGGTAAGTTTCTGAGAGAAGAATACCAGTGGTTGCCAGGAGTCGTCAACACGCTGCTGAAGAGCGGCACCAATGGATGTACTGGAGGCGTCACAGAAAAGGGCAAGCTGGGCGTTGTGATCTGGGTGCGTCAGAAGCGTAGCTTTTACCAGGTTGTCTTTGCAGGCAGTGAAGGCTTGGTCCAGGTCCGGTGTCCAGTTCACAAGCTGGTTGCCTCGAAGTTTGGACAGGGCGGTGTGGAGAGGCGCCTGATGCTTTGCCGCAGAAGGTATGAACCGGCGATAAAAATTTATCATGCCCAGAAAACGACGCAGACCTTTTGCTGCGGATGGGCGAGGGAAATTACAGAGGGCGTCAATTCTGTCTGGAAGAGGCCTGGTACCTGCAGAGGAGACTTCATATCCAAGAAACTTCACTGCTGATTTATTCAGTACACTTTTCTTCACGTTGACCAGGATACCATAGTCAGAAAGGCGAGTGAAAAGGGTACGAAGATGATTTTTATGTTCTTCAGCATCTCGTGAGAAAACCAGAATATCGTCTATGTAGGGAAAGCAGAATTCCAGTCCGAAGACAACTTCATCTATAAAGCGTTGGAATGTCTGTCCGGCGTTTCGTAGCCCAAACGACATAAATGGAAACTCAAACAGGCCAAAAGGTGTTGTAATGGCTGTTTTCGGAATGTCCTCAACCTTGACGGGAATCTGGGTGTAGGCCTTGACGAGGTCAATGATGGAATAGGTGGTGCATCCACGAAGTCGATATGTGAAATCGTGGATATGTCGCACTGGATATCTGTCTGGTACGGTTCTGGCGTTGAGGCCACGGTAGTCGCCACAGGGTCTCCAACCGTCTGGTTTCTTTGGAACCATGTGCAGGGGAGAAGACCAGGGTCCATCTGAGCGGCGGGCCGTTCCTTCACGGAGCATGGCATCGAATTCAGCTTTAGCCAATACTAGGCGATCAGGGGCAAGGCGTCGAGGGCGGGAAGAAACAGGTGGTCCAGGTGTCGTTTTAATATAGTGCAACGTGGAATGGCGGATCTCTCGGAGCGTTCCAGCAGGGCGAATGAGCGCAGGAAACTCTGACAGGATGGAATTGCCAGGCGACTCGGGAATAATGGCCTTGACGCTGACTTGAGGAATGCTGACTGACTGGCAAGGAGTGGAGATGCCAGTGACGCTGTCGATGAGGCGTTTATTGCGGCAGTCAGGTAGAAGTCCGAAATGCGCCAGAAAATCGGATCCAAGGAGAGGAACACTCACGTGGGCGATGACAAAATTCCAAACAAAGGCACGTCGAAGTCCAAAATTTAAATTTAGTGTTAAAACGCCATAGGTATGGATGATGGAGTTGTTGGCAGCACGCAGTTCGTAGCTGACACGGCATCGACGATCGGCGAGAAATGTCCGAGGAAAACAACAAATGTCGGAGCCTGTGTCTAATAAAAATGTATGTTTTGTCGTACTGTCTAAAACAAGGAGGCGGCGTCCTCCGGTAGGGCAGCCGGCTGCCGCCGTCACTAACTGCCGTTGGAGTTTGTTGAAATGAACGAACAGGGTTGGGTGCACTTGGTGGCTTGGTTGCCGAAACGAAGAACGGTTGCGACGATCACCAGATGAAGTATGGTTTCGTGACCGAGAGTGATGGTTGTTTGATTTTATCTCGATCTGCATTGCAGAAATCTGACGCAAAAGTTCGTCCAACCGCTGGGAAAATGGGTCGGATACGGTTGTAGGCGGAGTAGAAATGGCATGGACCGCACCAGAGGTGGAGGATGCGAGTAGTGGGGTATTAGGCTGTAGCTCTATAATCTTGTCCTCTGTAATAGCAAGTGTGTCGGTGCTGAGGCCGGTTTGTCCATTTTGAGTCTGAAGAATCCCCTGGACGTGGACAGGAAGACGCTGCATCCACACGGTGCGAAGAAGGTTATCATGGACTGTGGCGCAACCTACTAAGGATCGCAGATGACGGAGAAACTGGGAAGGGGTACGATCGCCAAGCTCCTCTTCCATTAAAAGCTGGCGCACACGACGCTCTTCTGACACTGACAGGCGGCGAATAATTTCTGTCTTTAATGTGGTATATGGTGTGTTAGCAGGTGGATTGATGATTAAATCTTCAACCTCATTTGCGTACCTTTCGTCCAGGTGTGAAATCACGTAAGAATATTTGGTTATTTCCTGGGTGATATGGGCGATCATGAACTGTGCTTCGACCTGAGCAAACCAGAGGGTCGGCTTGTCCTTCCAGAAGGGCGGAAGCTTCACAGTAACGCGATGAACTTCTGAGGAAGGTGGTTCAGTTGTTTGACAAACCTGCTTTTTTTCTTCGTCTTGCTGACTTAATTTCTGTTGTTGCTGCTGCTGAAGTTGCAACAGAAGGGCTTCATTTTGTTTTTGAAGTTGTTGAAATTGCTCTTGTAAAGCCTCCATCACGCAATCACCAATCGAACACGATGCGCGAAACGCGACGGACAAAAGTCAACTTGGGCACAAAAACAGTCAGGGCACTATTGCTCTTATCTGGGTCACCACTGTGGGTCGGTAGATTACCGAATAACACAATATAAGTCACTTTGTAATAAATTGATTTTATTAAATTATTTTTACTGTTCTTGTCAAAACTATTTTTATTTATTTTATTCTCTCTTGGTTACGGTCGCCACAAGTAAATCGTTTTAGATATTTTTTCTGAGAGTAACTTTAAAAATTTAGCTAAAACCTTAGCAGTGCGATACCAGCAGATGGCATTTTATGATGACAACTTTAGAACTGAATTGCAAAGTGGATCTTCACTCAAAGTTTTATTTTGCAAAAATTTGGTATATAATTATTATATTGAAGAATTTGCCTTTTCTATAGAAATTTTAGTCACAAAATGGGTAAGAATTGGTTACCTGTATAAAACTACGAGATTTTAAGCTTGCTTAACAAACCATAGCAGTGCGATACCAGCAGACACGGTGCTGTTCTGGGTGATTTTTGGACTTTCTGTGAAACCTAATTTTTTTTTAAATTCTTGTTAATTAGGTCATAACTAAAATTTTAAGAGCAAAATAAAAAAAATTTGACGGTTAATTTTGTTTTAATTGGATGTTTATTAAAAATATGTATGCACACTTTTAATTCTCCCATTAAAACTTGCGATTTTATTTAAATATTATCATAACTTTTTAAACCAGATTAAAGATTAGTTAATTTCCTAAAAAAAGGTCTACTTATACATTTTTATATCTTTTACTGTTTTGTTGTAATACACGTTTAAAGTTTTAATTTAAGGTTAAATGTATAGTATACATTTATTAAACAATAATTCTAAGGGTGCTACATTTTATTTAGGGCCGATTTATTCATTTTTGATTTATTTGACGAATAATTTCTTTGAATACTAGATATTGCCAAGACATGAAAGTTATCGGCCCGATAAACTTTACTAAAGATGAATAAACCGGTCCTTAGTTAAATTATTTTGCTAAAATAATTGTTTTATTTTTAGTATTAGTCCTTAGTTAAATTATTTTGCTTAAATAATTGTTTTATTTTAAATATTTTTAATTTTACCCATAAATATTTAAATTAAAACTACCCTTAAAAACAAACTTTTAATAATCAAACATATTAAATTACAAATGCAATGTATTGTATTGCATAATTGCATTAACTAAACGTTTTGGGTATTCTGGGTGATCTTTACCCAACTTGTAACGTGCCCAAAAAGTTTTCCAATCTGCATGGGCAGCTTCAAATGCCTGTTCGGAATAAATTCCCAAACCTTCTTCATACCTTTGTACAAATTCAGGCACATGATAAATAATCGCATGTATCTTGGGAGTTACTCTGATTTGTAGGTCTTCAAAATCTTTCATAAATTTGTTTATTTGGTCTAAATAACTTTTATTTATTTTTTTACCAAAACACATGTCCACAACCCTTTCCAAACTTGCAAAACATTGAATGAATTTTAAAGATTCCAAAGTAGAAATGTTTCTCAGGTAGTAAATTCTTTTTAACAATTTTAGACTCTCATTGCCATTAAAACACCATCCAGAGCCTTTAGTAAATTTTTTTTGGAGATTGCATTTTTTAAGTTATGTATCTACGATGATGGGAAATTTTTTTTGAAAAGAGTTAAAAATTGTTGTGACTGCACCTATTAAAAGATGCAGTTCGGGAGGCACGACTATAACATTTTTCTCATTTTCAATAATTGGTAAATTGAAACAGTTTTCGTATAAACTTAATTGTGTTTTATTGCCATTTTCTTTACGTAACCAATTTAAATAATTTTCTTTAATAATTTTCAATGTTCTGGGATCTCCGTTTTCTATTAAATTATTTTTGTTGGCATTGCACCATGTGCAGGGATGGGTAGAGCTATGTGGTTGTAGGCCATATAATATATTAAGAATTTTTAAATCGCAGGATAAGAAAAAAATATCCCTCAAAGAATTTAAATTCAAAATGTTCCAAATCATTTTTAAATTGTAATAATTTTCTTCTACTGCAGGAGCTATGGCTATTATAAAAAGCTTTTTAACACCTGTTTCTAAAAATTGTTTTTTTTTATTTGTATCTTTATTTTTAATGCAATACAGGGAAATACTGAACTTTAAAAATCCCTGGCCCCCGTCTATTCCTAATTTAATATTAAAGGGTGTAACATAATTTCTATATTTCGCAGTAAAATTTATAAACTCTTGAACATCTGTGCAATACACTAAACTTCTTTTTTTCCATAAACTTTCATTGCCACTTTTAAAAAATAATAATTCTTTAACTTTAAAAAAATTTTGTAATTTGTTTTTGTTTTTTCTTATGTTTACTAAAATATTTCAATAGAATTTTTGCCATTGGTTTCTCTTATTGTTGTTAATAATTTTTCTAATTGTCTATTACTTAAATTTAACAATAATAATAATAATAATAATACCTTTATTTCTGAGGACACATAGATACATGTATAGAAAACGTCAAAAACATAATTATAGTAAGTATACAAAATATGACAAAATAAATTAATACAATGAGCACACAATAAACAATACAATCTAATAATTAAAAACACATTAAAAGCTTGAACAAGTTAGACAGCAAAATATTCACTTAATGTATAAAAACACTTATCCAATAGAAATTTCTTTAGCTGTTTTTTAAAACTAAAGAGCAAATTAACATTTTTGATGTCTATTGGTAATTTGTTAAAAATATTAAGACCAATATGATTGGGGGAATTTTTTCCTTTCTTAAGCCTAGAAAAAGGGACCCTAAAATCACATTCTTGCCTTGTGTTTATTGGATGTACATCCTGATTTTTTATAAAAGTATTCTTATTAACAAATACATATACACACATTTCATAAATAAATAAACAAGGTAAAGTTAAAATTTTGTAATCTTTAAACAAGTCACGACAGGAATAATCACAAGGAACTCCAGCTATACACCGAATCACTCTCTTCTGACAAACAAAAACATTAGAATGTAAGGTTGAGTTACCCCAAAAACAAATAGCATATCTTAGTTGAGACTCAAATTGTGCATGATAAAACATTAAAATCTGATTCAGGTTTAGCAATTTCTTTAAATTTCTAAAAAGGTAAATTAAAGAGTTAAGTTTGGAGATGAGACTCTCACAGTGTGGTTTCCAATTAAGTTCTTCATCAATAATTACCCCAAGAAACTTCGTGCTTTTCTTTTTATCAATAAATGTTCCATCAATTGAAATATTTAAATTTAGGTCACGAACATTTTGATGGTTATGGTTATAGAAACGAATAAAATTGGTTTTATCCTTATTTAAACAGAGATTATTAATATTAAACCATGACAACAAGTTATCAAGATTGCCATTGCATTTTTCTTCCAAAATTTGGGTATCATTGTGAGTAATTATTAGAGAGGTGTCATCCGCATATAAAGTTGCCACCGTGTCAGGTAGTAAACAAGAGTCCAAGTCATTAACGTATAGGTTAAAAAGCACAGGACCCAATACTGAACCCTGAGGTACACCCATGTCAACAACCTGTATCTCAGAGTTTACACATGTGACCATATTGTTGTTATCTATATGTCGTATAGAAACATATTGTCTGCGATTTCTTAAATAGCTAGCAAGCCAGGAATAAGCAGGACCCCTAATTCCAAGCTGTTCAGCTTTTTCTAAAAGTCTTTGGCAGTCTACACAGTCAAATGCCTTGCTAAGATCGCAAAAAATCCCAGTCGGGCATTCTCCTGCTTCCAAAGAACTAATAATCTTGTCATAGAAATAATTTATTGCCTTTGATGTTGAGCAATTTTCCCTAAATCCAAATTGATTATTTCTTAAAATATTATTTTTCTTTAAAAAAGGCTGTAATCTAGACAAGAAACAATATTCGAATATTTTTGCCAAGGAGGAAGACATTGAAATTGGCCTATAATTGTTCAGTACCTGTTTAGAATCCTTCTTGTAAACAGGTATAACTTTACTAATTTTAAGATTTTCAGGAAAGATCCCTGAAGTAAAGGAAAGATTAATTAAATGTACAAGGGGCTTAGAAATTTCTTCACTTATAAGTTTTAATAAATAACATGGAAATTCATCTGGTCCAGCTGATTTTGTTGATTTAAGTTTAGTTTTAATAAGAGAGATCATTTCTTTATCTGAAAATGGAAAAAGAAAGATGTTGTTAGACTTAATATTTATTTTAGATACATTATTCCTACTATTTGATTTTATAGAGCTGACAATTTTTAATGGTTCCTCCTTAAAAAACATATTAAATTTATTCGAAATTATTTTGGGATTAGATATTTCCATGTTATCATTAATAATAGTTAGATTTTCCATTGGTATTTTCGGTTTGCTATTTGAATTGATTAGGTTCCAAGCTGCTTTGCTCTGATTATCTGAATTAAAAATCCGATTTTGGAAATATTTTTTTTTTGTGTTTGTTATCAGAAGGGAGTGACTCTGTTTTGAACTTTTATATAGGTCGTTAAGTAGTGGGTATTTTTGTTTTAAATAATAAATATTTTTCAAGTTTTGACTAGAAAGTATTATATCTTTGTTTACCCATTCCTTTCCATTAGTCGTAGATTTAAAAGATCTTAGTGGAAAATTAATGTAGAAGTAATACAAGACAAGACTATAAAAAGAATTAAAAGACTCTTCAAAATCATTCTTATAAACAGTGTCCCAACTTTCGTTTCTTAAATCATTTTTAAATTTCTCAATAGATTCATGTGAGAAACATCTTTTATGTTCTATGTAGTTTTGTTTTTTATAAGAATAGTTAAAATTAAAAAATAAAGTATTATGATCAGATATAAAATTTTCATGGATATGAGAAGTACCCTGCTCCATGTTGGTAAATATGTGATCTAAAGTATTACCCTTTCTGGTCATTCCTTTGACTGTATTAACAAGATTGTAAGTTAAAAATATATTACATAAGTTTTTAACCGAGTCTGTATCCTTAAAATAGTCTTTTTTTGAAGATTTAGATTTTTCTGTTTCTTATTATAATTTGCAGATTTAATTCCTAAATTTTTACTTAAATTTTGTTTTTTTCTTGCTTTGGTGCACAAATGTTTCCTTCCTCTATAAAGTGTAACCTTACGGTTTGGATTTTAATACTACCATTTTTGTTTCACAAGAAATTGTGCTTTACCCTATTTTTGTTAGATAATGTATACTACGGTTCAGTGTTGAGCATTGTAATCGTAGTTTTGTGAATTTGCCTTGCTCTTGGTTATTTTGTTTTACTTCCTTAGGACTTCCTCATGACAACTAAAACATCTATTAATTCTTGAGACTTTATTAAACAACATCAACAACAATACAAATATGTAATAACCTTGTCATTCGTCCAGCATAACCTAAAAGTAATGGAATTTAATAATAGTTGGCTTACGTTATAAACTTGGTTTGTGATATATATTTTTTGGACAACGTGCCTAACTTACCTTTGTTTTATTGCTTTTGGGATGTCTTAAATAATGAATGTTTGACTTTGCAATCTTAGTTCAAAAGTTGTTGGCGGGATCATTAGTGCTGCTTATGATACCTAAAAACAAAAAGCGTGTATATTAATGTAGCCTTCATCTTTTGGAACTGTGGTGGTAGAGTTATTCAGTTATTAATTGTTTACTTACTTTAAACTAGTTGACATTTGTATTGACGTAACGGTAGATCGAACGGTCCACACTAGGCGGCGTTTTATCGCGGGGTTGCCAAGTGTATCGCTCAGCAATGTACGGAGCAACACTGTTCATATATCCGGCACCTGTTGTAGTTGCTTTCCTATTGGTTTAATTTTCGTGCCTAATTTGAATTTAAGATCTTTTGTCAAGCCTTTTTACCGCTATATGTTGTTTAATATCGGGAGTTTTTATTGTTGTCAGATTTTTAGTAATTGTCTTTTTTATTTGACATGGTTAGTTTCAATTTAAGAGCATATTTTGACATTTTGGGATGGTTGTGCGCAGGTCTGGTTTTCGAAGGGGGACAAAGTAATGTAGAAGCCGGAAGCAGGTTTGTCTTGTGATGGTTGTCCAGAGAATAACATGGTCGATTTTTCGCTCTGCCAAGTGAAACCTTATTAAAGGGATATAAGACATGTTTATTCATATTAGGAACCGTGCAATGTTGTTTGTTGGCAATTGATGGTATTTTGAGTGCCGGATCCTATCGATGTATTTCGGATATAACTGGATTTAACTTCACCTGACCAAACTTTGCTGGATCTACATCAATCCGCTTTTGATATTATTTGGAGATAATTAAGATCTATTTCCTACGAAGACAAAACCCTTCTCGAAGGTAAGGTTAGTTTCTTCATCCAAGATGCAAATTCTTATGCTCATTTTTTCTTTTAGGGTTTTTTTTACGTTTTGACTTTTTTAAGTTTCGACTTTTTACGTTTACCTTTTTAAGTTTAAGTTTTAAGCTTTACATTTTAATTCTGGGCCTAGAGCCTCAGTCTAAGTCTCAAGCAAGTTTATTGTATCAAGTATAAAGATCAAATTGTTTTAAGTTACACCTCCTGTGTCACCCACGATCACCAGGATATTAGATATTGGATACCGTACATGGATGGACTGACGTACAATTCTTACCGGAAAAGCTCCACGTACACCAATTTTGTATTACAAAGTACATAACTAAGGTCAGATCCATTTCTTTCACTAACAATTAGGTCCTGGTAGAATATTTTTTTAAATTTAATCATATTTAATATAAACTTCGAATAGTGTGAACTGCGGGTACATTGGCCAATATACACGAAGGGTTTTTAACATCAAACTGTAATGCCAGGGTACTTTTAAATAACTTGTACTTTAAAATAACTTATCTTGAGATCTGATTTAAGTATTTTTTTATACTGTGTAACTTCGTGTAAAATACACTTCAATTTTTTTTTAGTAATTTCTTTTATTCTAATCTCACAAAAAAATTACTTGGTGCCCAATTCTAAAAAATTTATAAGGTAAGTAGTAGTTACGAAGGACATTCACCCACGACCATCTGAGCTAGCGGGATTTTGTGGTTCAGAGTCCAAGATAGGGATTCTGCGCTATAAATTTGGCGCCCAAACGTTCTTCGTGATTGCTACTGACTTTTTGTTTGTAAAAAATTTTTTTTTAATTTAGATTTTTTTTAAATATTAGTTTTTAAATTCTAAAACCCGATTAATTTTGTCTAAGCAACACGAGTTGCTTAATTTTTTTGGAAGGGGGTGATTTTGAATTTGGATACATTTATTGAAAATGAATTTTTTATAAGCATTGTTTACGAATAATTATTGTATACCAGCTGCAATTTCTCGCGACGTTAAACTGCGTTATTTTATGTTATGTGTATCTATGGTATCCGGGTATGCATTGATGGCATTTCCATGGGTATATCTTGAGGTACAAATTGGCTACACTTATCTTAGGTAACGTTTTTTTTGCCGTATACTTTATTGTTTTTAGTAACGTCACGACGCCACGCGTCGGAATTTGAATTTAATTATTTAAGAACATAAAGATACGACAAAAACGTTGTTTACCACTACTGCGTAAATTTTTTTTTGAATTTACAAATTATTTGTAGACTTGTTTACTTTATTGTTTTTGTTTAACTTTGATTCTTTGCTACTTTGTTTACTTTCTTTTATTTGAAACGTCACGACGTCAGGCGTCGTGTTATTGTTTATTCGCGTAATTATTTTGAATTAAATTTACAATATTGTCCTGTATTAACGTAGTAGCTTAATGATTTGATATTTTTTTTTGAGATTTGTTTGATTAAAGCGTTGCGGAATGTTAGTTAAATTTTAGATTTGCGTCCTTGGGTAGATATTTGATTAGATGTTGGATTTGCTAGATATTGGTAATTGATTAATCATTTCGCAACTTTTGTTTTTGGTTAGTTATTCATCGTTGCCATTGTTTTTATTTGTAGCGTAACGATCAGGCCGATGATTACTCTTCAAGTAATCGTCGCTACGGCATGCTCGGCCAAGCCGTATCGCCTGTAACCACCAACCCTACGACATCATTTGTTTTTTTATCGGATGTGGGATGGCGAGACGCGGAGAGCCTGCTCTTTTGGCGGAAGACTTCTACCAGGGTGTCATGAGCGTGTGTAAATTTTTGGTTAGTTGAAGTACGCCGATCTTGGTGAGATGGGTGCTTGAACGGCCGTGGTAGACTTCTTGCGGTGATTGTGCTGGTTTCTTTGTTGCTGTCGTTTCCATAGCCGTTGAGGCAGCAATTTGAGGTAACTGTTCGGGTTGTATGGTCGTGCTTGTGATGGGCGCGGGAAGATTTTCCTTGCTATTCGGGTGCTCGGCGTGGAAGCATTTGGGGTCCCACCCTTGTTGCCTATGGGGGCTGATTGTGCATTTTGTGGGGGTCCAAATATTAGGCGGAGTAGACCGCCGGCGCGCTGCACAACATCTCAGAGCGATGGCTGCTCCGACCCCATGTCGAGTCTCGAACGGGATGGGGAGGTTTTCTTCGTGACATCATCTCACGACCAGGAACTGTAATACCTATTTTTTTTGTCTATGTTTTCTTGAGAAAATTTCAGGAAATTTTCTTAAGGTTGGGGGGGAATTGTAACCTTACGGTTTGGATTTTAATACTACCATTTTTGTTTCACAAGAAATTGTGCTTTACCCTATTTTTGTTAGATAATGTATACTACGGTTCAGTGTTGAGCATTGTAATCGTAGTTTTGTGAATTTGCCTTGCTCTTGGTTATTTTGTTTTACTTCCTTAGGACTTCCTCATGACAACTAAAACATCTATTAATTCTTGAGACTTTATTAAACAACATCAACAACAATACAAATATGTAATAACCTTGTCATTCGTCCAGCATAACCTAAAAGTAATGGAATTTAATAATAGTTGGCTTACGTTATAAACTAGTTGACATTTGTATTGACGTAACGGTAGATCGAACGGTCCACACTAGGCGGCGTTTTATCGCGGGGTTGCCAAGTGTATCGCTCAGCAATGTACGGAGCAACACTGTTCATATATCCGGCACCTGTTGTAGTTGCTTTCCTATTGGTTTAATTTTCGTGCCTAATTTGAATTTAAGATCTTTTGTCAAGCCTTTTTACCGCTATATGTTGTTTAATATCGGGAGTTTTTATTGTTGTCAGATTTTTAGTAATTGTCTTTTTTATTTGACATGGTTAGTTTCAATTTAAGAGCATATTTTGACATTTTGGGATGGTTGTGCGCAGGTCTGGTTTTCGAAGGGGGACAAAGTAATGTAGAAGCCGGAAGCAGGTTTGTCTTGTGATGGTTGTCCAGAGAATAACATGGTCGATTTTTCGCTCTGCCAAGTGAAACCTTATTAAAGGGATATAAGACATGTTTATTCATATTAGGAACCGTGCAATGTTGTTTGTTGGCAATTGATGGTATTTTGAGTGCCGGATCCTATCGATGTATTTCGGATATAACTGGATTTAACTTCACCTGACCAAACTTTGCTGGATCTACATCAATCCGCTTTTGATATTATTTGGAGATAATTAAGATCTATTTCCTACGAAGACAAAACCCTTCTCGAAGGTAAGGTTAGTTTCTTCATCCAAGATGCAAATTCTTATGCTCATTTTTTCTTTTAGGGTTTTTTTTACGTTTTGACTTTTTTAAGTTTCGACTTTTTACGTTTACCTTTTTAAGTTTAAGTTTTAAGCTTTACATTTTAATTCTGGGCCTAGAGCCTCAGTCTAAGTCTCAAGCAAGTTTATTGTATCAAGTATAAAGATCAAATTGTTTTAAGTTACACCTCCTGTGTCACCCACGATCACCAGGATATTAGATATTGGATACCGTACATGGATGGACTGACGTACAATTCTTACCGGAAAAGCTCCACGTACACCAATTTTGTATTACAAAGTACATAACTAAGGTCAGATCCATTTCTTTCACTAACAATTAGGTCCTGGTAGAATATTTTTTTAAATTTAATCATATTTAATATAAACTTCGAATAGTGTGAACTGCGGGTACATTGGCCAATATACACGAAGGGTTTTTAACATCAAACTGTAATGCCAGGGTACTTTTAAATAACTTGTACTTTAAAATAACTTATCTTGAGATCTGATTTAAGTATTTTTTTATACTGTGTAACTTCGTGTAAAATACACTTCAATTTTTTTTTAGTAATTTCTTTTATTCTAATCTCACAAAAAAATTACTTGGTGCCCAATTCTAAAAAATTTATAAGGTAAGTAGTAGTTACGAAGGACATTCACCCACGACCATCTGAGCTAGCGGGATTTTGTGGTTCAGAGTCCAAGATAGGGATTCTGCGCTATAAAAGTATACTAAAACAATGCTCGCATATTTTGACTATCTTTTTTCTTTGACTCTTAATATTTTTTATTATTTTTAAATTAGCATTGTTATACTGTTTTAAATGTTTATGCTTTTCTACTTTTAAAACGTATTCACTGGCAGTGGTACATAATAAACATTTGCATGGGCCAATATTATGTCTTAATTCATGTAGTGTAGGTATAAACTGAATAATTAAAAAAAGATATATTTACATCCTCTCCTTTTTTTTTCTTATATAAAATATTTTTACACTTGGAACAAAGTGATTTTGGAAATTTTTTATCATTTGGGTTAAAGTCAATAATTTCTTCCTTTAAAATCGAATAAAGCGTCGCTGGGATTAATATAAGACTTGAATTTTTTTTAAAACAAACAACACACAATAAATTACGATTTTTTTCATGAATTTCTTCGTAACTTTTACTACAATTTTTCATTTTTGTTTATAAAAACACTTTAAAAAACTAATCAAAAATTATTGAATACGTATACTGAAAATGACAATTCAAACGTCAAATAAATTTTTAATAGATCTAAGTTTCATGGCAACCTTTAAGGATATATTAATTAAGGGAACAAAGGTTAGATTAAAAGTTTGAACGTTTATTGCAACAAAACAGTAAAATATATAAAAAAAAATTGTAAAAACCTTTTTTTTAGTTATGCAAATATTAAATATTTAAATTAAATCCCTAGTTTTAATTGGATAATTGAAAGAGTGCAAACTATTTTTAATAAACAGCCAATTAAAACAATTCAAACCGTCGAATTTTTTTTATTTTGCTCTTAAAATTTTAGTTATGACCTAATTAACAAGAATATAAAAAAAATTAGGTTTCACAGAAAGTCCAAAAATCAGCTCTCAGAACAGCACCGTGGCAGATGGAATTTCATGATGACAACTTTAGCACTGAATTGCAAAGTGGATCTTCAGTTAAAGTTTTATTTTGAGATTATCAATGCAAAAATTTTGTATATAATTATTATATAGAAGAATTTCCGGATCCGATAGAAATTTTAGTCACAAAATTGGTATGAATTGTTACCTGTATAAAACTACGAAATTTTAAGCTTGCTTTCCAAAGAGCCATACAATTTACACCAATCAGTGTCAATTGGTACTTAGTGCCAAAATATTATTTTGTGTTTTAAACCTATTTATATTTTAAGTAATTGCCGAAGATTAGTTTTATTTTTTGTAGTTTAAAACTTACAATGTATTTACATATTTATATAAATAATTGCCAAAGATTGTAGTTTAATTTTTTGTAACGTAAAACTTACAATAGACTGTATTTTTATATAAATATAAATTTGTTTTATATGAACATTATTTAAATATCCTCTTAGTACCCCATCAAGATATCTGCAGCGCTAACCAAAAGTAATTCATATATTAAATATTATACATGTATATATATATAAAAAATTAATAATAGCAGAATCATTGCAAACCTCCATTATATATGTTTTTTTCAAGCGTACAATAATTTTCATATTATAACACTGTCTATATATATATAGTATTAATATAAAGACTTTCTATATCGAAATAAATTTAAAATGTCATGGTCAGTTGAACAGAATTTTAAAAAATTAAATTCTTGGAAAAAAATAGTATATAAAACACGACGGCGAAAGCTTATTATGTGCCTGGCACACAATCTACTACCTCGGCTAACGCCTCGGCAGTGAAATGTATGCTCGTCGATAATATGTGCTTTCTCCGCTTGGTGTATAATGTATTAATATTATAAAATATATTGGGTATACCATTTTACCTATACCATTTTTATCGAAATTAAATGAATTTTATATATGTAACTTTTAGGGCGCATTGCAGACACCAATCTTACACACTATTGGTGTAGAAATTTTAAATCTATTAGTGTTAGGATAAACACTACATAGATTAAATTTCCAGCACTATTAGAAATAGCATTCACACTAAAAGTGAAATAAATGCAAATAAATTAGTGTAAAAGTGAACCCTTTAAGAGAGCTACCGAACACGGTTAGTGTAGTAATTTTCAATCAAATAGTGTAGAAAGTCGCACGAACTGTGTTAAATGTCTAACACTATAAGAGTACGATTCACACTATTAGTGCAGTAACTAGAATATAAATTTGCACGAACTGTGTTAAATTTGTTACACTATAAGAGTACAACCCCTAGAGTTAAAACAACACTAAAATTCACACTAAATTTAGGGTAAAAATTTGAACTGAAGTGGACCTGCTCAAGCTCTAACTAGAGTTCTCTAGAGCAGCCTAGTGTAAAGTTTTTTTTTACTGTGTAAATACATTGTAAGTGGTGTATCAATGCACCACAGGTTAATAAAAGAAGAGATTGTACTTACAGTTATATTCCTTTATTTGTGATTTAAATAGTATGTGTAATTATTATGACATAGGAGTTCGATTTTGTTCGTGCTAGGGTACGGACCGCTCAATGAAAAGTGTGAAATATAGATGACTCTTCGAGCTAGGGGGAACAAAATTGGATTCCCGGAATAGAAATATTCCTGTTTCTTGATAATATTCCTCGATTGGTCCTTGTACAAGGGATAAGAGGAATTTATATAAATTTATAAATTTTAAGGTTATATAACCTATTTGTGTCCACGTGTGTGTCCGATAGTCAGCTTTGTCCAATGGTTTTTGGTTCTTCGGAAAGCATTGGACGTTAAAACTAGTAACTGGGCAGTAAGAGCCTAATCGGCTCAAGTCCAATTCTCTCGAAAGAGAGAATAAAAAGTATAGAAGAAGAAGAAGAATTATGACATTTATAATTTTAATTTGAAATTCATCTAAATAAATATCTTTAAAATCTTATTTCCTTCATATCCATAAATATCTTCTTATATTTTCTTAATGAATTATCTTTCTTCTTATTTCATTCTTCTTATTTTATTCGTGTATTTTTCTTATATTTTTTCTTGTATTTCTTCTCGTATAATTTTCTTTTATATTATCTGTATTCTTTTTATGTTGGTATGTTATATTATTCATTTTATTTATATTTTATGATGTATATTAAATTATGTAAATTTTATGATTATGATTCTTTTTCTGTTATTATTATGTTATGTTATTTTTGTTACAGTTATCATGGATAACTATTTTTTAATATATAAGTATCAAAAATATTATTGATAGTCTTAAGTTGAGACTCTCAACTAACAATGACACAAAATAAAGGTTATGTAACCAAAGTCACATCGACAACTTAAACCAACCCATGGCGCAATACTTGGCGCCAACAGTAAGTGTTACGCTACAAAAAATAAAACTAATCTTCGGCAATTACTTAAAATATAAATACGTTTAAAACACAAAATAATATTTTCGCACTAAGTACCAATTGACACTGATTGGTGTAAATTGTATGGCTCTTTGGAAAGCAAGCTTAAAATTTCGTAGTTTTATACAGGTAACAATTCTTACCCATTTTGTGACTAAAATTTCTATCGAATCGGGAAATTCTTCTATATAATAATTATATACCAAATTTTTGCATTGATAATCTCAAAATAAAACTTTACAATTCAGTGCTAAAGTTGTCATCATAAAATTCCATCTGCTGGTATCGCACTGCTAAGGTTTGTTAAGCAAGCTTAAAATCTCGTAGTTTTATACAGGTAACCAATTCTTACCCATTTTGTGACTAAAATTTTTATAGAAAAGGGAAATTCTTCAATATACCTAATAATTATATACCAAATTATTATATACCAAATTTTTGCAAAATAAAACTTTGAGTGAAGATCCACTTTGCAATTCAGTTCTAAAGTTGTCATCATAAAATGCCATCTGCTGGTATCGTACTGCTAAGGTTTTAGCTAAATTTTTTAAGTTACTCTCAGAAAAAACATCTAAAAATTACAAAAAAAAACGATTTACTTATTATATACATTAAACTGAGCTATTGTAAGAACTGTACTTGAAATTTGTCTATACAATAAACAAAACGCGATTTTCACGCGATTTTCGACCTTATGAACCAACACAAAATGCAATTTTTTACATTATAAAGTAAGATGAATAATAATAATCCTTTAAAATTGACTTACCTTTAGTTAATAATTATAAACCACAACTAAACAGCTTGGTGCATTCTTCCAACACAAATTCGGAGAGAAAAATGAACGAAACAAGTTTGCGTTTTTGTCAACTGAACACCACCTGATTGCATATTTACACTAATGTGCACTGCCAGAGCTTGGCTAGTGTTAAATTTATATTTAAGTGTGAAGTTAGAGTGATGTGGAACACTATTATCATTCCATCCACTTAGATTGAAAATAGTGTGATGTTCTACACTAACTTTTTCACTCTACAACTTTCACCTGGGAGAACACTAAAATCCTTTTTTACTGTGTATAGTTAATGATATATTGGCGTAAAATAATATGCCAATATAGGACCAAAATTGGATAAACATTAGCAATATATATTAAATTATCATTTTTTGCCAATATAGGCCTAACAGCGGCTAAATAAAACAAATATTGGCCCCAGATAAAATATTGGGCCTAGACGCGCCCCATATAGGACCAATATTTTGTGCTACTGGGGATAATTCTAATTCATTTTCTATAGCTTGTATGTACTTTTCTTTATAAATTGTTATTTTTTTTGCCCCACTTGGAATGTTACTCATTTTAACAATACATGCAACCATATTCTTTGTAACCACATATGCTTATTTTTAAACTTATAACCATATATAGGGTGTCACCTAATAAATTGTCGTCCTTTGGAGGGATGATAGTACACGCCAAAACAAGAAAGTTCTTCCTCTATCATTTTTGCATTATAGCAAATTTTGAATTTTTTTTGACAAAACCAGGGAGCCACTGGATGTCACTGACCGATCCTATATATCATCATTGTTTTTACCTCTAAAAACAATGATATTATTCATCCAAGCAAAAAATAAACAGGTATGCGCACAGTGTATTATGTAATATCAAGCAAACTTTTAAACTTATTTAGTACTTTCTTATCATTGTTCTGGGGCTACATGAACAGTTTAGTGAACCAAAGCGAAGTTGACACATTATAACAACTCCGCGAACTTGTCACTGCAGCGGCAGATGAAATCTAAAATCATCCGTATACTAAGTATACTATACTTTGTGTGGATAATAACGGCGGCATAGACAACGTCTGTGAACGGCGGGATAGTTGAACATTTATTATAATTTTGTGGAACACTTGAAAACCACGGAAACTTCGAGATACCTAACAATAAAAAGTAAGCATTGTTTTATTCAAAGCACCTAAAAATAGCTGAGTATGCAAAACCAAAAACAATTATCAACAAGTAATGAATGATAACACAAATGTAAATTTTTAATAAATGTGGAGTATTGCCCACTGTGCGAGGATGTTTTATTAATTTGTAGTAGGTCAGGAACAACCAGTGGCGGCTCAAAATCTACTTTACTTATAAAAAATGTAATGATTTTTTTATTTAAAAAAATTGCACTAATGCAAAAATTATAGAGGAAAAACTTTCATATTTTGGCGTGTACTATCATCCCCTTAAAGGATGACAACTTATTTGGTGACACCCTGTATGCTTGTTTACAAAAGAAAAATCAGGTTAAAAAGAAAATCCGCGAAATTTAAAAATTAAATTGTAAACATTTCAATAACAACTGTTAGAATAATGACTGAACAAAAGAAAAAAAAACTTTTACTTTTTTGTTTAAGGGTCCCCGCAGCCTTGGACCCTAGACCATAGGATAATCCTAAAATTGTTATACTATACCAACTATATCAATTTTATTTTGTCATTTATTAGTCGTGATAAGGGTACATAAAGAACTAGGGTTAATATCCTTATTAATATTTTAAATTTGTTAGTTCTTTATATATCTGAAAGCGCTTAAGCTCAATTATTAAGGGATAGTAAGGTAATTTTATCTTAATTTAAATCAAACAATTGTAATTAATACCAGCATGCATGCAAAATTATAGTGTTACAAGTGTTTTTAAAATATACACTTTACAATTTTTAATCACAAAATTGAACAAGAGAAAGGCAAATAACATACCTACTGTGTAACACGCATTATATCTAACTATGAATTACACATATCGTCGTTTTAGATTGATAATATGCATAACATTAAAAATGACATAACATGTAACATGTTACATGTTCTATAAAAGAACTTACAAATATGTTTTAAATATTTAATTTAATTGTTAATCTACAAAATACCATAATCAGGGGCGTACCTAGAAATTACACTTGTACACGCTACAAAAATTTATAGATGCAATTTTCGCGTTTTAAAAATTTTAACTCATGTGTATGTTCTATTAGTTTAAAAATAATATAAAAAGCTCGGTTGTGAATATTCGCATGACCATGCTGCCCTGCTAAGCCCCATATGCACAATATTAAGTAATAAATGACAAAAGAACATTTTCATTATTAAAAATAAACATTATCTTTTGTCCTTATTACTTGGATTTGGCGCCCTAGGCCCACTATGATATGCCATTTCTATTAAAAAAACTATTTTTTGTAGGTGTCCGAGACACGTATTTTTTGAATATTTTTTTTTTTGTAAAAAAACCTATTTAGTCCTATTAGAAGAAAATGGGGTAAGTTGATCACTATAAATAAAATATCAGGGTCAAATGGGACACTACAGGTAGTTTTTGTACATGTCTAAGGTAAAATTATTAAATTAATTAATTTGTTGCTCATATTTATCTTCATACCTATAGGTATACTCATTTGAAATTCACAAAATTAATTCCTAAACATAGGTAAGTTGTAAAAGGTGTCTTTCTTTTAATTTGTAAATAATACCTAAATTTTGAGAAAAACACTGGTAAAAGTGTTACAAATTTAAAAATATCAGTTTAATTTTGTCATCTAATATGCTCGGTAAAAATAGAGGTGCCAGAACTGTAACCTCCCCCAGAAGGACAAAAACGTATTTTATTTAATTATATATTTTATTTTGTAAAACAAGTATACCCCAGGTATACCCAGTGGCGGACCAAACCCGTCGGGGGCCCGGGGCGGGAAAATAAAATAGGGCCCCTAGTCTGCTTATGAAATTTTGTGATAATTTTTGTAAATATAAATTATTTTAAATTGGTTAGAAGATCCTCTCAGCAAGTCTTTCGCAACACAGTGTTGCGAAAGACTTGCTGAGAGGATCTTGCCAACACTCTTAATGTAATCAGGGATATGAAAATTTTTCCAGCGAACTTATAAGTATACTTAGGTATATTTTAACTTGTTAATAATTTAAATTTTTAAATCAAGGGGCCTACTCATGGCAGTCTAAAATAAACCATTATTTATTGTAATTATAACCTTTTTTCTAATTCCTGATGGATTGCAGCTATGGGCTTCCAAGACCAAAATATTAAAAATCTTTTCAAGTTTTGACCTTATATTTTGTGTTTTTTTTCTTGGAAAACACGAAATCTCCGCTGTATTTTTTTAATAAGATTATATTTTATTGTCAGAAAAATATATAAAAAGGTTGAATTTAAAAATAAATCAAAAAATTATTTAATGCGGTTAGCGGTCGACAAAATTAATTAGGTATGTTTGAATTTTTTATACATTTGCAAATATAGGTAAATATTTCTTAAATAGCTTAAGCTAGCTTAATTATTAGAGCTAAATTTATTAACAATGATTTCATTGTTTAAATATTCACTGTTTGTATTTAAGTATTTAATATTTTACTTTTATAATTAATACCTATAGGCTATACCATATATGGTAGGTATATGTATAGGTACCTATCATAGCCTATGATGATTTATAGGTAACCTATGTATTTTAAACGGTGAGCAGTATTAATAATTATGTTTAATGCAGTATATAATATGATATAAAAAAATAAACTTACTTCATATTGCTGATAATTTGCTAAGGACGAGTTAGAATTTAAATAGAATCTGGACATCATTCCATATCACAATTAAACAAACTTATGAACTAAAATGTTTAATCACTTTTTAAAATAAAGTACACAAGGCCCACATAAAATTCATATGAAATTTTGACCTGTAGGAATAAAAATAACACAGGAAACACAATTAAAATAAATTTGAAATCGATATTACACTGACACGACGTACATATGAGATTATCGTTGCAGGCTGCCGTCGTTCACTAGATAGATATCAGTGGCTTCGAGGTTTAGGGGTTCTGTGACCGGGGGTATGGGAGTTGGGTGCGACCGTTGCGCTTTCGGGTAAGCTTGCAGGCACTGTGCTTGCAAAGTAAAGGAGGCACGGCCCTGCCAGCGAATTTAGTAGCCCGGAGGGGGTAAAGCCATCGGCCATTGGCCGGGCACAGGTAGCTGCGTTGCCGCTATTGGTCGTCGAGATGGTCGCCCCAGGCATTCAAAAGACGATCACGTCTTTTAATTTACTTCACCAGCATTCAATCCGTGACTGTGGCAGAGCCAGCTAGAATTGCGATTCTGTGGGTGGATGCAAAAGATTTATTTACTCGATCTGTTGTTAGTTATTTTTTTATATCTTCGCTGCCTCATCATTGTTTAGTTTTACATCTATAGGCTTTGATCTATTTTTGAAAATCTTTTATAACTAGTGTGTTTTAAGACATTATACCATAGTAACAGTTTTTATTATTAATAATTAAATTAACTTGCCCATTGAAAACTATAAAATAGTTCATAATCAAACCATTATGGTATATACTGTAACAAGTTTGGAATAAGGCATATTCCGAGTGAAAAGTTTGTCACAGGAGCCGAAGGCGAGTTTGACGGTTTCACGAAAGCGGAATATGCAATTCCAAATATGTTCAGTCTATACTTTCTCTACGTTTCCAAAAAATATACCATAGAAAAACAATTTAATTAGGAGAAAGTGAGGTTGGATCGGTCTATAAGTTAATAGATAATAAACACAGATATGTCACCAGCGACTCACCACTATAGTGTTTATTTATTCCGTCATACGGTTATAGAATAATTCATTCTGTAACACTTTAAGGAATAGGTATAATATATTATACCTACCTATTATGTTTTCCACATTAAAAATTGATAACTATTAAAACGGTATTACTTATTGCATATTTTCCTATAGGAGTAAAAAAACATTTTACAATACAATTTTAGGTAGTTTAAACAAAATTTTCATTTATTTATGATTAGGTACCTATTACACAGAAAGAAAAATTTGATTAATGGATAATAAATATAAGTTTAAGGCATATAGGCTAACATATAGTATAGCAATATACTAAATATATTACTAAAATTATTTTAAAAATTGTATTCTAAATAATAGAATGTGGTTTTCTTAATAGTTACCTGGGATAAGTTAAAGGCTATTGATTTAATGTTAGTGGATGTAGGTTTGTTGTTAATATACTCAGTTTGTTCCAAATATTTAGGAAAATATCAGAAATTATATTATTATAATATAAATTGGTAACTGATATTTTATGATAAATAAACTTATACCTTGGTATGCTGATATTAAGTTTAAGTTGCAATAATTATCAGCATTTGAATGTTATTGCAAAATATAATATTCTTTATAATATTAATCACAAATTAACTTTTAGAAGATAAATTATAACTATCATTATAACCAAGTTGTGTGAAAAGTAAAAAGGTAACTATTAGCGAATGAGTTATTAACAGTTGAGGCATGATGTACGCCTAAGTCAGTGAGAATAGGTAGATACTCATGCGGTGAGGTTGAATGACAGACCAGAACACCAAAGAATTATTAAAACTTTGGGGTTTGTACTTACTTATTATAAATATCTACTTTTGCTTTTCCAAAAACTGTGCTATATAGGAGATATACCATAATTAATACGCTGAAATCGTGTTTTTCCACCATGATAGAAGTAACAAGCGTTTGAACCATGAGGTTTTTTGTTAACAACAAATACAATAATACTTATGTACATCCACCAGCATTAAAACAATTTATTTATGTTTTAATGCTGGTGGATGTACATAAGTATTATTTGTTAAATTAAAATTCCTATTTATACTTTTTAAGCATGTGAACCATGCTGTTTGCATAATCATATGCTAACATAATACTTACTTTCATAGATTAACTATAAGCTGATGGAAAAATAACTGATAACTCATAAAATGTGATTATTAATAATAATAATTTATTATAATAAAATACTAATAGAAAACCAAATAATAAACAGTTAGTAAATACAATATTTAAAATAATAAGGTAATTTTAATAGATATTAAACTTATTGAACTATTAATATTTCAAAACCTTTCTATTAATAAATGACAGGTAAGATTAAGTACTTCTCTATACCTTGTAGTATTATAACTGTTAGTTCATATAGGTTTGGCAGAATACGAATCCACTAAAGGGTAACTATTACCTTATAACAGTTAATAAATATTATTGTTTCTTTTTCTCTGTGTAGGGTGGTTCAAAAAACCGACTATTTTTTTTTGAGTCTCGAGTGAAAAAATGTTAGTTTTTGATGTTTTAAGAGGCCTCTCCAAAGGACAGCTCAAAAAATTTTTTTTGAGGTCGCTCCAATTTTTTTTAAATTTCAAAAATCGTCAAAATGTATAGTTGATAGTAAAATTATTAAATTGAAAAAAATTATGTTTTCTATATTGTGCTTGATTTTTAGTTCATCTCGTGGTGTATTTTTATTGATTATTGTACTAAATAAAAAAAATGCATGGAATTTTAATGTATACATTAAAATACCTTACTTTACCCTATAGGGTAAAGTAAGGTATTTTCGTGGTATAGGTAAGTTCGTGATAGAAATATATATATTTGTCAGTAAAAAACCTATTGCTATAGATGAAATTTTATTTCGGCTAGTGGTTACTATAAGTATCTTTTTACTAGATGGCGCAACTTGGTGCATTTGGAAACAACGAATATACCAGGCGTTATAAAACTTTTTTTCTATGTTCTGCATATTATGTAGTAATTTTTGGCGGGCTTTACAGCTTGCAAGAAATTTATTGTTTTACAAGGTGTAACTTATAAGTTATAAAGATGGGCTCTTGAAATTTGTACTAATTATAGTTTTTAAAATGCAGAATCTTCCTGTCAAATCAGATTAACAAAATGTGGCAAAATTTTACGTTAATAGCTTATCCCGTGGAGTTAATTTGTTAGGTTTTTTGCAAGCGTTGAAGAAGTAAAAATGCAAGGCTTGCTTGATTTTTAATTATTTAAATTCCTATGCAGTATTTACTGTCACAAATTTGTAAGGTTGGGTTATATTTACGATTGACTAGAAATCTAACCTAAAAGGAATGTTATTTGAACATATCACGAAATTACCTGTTATCACGAAATAACCTATTGTTATTTTAAATTTTAGCTTTAAAATGCAAGACAGAAGCAGTGATGACTCACAATAAAAATAAAAATAACCTGTTATCAGTGTTGCCAACCTCTTTGAATATTTTATCGGTAGATTCCTTGGAAATTTTCGGTAGATGATGGTAAAATTTCGGTAGATTTAAATATATGTGAAATTTTTAGTAAAAAAACACAGGGAAGAGAAAAATATTTATTAAAAATAAAAAAATATTAATGAAATCAATAACTTAATAATGTTAACATAAGTTGAATATTTATGAAGAGAAATTTAACAAAAAATAATAAATAAAAACACAAAAAAATTAATAATATACATAAATTTTGCACAAAGTTGAATGTTCTGTACTTCTGTGTTTATTGTATCATGAAAATTTGCGATAAGTACCGGCTATTGTTCAAATAATTTGGGTAAAAACAGTTTTTACCACAAAAATTGAAATCTGCAATACCGTCTTTGTACGCCTTTTGTACAAATAATGTTGGTAAAAACATTTTTAATCACATACTTGTGAATAATGTATAATACTGTTGTCGAAGTATAATATTTTTAGCAATTTAATGTAAAAAAGTTATACTTTTGGATTATTGCAAGATTTAGATTTTCGGTAGAATATTGATGTTTATCGGTAGATCGGTAGAATTTTTCAGAATTCGGTAGATCTACCGAAAATTCGGTAGGGTTGGCAACACTGCCTGTTATGCATAAATAAACCGATTATTAGACATTAAGTTAATTTTTTTTATAACTTTTAGTATCACGAATATACCTACCCCATGTCACGAAGTTAGATACCCTTATCACGAAATTACCTTTCTTTGACTTGGTTAATTTCAAAGTCTTTTTTTGCTATAGCAGCCTATAGGCTTTTACGTTTTCTTTAAAAAAAGAACCTGAATCTAAAGCCAAACATTAATGTCTTAGTACTCTGACAATTACAACATAAATGCATGCCATTTATATTACTTTGTGTCGAAAAAACTAAAATCATCACGAACATAGGTACCTTACTTTACCCTAAATATTAAAAGGTCGCTCGAAAAAATCTAAAGTAATGCACAGATTAAATTAAAAAAAATTATGAGCGACCTTTCAAAATTTAAATTTTGATCTGAAACTTTCAGAAACTTATTTTTTTTATGTCTGTAAAATTATACCGTACCGAGAAAAATAATTAAAAAAATATCGATTTTTGAAGATTTTTGAAATTTAAAAAAATTTGGAGCGACCTCTAAAAAAATTTTTTTTGAGCTGTCCTTTTGGAGAGGCCTCTTAAAACATCAAAAACTAACATTTTTCACTCGAGACAAAAAAAAAAATAGTCGTTTTTTTGCGCCACCCTAGTACCTATTATTATTGGTACACTGAGAAAACAGTTTGGTTATAGTAATGGTCAGGGCCGGCCCGAGGTACGGGCGAACCGGGCAACCGCCCGGAGCGGCACAATGGGGGGGGCGGCATTTTTACGATGTGTTAATGATAATAAATTTCAATGAACATAATACAAAAATTTCGATTGGCGATTTTTTCCAGTATTAAGCTCGAGAAATATCTTTGTTACAAATGATTTAATAGAGGCGCTCTCGGAAGACGACGCTGGCGCCCTCTTTTATTTGTTTCTTCAATCATATCCTGTAGTTTTCTTTACTGTGTTTGACAATTAATTGAAAAATATCTCACGATCGTGCATTGTAAAATCAGTGAATTACTAAGGTAGTTTGATAATTATCTAATTATAATTAGATGTTTAAAATGTCTGAAAAACGCAAAAAAGATTCAGGAGCTTTTTATAGACACCAAAAAAGGGCGCGTGAGGCGGAAAATCGAGTTCTAGCAGCAACATTTTCCAAATTCTTGCAAAAAAAACCATCGTGTGAAGGTATAATAAATATACTATAATTTAATAATATTGCATACCGTAAACACGGGTGGCTTTGAACCCCGCGGGTGGCTTTGAACCCCGCGTGTGACTTTGGCCCTTTTATGAAAAATTTTTTTGCGTTCGATAAAATTAACATTAATTAAAATTATTAATTTGTTGGTCAAAACCTGTCAAATAAGCGATTTTATTTAGTTTATATTACAGGAAAATCAGTGTTTTAAAGAAATAAATGGGATTTATTACAAATTTATCGCACATTTCGTTATTTAAATAATATTTAAATTTCTATATTAAAATCATAGTTTTTTTTTGCGACGTAAGCATAAAAAACTAAAAAATAATTACGTTAAACTACTTTTGCCACTATTTCTGCCGAATAACAAGGGGGCGGCAAAAATATCTTCGCCCGGGGCGGCAAAAAACGTCGGGCCGGCCCTGGTAATGGTAATGTGTTTGACACAATCATATACCTACTTGTTATGGATACAGGGAACCAAATGTCTTCTTCACTGAAAAAAATGATTTGTTAAGCACGAATTGTTACTATAAATTTATATTTGGTAACTATTACCAAATGAGATTTTTATTATAAATCTAATTTTGTAAATTTAATTTTAAGTAAAATAAGTATTATCGATTGAAAGGTTTAATGGAAGTATACGTTTCTAAATATAATTTTACATAAAATAACCTTTACCAAATTAGCTTTTTATAGTAAAATAATTTGTTAAAATATCATCTCATTACACCCGTATGGTTTCGTGATACAATTGTTATTGTTAAAAAATTATGTTTGTTATATTAACTAATTTATTTATTGTTACAATATTTTATTTTATTAATTAAACATATTAACTATATATAGTTAAGTATATATACTTGAGTTAATAATAGTAAATAAATAGATACTTGTTTTAACAAGATATGTTATTAAGTATACTTAATAACATATCTTGTTAAAACAAGTATCTATTTATTTACTATTATTAACTCAACTTTAAAATAACATAATTCACAGTTTTAATTACTTATTCCTTAAAAGCCAGTTAGATTCCCATTTTTAAATAAATTTGACTGATGACAAGTATTTTTAACTTACCAAGAATTTTTCCTAGACACCTATTTTTTTTGACACCTTAAAAATGCTTAAAAATATGTTTACCGTTTAGTTATTGTAATTTGATCTTGATACTTAAAAATCTTATTAAAGGAAAATATGAAGTTTGCATAATACAGCAAAACATTCTAGGAGCTACTACATGGATTTTGTTTTTAGGTATACTTCATTGTTTTTTTGACTATATTATTGGTTGTGATATAATGTTTTAAATTACCAAGAATTTTTCCTACACACCTATTTTTGTTGACACCTTGAAAATGCTTAAAAATATTTTTACCGCTTAGTTATTGTAGGTAATGTGGATGTTGATACTTAAAAATCTTATTAAAGGAAGAATATGAAGTTTGCATATTACAGCCGATGGGACACCGGGCGAATGCTGGACTTGTTTTGGTATGCAAATATAAAAAAGATTTTTATATCAAACAAAAAGTTATAAGTATCACTAAACACTAAATATAAATTTAAAAAAAAAGAAAGTTTTAATTGACTCCCGTAAAAAAATCTAAAACACGTATTTTTTATGCTAACCCTTAACCAAGAAGTCGCAGGTGGGGATATTTTGGATGCATTTGTAATTATTTTTCCGTTTCTTTAAAAATCCAAACAGATCCTGGGCCACTTCGATAAAATGCAATTTTAGTCAATTTATAAATTATCGGAAGGGGAGATCAGCTCGGATTTATAGAGGAACAGAAACATAATTAAAAAAGCATCCAAAAAAGCTCCCTCTCGCAGTTTTTGTCTTGATTTATTTGTGATAATACCATAAAACTTTCCTTTAATATCAGTGTAAAGTAACGTAAATTTGGAAGATTTTATGCTGATTGCTGTGGAGAGAAAGGTGCAAAATGGTTTAGATTGTGACTTAATAATTGAGCTAGCTGAAAAAAGTTTTTTTTTGCGAAGAGAGCTAGGTATCACGGGACGTTTTATCAGTCAAGGTATTTAATTGTGATGTATTTATACCATTTATATGAAATTGGCTTGGGCCTGGACTGCTCTACCATCTAGTCCAGGCCTGCATTGATTCTGCCAGCAGGCCCCTGTATACACTCAAAAAAATGTTGAACATAATATTAATGAACTGCTTTCATTAACTTCATTTTCCTTGGTTCAATGAAATTTTCATTAATCCTAAGTACAGAAAACTATAAGTATCATTGTTTCATGAACAGCTATCATTAAAATAATGAATGCAGCTTCAATAAATAATGAATATTAATGTACATGTGTCTATGTTGAATATTCATCGGTTACATGAACTAAATTCATTGATATTATTAAATTTAAACTTGATTTTAAAAAAAGTTTCTTTAATAAAGTTTCTATGAAATATTCATAGTATTAATGAATAGAGTGCATTAAACCTTACTGGAAACCTATCTTTTTAAGAACAAAATTCATTGATACAATGTACGGTTCTTTAAAACTAAGCAAATATTCTAAAAAACAAGACCAACCATCAAATTCAATGAATTAGTTCATAACATCAATGTATGGAATTTCTAAGGCACATGCGCAAACGGAACATCTCTGTAGTCTGGTAACCGCATGCCGATATATCGAGTTAGTGCAATTCTGTTTTCTATGAGTTCAATAAGTGGTACAACACGTCCTGTCGCTGCAGGTCTTTTTAAAAGGTATACCTATAGGTACCTAATTGTATTCCTCTACAGTACACGCAAAGAATAAACAAAACTTTTCTGGTTTTCTTTATACACCTGTGACCCAATATTTATTGTTTACGAGTCTCCTCTGTTAAATCTTTTTTGTGCAATTTTAACCGATCTTAATAAACTGTATTTTTGGAACAAAAGGAGCCATATTTTAAATAATTTGTATTAGCGATTTTTATCAATATCCCATACTATATTTCTTTCCAGACAGTCTTAATGCCACTATGTTTTGGGCGCTTCATGGATACCTAGTCCCGACTTCTAGGACGGTCTTCAAGGTTAAAACAGGCAAAAATTGCGTGATAAAATACACGATTAAAGACTCCCAAGAAGCGTTTGTATTGTTGCGAAAGTCGCATCAAGATTTGGAGGATCAGCTGCAGCATCTGGCTAACCGAAAAACTAGCATACAACCGCTCCTGCTGCTAGTGGGTGATAACTAAAAGAAATGTATGTGTATGTTGACGGTGTAAGATATTCTTTTAATATTTTTTTACGGGCAGTAGATAGCTGCTTTAAAATATTTTATGTGTTCAACCTAAGATTCCCAGAAGCTGCATTTAACTTTTGGTCTTTTATTAAAAATGTTTTTATAAAATAAGTTCGAACTACTCTAGCTCAAAGATTCACATTTTATGTAACACCCTTAAAGGGTATTAGCACTATTTAAATACTATAACTAATTTGTTTTGAAATAAAGATAAGCTTACCAACCTTTGCTGTTTATTTACTTAATGGACCTAAGTCATACATTATCCCTAATAAATAAAACACAAAACCAAAAAACAGCCATAACCTTGACTTTTCATAACGAACTTTTTTTTTAATAAACACGCCGTATAATATTGTATTTTTGGATTCTAGTAAAATTCTGATCATCCCTAGTAAATTTAAAACTTATCAAAATATATATAAAAAACCTATATACCTACTTATAAAAAAATTTAAATTTTATAAGTTTTTATAAGTTTGACTTATAAAATAATATAAAAATTCAGAGTTTCCCACATATATGTATACAAAATTTAAACTGTTGAAAAGTTATGACAGAAATGTTGACCTTATTGTTTTCTATCTATTACAGTTTTTTTGCTATACAAGGGTGCAAATTACCTAAAATAACTATTTTCAACTGAAAATAGCTCCGAAATTACTAACTATGAATTCAGTTCAGTGGCGGCTAGTAGATTTTGGGTATGCTGATTTTAGACATTAAATAAACAAGTTCTGCATGCATGCGTAAGCAGAATTTTAATTAAAGTTTGCGAAAAAAATATAGCTTTTCGCTCGGCCCCTGGCCCCCCTAATAAATATAATATAAATTTAATTGGTGCAATTTATAATTCACTACAGGTTATTAACAAATTTTAAGATTTATTTAAAAAATCCAAATATTACATATTTTATTATTTCTTTTAATAATGGCACAAAATCTGTTATACTAGGATTTTTTTTAAATTAAATTTGTCGATAAACTATGGTAAATAAATTGCACCACTTAAATTTATATTATATTTATTAGGGGGGGGGGCAGGGGTTGGTACGGCCGAGCAAAAAGCTATCTTTTTTTCGCAAACTTCAATTTTAATTTTGCTTGTGCAGAACTTGTTTATTTAATGTCATTATAAACTCATATTAATTTGCTGTAGGCCCTAGGTCTAATAACTAAGATATCGGTATACCCAAAATCCACCAGCCGCCACTGATTCGGTTTAATAATTCATGAACTTATTTTTATATAAAAAAGAATAGGGTTCATAATATTGAAGACGTTTATTCATAAATACAATAAGATGGATTTATAATATTAAAAATTTAGATTCATAAATACAATGAAATGGGTTCATAATATTTAAAATATTGATTTATAAATACAATGAAATGGGTTCATAATATTTAAAATAATAAATCATAAATACAATGAAGTAGGGCATTATAAACATGAATTTTGATCATCAGGCCAATGAAAAAGGATAAATCAACTTAGCACTATGTGCATTGTCACTATGAACAGTTTCATAGATACAAGAACCAAATCAATGTATGTTGTTTATACACAACATGAATCGAGTTAGCCATTTAGAAACTATTCTTACTTTAATGTCGTACAGTTCATTTAATTAAAGAAGCAGTTCTTTGGACCAATTTTAATGAATTGTTCATTAAATGTATGAACCTTTTCTTTTTATTCATGCAACTATTTGGTTGAGTGTACTTCATTGTTTTTTAACAATATTCGGGGTCTTGATCTATCTCTTGTTAACTTAGCGGGTCCGTTAAAACAGTAACTTTTGATCAGTTTGGTTGGTAGTTTGCCACGGTTTGGAAGAAAGTTTGAGTCAGTGTCGTATCTCTGGTATACCTACACAGAATGAGATAAAAGGCCTTAGATGAAGAAATATTAGCATTATTTTTTATTTTTCTTTTATTTTAATGTTTATTATTTTTTATTTGGATAGGTATAATGCAAAGCAACAAGCAACAACATAAATCAGTGCTGCCAACATACAGACTATAATTACAAATGACATTTAATAAACATACCTATCACTAATAAAATTAATCAACACAAGTTATGTATTAAAAGTACATATTTAAATATAAATATGTGATTAAAGATAAGGTAATACCATTAATTTAAGAACTATATTGTTTTTTTACATACTTTTATTTATTTTTAGCTCCATTTTTTAGGTAACGATTTATAAAAATTGAAAATAAACAGAAGTTTATTATGGTTATTAATTTCTGATGCTTAATGTTATGCGGGGTTTAAAATGCAATATATATTTATATATATAAATATAAGCAATATAAGTGGCTTAGTAGTGTGAAACTGAATAATTGTGTTGTGTTTGAAAAAACCACCAAAACTTTTAAAAGAAAGAATCAAAATGCCTGATTACAAATACAGTAAATAACAATGTCACAGAAAAACCTTTATGAACAATGTACCTATTATGAATTAAATGTTTTATTTACGATGTTTTTGCCTTATCCTGTTATTTATAACCGAAGTAGTTTTCAATACTATGTTCTTATAATATAGAAGCAAAATCTTCTATATTTTAGCATTTCAGAACAAAATGTTGTATTTCATAGTTGTCCTTTGGTAAAAAAATTGCAATATTGCAAACATGTCCAGGTTATTTTTGTATATGTTGAGTTGGATTTAAAATATAATGTTTAATCGATAAGTAGTATTTTAGCCTTTTATTCTAATTTAACAAAATATGTTCATATCTAAATTACACGTAATTCACTGATGATGAGTTATAATTGATTTCTAAAGAAATATATATATAGTTTTTAAACTTCTATATTTTCAAGCTCATTCTTCAAAGAATAGATCTTTTTACAGCATTTTGATTTCTGGCAATCCAAACATTAGTTGCACATTATTAATAAATTAATGCAAACTAAGTAATAATTAAAATGTAATCAACAAATTTACCAATAAAAGACTTGACAAAATATACGATTTTTATTTTTTTTACAAAATATATATAGGCTGTGAACTTAATTGTCGTATATAATACCACTAGTGGTAAAATTACCCAAATCGTTCATTTTTGACTAGCAATTGTTAATTAACTACAAACCAGAGATAAACGTTTCACAAAAATTTATAGGTTATAAAAACGCCGAAATAAAACGCGGTACCAACCTTTCACTCCGATTGTGGCGCTAAATTCAAACTCTTGTTAACTTAAAGGGAGCTCTGAAGCACCTGCTAAAATTTCGAGGTTAGAATCTGTTAAAATTAATTTATGAGTCATGGCTGCTTTGTTATTGTAAAGATGAACAGCCGAAAACACGTAGTGGGGGAAACAAGACTATATTAAATGCTGTCAGGTAATAAAACGCAAACTAAAACTTATTTCTTTTCTGGTGATATTTTTAGCGGACCAGTTAGCAAGAAAGATAGATCAAGACCCCGATTATTGGTTGTGATATAATGTTTTAATAAGAATGTAATAAAATATAACCTAAAAACAAAACAAAATAATATAAGAAAATGTTTAGCTAAACTACCTACACTGTATAAGTTAGCTAAGCTGAAACAATTAAAACAGGGAAGCAATAATAATGCTATATTGACATATTTATTGAATATTTATAATAAAAAATTTATAATAAAAAAATTACATCACCTAAATTGTCAGTGTTTTTCGAAATTAATAAAAAAAAAGTCATACAGGCAACGAACTGAGATCCACATCCTCCAAAATGTATTTCATTTTACGATAAAAAAAATAACCAAGTCACAGCACAACACTTTACAATCATTAAATTATAATATTGGTCAATTCGCAATGCACATGTGCACTGCAGTAACAGAGATATATTCTTTTTCTATGAATATACATATATGCTCACACTTAATTTTAGGCGTAGGAAACACACTGCATCGACTTAAGATCAAACGTGGCAAACACGTTGGGGTAGCCGAAAGCCGAAATGCAATTTCTTTATTTTAAGAATATGTTATGTTATTATTATTGAATTCAATTTCGCTGTAGACTTGATTCCTGGAATTATGCATTTGGTTATAGTTGCGAAATGAATTTATATTGTAACTGTAGATAAATAATTAAGAATAACACATTCTTATAAGAAAAACTATAGTTTACGCTAATTTATAGCTTGTAACAGTAAACAAATAAAATGTGTTGGTAAATAATAAACAAATTTACTATAACATTTTGAAATTTTTTATAATAATCCAAGTAAATTTAAACTTTTGTAAGGATTTATTAATTATTACTACTTTTCTAAAAATGCGAACAAAATAATTTGATAGTAAGTATTAACCAAATACATTAAAAAAACTATTTAATTGAACCAACTTAATTACAATAATTTTTCTTATTAAAAGGAACTACACCAGTTTTACTGTAAAAACTACACCCTCAAACAAATAAATTTTGTTAGGTATAATTACAAATCTCTTTTCTCAGTGTATATATCATATATATATATAATATATGTAGGTACATACTTAAGTATATTACCCTTATTATTTAAAATAAAAGTAATTAATTGATATTCCTGTTTTAAATAATTTATTGACAAATATTTTGAGAATTGGTAGATAATTCCAATTTTTAAAATAGAAGCTACTTAAGTAGTTATAACTTATAATTATAAGTTATAACTGCAGCAAGACAACTACCTATGGTTATTTATTATAAAAGATGATAAAATATTTATTTACCTATTATAACAGTGCAACAGCAAAAAAAATGATGGGGTTCTGAAAGTGGTTTTCGTTTCTCCTATCCAAAGAATGCCTTTTTGCGTTTACAGAATGTTTAGATTGATTCAGTTTTCTTTTTAATATCGATTTTAAGTTTTATTAATTTTGGAACCCTAAAAACCGTTATTTATTAATTTAAAGCAAAACAAAAAAAAATTATGGGATTCTGAAAGTGGTTTTCGTTTCTCCTATCCAAGGGTTACCTTTTTGTCCAAGTGTAAATTAGTCGCAATAACCGGCAAAATGACTGACATTAGCAATTACTTAATGCAGAATAATAGCTTATGGGATATGTCAAGAAAAACCTGTCAAAATTGTCACAGAAGTGTTCGAAGTTAAAATAATATAGAAATTCCTAATGTTCACATTCATTCGCATAATACTGTAGTATATAATATATATAAGAGACAAAACATATTTCAGATTTAACCAGTAGGTAACCTATAAAATAAAATTTAAAGCATACATTTATAAAAGTATCAACATATTAAATACAAGATGAATTTTTAAAATGTTTAATACAGAGATCCGGGAAACTATATAGAAAGAAATTGAACCTACCTTCAAATCCTTTAACAAAATAACTGAGCCCCCATTTAAGCAGAGACTTTGAAGGCCATTACTATGTTCTGTAATTCTTCTATAAACGATTCAATATTATCCTCAATTTATTTTATTTTCAAGACTTTACTTTTAGTAGAAATAATGCTTTTGAGATTTATTTATTGCTTTGCTTTAAAAAGTATAACTAATTTAATTAATGTAAATGCAGCAATAACAGCATTTAACTCATACGTCCAATCAAAAATAAGGTATGGAATTACAGCACTCGCTTTAAAAACAATTTAAACTGTGATAGATTAAATTATCTTTACTTACAAAAAAATGTTCCATACTCTGTGATAAGAATTTACAATAGAATTCCATTTGAAATAAGAGATCTTCCTGAAAAAACATTAAAAAGGACTTTAAAGAATATTATGGTTAATAAGTGTTATTATTCAATAGATGAGTTTTTAAAGGACGACAATTTTGATTTCCCTGTAGTACTTATGTAGTTATTTCGTAGAATATTTTTTTTGATATATATTTTTGTTACCTATTTTATTTAATTTATGCTGTGCATGTAACTTTGTATTAGTTTATTCCTTGTTTATTTTTTTGACGTGTTCTACACCCAATGGTACCTATGTATAATGCATTTTGAACTAAATAAAGATTATTATTATTATTATTATTATTATTTTCGTTGATTTATACCATTGTGCAGCCATTGAGTATGAGTATGAGTATAAGAGACGTATAACCAGCCCCATTGCCTCATCACTCCCGGACCCCGTACAGGCCTATGTTAACTTACGCCGATTTTTGTTCGCCCCCAGCAACTGCACGGCTTCACCCGTGTTTGCTGGGTGCGAATGTCCATTGCGTTCCGTACTGCCCCCTGTTTGGGGCTCGAGAGCGACATGCGAATAGTTTTAATAGCCATTCTCGGGTTCGCCGAAATGTTATTTTGCTGCAGGGGTGTAGTTTCCTAGTCGGGGATGGTAGTCGGGTAAGTCTGTCGTTAGTAGTGTAATGATCTTCCGTTCAAGTTTGCGTAATTTTTGTCCCAAGCACGTTTTGTGGTAGAGTTTTGTCTTTTTTCTTAAATTCTACGCAATGTGCCATCATTAGGGTTTTAAAGATATCTTAATCTTAATTTGCAGATTTTGTGTTAGGTCATGCTTATTCTTAAGGTTACTTTTTTGCGGATGGCCACCTCCCCTCTTATTTGAACTCCTTTGTTTGTCCAGTGAAAAGCGTCCAATGACAGGTGGCACTTAACTCCTTCATATCACTTAACACTTCACTCCTCATTGACCGTTACACCATTTTAGTTTGCACACTATGAACATTGTTTGTTTCACTATAATTGGTTTGCATTTTTTAAAAATTGTTGGTTTTAATCTTTAACCTTTTACGTTTTAAATGCTTTCGCTCTCGCGTCGGGTGGTGCCTTCTCAAGTGCTGGAACCTGACTTTATACCATGGTGCAGCCATTTTTAATAAAATTAAACTATTGCCGTAAATAGTCCATCTTAATCAGGGCCGGCCCGAGGTACGGGCGAACCGGGCAACGGCCCAGAGCGGCATAATGGGGGGGGGGCATTTTTACGATTTGTTAATGATAATCAATTTTATTCAACATACTAAAAAATTTTCGATTGGCGATTTTTTCAAGAATTACGCTCGATAAATGCAGTGTAGATAATTTACAAATATTTAATAGAGGCGCTCTCGGAAGACGACCCTGGCGCTCTCTTTCATTCGTTTCTTCAATCATATCCTGTAGTTTTCTATAATTTTGTTTGACAATTTAAAAATATTGTTTAATTATACTCACTATAATAGTGACACTATTTATAGTGTATATATACATATTATTATAATATATATATATATATATATATATGTTGCGTAATCGCATATTGTTTTTTTGTTTATTTTTTAATATTGGTAAATTTATTTAATTTAGTTTCTCGGGTATTTGTTTATATTTCTTAAGCTGGGATTGGGAGCAAATAAATTGTTAGTTATTTCGCGTGCATTAAAAATTTGCGCGCGCAGAGTTTGTTGAGCGAACAGGTAGTAGTAGAAAATTAGTCTTCGTCGAGCAAGGATGATACGGTGCTCGCTCTCAAGTGTTTGAAAACGTGCTTTATGGATATCAATCAAAAAAAGGGGCCCCGCAAACGAACGATTCTACACTATTGGTAAGTTTGCTCATAAACACGTTAAATATAACAACATCTCTCTCCAAAATCAGCTTTATCTTACAAACCAGCCAATAGGCAAACATCAGCCAGTTTTTTTTTGTAATAGATACAGTCCACTAAACCTCATTTTGGTCCTTCGAACCGGATTTTTTTGGTTCGTCTATTTGCTGGTTACTAGATAAAATTGAAAATTTATTTGCTCTCTCTCTCTCGCTCATATATTAAATAGTCTCCGTATTGTCGTTCTCACTCTACACACTCATAACTCTCTCTCACTCGTACGCATAGCATGCATCTCTCTCTTAAGCAATTAAAATTGAACATTATTTAATTTTGTTGTAACAATAGTTTTTGCACCTCATTTGTTTTTGTTTTTTTTTACTCTCACAGCGGTTTTCAGTAATTTATAGTAATTGTTAGCTTTCACTAATAAATAATTAAACTCAACATACAATTCCCTTTGCATTTATAGATTTTATAGGTTCTTGGAGTTTACTCTTTTGTAAAATTTTAATTTGGGTTGTTTTTTATAAAATCACTATTTAAATTGTAATTCACGCGTTAAACTAGTTACAGTTTATTCACGATTTTCGGCATATACGAGGTAGATAATTTGCGATATCTCTTCTCAAGTCAGAATGGCTGATCAAGAGGAAATAAATCGGTGTACTGCTATTCGCTTAACGTATATAAGGGAAATTGAAGAATTAGAAGAATTCGGTAAAGAGTCTATTGCAAATAAATCTTTACAACTTCGCTTTAAAATCGCTTTTGAAACTGTAGAAAAAATTGTTTGTGGGTTTGAAACCGCTCATTTTAACCTTGTAGAGTTATGCGATCCTGGTTCAAATGACTTGGAGAAGCATCTTCAAATAAGGTCGGATTTTCGTAACGTATACTACCTCATTAGGGAATATGAAGCTCAATTGTTTGCCTCTGATAATAGTAAAGTAAAACCCGAGCAATCTATTAAGCCTACTCAACGGAACATAAAACTATCAAAAATTGAAGTGCCAAAATTCTCTGGGGATTATAAAAAATTCATATCGTACATAGACACCTTTAATTCACTAGTTCACAATAATGATTTACTTTCAGACATAGAAAAATTCAATCACCTTATAAACTCTCTCAATGGTCCTCCTCTTACACTAGCACAATGTACTCCGCTAGGCTCAGATAATTACAATATAGCTTATAATGCTCTCGTTAAAAGATATCACAATACGCGCTTGATTGCAAATGCACACTTAGAGGAAATTTATAACGCCCCTCGTATCGGCGAAAATCGCGCTACTGCACAAAATTTGAGAAAACTCCTGGATACTTTTACTGAAAATATAGCCGCTTTAAAAAATATGAAATACCCGGTTGAGCATTGGGATTTCGTATTGTTATTTTTACTCAACAAATGCTTGGACATAGGCACTGTAACTCGTTTTGAACTGGAAAGTGGGCTTGATAACCACACAGATCCCAAGTTTACATCCTTGGAAGCTTTCATTTTAAAACAGTGTAATGCTCTCGATGCAGTTGCTTGTTCCACCCAACGCAAAACGTTAAGGTCGTTAGATTCCCCGTTCTCTGCCTCTAAACCCAAACCATCGTCTTCGTTTATGATTCATACTCAAAAAATAGCTTGCGCCCTTTGCAAATCTACAAGTCATAACATTTATTCGTGCTCCCAATTTCTTGTCAAATCTCCTCACCAACGCTATGACCATGCAAAAGCGCAGAAATGGTGCCTAAATTGTTTGGGCAACAAACATGTCGCTAAGGATTGTACATCAACCTACGCATGTCGTAATTGTGGTAAGCGGCATCACAGTCTCTTACATTTTGATTTTGAAAACTCTTTACCTCCTGAGAATAATGCTCCAATAGTCGCTTCGACCTCAAATTCTCAAAACACCTCAAATGTTGCTCATTCTCTCTCAAACTTTTTAATCTCGGGCTCCACGGTACTCCTATCGACCGCTGTCGTCCGAGTGAAGGACACGCATGGATCTTTACAAAATATCCGTGTTTTGTTGGATAGTGCCTCTCAGGCAAGCTTCATGTCTTTAAAATGTTATCAGCAGTTAGGGCTACCCAAGTTCTCCACGTCTCTCTCGATCTGTGGCCTGGGGGACACCGTGTCCCGAGGATTGTTTTGAGTTGCATGCGAAGTTTGCCCACGAGATCAAGGTTCTCCCAGTTTTCCATTGGACGCAGTTGTCGTGCCCAAAATTTGCAGTGCCGCAGTTCTCAATTGTGTACAAACAACTGGCAACATATAGTCAACTTAAAATTGGCCGATCCCAATTTTAATGAACCAGGGGACATTGATATGTTACTTGGCGCAGATATTTTCCCCCTCATTATTCAGACAGGTCGCATAAAGGGCAAAGCTCATCAGCCCACTGCGTTAAATACTGTGTTCGGTTGGATCTTAATGGGTAAGGTAAATGTTTCTCATTCTCCCCAGGTTAACTATTTTCTGACTTTGTTGGATAACTCACTAGATAGTACTATAAGGAAATTTTGGGAAATCGAAGAGATTCCTAGTAAACCTTTAGCCCCCCCAGACGATGTTCAATGTGAGCAAATTTTTAAAAGCACTTTCTTCCGGCAGGAATCTGGTCGTTTTGTTGTAACACTCCCTTTTAAGAACTCTGAACCCACTTTTATTGATTCCCGCGCTCTAGCTCTAAGGCGTTTTTCCTCCTTGGAACGTCGACTACTTTGTAACCCTCTTCTCTATAACGAATACTCCAAATTTATGAAGGAATATCTAGAGTCTGGTTTTATGTCTCTAGCCAATTCTCCCCCCTCTTTGAACTCATACTATATCCCTCACCATTGTATTTTTAAACCCGATAGCTCTAGTACCCCGGTACGTGTAGTCTTTGATGCTTCGGCTAAAGATGTAAACGGCAACTCATTAAATGACGCTTTGTTGGCTGGCCCCAAGCTTCAACAGAGTATTTTCTCCATTCTGCTAGATTTTCGTACTCCCTCTATTGTATTCTGCACGGATATTAAGAAGATGTTTCTTCAAATTTTAATAAATGAACGACATCGCGATTACGTATTTTGTGGAGATTTTCACCCTCAGACCCATTACAGGATTTTACTCTCAATACAGTCACGTTTGGTGTTTCGTCCTCCCCATTCCTCGCAATTCGCACGCTTCTGCAACTGGCAGAGGAAAACAGACCTTCTTTTACCAGGGCTGCTAAACTGTTAGAAACAGCTACTTATGTGGACGACATCATTGGAGGTTGTGATCATCTTGACGAGGCGCTTTTAACCCAGAAGGAGTTGGTCGAGCTCCTAAAAACTGCCGGTTTCGAACTTCGAAAATGGGCTAGTAACAGCAGATCATTTCTCAAAGCCCTTCCGGAAGATCACTTACATCCTCAAGCTCTTTCTCTGGATTTGGATAGTGATAGCACTGTCAAGATTTTGGGATTGCGCTGGCTTCCAACACAGGACCTGTTTTCCTATGTTGTTTAACCCCAAGATAAGCCTTGCACAAAACGAAACATATTGTCTGAATTGGCTCGTATTTTTGATCCTCTTGGTTTTCTTACTCCGCTCACTTTATTCGCCAAATATCTTATTCAGCATCTCTGGACGATTGGCTTAGATTGGGACGAAGTTCCTCCCGCAGAAATCCTAAAGAAATGGACGAGATATAAAAACGAATTATCTCTTCTCTCAGAATTAAAAATTCCTCGTCGTATAACTCTAGATAATTGCTTACGATGTGAAATCCACGGCTTTGCCGATGCGTCTGACAAGGGGTATGGTTGCGTCGTTTATTTACGCGTAATTTTTCCTAGTTTTACCAACGTTGCTCTTATCGCTGGAAAATCTAAGGTATCCCCTCTTAAAAAATTATCGATTCCCCGATTAGAGCTATGTGGTGCTCTTCTGTTGTCAGATTTGCTTGAATCGGTAATGCTTACATACAAAAATCTCAATGTTGAAAGGGTATTCGCTTGGGCTGACTCAACTGTTGCTCTCTCTTGGATTCAATCTTCTCCACATCGTTGGAAGACGTTTGTTGCCAATCGCGTTCACCATATTCAGGAAAGAATTGCCCCTGAAAATTGGCATCATGTCTCAACGAAAGATAATCCAGCAGACTGCGCTTCTCGAGGAATGCTGCCCGCAGAGTTGGTTCAGCACGCTCAATGGTGGGCGGGACCGAAGTTTCTTCACTCCTCGGAAGAAATCAACCCTCAAAGGATTGATTATAGCCTCTCTCCAGAAGGCCTTTTGGAAGAACAGCGGGTGTCTCTCCCTGGTGTCATCTTTCAGGACTCATTTGATTATCTTGTCAATAAATTCTCGTCGTTTGACAAAATCTTGCGTGTCGTAGCTTACGCCAAAAGATTTGTTCGATATTGTCGACATCCTTTGGACCGCTCGTCAAACCCCCTCTCGCAATCGGATCTTCACAAGGCTCTCATAGCTCTTGTTAAGATTACTCAAAATCGCTATTTTGCCCATGAAATCTCTCTTATCTCTCAGAATAAATTGTTGCCCAAATCTCTCCGCAAACTTAGTCCATTTATTGACGAAAATGGTGTTCTCAGGGTGGGCGGTAGATTACGTCACTCTCAACTCTCATATGACTCAAAATTCCCTGCGTTATTGCCTAGTTCGTCCCGATTAACAGAGTTGATCATCATATCTACGCATGAAAAGCATCTTCATCCAGGTTTTCAAACTTTGCATTTTTTACTCGTCCAAAATTTTTGGATATTATCTGCTAAACGCACGATTAGAAAGGTCTTATCTCATTGCCTTAAGTGCTGGAAGATTAATCCGAAACCCTGTCAACCTCCCATGGGCGATTTACCGGCGGTCAGGGTATCTCAAGTCAAGGCTTTTTCTCTAGTAGGCACGGACTATGCTGGTCCCTTTGCAATTACCCTAAGCCGATTGCGGGGAGCAAAATCACTCAAGGCATACGTTTGTCTTTTTGTTTGTTATGTTACAAAAGCGCTACACGTGGAACTAGCTTCAGATTTGTCAACTGAAGCTTTTCTCGCTGCTTTTCGTCGTTTTATGGCACGCAGAGGCCGTTGCTCTCAGGTCTTTAGCGACTGTGGCACAAATTTTGTGGGTGCTGCAGCTCATATTCATGATTTGTTTAAAGAATCGGTTGAAACCGAATCAATTAAATGGGTTTTCAATCCTCCTTCGGCCCCACACTTCGGCGGTTTATGGGAAGCAGGGGTAAAATCCGTGAAAACACATCTGCATCGAGTTGTTGGTGAACAAATTTTAACATACGAAGAGCTATATACTCTTTTAACTCAAATAGAAGCTGTGCTAAATTCAAGACCACTTTGCTCGGTCAGCAGTGATCCGAATGATCTAGCTGTCCTTACCCCAGGTCATTTCTTGACATTAGAGCCCTTAACATGCCTTCCTGAAGCCAACCTTCAGAACCTTAAGCTTGGTCATTTGTCTCGCTGGCAGCTCATACAGCGTTTGCACCAGGATTTCTGGACTCGATGGCATAGGGAATATTTACACACTCTCCAGCAACGAGGTAAATGGCTAGACCCTTCTACCACGATTGCTATTGGCTCAGTTGTCTTAATAAAAAACGACCTCCTTCCACCACTTCGTTGGAATGTAGGCCGCGTTGAGAAGACATATCCTGGTGCTGACGGTGTATTACGCGTTGTTGACGTTCGCACTTCTAAGGGTGTTATTAAACGACCCTTAACCAAGCTTTGTCCATTGCCGAATATGGATATTGCTTAAGAAAATGCTATGCATTTTGGTGGGCGGTTATGTTGCGTAATCGCATATTGTTTTTTTTTGTTTATTTTTGAATATTGGTAAATTTATTTAATTTAGTTTCTCGGGTATTTGTTTATATTTCTTAAGCTGGGATTAGGAGCAAATAAATTGTTAGTTATTTCGCGTGTATTAAAAATTTGCGCGCGCAGAGTTTGTTGAGCGAACAGGTAGTAGTAGAAAATTAGTCTTCGTCGAGCAAGGATGATACGGTGCTCGCTCTCAAGTGTTTGAAAACGTGCTTTATGGATATCAATCAAGAAAAGGGGCCCCGCAAACGAACGATTCTACACTATTGGTCATAAACACGTTAAATATAACAACATCTCTCTCCAAAATCAGCTTTATCTTACAAACAATACAGCCAATAGGCAAACATTAGCCAGTTTTTTTTTGTAATAGATACAGTCCACTAAACCTCAACAATATATATATATATATATATATATATATATATATATATATATTATATCCTATATATAGGATATAATCATTGACAAGTGATGCAATTATGATATATATTATTATAATAATATATATATATATATTAGACTGGTTCAAAAAAATCGAATATTTTTTTTTCTTCAAAGCCCGCATTGAAATATCTTCCTAGTAGTGAAAAAAGAAGCCTGTAAAAATTGTAGCTCTTAATATTAATATTTAGAGGTCGCTCATCGTGAATTTCTATTTTACGTTTAAATAACACAGGAATTCTTTTTTCTTAACTTTGAAATTTTATAACTCGATTTTGAGTGAACATATTGGAATGAACTCTATATATTTTTGAAGAAAATTGAACGTTCTACAAAAAATGTCTCTTATAATTTTTTCGTAAATTCACTCCTTTAATAGTTATTCAAGGTTGAAATTAGACATATAATAAATGTAACGTTTAAATAACACAGGAATTTTTTTAACTTTTAATTTTATAACTTTTTTTTTGAGTGGACATATTGGAATAATTTCAACCTTGAATAACTATTAAAGGAGTGAATTTACGAAAAAATTATAAGAGACATTTTTTGTAGAACGTTCAATTTTCTTCAAAAATATATAGAGTTCATTCCAATACGTTCACTCAAAAACGAGTTATAAAATTTCAAAGTTAAGAAAAAAGAATTCCTGTGTTATTTAAAAGTAAAATAGAAATTCACGATGAGCGACCTCTAAATATTTATATTAAGAGCTACAATTTTCACAGGCTTCTTTTTTCACTACTAGGAAGATATTTCAATGCGGGCTTTGAAGAAAAAAAAATATTCGATTTTTTTGAACCAGTCTAATATATATATATAGATATGCAATCCTACATTACCAAGCCCGAAACGTTACATTCTACAGTATAAACGAAGCCCACTCGGTTTTTACGAAGCCCGAAATCGGGCTTCCTAAAATTAGCGTGTATAAATTTGTTTTAGAGTTAAGTGATGCCCCCTTGTTTCAATGGCGAAAAAGTGGTGGGCTTCCTAATGCCATTCAAACCTATCAAAATATACACCCTTAGTTCCAATGCTTTGGCGGTAGGTGGCACAAGAGTCAAACGAGATTATATACAGCTTTGTATAAGTATTACGCAGTATACGAAGCCCGTACATCTGGCAACAATGGGGACTATACGCTCGATGACTTTTTGATAGAAAGGCGGGGAAAATAATGCGGGATTCTTAAATTTGTATCTACTGATTTTCAAAGAAAATGTTATATTCCCAAAATTATGTTTTGTTCACTACATGGCGTGGATTAAAAGGCAATGTTTTGTTAAATACTTTCGTAATACACTTAATTTTAAAGAATTATTTATTTTTAAAATATTATTTAGAGTGCATTTTTCTTTGGGGCGGTTTTACAAGTTGTCCAGATATTTTACAGTTTTAATTGAGGAAACAAGGGGATTTGTATATATTAATATTATTATTATTATTTAATGTTACATTTAAATAATTTAAGTAAAAATAATTTTTAATTTATTTGAAACATTTCCAATTTTAATAAAAATAATTTTTAATTTATTAAAAAAATTTCCAAAAGCGATATAAAATAAATTAAAAATTATTTTTATTAAATATCATTTTAATGTAACATTGAATTGCAAGAACTGCTTTTTGACAGATAGCTTCTCATGGCAATTTGTCAATTAACATTCACAACTGGTCAATTTATTTATACATGGCAAACGACCAAACAACAATAAGAAATTGGGTTCTTTATTTGGATAGTGCTTATCCAAAAGGAACCAAAAACTTGTTCGGAGCTTAAAAAACTTATTTGTATATACCTAACTCATTTTTAATGCTGTTCAAAAACTTATATATAATTTGAAAATCCTCTCAATAATTTAAAAGAAGTTCTAAATAATGATAAACTTTTTGAGCATTATTAAAAATGAGTTATTTTACAAAAAATAGTTTTTGGCGCTTGGTTCCTTTTAGATAAGGATTGTCCATTTATACTTACCATTACAATATTATTTTATCAACCGTTTTGGTTAAAGTAATATTTTATCTACGATTTTTATTGGATAAAAGGCAGCTTTAACTTTATAATGTAGCTATAAAACAATATTTGGTTGGTAATACATTTTTCTTGTTTATAGGATGCTAAACTAAATAGCAATTATCCCCACTTCTTTTTTTTATTTTTCAACTTTTAATTTGGTTTAGGTTTCCTAAATTTTCCCAACATTTATTAAAATGGATATAGCCGGTTTTCCACGGATGCTCCTCAACTTGGTCTAGGTCTTTTAAATCAAGTTTGCCTATAATTATAATTTTAAATAATGACTTATAATTCATTCAATAATATAATAGTTTTTATTAAAATAATTATAAATCACACTATTTTTAAATACACTGCCCTACAAAATTATTGCATAATAAATGAAAAAAATTAACTCTAAAACGCCTTTACTAATCTTTATGAAATTTTGGATAAAAATACTTCAACTTATATCTCAATTTACGTGTTCAAGGGTTTTTCGAGAGAGCGTATTTTTTTAGTATACCCTGAAAATTTTGTGCAAATCAAGCGAACCGTAACGAAGATACAGCGCTTCAAAGTTGTGAAAAATGACCACTTTTCAGCAAAATAATCAAAAAGGCGTCATTTTTACCGACTTTGAAGCGCTGTATCTTCGTTAATGTTCGTTTGATTTGTACAAAATTTTCAGGGTGTACTAAAAAAATACGCTCTTTAACAGCATATTTTTTATTTATTTAAAAAATTCCCTAAAAGTTATATTTCGAACTTTTTTTCATTATTAAATAAAAAGGCTGTAAACATATTTTCTCGAAAAACCCTCTAACACGTAAATTGAGATATAAGTTGAAGTATTTTTATCCAAAATTTCACAAAGATTGGTAAAGGCGTTTTAGAGTTAATTTTTTTATATTTATTATGCGATAATTTTGTCGGGCAGTGTATTAAAGTATACGTCATTATTTAGATTTTTTAGAATTTTTGGTGTATTTAAATCTAATAATTTTAGATGTCTTTATAATTCATGAAAAAAATATTCAGTCAGTTTCACTTCTTTTGATTCCCATTTAAGTTTTACACAAAATTACCTAACCTCAACAATAATTCTTATAATAATTATAATTATTGATATATTTGTATATTTTTTATTAAAATATGGAAATATATTTTTTAAAGGCTTAACTTTTAAATAAAAACGAATCCATGCCATTTAAGAAAAAATGTTTATAATTAACCCAGCTATCATCTGACAAAGTTTGCCATAGAGCTTGTAGAGCACCCTGCTGATATTTAAACCTCTACAAAATTATGATAAACAAAATAAATGAAATGTTTATACATATAGGTACCTAAATTCAACAATACTTTTAAATTATTATAACATAAATAATTATAATTTAACGATAATAATTATCGTTAAATTATAATAATTATAATTATTATAATAATTATAATTCAACAATATTATTAAATATTTAAGTATACCTACGTCATTATTTAAGAATATTGTTAAGTTTAAGTATCGTCTAGGTATTTTAAATCAAATTTGCCTATAATAATAAATTTAGACAATGTTTTTAAATAATGACTTATAATTAATTTAATAACAATTATTATTATAATAATTTTTATTATAATAATTATAATTCAACAATATTATTAAATATTTAAGTATACCCACGTCATTATTTAAAAATATAGGTTAAGTTTAGGTATAGTCTAGGTATTTTAAATCAAATTTGCCTATAATTATAAATTTAGACATTGGCAACACCGCAGGGCTTCTGATACACAGCGGAGTGTGTTTCTTGTTGTTTATGCACCAACGAACAGTTAACCGCCCCGTCCCGCATTACCGGGCTTCGACTAGCCAGTGTAATGCACCGGGCTTCGCATTGATAGCCGTGCATGTATATATATATATATATATATATATATTATATCCTATATATAGGATATAATCATTGACAAGTGATGCAATTATGTATTTATATTTAACAGTATATTGCCTTACCTAGTAATTCTAAAGCATAAAAAAACTATTATAAAAAATTTGAAAAAAATAATTACGTTAAACTACTTTTTTTCCTATTTTTGCTGAATAAAAAGGGGGATGCAAATTTATCTTCGCCCGGGGCGGCAAACAAAGTCGGGCTGGCCCTGATCTTAATATGATAGCTATAGCATATTATTAGGGCAAATAAATATATTTATGATCATATTAAGATAGCATAAGAGGATATTAGGATGAAATTAAGATGATCATAAAATAATATATTTACCATTATAAGATCATTTATTTGCCATATATGTACCAATTTAGGATCATATTAAGATGGCATAAGAAGATATTAAAATGATATTAAGATGATAAAATAATATATTAACCCTTATAAGATATATCTAGGTATATATTAATGGCCGATATAAAAACTTTTGATAGTCTTATGATAATTGTATTAAGTTTGCCTATTGATGGTCACAAATTGAATCTATTAATGGTATTTAAACGGTCTTAATGTCCCCTATTTTACTGCGATATCTTAAATAAGGATATTAAAAATCTTAAAGATGGTCTTAAACTATTTTTCTCGGTGTACCAATTTCGTAAACAAGCATAACTTGTTTACGAAATTTGCTTATGAGTTGGGTTGGTTAATTTCAACGTATGACCTTTATCAGTTTTTGTTGATTTCATCTTAAAGAAAGCAGTAGAGGGGGCGAAAAGCATTTCAATCTACTAAACAAGTCATTTATGCATAAAGGAATCGACGCGAGGTGGAAGTGTTTCAAGTGCTAAAACGTATACCTATATAAAATGAAAGAAATATTAAAAGAACTGGGCCTGGACGATGAGTTAAGTTAAGTTTGTTTGTAATAATATATTTAACTTTCTTATAATTCTCAATAAAATTAGATGGTTCTAGCCTTAAAGGAGTGAAATTAACTCTTAAACAAATTCGCTGCTTTTGTCACGAATCCGTGACGCAGGCATTTCTAGCCCATTGCTACTGACCCGAATCCGTGTCACCAGTAAACAGCGCTTGCATTAAAGATAAATCTCCCAGCAACGCGCCGAACTATATAATATTTTGTCAGCATATTATGAAGCGCCGTGACGCCATATGCATGTTCCATAATAATTTTATTTGATAAATTAAATTTTTTACAAAAAAATCAATATACGTATAAGTAAAATTTAAAAATTTACTACAATAGAGTAGAGGTGATTAACTATCGATAGTCTGGGAAGAGAAAATGTCGATATATCGATAGCACTATCGATAGTCATTTAATTTTATATTTTTAAAATTTTGGTTTTTTCTTTTGCACTAAAATAAAATGAACATAAATGTTTGAAAAACGTTTTATATACATAATATACATATAAATATAATACATAATACATACATAACGTAAACAACATATCATTTTAATACTTGTTTACGTTAGGTATTAATATATATAACTATCGATAGTTTATCACCTCCAATCGATAGATCGATAGCGCTTCGATAGTCATCAACAATCGATATATCGATAATAACTATCGATAGTTTATCACCTCTCCAATAGAGGTGATATGTTTTTAAATCGAGAGTGTGGCCGTATTTGAAATGTCAAAATCTTCTGTCACAATCAGTATATTAAGTAAGGTGTGCAATTTAATCATGGAAAGATACACTCCTCAAGAACGTTTGGAAATAATCCAATTTTTTTTATTAAAATAATCGTTCTTATATTGCACTTCATCCAAATTATGGTCGTCATAATCGGCCTAGTGTGCTTGCTATTCGTCGAACAGTGCAAAATTTTGAAGGCAATATTTCTTTACAAAATATTCGCGTGCTAGCGAGACCGAATAGGTCGAAGTGAAGAGAATGTTGCTGCTGTTCGGGCCAGGGCCGGATTTAGAGGCGTGGAGGCCCTGGGGCAATAAGGGAGTGGAGGCCCCTAATTATTTTTCAAATAGGTTAAATAATATTTTTCTTGCAAGTGTTTCAATTATTTATTTATTTAGTCGTATAGCACAAACATATAGAACGTACAATCACAAATCAAATCACACATGCAAGCTTTTTTCAACGAAAAATCTTTGATGATTTCGCTGAAATCCAGCTCCCGCAGTAAATCACTAAGTAGGGATAACTTTGATAGGCGGTTTTATCTCATCGTAGTTCTTAGCCTATTTTTTTTAAATATTCATATATTTTCAAAGATACAAATTGAACCAAGACTAAATAGTCTAAATCGTCTTTGTAAACTTTTACCAATTCATCTGCTGCAGCATAGAAATTTGCAGCATCCATGATTAAGAAATCCAAATTTTGAACGTACGTACAGCATCGTATGCATGCAATCTTTCAATAAGAGAAACACATAGCTGATCGATCACTGGAATAAAGCCTGACACTTTAAATTTATCTTTTGGTGACAAGTTAGCATCTTGTGCTTTCATATAATCAAGCGGATCCAACCTCACATTTCTAGTTCTGATGCGAAATTGTACTTGATATTCCTTAAGCATTATTTTTTGCTCCTTATCACAAGATATAGTGGTAAGAGCTTCTTTGATTTCAGAATAACCGTCAGTAGAGTAGCAAAGGGGTTCCTGTGCCACCATGTCAAATTCAACCGCCAGGAGGCGCCACTTGCCGGTCATTTTCAGTTGGTGGCAGTGTATTGCGCATGAGCGCCCTCTGTAAAAAATGTGGCGGCAGAATTGTGACCTAATAGGTTGGTGACCCGGTAATTCGATATCTTTTAAGTTGGTAATTTGATATCTTGTGGTATGAGCGCCCTCTGGAAAAAATGTGGCGGCAGAATTGTGAACTAATAGGTTGGTGACCCGGTAATTCGATATCTTTTAAGTCGGTAATTTGATATCTTGTGGTATGAGCGCCCTCTGGAAAAAATGTGGCGGCAGAATTTTGAACTAATAGGTTGGTGGCCCGGTAATTCGATATCTTTTTGAGTCGGTAATTTGATATCTTGTGGTAAGGTAATATTTCGCAAATGTATATAAATTTTCATTTTTGACGCCATTTTTGTTGTTGGCTGTTATGTTGTGGTTAGCTAATGAAAATGCATATAAATTGTAGTTTTGACACCATTACGGGTGGGCTCGCGCGCAGGAATCATTTAAAGGCGGCCAATCGAAGGTTGCCGAGCGGACCATCGAAGGTTGCCGAGCGAACCATCGAAGGTTGACGAGCTGACCATGCAAGGTTAATGTAATGTTACGCAATCAGTTTTAATAATTTAAACTTTATTTAACTATTACTCATACCTGAAAAATATTTATTATTATTAAAGGAAAATCTTCTAATATAAATCTTAACAACTTATCGCATTTATATCAATAACTTAATGGTGTAGTAGTAGTAATAAATCAATGCATATATTAACTACCCTGTCCACATACTTTAGCAATTAATTATAAAACGTGAATTTCAATGAAAATAAAATCATTTCAATGTTAACCTTTAGGCATAAAGGTTGCGGTTTATTAAATTATGCTATTAATAACCTACCCTTTGAGCTTCACTTGCCCTCATACCAATTTTGTGGTCCAGGTTCCAAATTAGGCAAGAGAATTAAGAGGGGTGATACTGGTATAAACCCATTAGACTCTGCATGTAAAGAGCACGATATTGAGTACTCAAAAAATAAAAGTTTGGGGGATAGACATAAAGCGGATTGGATTTTGGAAAATAAAGCTTGGAAAAGGGTTAAATCTAAAGACTCAAAATTAGGTGAGAAAGCAGCTGCTTGATTAGTAACAACTGGAATGAAGATTAAAAGAAAACTTGGTATGGGTATACGAAAACCTCGAAAACCGATCTCATTTAAACGAGGACTAGTCGATAAAGTTAAAAAACATGTTCAAGATATAAATTTAGATTTGTTAAATAAAAATTCGCTAAAAAAATCCGCTGCTACAGCACTTAAAGCAGCTCGTATGACTATAAAGAAAGCTGGAGGTCGTAAAAATATTAAAGTGCCTAGGATAATTCCATTTGAATTCAAACAAGGGGGATTTTTACCTCTTTTACCACTATTAGGAGCCTTGGGGGCTATGGGATCGTTGGTTGGAGGCGCAAGTGCTGTTGCAAGAACAGTGATAGCTGCAAAAGATGCTAAAAAGAAACTTGAAGAATTAGGGCGGCATCATAAAGCTATGGAGGAAATAGGCAAAAAAGGTTCTGGATTATATTTAAAAAGGAATGTTAAGGATATGGTCTATTTAAAAAAAAAATCAAAAAAATTACCAATAAAGCTACCCAATAGAGCCTTATACGATTTTGAATTAGTAAAATATGCACAAAAACTTAAAATACCTTATTTTAGAGGCGTTTTTATGCGAGATACTTTACCAAATATTCCTAATAAAAATGAATCGGCAATTCTAAATCTAGATGTAACAAAAAATGTTGGGACACACTGGGTGGCTTATACTAAAAGAAACAATTCTGTTATTTATTTTGATAGTTTTGGTGGTCTTAAACCACCCATTGAACTAGTTAATTATTTAGGTAAAAATGTTACAATTAATTATAATAATGATTGTTTTCAAACTTATAAACAAACTAATTGCGGTCAATTATGCTTGTGGTTTCTTTATAAAAATAAATGATATAAAAAAAAATGATTAGTCTATTATTAACCATCGTTTATAGATAATGTCCCAACTATTTACATTAAAAAGTAATAATCATGTTTTAAGTATTGATTTTAAAAATTCAATACAACTTAATCCAGAGTTTGAGTACGGTATAGCTTTAATAGGATTTTATTCTTATAACAGTATTCCCAATATTGAGGAAGGTGAAAATAATTTTTATTATAGAGAAGCAGCTGGGGCTACTAAGAAAATAACAATACCAACTGGTACTTATGAAATATTAGATATAGAAACTTATCTTAGGCAACAAATTATTCCTAAAAGTGTTAAAAAGGAAGATTATTATAAATATTTTTCACTTAAACCAAACAATAATACATTAAAGTTTGAAATTCAAAGCGAAAAATACGAAATAGATTTTTTGCAAACAGATGGTATAGGAAAAATATTAGGATTTTCAAAGCGTACTTTAAAACCAGGACCAGGTAAAAAACACGAATCAGATCTTTCCGTTAATATAATAAAGGTTCGAACCATTCATATTGATTGTAATATAACTACAGGTGCTTATTATAATCATCTACCAACACACACTATTTACGAATTTTCCGTAGACGTTGATCCAGGCTATACATTTAACGAAATTCCCAGGAATCTTATATATTTACCAATAATAAATAAACAAGAAATATTTAATATAACTTTAGTAATTTTAAACCAAGATTTTAAGCCAGTTAATTTTTGGGGAGAAGAAGTTATTATTCGTTTGGAATTAAAAAAAATATATCCTAATGGGTTTAACATTCAACAATTATTATAAAAATACTGACACAAAAAATTTAAAATCAGTTGACTGCAAACGTTTGCCTAGTTCAAACTATCTAACACATTCAAATCAACTCTTTCTACAATCACTAGGATACAATGTCATCTTTAGACCAAATCTTCGATATTTATCGAAAACCACAGTTTGATGAAACTATTGAAAAAGTTAATTCCCGAACGTATTACCCGTATGTCTTTTAATAATAATGATGTTATAAAAATTTCAATAAATCAAAGAGATTCATGGTTGCTTATGCATGATGCTGGTTTGCTAATTGAAGGTAAAATAGAGACAACATTTGGTAATGGGGATGTATCAGTCGTAAACAATATGGGGGCATTTTTGTTTGATCGAATTTCTTATGAATTAAATGGAAAAGAAGTTGATGGTATACCGTATACGCGATCCAGGTATTGTAAGCACAATTAAGGGTTATCTTAATTACAGCAGTGATGATTCAAAACATTTAGATATCGCAGGGTGGAACTACCCCTCTGCACCCATATTAAATTCAATAACAGCGACAGATTCGACTTTTAATATACCTTTACATCATTTATTTGGTATATTTACTGATTATCAGCTAGCTCAATTTGGTAAACAAACTATAAGGCTTGTAAGAGCTCGAAATGATGATGATTGCATGCTTATAAAAGAAAAAAGTGGGGCTGCTGTCGGTACCACAAAGGCCAAAATAACTATTCAAAATATATCATTAAAAGTGCAAGTTTTTACTCCCAATGATTTATTAAAACTTCAATTATTGGAATCAATAAAATCTGACAGACCCATAGTAATTCCATTTTGAAAATGGGAATCTTACGAACTTCCACAATTAACAAAAGATGCTACTAAGGAAATATGGCCGGTTAAAACGTGTACCGCATTAGAAAGTCCGCGCTTTATAATTTTAGCTTTTCATACTAATAGAAGAAGTAATGTTACAAAAGATCCATCATATTTTGATAACATTGACATATTAGATATACGTGTTATTATAAATGGGGAGTATTACCCCCTAGAGCGAATTAATCTCGATTTTGAAAAAAATAATTTTATTGAGGCTCACCATAATTATACACAATTTTATTCAAGTTTTAAAAATGATTTTACAATATCAAAACGCCCTTTACTTAATTATACGCAATTTAAGAATCATGCCCTTTTTGTAATTGATTGTTCTAGAAGAAATGAATCCTTAAAATCAAGTACAGTTGATATAAAAATTGATATTGAAGCGAAAAAAGGTTTTCCCGATAACACAAAAGCATATTGTATGATTATACATGATGTCATTATAGAGCACCTCCCACTCAGTGAAATAGTTCGCAATTTATCATAATTTTTTTAATAAACATTTTAGTTTTAATTGGTCCCTACAATATGAAAGTTGTGTCCATAAATATTCAAGGGTTTAATTTATTCTAAAAAGAAGCTGAAAAATGGCTTTTTCATCCAAAAGAAATTGCAATTACTAATGGAGTGCAAACAAATCATTATCTCTTAAAACCAATGGTGGAATTTAAGCAGTTATCAAAAATAAATAGAAAACAAGTTTACCTTGAAGAAAAAAACATTCATGGACTACGATATTCCAGTGGACATGTAAATTTCAATGAAATCAATAATATTTTAATGGAATTATTGACTGAATACGATACTATTTACACGAACAGTAATCAAAATTATGAATATTTAAAAACAGTGTGTGAGCAGTTATTACCAAATTTAAAAATTGTGAACATTGAAACCTTAAACCTGTGGGATTTTCCAGTGTTAAAAAACAAAAAACCAATATGTATGAATCATTTCAAAAGTGTAGGGCAGTGTAGCGCAACAAACGCACACATTTTACATAATTGGCTTCAAAGATATCTACCACATAATCATGGCTTGTAAAGAATCTTTATCAAAAAGAAAAATAAAATTTTATGAAGATTTGCAAAAATTAAAAGGGGACATTGAAATGTATGAATTATTTAAAACTTTTGATGCCATGCGCATATCTGAGGATTATTGGAAGAACGTCTTCGAGGACCCACTTAGGTTTTCCGCAAGCAGTTCTTTAAAAAAGAGAAATGTTGTGCTTAAATATAATGTAATCTAAAATATTAATTTGGAATAAAAAAAATTAAAAAAAATAATATACTTTTTACTATTTTACCCTTATCCAAAAATTTTTTGTAAGAACCCTTTGGGTTACATGACTTGAGGCTCCGCCCATAAAAAGTGTTAATTTTATTAGTAATAAGGTTGGTAGATAAAGTAAAAAATAAATTAAATTAATTCTATTTTTCATATTTTTATGTTCAAAAAAGAAGTTTTTTTTATAAATATAGATTGTAATAAAAAACATAATGTTATTTAATAAAAGTAACAAAAAGAAGTGAAAATAAAAAATATATACTTTATAAATATTTTATTTTATGTGATTAAAACATAAATGTAATTTTTGCATTCACATGTATTATTTGACTCCAACTATGTGGGTTTTTATCTTATTACGTTTTGATAAATGTAAATTTTGCACACGAATAAAATATTAATTACTGCAACGTAAACATTTGGTTTGAAAAACTATCCATAAGAAGAGTGCAAGTTTGCAAAAATATCATAATTACTATCCCACACTTTTATATTTGAACTAGTGCAACGTAAACATTTGGTTTGAAAACTGTCTATAAAAAGGAGTGCAAGTTTGCAAAAACATATTCACTACAAGTTCTACAACATCTTGTGCAAATATTTTTATGGTTTACCTGTGTGTATACAATTTCAAGTAAATTATTTTTTAATTTTAATTTTTTATTTTATAAGTAAATATTAATGTTTATAGTATGGCTTTTTTAAAAGAAGTTAACGCCGTAGCAGCGGTGCTTGAAAAAGAAGTCCGAAAACTTCAAGAGTTGGTAGAGGGGGAGCTTTACCCCATAACATCCATTAAGATTGTTAAAGGTAAATTTGGCGATTTACCTTTGGTTGAATTGGGGGAGTGTAAAGTCTTCCTACCAAAACGATTGACCGAAGTGGTTGGAAAGAATTTGGAGGACCTGAATAGTGGGAAATTTGGTTTGATGTTCTTAGGTTTAAAGGATTTCGACGTCAACTCCAAATACAAGGCTAAACCCCAAGTTGAAATACGAGAAATTTAAGAAAAATGTCCGAATCTGAAGTGTCCAGGGTATGTACGGAATCGTTGAATTTAATTAAAAATGCCTTTATTATTTTAACCAAAAAATCCACCCAAAATGATAGGTATCAAAGTTTGGTTAAATTTTATTAAAAAAAATATAAGGCTATGTTTGAATTTAGCTAAAAAATATAATTTATCAATAGGTAGCCAAAGAAAGATAATAACCTGTATTGGTCAATTAAAACGGTATCGACTTGAATTAAACAATTTAAATTCAAATGATTTAAAACATGTCGGAGGTGCATTAAAAACTAAACGTAGTGATAGACTAAGATGGGAAGATTTGACAACGGCATTCAAATCTCGAGTTCGAACAGGCATTATAATTAACATTTAACATATAGACCCCCTTACATTTTTAAATGATGCATTTTTTTTTATTTAAATCTAGGATAAAAAATATTTTAAAATCTATGTCATTACTTAAAGTTAATGGATGTTTTGGGGGAGAATTTTTAAAACAAAATCAATATAATGAAGAAACTGTAGATGTAAAGTATTTTAATACAAAAAATTAATTTGTAAATTTAGACACAAATTTAAGAAGTTGGTTTAATAATAATATAATTGATAAAATTTTGAATAAAATTGAGGAATTTGCAGAAAAAGATAGTGGGTGGGCATTAAAAAAAGTTGTAAGTTTAGAAATTAACATTAATAAAGTTGAAATGGGTAACGGATCATCCTTCATTAGACTACCTGAAGAAATTGCAAAAAAACATGCCTGTGTTAATGTTAAAAATTATTACGACGATGCTTGCTTCGCTTGGGCCGTCGTATCAGCATTACACCCTGTACATTCAAAGAAACATCCGGATAGGATTTCCTCGTATTCTCATTATAGCAACGTATTAAATTTTACAAATATTAACTTTCCAATTTTAATTAAAGACATTTCAAAATTTGAAAAATTAAATTCAATATCAATAAATATTTATACGTTGGAGTTGATTAAAACAAAAAATAGTTCTTTTTTTAAAACATTACTAACTAGAGTAACTAAAAACAAGCTAGATAGACATGTAAATTTATTATTAATTCAAAATAAATATTATCCCCAGGAGCTGGACTCTAATCAAGAGTCAAATAATGAGGAGGATTGTGATATTATAAAAGCAAAATGGTGGAAGGTGGTGATGATTCAGATAATGAGTCGATTAAAAGCCAAAAAAGTGGAAATAAGTGTGACTTATGTGGGGCAAACTACAAGTCAAGTGTTAAGTGTACTAACTGCCAGATAACTGTTCACAAAAAATGTTTTGAAGCCTTTTCAAAGTATGTAAAACTCAATAAAAATGATTGGTTATGCAAATCGTGTGAATCAAAAAGTGTAAAAGCCGGAATGGGCAGTGTTGAATCATCAAAGTTGGAGTATTTAAACCGTGAGTTAGATTTAATGAAGAAATTACACAATGAAATGGAAACAAGTAATTTATTATTAAAATTAAGGTTAAAGGATTGCGATGAACAATATAGAAATATTTGTCAAGTAGAAAATAATTCAAATAATTTAAGCAATAATCAAATCTTAACTACCAAGCAACAGATGTCGCGTAAAGCAACTTTTGCCGACATTGCAAAAAAAGATTCAGCTGTACTTGTCATTGAAAGCAGAAATACTAATACCGGAATTGAAACTGTCAGACAATTAATCCAGTTCAACTTGGTCCAGAAATAGTAGATATTAAAAAATCAAAGGATGGGAAAATGATACTTAGATTGGAAAACAAAGATAAATTAGAAGCTGTAAAAGTGCAAATTGAAGACAAAATTGGTAACAACTTTTCCGTTAAAGTACCCGAAAAACTACAACCAAGGATCAAGATTTTTAATGTAGAACTAAATGATTTAACAAATGAACAATTAGTTAGTAATATTATTGAACAGAATCGTTTACAAAGTGATAATCTACATTTTCGTGTCGTTAAATTAATTAAACCTAATAATTCTAAAGTAATGCATATTATAATTGAACTTGATTCTAAAACATTCACACGCCTAATGTCAATTGGGTACGTGTTTGTAGGATTTAGAAAATGTTTTTTGTCTGAAAGCTTCAATATTGTTAGATGCTTTAAATGTAATTTGTTTGGTCATATCGCAAAGGATTGTAATTTGGAAAAAGATAAATTTTCTTGTAGTAAATGTGCTGGTAATCATAATTCATCAAATTGCAATGAAAGTATAAAAAAATGTGTAAACTGTATACATTTTAACGAAAAGTTTAAAACAAATCGCAACTCAAATCACTGTGCAAACGATAATAATTGTCCCTCATACTTAAGCCTTGTAAATACATTAAAATCTAAAATTAACTATAATTTATAGCAAATAAGTGAAGGCGAGCCCTTCAATTTTACAATGATCCACCTAAATGTACAGTGCCTAAGAAATAAAATAGAAGAAATAGAGATATTTCTTTTGAAAGAAAATATTGATGTAATGTGTATTAGTGAAACTTGGATTAAGCAAAATGAAATACAGTTCATAAATTTTGAAGGCTATAATATTGTTAGTAGTTTTTGCAGGTCAAATTATATTCATGGTGGTGTTGCTATAATAGCAAAGAATAATATACCATACTCTGTTATCGATCTTTCCAAATTATGTGTCGAAAAAGATTTTGAATGTGCAGCGATTAAAATTTCATTGAACAAAATCAACTATGTTTTCGCTTGTATTTATAGGGCACCAAATTATAATATGAAACAATTTTTTGAGAGATTTGAGATGTGTTTAGATGTTTTAGTCAGTGAAAATATACATAAACTTGTAATATGCGGGGACTTAAACATAAACAAATTGGTTATATCCGCTGAATCCAATAAATTACTGGATTTGACAAAATCGTATAATCTATTATCTGTTTTTAATGAAGCTACAAGATTAGCAAGAAATTCAAATACCGCCATTGACTATATATTTACCAATTTTAATGATGAATTAACAAACACTGAAATTTTAGATCTAAACCTGTCTGATCATACAGCACAAAAAATTCAATTCAATTTTCTTAACAAAATCAATAAAACTAAATTAAAATCACGTTTCTTTAGTAATGCTAACATTGAAAAATTTTATGGTTTTCTTTTCTCTGAATATTGGACAGATGTATTAAAAGAGTTCACTGTTAACAACAAGTTTGAAGTATTTCTTAATATTATTACTTACTATTTTGAACTAAGTTTTCCAAAGGTAACCAAACACAATCCTACCAGAATGAACGCACCATGGTTTACTCGCGGTCTAAAAGTTTCGTCATTACGGTTAAAACAAATGTTTAGACGTGTTGATGAGAATTATTATAAGACTTATAAAAGAATTTATTCTAAATTATTAAGACTATCAAAAAAACTATACTATAGTAGACTTATAGAGAACTCTAAAAATAAAAGTAAAACTGTTTGGAAAATTATAAACACAAACTTAAAGAAGAACGTTTCAACTGAATCACATAGTATGTTTATAAACGGTTATGAAGAAGAAAAAAATGTAAATATTGCAAATGCGTTTAACAAATATTTTAACGATGTTCCAAAAAAACTTGTAAACAATTTAAATAATTGCACTCTTAATGTAAATAGCAAAATAAATAACTCTATAAACCTTTGGCCGGCTACTGAAAATGAAATTTTTAATATTATTAATAATTTAAAAAATAGTAATGCTGCTGGACCTGACGGTTTTTCTACAAATCTTATAAAAAAAGTAAGCTGCATAATTTCTTATCCAATTTGTAATATAGTAAATACTTGTTTTAACAACGGTGAGTTTCCTGACAGTTTAAAAACATCAAAGATTATATGTTTACACAAAAAAGGCGATAAAAAGAATATTGAACTATCGACCCATATCGTTAATTTCAATTTTCTCCAAAATTATTGAAAAGATTATTTTTACACGAATTATAACTTTTTTAGAAAATAATAATTTACTATCGGCACATCAGTACGGTTTTAGGGCAAAGACATCGACAGTCTATGCCTTGGTAACATTTTTAAAATTTGTATATGAACATCTAGACAAGAATGAAAAGGTAATGGCCTTATTTGTAGATTTGTCAAAAGCATTTGACTGTGTAGATCATGGGATTTTATTAAGTAAACTTGAGTCATATGGTCTGCGCGGTAAATGTAATAATCTGATAAAAAGCTTTTTATATGATAGAAGACATTACGTTGAATACTGTAACACCCGTTCTCTGGAACTAAAAAATAACATCGGAGTTCCTCAGGGTAGTGTTTTGGGGCCGTTGTTGTTTCTTATCTACGTTAATGACATAGATGACCATATCGGTTCATTTTTTTGTGCATTTGCTGATGATATAACAACGGTCTCATCAAGTAAACATCAGTTTGAATTAGCATCAAAAGTAAATGAAACACTTGCAAACTTGTCAAATTACTTTTTAAACAATAAATTGGTTATGAATGTAGAAAAAACAAATACCATGCAATTTTATCCAATTTCCTCAAACTATAAAGAAAGTCCGTACATAAAAGTTAAAAATACAATCCATCAGGTAACGGAGTTTAAGTTATTGGGACTGTATATTGATATTAGTTTAAATTGGGGCTGTCACACTCAACATCTTTGTAATTCCTTGGCACCTAATTTATTTGCCTTAAAGCGACTTTCTCATATTGCAAATACATCAGCCATAAGAGCTTTTTATCACTCAAACATTGAGTCAAGACTTAGGTATGGAATAATATGCTGGGGCTATTCAACCTCTGTCCACCGTGTTTTTATTCTGCAAAAAAGAGCCGTTAGATTTATATATGGATTAGATTTTCAGGAGTCATGTAAGCCTTTCTTTATTTCAAAAAAAATACTAACTCTTCCATGTTTGTTTATTTTAGAGACACTTATATATGTTAAAAAAAAACCTTTCAAAATTTTCTAGTCTTAATGAACATCATACATATAACACAAGACATGGTTCTAATTTAGAATTAAGTATACACCGGCTTGAGCTGTTTAAGTCGAATCCATTTTACTTAGGTGCATTATTATACAATAAGCTAGATACTTCTCTTAAAACTCAAACTTTAAATTCTTTCAAACATAACTTAAAATTGATTTTTCTTGAAAAAGCGTTTTATTCTGTCGAAGAATTTTTAAATGAAGTGCTATTGTAATTTGTTTTGATTTACCATAGTTTTTTTTGTTGTTGTAGGTATTTAATTTATATATACTTGAATAATATAATAGTTTGTGAATTGACTTGTCTCATATCATTGTATGATCTTTAGACCAATAAATATTATTATTATTATTATTATTATTATTATTATTATTAAATATCATTATGTGTGGATAAAAAATTTATCCAAACTAATTAGAAGTCAGCATACAAAACATAAAGGTAAAATATTTATTTGCGATCGTTGTTTAAATTATTTTTCCAATCAAATTAAGTTATCTGAACATGAAGAATATTGTCAAAAATTTAATAATTGTAAAATATCTTTTCCCAAAGAACTAACAATTAATTTTAAAAATTTTAAAAACAAAGAACCAGCACCGTTTGTTATTTACGCTGATATTGAATCTATTCTTTTACCTATTAACAATAATAATAATTTCACAAAGTCCTTTAAATATCAAGAACACAAGGCTTTTAGTGTTGGATATTATTTAAAATGCACGTATAATGATAACTTATCATATTTTAAAAGCTTTCGTGGTTTAGATTGCATGCAATGGTTCGCAGGAGAAATAAATGACATATCTAAATTAATACACTCCAAAATGCTCAACATAATACCTTTAAATACAAATGTAAATTTAATAGATCATACATCATCATGTCATATTTGCAATAGGATTTTTTTACAGGGTGATATAATAGTCCGAGACCATTGTCACTTCAGCGGAAATTTCCGCGGGTTTGCACATCAAATCTGTAATTTAAATTATAGGAAAGATTTTGTCATACCGATAGTATTTCATAATTTTTCCGGATACGACTGCCATTTTGTTATTAAAGATATTGCAAAATATGGTAAAATTAAATTATTACCAATAAATAAAGAGAAATACATTTCTTTTACATTGTTTGATAAAGATACAAATATTCAATTTAGGTTTATTGATTCATTTCGGTTTATGGCTTCAAGTTTAGATAAGTTATCATCATATTTAACTAAATATCCAATTCTACGAAAAAAATTTGCAGATTTGGGGGTTGAAAAAATAAAATTATTAGAACGTAAAGGGGTATTTTCATATGACTTTATTGATTCCGAACAAAAATTAAAATATACTAAATTACCACCTAAAGAAAACTTTTACAATAAATTAAATGATTCTAATATTAGTGATGATGATTATTCCCATACTCTTAAGGTGTGGAATGCTTTTAATATTAAAGATTTAGGGGAGTATTCCGATTTATATATAAAAACTGATATTTTACTATTAGCTGATGTTTTTGAACAATTTCGCGAAAGCTGCCTTAAAACATATCAGCTCGATCCTGCTCATTATTACACGTTGCCTGGATATTCTTGGGATTGTATGTTAAAAATCACAAAATGTAAGCTTGATACCATACAATGGGTACAGGTATTCGTGGTGGGGTAAGTCAATGTTGTAATCGATATGCAGAGTCTAATACCAAATATATGGGGGATGAATTTGATGCTTCCAAACCCTCAAATTATTTACTATATCTCGATGTAAATAACCTTTATGGCTGGGCTATGACTCAATATTTACCATATGGGGGGTTTGAGTGGGTTGAAAACCATGAAAACTTTGATGTTTCTAAAATATCAGATGATTCACCAATCGGATATTTTTTAGAAGTTGACTTGGAGTATCCACAGCATTTACACGATTTACACAAAGACCTACCCCTCTGCCCTGAACATCTAAAACCACCAAATTCAAAGTTATCAAATCTTATGACAACTTTAGATAATAAATCTAAATATATTATTCACTATAGAAATTTGAAACAAGCTCTTACCCAAGGGCTTGTTTTAAGTAAAATTCATCGAGTATTAAAATTCAATCAATCAGCTTGGCTTAAAGAATACATAGACTTAAATACAAATTTGCGACAAAATTCTAAAAACGACTTTGAAAAAAATTTGTTTAAATTAATTATTAACGCCATTTTTGGCAAAACTATGGAGAATATACGAAAACATCGAATTGTTAAATTAGTAATTGGGGGGTAGATATGGGGCTAAAAATTTAATTTCTAGTCCAAATTTTAATAATCGCACCATTTTTCATGAAAACCTTATGGCTATTGAATTAAATAAGACTGAATTAAAATTTAATAAACCTTTATATATCGGTATGGCGATACTATATATTTCGAAAACATGTGTCTATAACTTTCATTACGACTATATGCTAAAAAAGCATAATGTAAAATTATTGTATACAGATACGGATAGTCTCATTTATGAAATATCATGTGATGATGTATACAATGAAGTTATCCTTAAGGATAATCATATGTTCGATACAAGTGATTATCCTCAAGATAACAAATGGAATATCCCTTTAATAAACAAAAAAGTTCCAGGTCTAATGAAGGATGAACTAAATGGTGAAATTATAACACATTTTGTGGGGTTACGATCAAAAATGTACACATATAAAACGATAAATTCAATATGCATAAAAAAATCTAAGGGGATCAGGTATAACGTTGTTAAAACGCTTACATTTGAGGATTATATTAAATGTTTGAGGGATAATACTAAAAAAGTTGTAAACCAACGAATAATTAAATCGAATGCACATAATGTTTATAGTATCGAGCAAACAAAAATTGGTTTAAACCCCTACGATAATAAAAGGCATTTAAGCAAAAATCCCATCTGGCTATGACAGAACTTAAAACTTTGTGTAATAATAGATGGGTAGTATCTAATCTTCAAGGTTAATGTAATGTTTTAAATTTACCTAAAAAAATGTTTATTAATATTTATTAGGGATTATAAGTTAGTTATTGTTTTCATGTTGAGCAGTAATAATGATTAATAGAAAGGAAATTGAAAAGGCGATCCAAAATATTGATAAATTATTAGAAAAATGTGATAAAGAAAAAATTATGAATTTTGAGCATGAATATCCTACTAGACATGAAATATATCAGAGTAGAGAGAGTTCTGCAGCGGAAGTGACCCAGACAGGTGACGTAGCGCCCAACGCCCAGCGCTGTTTTCCGAAGGTGGCGCCACTTATAGATAAGCGATACAAAAATTTCGAACTAGAGATAAGGTAAAGGAAACTGGTGATAAGGGGGTGGGCGTGACTTAACAGTGGTTTGGTCACATGGCATCCGCTATTTCGTGATAAGGATTTATTATTAATAATATAAATTTCATTTTTAACCCTATTTTGAATTTTGACGTCAAATTTTTAGAGATAAGGATATATTTTGAATTAATAATATAAATTTTATTTTTGACGCCATTGAATTGCTGACGTCAGATATTTATTATTTTAAAATATATACCCGCCAAAACGTGTGCACCAAAATTGGATATATTATTAGTCTATTTTTAAAAAGTATTATTCAGTCTTAATATTATCGTACAGTAATAATGATTAGTGCAAAGGAAATTGAAATGGCAAATCCAAAATATTGATAAATTTTTGGAAAAATGTGGTAAAGAAGGTGAAGAAAAATTTAAAAATAAATATCCTACTCAACAAGAAATATATCGAGAATTTTTGAAAAAGCAAAAAATTAAAAAATGGGTTAGTCAAAAAGAATTTTTGGAGCAGCATCTTAATGCTAATATTGTAAATAACCAGTATGGTAAACATTTTGAGACGTGCCCCTGGTCAAATTCTGATGAAGGTCCAGGTACATGTCCATGTTGTATGGTTTCGTTTTATGTGAAAGAAGCTAATGAGGTGTTAAATAAGTTACCAAAAATTACGTGCTGTTGTAAAATTAATTGAATAAACTTTATTATATATTCCTTAACAAAACTATTTGAGTTAAGTTCCTAAAATGCGTTGCGTTCAACAACCCGAAAAACTACCTATAAATAATTTAGATTTATTTGAAACCAGTTCTGATGCTAGTAAACATGGTAATTTACTACCAAATTCCTTTAAAGCAATTTTTTGTGGTCCTAGTGGGTGTGGTAAAACAAATGCTTTATTAAGTTTAATATTTAATGCTAATGGAGCTAAATTTGAAAATATTTACGTTTATTCAAAATCGCTTTTCCAACCAAAATATCAATTATTACAAAATGTTTAAGCAAAGTAAAAGGTGTGGGGTATTTTCCATGTAAAGATAATGATGAAATAATTGAACCTATGAAAGCTCGAAACAATTCAATTTTCAAATTTAATGATGTAGCTTGTGATAAACAAAATAAAATACGCGAATAATGTGTAGACATAAAAACATAGACGCTGCATACTTATGTCAAACATATTCAAAAATAACAAAACATTTAATACCTGATAAATGTAATATTATTGTGCTATTTAGACAGGATGATATGAATTTAAAACATCTATTTGATGAACATGTCTCACCTGATATGCCTTATGATCACTTTAAGAAGATATGCTCAGAATGTTGGAGTGAGAATTATGGTTGTTTAGCTATTATAAAAGATTTTCGTTTAAACAGTGGACGTTATCGAAAGGGATTTGATAAATATATAAATATGTAGCTAATATTAGTAGTCACACACCACACCATAATCATGCAACACACAAAGGAAAAAATTAAACTCGTTAAAGTCAGTTGTTTTAATTAAAATGATCGGTTTTAATATTTTTTTTACGTTGAGTAATAATGATAGACTTTAAACTGTTATTAATATTTTTGCTAAGTAACCTTATAATCTTGGTAGAACCGCTGAAAATACTGTCACAAACACCGATAGAAAAACTGCAAAAACTGCTATAAATACTGCAAAACTGTTACAAAAACCGATAGAAAAACTGCAAAACTGCTAGAAAAACTGCAAAACTGCTAGAAAAACTGCAAAACTGTTACAAAAACTGCTGTCTGTTTGGTAATTATAAAAGACTTCCGTTATCGAAAGGGGTTTGATAAATATATAAATATGTAAAACAACTATATTTAGTATCATTAGTAATCATGGCCCCAACCACTGTCAATGTAACTGAAAAAATTAATGAACTCTCTCGAAATATTAGAAAAAAAATATTTAGCTCTTAAATTGGGGAAAGCTGAAAATGATGCTACATTAGATAAAAATTTTAGACCAATCATAAAGCCTCTTCAAAAAATGGCATATGATACGGATTTTGTGAAAAAAGAAGCTGAAGAGGAAAATTTATTACAGCTAGCAAAAAAAATTAAAAAACAATCTCCTATAAAATATAAAGCTATTGATAAAATACTTGAATCATCCCCCAGAAAAGATATTCAAGCTCCAGATAAATCATTAAATATCTCAAGCATTCGTTTTCCTGAAAATGACACCACTAATGAAAATAATAAAATTATTTTTATAAAAGCGAATATGACCCCAATAAAACATCCCACCCCACCTTTTCTGGAAATGAAACTATTTATGAACATGATCCAAATGATTTTTATGATAATGAATTAAGCTTAAATAGAACACTCGACAACAATTCCGGAAGATTCTATAGCAGAATATTTGGATTTTTTCAATGAATTACCTAGAAATTTTGTTGAAGGACATATGAGAGATACTAACAATGAATATGATCATACTTATATTCACCACGATTTGGAGACAGGCAAGATCAAATTTGGGGATTCCATTGTGGACTTTAAAGGTCCTGATTTTTTTGTAAATAATATTTTTTTCAAGGGGTCCTCAGGACTGTACGAATTAATGTTTAAACAAAATCCTAAGAATTACATGACTTTAGATTTTCAAACATTTGGTAAACTTGTTATGGTTACAAACGCGCATAAAAGAAATTTTGATCCTAACGAACAAACCATGGGGCATAGAGGACTCAAATATAAAAACATTATTAGACCTCTTTTAGAGCAAATGAAACGGCAAGATATAGATAAACAAAAAGAACATAGTCGTAAACTTAGAGTTGGTAGAGCATCACAGCAGACAGAAATAAGTAAAGAACATACTGAAAAAATTGGGTTTGGCAGAGGTAACATACAATGAAAACCCAATAGAATACATTTATTGGGATGACGTAAACGAATTGGTTGACAGATTAAAGTTATTGGTAGCCTCAAAAAATGCGGGTAATACATCGAATGATAATAAATGAATTAAAAGAAGCTGGTATTATATATTAACGCTTAAACATAATTAAAGCAGTAATTTTCCAAATGCCTCTTAACAAGTTCGGTCAATCCTTACAAGGACCATCTAACACAAATTCGATACTATCAAAATTACAGTATGGTAACAAGGGTCTTAAATATACTCCCGATGGTAATATTGACGCAGTAAACCTAAAAATATGTAATGTGAAATTACCAACTTTAAATGCAGATGTTGCTAATATGAGCCATGTTGATAAAATATTTTTAAATTTTTTCGATATTACAGTAAATTCGCTTAGTAAATTTAAATAAGATACCTTAAAATCAATTCAAAAATTTGAAAAAATATCGCTCGTAAATTACGATAATTGCGCCAAAGAAATTAAAAAAAATAAAACAAAAATTATCAAAGATTTGTTAGATTTCAAGAAAATCTATGAAGAAAGTATATTGGATTTAAAAAAACAAATTGAAGAGAATTAATAAACAAAAAACAAAAATTATCAACGATTTAGAGCCTTTAAAGAATATTTTAAAAGCACATGTAAAGGCACGTGATGCTATGAGTAACAAAATTGTGTGGATTCAAAAGGTTTCGGATATAAATAAAAAACATTTTCAACATCTAGAAAAAATAAATATGAAGTTAAAAAAAAATGATATATTTAAAGTTATAACATTACCAACTAATGTTACTAAAAAACAAGTTGAAGATCTAGGGGAAAAATTTGTTGAGTTAGAAAAAAATCTTAATACAATATTTAAAGCTCTTGGAGTACCTTTTAATGTTAGTATTCCAACAGCTATACCATGAAACACACAAAGGAAAAAATAGAACTTGTTGATGAACTTTAGATTATTACTTAAATATAAAATAAAAATTTATTTATAATAAAAAATTAATAATGTGTCTATTATTCCTAATGAATATACACTAGAGTGTAAAAAATGATCAGTTGTTAAGTTACTATCATTAAATAATCATGTTTTCAACTGCTAATTTTTTATTACTATCTACATTTATAAATAATACTTTATATTTAAATTTCCCCAAAAACACTCAGGATTGTTATGTGACATTCAGTGTTGATAATCCAATGGTAAAGACTCAATGGCCAAATGATTGGAATCCAATGGATGCAGCTCCTGGTACATTTAAGATTCAAGTTAATGCCTCAGCAATCGGCTCTATATTACATTATAAATTAAAATATATTTTATCAGCAGATAGATGGTGGAAAGACTAGAACCCTTTTTGAAATAAATAGATTAAATAGTGTAATAACTAATTTAACCAATTTATCTGCCACTACAGGATCAGGGGTGGCCTCTTCGAATTCAACAACATTTTTCACAAAAATATTTATAGAATTTATATCTCTGTTAGTAGTAGGAATTTTTTTACTAACCATCTATGGGTTTTTATACTTTTTAGGTTATGTATTTAATAAATGTAAAAATATTTAATAAATATATTATTTAACTTACCTTTGAGTTTTATTCTAATTTTAGGATATAAATAAAAACAATATAATTTTTTTTATTTATTTATTATAATATTATTTTATTTAAGCACATAATTTTTTTTTATTAGTAATGTCAAGCGAATTCTTCCTCAGATACTCAGAAATGCTCATAACAGCAAAAGCATTACACAGTTCATACATTTCAATGTCTTCTTTTAATGCTTGTAATTCTTTATGAAATTTTATTTTTCTTTGATCTAATTTTTTACAATCCATGATGCGGTAGATAACTTTGAAGCCAATTATGTAATACTAATGCGTTTGTTGTGTTGCACTTGCCGCTTTTTAAAAAATGGTCCAAACACATGAGGGGTTTGTTTTTAAACATAGGTTGTTCCCAAAGGTTTAATGTTTCAACGTTTATAATTTTTATATTTGGTAATAACTGCTCACAGACTGTTTTTAAATATTCATAATTTTGATTTCCTTTTGTGTAAACAGTATCGTATTCAGGCAATAATTCCATTAAAATGTTGTTAATCTCATTGAAATTCACATATCCACTTGAATATCGTAGAACATGAATTTTTTCTTCAAAGCAAACTTGTTTTTTATTTTTTCGTGATAACAGCTTAAATTCTACCATTGGTTTTAAGAGATAATAATTTGTTTGCAATCCATTGGTAACCGTAACCATTTTTCGTTAGAGAATAAATTAAATCTCTGAATATTTATAGACACAACCTTCATTTTAGACAGAATAATTTAAACTAAACAGCATTATGATAAACTACGAACTATTTCACTGAGTAAAAGATGCTCCATAATGACGTCATGTATAATAACACAATATGCTTTTGTGTTATCGGGAAAGCCTTTTCTCGCCTCAATATCAACTTTGATGACAACTGTACTCGATTTTAAGGATTCATTTCTTCTGGAACAATCAATTACAAAAAAGGCGTGGTTCTTAAATTGTTTATAATCAAGTAGAGAGTGTTTTGATATTGTTAAATCATTTTTAAAACTTGAATAAAATTGTGTATAATTGTGATGAGCCCCGATAAAATTATTTTTTTCAAAATTAAGGCCCATGCGTTCTATAGGAAAATATTCGCCATTGAGGATAACACGTATATCAGATATATCAATGTTGTCAATATATGATGGATCTTTTGTATCATTACCTCTTCTATTGGTATGAAAAGCTAAAATTATATAGCGTGGACTTTCCAATGCAGTGCACGTTTTAACTGACCATATTTCCTTAGTGATATCTTTTGTTAATTGGGATAGCTCATGGGATTCCCATTTTCTAAATGGAATTACTATGGGTCTGTCTGATTTGATTGATTCCAACAACTGAAGCTTTAATAAATCATTGGGTTTTAACAAGATATTTTCAACGGTTAATTTAGCCTTTGTTGTGCCAGCAGGCGCAGTTTTTTCTGTTATAATTTGACAATTAGAGTCATTTCGAGCTCTTACAAGACGTATAGTTTGTTTACCAAATTGGGCTAGCTGATAATCATTAAATATACCAAATAAATTATGTAATGGTATACGTATATTAAAAGTTGAAATTTTGGCTATTGTTGGGTGGCGTATACCATCAATTTCTTTTCCATTTATTTCATAAGAAATTCGGTCAAACAAAAATGCCCCAAAACTATTTACTAGGGCTGCCTCGCCATCCCCTTTAGTTATTTCCAATTTACCATCTATTAATAGAGCTGCATCGTGCATAAGCAACCAGGAATCTCTTTGATTTATTGAAATTTCTATAACATCATTATTATTAAAAGATTTAACATAGGGGTAATAAGTTCTGTAGTAAACCTTTTGAATTGTTTCACTAAACTGCGGTTTTCGATAGATGTCGAAGATTTGGTCTAATCATGACATTATATCCTAATGAATGTAGAAAAAGTCGATTTGAATAAGTTAGGTTGTTTGAACTAAGCAAGCGTTTGCTGTCAACTGATTTCAAATTGCTTGTGCTGGGATTTTTATAATAATTGTTAAATATTAAACCCATTATGATAATTTTTTTAATTCCAAACGAACTATCCTCTCCACGAAAATTAACTGGCTTAAAATCTTGGTTTAAAATTACCAAAGTAATATTAGATATTTCCTGTTAATTTATTATTGGTAAATATATAAGGTTTCGGGGAATTTCGTTGATTGTATAAAGTACGCTTTGAAATCCTAATATTTTCCCCATACCATATGCTTGTGAAAAATCTATTTCCAACTTATTGCTTTGAATTTCACACTTTAAAGTATTATTATTTGGTTTAAGTGAAAAATATTTATCATTATCTTCCTTTTTAACGGTGTCAGGAATAATTTGTTGTCTTAGGTAAGTTTCTATATCTAATATTTCATAAGTAGCAGTTGGTATTATTATTTTCTTTTCCACATTCGAGTCTTTATAATAAAATGTATTTTTCTAGGACCACTATGTAAAAGTCACTTTTCATGATGGCATCGTTGCTTAGAAAATGAATCTTTTCATTGGCAAGGCAAAACACGAATGTAAAGTGACATTTCTGTGTGAAAAGTGACAGGTCTGTGTGAAAAGAACCGGAAAGCATCGTTTGACATTCAGCTGTCAAAAAAGTTTTTAGGTTATTTTGTTTTGTATTTAAAAATAATAAAGAATAAAAAGGTCGCAGAAAAAACATTGTGTTATACTTGTGAGAAAAGCTTTCTTCAAGCTCGTGTTAATGCACACTCGGCCTAACGGCCTCGTGGGCAACTTAAAAACTCGCATGAAAAAGTCGCTTTTTAACACTTGTAAAACAAATAACTATTTCGCCTTCTTTAATATTAGGGATACTATTATAGGAATAAAATCCTATTAAAGCTATACCGTAGTCAAAATCTGAATTAAGTTGTATTGGATTTGTAAAATCGATACTTAAAACATAATTATTACTTTTTAATGTAAATAGCTGGGACATTATCTTTAAACATAATATAGAAAAGCTTTCTTCAAGCTCGTGTTAATGCACACTCGGCCTAACGGCCTCGTGGGCAATTTAAAAACTCGCATAAAAAAGTCGCTTTTTAACACTTGTAAAACAAATAACTATTTCGCCTTCTTTAATATTAGGAATACTATTATAGGAATAAAATCCTATTAAAGCTATACCGTAGTCAAAATCTGAATTAAGTTGTATTGGATTTGTAAAATCGATATTTAAAACATAATTATTACTTTTTAATGTAAATAGCTAAATAAAGAAACCACAAACATAAATGGCCACAATTAATTTGTTTAAAGTTTTGAAAACAATCATTATTAAAATTAATTTTAACATTTTTTCCTAAATAATTTACTAATTCTATGGGTAAAAGGCATAAGGCATATATTTATGTTTAGCGGATATACGCTTTTGTTAGCATATGATATGGGCTAACAAAAGGGTATACCCGCTAACCATAAATATGTTTCCTGAATTAATGCGAATACGTTTAAGGCTCTACTGAAAAATTGCTTGTTTGACTTATCCCCTTATGCCTTTTACCCACAGAATTCTTTTGTTGGTTTAAGACCACCAAAACTATCAAAATAAATAACAGAATTGTTTCTTTTAGTTTAAGCTACCCAATGTGTACCCAAATTTTTCGAAATGTCTAAATTTAGGATTGCAGATTCATTTTTATTTTTTATTTTTGGTAAAGCGTCTCGCATAAAAACCCCTCTAAAATAGGGTATTTTTAAGCTTTTGTGCATATTTTACCAATTTAGAATTATATAGGGCTCTATTGGGTAGCTTTATTGGTAGTTTTTTTGTTTTAAAAAAAGACCATATCCTCCCTTGACATTTCTTTTTAAATATAATCCCGAGCCTTTTTTCCCAATTTCCTCCATAGCCCTATTATGTCGACCTAATTCTTCAAGTTTCTTTTTAGCATTTTTTGTGTCTATCACCGTTTTGGCTACAGCGCTTGCGCCTCCAGACAATGATCCTATGGCCCCCAAAGCTCCTAATAATGGTAAAAGGGGTAAAAATCCTCCTTGTTTGCAGATTCAAATGGAATTATCCTAGGCACCTTAATATTTTTCCGACCCCCGGCTTTCTTTATAATCACCCGAGCTGCTTTAAGTGCCGTTGCGGCAGATTTTTTAAGTGAATTTTTATTGGATATATCTAAATCTTGAACAAGTTTTTTAATTTTATCAACTACACCACGTTTAAATGAGATTGGGTTTCGAGTTTTTCGAACACCCATTCCAAGTTTTCTTTTAACCTTCATTCCAGTTGTTACTAACCAAGCTGCTGCTTTCTTCCCCAATTTAGAGTCCTTAGATTTCACCCTTTGCCAAGCTTTATTTTCCAAAATCCAATCTGCCTTATGCCTTTCCGCTAAACTTTTATTTTCTGAATAAGCAATATCGTAATCTTTTTGAAAAGGTAATGTATGTTCGTGTAGAAAATTTTATTAAAAGCTCTAACATACTTAGTCCATACCAGCATGGTTTTTTAAAAAGTAGGTCCACAAACTCTGCCTTATTCAACATAACAAAAGATAATATTAAACATTTAGACAAAAAATCAAATATATATGGTCTTTCATGCGATTTTAGAAAAGCGTTTCATAGTGTAAACTTTGACATATTACTTCTGAAACTTGAGCACTATGGAATAAGAGGAACAGCACTTCTTTGGTTTGAGTCTTACCTCAAACATAGGCTTCAAAGGACTAAAATAACAACGGGATCAAGCAGCGTCTACTCGGAGTGGGGTGAAACCTCAGCAGGGGTCCCTCAAGGTTCAATTTTAGGTCCATTCCTGTTCCTACTTTATATTAATGATTTGCCTTCCAATGTTTCAACCGCATCAACAACCATGTTTGCAGATGATACCTTTTTCTTAACCCAAAAACATCTAATTAATAATACAATTGACAAAATACAAACTTGGTGCACTCTAAATAAAATAAAAATAAATTTTGAAAAAACCAAATGTATATACTTTCAACAAAGAAATACCAACGCAGAACACCCCATTCTAAATTATAATATCAACTACGAAAGTAAAATTAAATCTCTAGGTATAATTATTGACTCGGCACTGAACTGGAAAGACAACGTTAACTCCCTGTGTAACTCTTTAAGATCAGCGTGTTATTGTCTAAGAGTATTAAAACTTAAGGGAATTAGTATGGATTCGCTGAAAATGGTTTATTTTAGTTATTTTGAAAGTAGATTAAGATATGGCTTAATATACTGGGGCTCCTCAATAGTCTCATCTAAAGTATTTATTTTGCAGAAATTCGCCTTAAGAATAATTTTAGGTTTGAAAAAAAGGGAAAGTTGTAAAGAATATTTTAATTTAAACAACATTTTGACGTTTCCCTCCTTGTTTATTTTTGAATGTTTAGTTTTTCTTTATAAGAATAAAAGTGATTTTAGTTTTTTTAACTCAAACACGCGTCAAAATGGTTTAATTATATACGAGGCAAATAACACCAGCCTATTCCAAAAGAGTATTCTGTATTTAGGCCCAAAATTTTACAATAAGTTGCCTGTTCACATTAGATCTCAAAATTTAAGAAATTTCAAATCTTCATTAAAACAACTTCTTATTACCAAATCGTATTACTCATATCATGAATTCTTGAATGATGATTTTTAGTGTGGATTAGGTAACTAGTGTTTCATAAGAAATTTTCATTGTAATTCTTAGCTGATTAATATTTAATTTGCACTTATTTTACTTTATTTTATTTATAAGGTTATATGCATATCCTTTTATTAATATTGTAAGGAATTGCCTATTTTTCTGTACAACCTTAGTTGTTTTTGAAAATAAACTTAATATTATTATTATTATTATTATTATTACATGCAGCGTCTAAGGGGTTTATACCAGTATCACCCCTTTGAATTTTCTTATCTATTTTAGTACCTGGCCCACAAAATTGGTAAGATGGTACGTGAAGCTCAAAGGGTAGGTTGTTAATTGCAGAATTTAATACACCACTACCTTTATGCTTAAAAGTCAACATTGAAATGATTTTTTTATTAAAGTTAAGCTTTTATAATTATCAATTAAAGTATGTTGAAAGGATTGTTAATATGTTTTTTAATTGATTTAAAATTGTTTCATTCGGACAATTTATTTCAAATAAACTCCAATCAAAAACTCCTGCTCTTATTAATTTACCCGAAAATTCGTTATATTCATAAAATAAGTTTTTTTCTAAAAAAATAAATGTTTCCATTTGTATAGCGAAATGCTGAAGATATATATTAAGGAATTCCTGGGAAATACTTATTTATATTCCCACTATTAATTTCAGCAACCCAATAATTATCATGAATGATACCCCTGTTTGAGTTAAAAATAGCATTTATTTTACTACTTTAAGCAATACTGTCTATTTTTTGATTAAATGTTTCATACGCAAGACTAGGAAAAGAAAACTAGCTAACGCGATTTAAATTATCTATTATTACCACACTACCATTAGGTTTTTGATATATATGCAAAATATCATTTAATTTAATATAATCACTAATTTTTTTAGGCCTTTTGATATTTATACCAGAGGACTCTCCTATATTTAAAATCCACGCTAACCCATTGTTAAAAACATATAGATGATTATTATTTGTAACTAACATTTGTTGTGGATACTCGATTTGACATAAATCAGTTAAATTTGATGATGTGTGTGTAGGTTTTTGCTTAGAACCCGTTATTTTAGGTCTGCTTGTTAAAATTGTTTTTGTTGTTCTTGCTTTACCTGTAAGTTTCCTTGTTGTTGGGGTTGTATATTATTTTTATCAACATTGGATAGGGTTCTTATATTAATATCTGTAGAATGTCCCAACCCCAAAGCATGACCAATTTCATGAAGCATTGTGGTATATAAACTTGTTTTTATCATTATCTTTAGGTATATCAAAACCAAAATACCAATTTTCATCTGAATCTAAATGAATTTCCGTACAGGTATTAATTGGTTGATATGCGTGACCAAGTACATCAAATGGGTATCCACAATAACCCTTCATGCATCGAATTCAATTACTATGGTTATATCTTCCAAATGAAATAAAAATGTCTGGATTTCTATACGAATATTTATATTCCATTTAGGCTGGGTTTGTGTCAGTTCATAAATATTTTCATCTGGTATAGAACAACGACGTGTTTTTATAAATTTTCGATATTTCACCACTTATGTTTAAATTATATCTCTCCTGAAATAATATTAAAGCTTCTTCATAATTAGTCAGCGAAAACTCTGAACTATTAAGGTAGCCAAATGCTTCAAGCCATTATTAATACTCAACATAAACCCATTATTAATACTTAACATAAAGCAATATTATATTTAAAACAACTAACTTTATATGAAAAAATTTAAAACCGAGTACCGATCGGTACCCAAAAATATTTAAAAAAAATTAATTTTAATAAAAAAGGTCGGACGGAAGACTGAAAACCTAATTGTGAGAAAAGGGCCTCTGGAGCTAGCCCAATCAGACTTGTTGGGACAAGTCGGATGACGTCAGCAATTCAAAATGGCGTCAAAAATAAAATTTATATTATTAATTCAAAATATATCCTTATCTCTAAAAATTTGACGTCACAATTCAAAATGGGGTTAAAAATGAAATTTATATTATTAATAATAAATCCTTATCTCCAAAGAGCGGATGCCAGGTGACCAAACCACTGTTAAGTCACGCCCACCCCCTTATCACCAGTTTCCTTTCCCTTATCTCTAGTTCGAAATTTTTGTATCGCTTATCTATAGGTGGCGCCACCTTCGGAAAACAGCGCTGGGCGTTGGGCGCTACGTCACCTGTCTGGGTCACTTCCGCTGCAGAACTCTCTCTACTCTGATATATTTCATGTCTAGTAGGATTACGCTCAAAATTCATAATTTTTTCTTTATCACATTTTTCTAATAATTTATCAATATTTTGGATCGCCTTTTCAATTTCCTTTCTATTAATCATTATTACTGATCAACATGAAAACAATAACTAACTTATAATCCCTAATAAATATTAATAAATATTTTTTTAGGAATGACTCATACTTTAATAAAAATAAAATAAATAAATTCAAAACATTACATTAACCTTGAAGATTAGATACTACCCATCTATTATTACACAAGGTTTTAAGTTCTGTCATAGCCAGATGGGAATGTGCACCGCCTGTCCATCTCTTCCTTTCCACCACATATCCTTGTCAGGATTACCTCAAAATTATTAAACTCCCTAAATTCTCTAAATTCCCTTTATACCTTTATACCTTTTATAGTTAGGCTGTTTACAAAATTTATAATGTATTATTTTTAAATAAATTACTTTGGAATTTGGAATTTTTTGTCCATCTGGCTGTTATTAACTGCACGAAGGACTGGGGTTCAGTTCCCAGCCCATGCAGAAATTTAATATATATTTTTTTATATATATTTAATATTTTAATATATTTAATACATCTACAGGAGTACAACAGGTTAAGTAAAGGTCAAGTCAAGGTGAAGTCATCACATTAACCTTGCATGATCCGCTCGGCAACCTTTGATTGGCCGCCTTTGAATGATTCCTGCGCGCGAGCCTACCCGTAATGGCGTCAAAAATACAATTTATATGCATTTTCATTAGTTAACCACAACATAACAGCCAACAACAAAAATGGCGTCAAAAATGAAATTTATATACATTTGCCAAATATTACCTTACCACAAGATATCAAATTACCGACTCAAAAAGATATCGAATTACCGGGCCACCAACCAATTAGTTCACAATTCTGCCGCCACATTTTTTCCAGAGGGCGCTCATGCGCAATTCACTGCCACCAACTGAAAATGACCGGCAAGTGGCGCCTCCTGGCGGTTGAATTTGACATGGTGGCGCAGGAACCCCTTTGCTACTCTACTACAGTCGAATGCCCTGCTTAAATCACAGAGAATTCCTACAGGGCAGTCTCCTACGTCAATATATTTTAAAATTTCATTGTAAAAATCATGGATAGCAGTGGAGGTCGACCGATTGCTTCTAAACCCATGTTGTTTGTCAGTTAAAATAGAGTTTTTATTTAAAAAATGCATAAGTCCTTCTTGATATGCATACTCAAAAATTTTAGAGAACACTGAAGTTAGCGTGATTGGTCTATAATTTTCTATTATTTTATGATTCTTCTTCTTAAATACCGGAATAACCTTTACAGTTTTTAGATTATAAGAAAATTCTCCCATTTTAAAAGATACATTTACCATGTATTTTATGGGTTTTATTAGAATGTAAATTATTTATAGTTTGGGACGTTGTCTGGACCACTAGATGATTTATTTTTTAATTTATATTTTATTAGATGTATTCGTTTTCACAAAAGGGAAACAAAAACATGGAGTATCTAGATATATTTCTGTATGTGTGTTCTGCACTATTAACTGTCAAGTGATTTAATAATATTTGTTTTATTATATGAACAATTAATAAAATAGTCATTAAAAGCCAAAGCTATATCTTGTGGACAGGTAATTTATTAAGAATCAATTTCCAATTCAATATTTCTAGGACTCTTTTTTCTATTTGATAAATCAGAGATTATATTCCACGATTCTTTAGTGGGATTTTGGGAATTTATTATTTTATCTTGAAAGTATTCTTTATATGTCTTGTTTATCAAAAATGTATGGTTTTTCTTTGCAATATTATAAATATATTTTAATTCAGGATATTGTTTTGTTAAAAGAGCAAGATCACGCAATTTATTACTAGATAATCTTACCTCATTGTTAACCCATTTTTTCTTATTATAAAATAGTACATAAATAAAAGATAATAGATTATTTTCATTATTTACTAGGTCTAATTGCATTAATACAGTTCTATCATCTGATATATCGTTTTGAACATGTACATAAGCACTTATTATAATGATAATTATTAAAGTTAATGAAAATGTGATCAATCATTGTACACGATGATTCAGTGACTCGGGTTGGCCACCCTACAACGGATTCGAAATTTAAGCATTTTAAATTAGTGCATAAGGTTTTAAAATTTTCGTTTGTATCATAAATGTATATCAGGCTTAAATAACAAGTTAACAACATCAAATAGTTTGGCAAAAAATGTATCTCCGCTTCGACATCTGTAACAATTCAAAATAATATACTTTTTTCCATTGGTACAATATGAAATAGCACATATTTCGAAGTTTTGTTCTTCACAAAAAAATACTCAAATAAATTGCACTAACATAAAGAGATTCTTTAACCCAAATACCGAATCCCCCACATTTTAATTTGGGTCTACAATAAAAATAAAAATATCATTCACAACCATTAACACGTTTTATCACTTTTAAGGCGGTAACATGTATTTAATAATTTAATAATTATGATCGACATCAATAATTATGATTAACATTGACATTTTCAAATAGCGATTGTACAGATATCTGCAATTTACAAATAGATATTGTTCAGGTATTGTAGCTCTAGAGGGCAGTGGTGGGAGAGTTTCCAATCTATGAGGGGTATTATCTTTGGATCCATCCTTTTTCACACCACTGGGGAAGACCATGGGCTGTTAGATGGTTCGATCACCCCTTCCTTCTCAATTTCTTCCACAATTTTAAAAGCTTCCTCTCGCTTGGCAAGATTTAGCCTTCTTGACTTTTGAATGGGCTGTGCATCACCGGTGTTAATTTTATGCTGGACAGTTCTTGTCCTACCCTTCTTTCCTTGTCCGTCGTCAAAGACATCCTGATAATTTTGAATCAGCTCTCTCGGCTTTATCCTTTCATTGGGTTTTAAATCCTTTAAAGAAGTCGACAGAAGATTCGTCAATTCATTGCTCACTTTCTTTTCCGGGATTGCAGACTCACGAATGCCTCTAATAATTGAGGAAACCGAAGAACTGTTTCCCAAAACGATTCCTTTCTTCAAGTTTACAGAGTAACCATTAACATTCAATACTCTTACAGGCACTTCTTTTCCGACACGTTAAAGTCTTCCCTACTACAATTCCTCGACCGACCTCTTTGTCATCAATTTTCGGCTCCAGAACCATTATACTTCCATCTTCTGATTTACAATCCAAGAAAGCCTTCAATATCATCTCGCTGTGTTCCGGTATCAAAGCATCTTCTGTTAGCATTACACGAATATTCTTTTCTTTTGATCGATGCAACACGACTTTCTCTTCATTTACCCTCAATATTCCTTGTTGAAAGTTAAGTTCAAATCCCATAGAGTTGATTATGTCCATGCCTACAATAACTTCATCTTCAATATCTGCTATTAATGCTCGATGTTTAAATTTCGTGTTTCCTATGACCATCGTGATGTCCACTTCTCCACGAACAGTAGCAGTATCTCCTGTTGCAGTAGTCTCCTATTGGTAGATTTGATCTTGGACATTTCGACAATATCTGGCCTAATAAATGTTTTCTTCGCACATGTATCCAGCAGCAGCACATGTAATTTTCCATTCATTAAACTATCCACAAAAACACTGCTGGACTGGTGTAGAAGAGATGCAACACGTTTGATATCCTCTGAGGCATGCTGATTACAGGTCGACGGTGGCCCCTTTTCCTCGACCCTATCTAGTTTTCCGACTGAGACGAAGTCGGCGCCACCTGGCTTTCTCTGCAACGACTTCATATATGTCCTAGCTTTCCACATCTCCAACACCGGATTTCCTTCTTCTCTGGTAGATTTTCTTTAAAAACTCGCCTGATTACTTCAATTATACTGGGTTCCTTCTTAAAGCTTCTCTCGGGCCAATGCATCAACCAGTTGGTTCGGACGAGCCAGTGTTTGAGCCTGTCTTGTTTTGTTGCCTCGAAGTCCATCCAAAAAGGCTTGAACCGCTAAACGTTTCATAACGGTCGTTGGAGTAGCTGGATATGCTAGCCGGACCAAGCGTGCAATATCAGCCTCAAATTCTTGTAAAGCAAGAGTCAATGCTGTAGCTTTTTCTTTTGGTAGCCAGCCATTTGCTTTTGCTGCTCACACTGACGGATGTAATTTGTCCAAGAAGTTTTCCCATCGAACGGCTCCCCTCTGGCACTGCTCCTTGTTCCGCCAGCATCATTAACAGCTGTTAATTTACTATTTATTTATTTTATTTTGAGTTCCAATTTATGATCCAATTCCATCCTTATGTCATTCAATTCCATCCTTACGTCGTCAAATTTCTGTCCCATTTTCTCTTTTAATTCATTGACATTATCTAGAATCCTCTGTTCCAAACATTCATTTAAATTTTTAGAATTTTACAGAATTTTCTGTTGTAAATCGCTAGAATTTTCTGTTGCAAATCATCCTTTAAATCGTGGACATTTTCCAGAATCTTCTGTTGAAAATCGATTTTCAAATTGCTAGAATTTTCCACCATTTTCTGTTGCAAGTCGACTTTTAGTACTTTCTAGCATTTTCTGTTATAAATCGTTAAAATTTTTTAGAATGTTCTGTTTTAAATCACTTTTTAAATTGTTAGAATTCTGAAATATTTTTTCGTTTAAATTTTACATTAAATGCAAATTACCTTCAAATGGCCTTCAAATAAATACGTATCTGGATTTTCACCTTCCTGCTCCAACGCTTCTCGAAGCCGCTGCTGCAACACATTCTTTTTTCCAGTTGTCTCACATTCCCTTTCTTCCAGCTCCCTCTTAAGGTCCGCCACTTTTAAGTCCATTAACGAAGTTTCACACTAATCCCACTTCTGACACCAATTGTAACGTTTTTACTGTTTGTAGTGTGAATAAAAACACGCACTGGTTTATTAATGAACTAAACTATTTATTTTATATCTTAAAACACTAAGAAACTATAAAACTAACTTAACACTTAACTACTAATTATTTATATTTATAAGAGTCTATTTATTTGCACTTATATTTTATTTATTTCGTCGCGAGTACCAAAGCTCAACTGACTGCTTCATGCTGCGCTGTTCCTAATTTATTCAGTGCCTACGTGACACCAGCCACGCAAGCGCCTTCCCGAATATTTCAGAGAGCTCCGGACCGCTCTCGATCGCTCGAGCGCTGACTCACCGGCGATGACTCATCGGCGATGAGTCATCATTCCGAGATCCAGAGCGGTACTCGCTACATTATGTTTTAAGAGCTCTCTCCAAAAATTACTTCCATTAATAGTAGGGATAGGGAGAGAGCCCAACAATGGCCATCCTTTTTTTGTTTTCTAAATATTTTGCATTTGATAATTAAGTTACATAATATTTTTAAGCTACATACTTTGTCATATCATAAAACAAAGTAATATATAGTTTGGCAACTAAAAAATTTCATATTTTTTTGGTAATACTTTTTTTTAAACTCGTTAAGGTGACCACCAGGGGTTCTTACAGTGGCCACTAACTATAAATTCTACAATTTTGTATACTATTAATACGCACGAATAGTATTAAAAGTCAAACTCATTTATTAAAAAACATAACATTAATATAAACTAAAGGATGTAGGATCTATTGAAAAATAATAGAGGCTTTCAGTCCTTGCAGTTTCCCCTGAAGTGATTGGTGTTGGCAGATGCTTATTATGTCATTTATCAGCACAACAGATTCATCTCTGACATCTGGATATGAAAATTTATTTTGTTTACGCTTCCTTAAAAAATTAACAAGAAATTCTTCATTTTTTAGAGTTTCCGTTACTTTTCTTACACAATATTTTAGTTGCTTTTTGGTTGCAAACCTAACAACCACAAAACTTTCAGCGGTGATTTCTTCTATATTTTTTTCATTTTTATGTTCAGGCATGTCTATCCAATCTACTTCATCGGAATCGGTCAAATCTAAGCTTTGGTCACTCTCATCACCAGAGCTGCTGCTGCTGACGGTTTGTTTATTATTTGATTCTTTCAGATCTGAATCAATTTTCTTTTTTTTTAGTGTCTTCTAAATAAATTTGTCTTTTTGCTCCTATTGTTTTATTAAGTCTGTTTTGTCTGTCTTTCTTCTGCGTTTGTTCTTCTTCAATATCTTTGTAGACCGGTGTGCTTGTTAAAATCTGAGTGCTTTTCTTTTTTTGTTTCTGTTTATTTTCTGTCACCTTTGTTGATTTTGGGTATGGTTTTAAAGTTTCTGGACCAATGAATTGCTTTGGGTGAGTTTCTTATACATTGCACTTGCTAGTAGATGGCTGTGGCTCCTGAACCAAGGAATTGTCAGCCAATAGCGAGGAATCTTGAATTAAAAGGCATATCAGTGCTGCCATAAAATCATTGTCAACAAATACATTTTCATTATATGGAAATATTCCTGTTGACTTAAATCCAGATACGCAATTTTTAGAAGAAAATGCCATATTATATATCTGTCCTAAAATTTCTGAAATATCATATATTGTAATGCGCTGCCCTGGATGATTTGTAAGCCAGGTTTTACATGTGTGGCGACCGTAACCAGGGAGAGGAAAATAAATAAGATTTTGAGAATAACTGTAAAAAATAATTCAATAAATTCAATTATTATAAAGTTAATTATTTTGTGTTATTCGGTAAACCTACTGACCCACAGTGGTGACCCCGATAAGTGCTCTGACTGTTTTTGTGCCCAAGTTGACTTTTGTCTGTCGCGTTTCGCGCATCATTTTTGGTTGGTGATTGCGTGATGGAGGCTTTACAAGAGCAACTGGAAGAGCTTCAAAAACAAAATAAAGCTCTGCTGTTGCAACTTCAGCAGCAGCAACAACATAAATTAATTCAGCAAGACGAAGGAAAAAAACAGGTTTGTCATCGCGTTACTGTTTAGCTTCCGCCCTTCTGGAAGGATAAGCCGAACCTCTGGTTTTCTCCGGTCGAAGCACAATTCATGATCGCCCATATCACCCGGAAAATAACCAAATATTTTTACGTGATTTCACACCTGGACGAAAGGTACGCAAATGATCCACCTGCTGACACACCATATACCACATTAAAGACAGAAATTATTCGTCGCATGTCAGTGTCAGGAGAGCGTCGTGTGCGCCAGCAAAAGCTAAAAAATGGAAGAGGTGCTTGGCGATCGTACCCCTTCCCAGTTTCTCCGTCATCTGCGATCCTTGGTGGGTTGCGCCACAGTCCATGATAACCTCCTTCGCACCGTGTGGATGCAGCGTCTTCCTGTCCACGTCCAGGGGATTCTTCAGACTCAAAGTGGACAAACCGGCCTCAGTACCGACACACTTGCTATCAAAGCTAACAAGATTATAGAGGTACAGCCTAATACACCACTAATCGCATCCTCCACCTCTGGTGCGGTCCATGCCATTTCTACTCCGCCTGCACCGTATCCGACCAATTTTTCCAGCGGTTGTACGAACTTTTACGTCAGATTTCTGAAATGCAGATCGAGATAAAATCAACCATCAACCGTCACTCTCGGTCACGAAACCACACTTCATCGGGTGATCGTCGCAACCGTTCTTCGTCTGCAAATTCCACATCCAGAACCGTCTGTTGGTATCACCGACGTTTCGGCAACCAAGCCACCAAGTGCACCCAACCATGTTCGTTCATTTCAACAAACTTCAACGGCAATCAGTGACGGCGGCAGCCGGCTGCCCTACCGGAGGACGCCGCCTCCTTGTTTTAGACCGTACGACAAAACATACATTTTTATTAGACACAGGCTCCGACATTTGTTGTTTTCCTCGGACATTTCTCACCGATCGTCGATGCCATGTCAGCTACGAACTGCGTGCTGCCAACAACTCCATTATCCATACCTATGGCGTTTTAACACTAAATTTAAATTTTGGACTTCGACGTGCCTTTGTTTGGAATTTTGTCATCGCCGACGTGAGTGTTCCTATCATTGGATCCGATTTTCTGGCGCATTTCGGACTAGCAGGTAGAACTGACTTCTACCTGACTGCTGCAAGATTAGAGCACGTGCATATTGGCCCTCTTCCTCCAGCCGGCCCCTATCGATACTGTCTCACTGCGGTAGATAGGTAAACCAGATGGCCCGAAGTCTACACTCTTCAAACCATCACTGCCGAAGAAGTCGCGGAAGCTCTGGTCATGTTTTCCCGTTGGCTCTCCTGCACGCATCACTTCCGATCAAGACCGCCAATTCGAATCTGCCCTGTTCCGAGCGTTTTTGGCATCGAACGATCTCGCACCTGCAGTGACCATTCCAGCGCCAATGGCCTCGTTGAACGATTTCACCGTCAGCTCAAGGCAGCGCTCATGTGCCACCCCGGCGCATCTTGGCTTGAAGCTCTTCCAATAGTGTTGCTTGGACTCCGCAGTGCCTTTAAAGAAGACCTACACGCTTCTCCAGCTGAACTCGTCTACGGCCAGCCACTTCGCTGGCCCTGACCTCCGGTCTCCGTGAGGGGCTCCTGTGGCGACCGAAACCAGGGAGAGGAAAATAAATAAGATTTTGACAATAACTGTAAAAAATAATTCAATAAATTCAATTATTATAAATTAATTATTTTGTGTTATTCGGTAAACCTACCGACCCACACATGCATTATTGTTTTGTGTTTTTAGCGGGCCATAAACAGTTCTGTCCAGAGTCTAAAGCCTATGGCTGGTGTGCAGCGGAAGTGTTAGTAAAACCACATTACTTTGTTTAGCCACATTTATTGCTTCCAAAGAAACATGGCTATTATGATTATCCATAATAAGAAGGTATCGAAAATTTTCTGTTGGATGAGTGTAAGAAATAAAGTGTCTTAGCCATTGCACACATATTTCTTGTAATATACAATGTATGTAACAATCTGTATATATAATATTAGGTAGGTACACACTGTATATTAAAGGTGTGCTCTTTTTATGTATAAACATTATTAATAAAGTTTTTAGTTTAAAGCCAACAGTCGTTTCACTAACATTCATTACATGGCGCTGTGACAAATTAATAAATTGAAAAGAAATTAAGAAGAAGTGAAAATGGCAAATATGAAGATTGATTATAGCACCTATGGACATTTCTGGAAATATTGCAGAAAATTGGAGGTTTTGGATTCAAAAATTTAAGAATTACCTAAAAGCAACGGAAGTGTGCAAAAAACCTGAAGAACTTCAATGTGCTCAGCTATTACAATATATAGGCGACGAGGGTTTTAAAATATTCAATACCTTTACGTTTGCTGAAAGCGAAGAGAACAAACTGGAGATATTAATTAAAAAAATTTCTACCGAACAAAAATATAGTATATGAACGCCATAAATTTTTAATGAGAAGACAGCTTCATTCAGCATTATGTTACGGATCTGAAAAATATGGCTAAAAATTGTGAGTTTTCCACCCTAGAAGACAGTCTTATAACAAGCGTTCTAATTATGGGTCTAGAAAGTGAACAAATAAAAGAAAGATTATTGGAAGACGACAAATTAAATTTAACGAAAGCGATAACAATGTGTTTGGCAGTTGAAGAATCAAAAAAATGTGGACAAGAAATGCCTGAAAAAAGTGAGCGAGTAAGTGTAAACACGGTAGTGCGAAACAAATTCGTTCCCCACAAGGTGCGAGATTCAAACCAGAGAGCAGCGTTGCCAGCTCGTCATCACCGAGGTCCCAATCACCAACCATCAACGTCAACGTGTTAACGTTGCGGCAAAAGGCATGCATATGGAAAGTGTCCTGCGTACGGGAAAGTTTGCAGTGGCTGTGGCGATAATAGTTATTTGTTTTACAAGTGTTGAAAAGCGACTTTTTTATGCGAGTTTTTAAGTTGCCCACGAGGCCGATAGGCCGAGTGTGCATTAACACGAGCTTGAAAAAAGCTTTTCTCACAAGTATAACACAATGTTTTTTCTGCGACCCTTTTATTTTTTATTATTTTTAAATACAAAACAAAATAACCTAAAAACTTTTTTGACAGCTGAATGTCAAACGATGCTTTCCGGTTCTTTTCACACAGACCTGTCACTTTTCACACAGAGATGTCACTTTACATTCGTGTTTTGCCTTGCCAATGAAAAGATTCATTTTCTAAGCAACGATGCCATCATGAAAAGTGACTTTTACATAGTGGTCGTAGAAAAAAACCATTTTAAACAATATTGTATGTTTAATAGAAGGAAAATTCATTCGGTACAAGATAGCAAGGTAATTTCTGAGGATAATTTTAATTTTGATGTTGGTATGTTGATTTATTAGTAAACAATTCAAAACTTATTAAATTTAAATTAGATAGCGGGGCCATGGCAAATGTTTTAAGTTTAAAATTAATACAAACACTGAACATTAATTATTTAAATACTACGAATAAAAAATTAAGCAATTACTCAAATGAGATAATACCTGTTTCAGGTGAATGCGAATTAGACGTAGAATATAAAAATAAAAATTATAAATTAAATTTTGTTATGGTTAATATTGATTCTCCACCCATTTTAGGCTTAGACTCGTGTATTAATTTAAATATTTTGCAAAAAATTGATAATATTAGTAATTTAAATATATTTATTGAAAAATATAAAAATCTATTTCAAGGCATAGGTCAATTAAAAGATCCGTATCAAATAAAACTAAAAGATAACTACTCTCCAGTAATTCATGCGGCAAGAAAAATACCATTTCCATTATTTGATAGTTTTAAAAAATGTTTGGGGGACATGGAAAGAAATAATATTATTTCTAAGGTTGATTATCCCACAGAGTGGGTAAATTCAATAGTCATAGTAAGAAAAGCTACACTGAGAATCTGTTTAGATCCTCGTGATTTAAATAAAAACATACTAAGGGAACATTTTAAATTACCAACTTTTGATGAAATTTGCTTTAGATTAAAAGATTCGTGTTATTTTAGTACTCTTGATGCCACCTCTGGATTTTGGCAAGTAAAATTAGATGAGTCAAGTTCGAATTTATGTACTTTTGCTACCCCATTTGGTCGCTATAAATTTTTGCGTTTGCCGTTTGGTATTAATTGTGCGCCGAAAGTTTTTCATAAAAAATTTAAAAAAATTTTCAATATACAGGGTGTTGAAATATATATTGATGATATCTTGGTAAATGGTAAAAATAGGGAAGAACATGATAGGGTTTTAAATAAAGTACTGAAAATTGCAAATTTAAATAATATCAAATTTAATGAGAAAAAGTGTAAATTTGGTTTATCCGAAATTAAGTATATGGGACATATAATATCAAAAAATGGCATACAACCCGACAATTCAAAAATAAAAGCAATAACCGAAATGCCAGTGCCAAAAAATAAAGCGGATTTGCAACGGTTTTTAGGAATGATTACATATGTTGGTAAATTCATTGAAAATTTATCAGACGTTACTGCGCCGCTAAGGGAATTATTAAAAAATAAAGTTTCTTGGGAATGGAATAGTAATCATGAAAATTCATTTAACAAATTAAACAATAATAACAAAGCAACCCGTGTTACAGTTTTACGATTCTAAAAAGGAGATAGTGATTTCTGCGAATAGTAGTAAGGATGGCGTTGGGTGCTGTCTTTTACAAAATAATTTACCGTGCATGTATGCATCAAAAGCCCTAACAGAATGTCAAAAGAAATATTCACAAATTGAAAAAGAGCTTTATGCTTTAGTGTTTGCTTGTGAAAGATTCCACCAGTATATTTATGGTAAACCAAAAATAACCATGGAGACTGATCATAAACCTTTGGTACAAATATTTAATAAACCATTGCATGATTGTCCTCCGCGTCTACAACGAATGTTTATTAGGTTGCAAAAATATGACATAAATTTGGTGTATAAATCAGGTAAGGAACTTTATATTGCGGATACGTTATCACGTGCATACTTAAAGGAGAGCGAATATTCAGAGTTAGATACGGAAATTAGTAGTCAGATTTGTTTACTTAGACTTAATCTCAATGCTTCAGATGAAAAAATTAAAGAAATACAAAATTATACAAAAAATGACAATGAATTAATTTTATTAAAAAATTATATATTAAACGGTTGGCCAAACTCAATTAAACAAGTCGATCCCATAGTTAGGGTGTATTTTAAATATAGGTTTTCTCTAAGCGAAGCTGATGGCTTATTATATAAAGAAAATAAATTAATTGTACCGGTAAAGATAAGAAAAGAAATGCTTGATAAAATTCATTATAGTCATATGGGTATTATAAAATGTAAAAATCGGGCTAGACAATGTTTATTCTGGCCAAGTATGTCGAAACATATAGAGGATTTCATAAATAAATGTGAAATTTGCAAAATTTATCAAAATAATAAAGTTAAGGAACCTATGTTACCACATACTTTACCAAAAAAGCCATGGGAAAAGGTTGGATGCGATCTTTTTTATTGTTTTGGTGATAATTATCTAATTGTTGTTGATTATTTTTCAAAATATATTGAACTAGCGAAACTGTCTTGCAATAGTACAGCTAACCAGGTAATTTCTCATTTAAAAACAATTTTGTCACGTCGAATTTTAGTGAGTGACAATGGTCCTCAGTTTTCCAGTTTTGAATTTAAAACATTTGCAACAAAATGGCAATTTCAACATATAACAACGAGCCCTTATTATAGTCAATCTAATGGTATGGTTGAAAGACATATTCAAAGTATAAAAAAATTAATAACTAAAACAAAACATGACAATAAGGACATTGATTTGGCATTATTACAGTTTAGAAATACACCTTTGGATGCAAATTTGAAATCTCCTGCAGAAATTCTTATGAGTAGAAAATTAAAAGAAATTTTACCTGTAGAAAATATCTTATTGAAAACAGCAAAAAGCAATAATTATAAAATTAATAAACAATTGTGTATTAAACAAAATAAACAGAAACAATATTATGATTTAAAAGCTAAGTCAAGTAACTACAAACATTTTAGAAATAATCAAAAAGTTTATTTTAAAAGAAATTTAAAGAATAAAAGTTGGGAAAAAGGTGTTATAAAATCTGTAAATAAAAGTAGACCGAGATCATACAATATTCAGCTAAACAATAGTAATATTTTAGAACGAAATAGACAATTTATTAGTTTGGTAGAAGATTGTGATGATCAAGGTGATAATCAAGTTAATAATTACATAACTCGATTTGGAAGAGAGAAAAAATATATAAAATAAAAACAAATTAAAATAAGCATATCTAAGTCGGATTAGTTAGTTAAGTTATTTGACGAGTGAATTCTTATGTTTATATAAAAATATTATTATTATTAAAAAAGAAATTTATACTTACCTGGAATTGGATTTTGAGATATTTTAAGTCTTTATTTGTTATAGAAAAAAAGGGATGTAATATATAATGTATGTAACAATCTGTATATATAATATTAGGTAGGTACACAGTGTGTACTACACACTGTATATTAAAGGTGTGCTCTTTTTATGTATAAACATTATTAATAAAGTTTTTAGTTTAAAGCCAACAGTCGTTTCAGTAACATACATTACATTTCTGACGTAATCCACCCTGAAGGTGATGCTGCTCAAATACATCCATTCGGGCCTCCTTTGGGCATATGCTCTTTAAAATATTTTTTTGGGAATATTAATAGCGGAGGAACTGAGCTGCCATCTGCATTAATTGCCCCACACAAAGTTTAACAGAAAAATAGTTAAAAATATGTTTATTATTATTGTTTAGATATCACTCGTACAAGTAGCGTAAAAGCGACCTTGTGCTATAAACTACTTAGTCAGCAAAAGTTCCAGTCAGTAGCGTACAGAATAAAATACAATAAAAAACACATGTTTTGTCTAGTGCGCTACTGATATTTGTTTTAAATACAATTACAAATTGAACTATACATAGTTCGAAAACATCAAATAATAAGATATGTTTTATAAATTATTTAAATTTGTTGGATATAAAACTCTGACAACTTTTAATAAAGACATAGTTTAACACTGCTTACTCTATCATTTAAATAGAATCTTAATTGATCTCTATTCATGGTCCTTCGAACTACGTGCTAACGCTGGGAGGTGAGCATCATCAAAGAGAAAATCTTTGTACTCGCCCAGTGCTTAGCATAGCTAACCAAGCCACAAAAATCTTACACTGGGAGGACAAACTGATCCAGCAGCCCAGAAAATTTTTGAGTAAAGAAGAGCACAGTCCTGAAAAGTAAAGAATCCGGACCTCTATTCGCCTCCACACAACCAAGCTACAAAAAATCTTAAACTGGGAGGACAAACTGATCCAGCAGCCCAGAAAATAGCACAGTCCTAAAAAGTAAAGAATCCGGACGTCTATTCGTCTCCACATTACCAAAAATGCCATCCGACGACCAAATTTCACTTCAAAAAGTGAACGAAATGGCACTCCACCAAGAAACATTGGGAAAGGAATTACGCCAGATCCTAACAAACATGAAAAAGGATTCAGCATCCCGAAAAACCGCCATCTATATCCAACAAAAAAGATTGGACTTGGACAACACATTCCAAGAAGCAATATCCATTGACGAACAACTAGAAAAAGAAAAAATACCATCCCATTCATATTTCCAACAAAAATATATGAAACAAATCCGAGAAACGTACAACGAAGCAATTGCATACCTAGACAAATGCAACGAAAATCTGCCACAAACGCCCAGCACCGATGCCACAACTAATAACGAAGAGGAAATCGAACACCTTCAAAATACAGATCAAATCAAGCGCATTCGACGCCAAAATGTTAGAATCCAGATGTTGGTCCATACACTCGAGGAAGCTGAACGAGATCTATCTGAACCGCGTCCGAGCATCAGATATGAGTCGCTAATACAAACGGCTACTTCACAATGGACGTCAGTAACGCAATTGCATGAAGAAATTGAAGCTAAAGCTGCCGAAACAGGCCACCCCTACTTTAAAGAAAATTTGTTCTGGACGACTCAAGAAAAATACCGTGAAATGGTCAACAGATTAGAAGACAGAATTGCTAGAAGCAGACAATCTAGCAAACCGAATGTGCCCCTACCAAAAACTCACCTTCCGCAATTCAAAGGAGGGTACGAAGATTGGGTTACATTCAACGATTTATTTCGTCAAGTGATTCACGAGAATACCAATTTAACCGATGTTGAACGAATGCAATATCTAAAAACGAACGTAAGAGGAGAAGCCGCCAGAATAATCCAACATCTACAAATAACTGAAGCCAACTACCAAGCTGCGTGGAACCTTCTACAGAAAAGATACCAAAACACCAGGCTCATTGTGGCAAATCTAGTTGACAGAATCATAGACTTGCCAATGGTTCAGAAAGAGTCAGCGCGTCAAATTAGACAACTTTATGACACCACTAATGAATGTCTCCAAGGCCTAGAAAATCTAGGAATCGACACCAAACAATGGGACCCAATCATCGGAAGGATGATAATAAGAAAATGGGACTTTGAGACCAATAGGATATTCGAACAATCTATCGGCAATCCCAACGAAGTACCAAATCTGTCCGAAATAATGATGTTCTTAAAAAAAAGATTTCAATCGCTTGAAACCACAAAGTTTTACACAGAAAAGCTACCGAAAAACTAGCCGACAATGTGAGCTGCAAAGGGCTAGAAGATACAGTACTGTTAGCAACAGCACACGTTAAAGTTAAATCAGCATCTGGGACCTTAGAATACATTAGAGTTCTGATCGATTCCGGCTCACAGGCCGCTTTACTAACTGAAAGGGCCGCTCAATCATTGGGACTACCCCGGCAGAAAATTAGCACAGAAGTATCCGGGTTAGGCGATAACCAAGCAAAAATGTCAAGAAGCAGGATTCAGTGTCAAATAACTCCAAGATTTCCCAGTACATACGCACTTAACGTTAGTTTTATTGTGCTACCAAAATTAACAACAACACTCCCGTGTAGGGATGTGAAATATGACATTCCGGAGAGCTGGCACAACCAGATGTTAGCAGATCCTCTATACAACAAGGCAGGTCCGATTGATGGAATTCTAGGAGCCGAGGAACTTAGTCCCATACTGGAAGGTGGGCTAAAACGGACTAAAACCGGACTCTTGGGTCAAGAAACCAAGATTGGATGGATATTATCAGGTACCATAACGCGATCCCAAAACGAAGAAACTAGGGTAATTAGCATGATCAGTAGAATGAAAGAAGACATGCAACTCACCAAATTTTGGGAAGTAGAAGAAGCAGAGCCAGAAGCACCAGTCCTATCCAAAGAAAACCAGGAGTGCGAAAAACACTACGAGGAATCCACAACAAGGGATTCTACAGGAAAATACACCGTAAGAATTCCGTTTAAAGAGAACACTGTATCCCTCGGGAATTCTCGTCCAATGGCAATGGCAAGATATTTTCAGTTGGAAAAGAAATTAGAAAGAAACTGTAACAATAACCTGAAGACACAATACCATGCTTTCATGCAAGAATATTTGACACTTGGACACATGGAAAAGGTACCGCAAGAACAAGCTGGCAAAGGGATGTACTACATATCTCACCAACCAGTTATCAGAGAAGAAAGCGTCACCACTAAATTACGGGTGGTGTTTGACGCGTCAGCCAAATCTAACAATGGAATTAGTCTAAACGAAAACATGCATATAGGACCCAGACTTCAACTGGAGTTAGCAGATATACTGCTAAAATGGAGAAAACATGCCGTGGTATTCTGCGCCGATGTAGAAAAGATGTACCGACAAATCCAGTTGGCCACAGAAGATCGAGATTACCATCGCATCTTGTGGAGATTCAGTGATAAGATGCCAATCGAAGAATATCGCCTCACGACGGTTACATATGGCACTGTGTCTGCTCCCTACTTGGCCGTCAAAACGCTACAAAGACTGGCCTTAGATGAAAGATCCAACTACCCAGAGGCGTCCAATGTCGTCATACAAGATTTCTATGTCGATGACCTAATAACAGGCGCCGAATCCATCGCGAAAGTCAAGAAACTGCAATCAGATATTATCAAGCTACTACAAACTGGAGGAATGACACTACGAAAGTGGTCCAGCAATAGACAGGAAATTCTAGCCAACCTTCCAGAAGAATTAAGAGACCAAACCATTACAGAAATAAGTGAAGACAAAGTTAAAAAAGCACTAGGTGTTTGTTGGTGCCCTCAAGATGACACATTTCGTTTTAATGTGAATCGTCTAAAAGAAAAAGAATTTACCAAGCGAAAAGTTATCTCTGAAGTTGCAAAAATATTTGATCCATTGGGTTGGCTTGCACCAGTAGTAGTATCAGCTAAAATACTCATCCAGGAACTATGGGCACAAGAAATAAAGTGGGATGATCCTCTTCCTGTAGACTTGCACAAGAATTGGATAAAATTGTACAATAAGTTAGAAAAAGTGGAAGAAATAAGGGTACCTCGCTGGATTCACACTGCTTTAGAAAATAGACATTTGGAATTACATGGATTCTGCGATGCTTCCGAAATGGCGTATGGAGCAGTAATATATGCAAGAAACATGAACGAAAACGGAGATGTTACCATTGACCTTTTAACAGCAAAATCAAAGGTAGCACCCATAAAAACAAAAATCAGTTTACCACGGTTGGAGCTATGTGCAGCTGCACTGCTATCAAAATTAATGGATCGCACAAAAAAGGCACTAGCAATCAGCAATGTAAAAGAGTTTGCATGGTCAGACTCAATGATCACTCTAGCCTGGATAAAAGGAGATCCATCCAGGTGGAAAACATTTGTCGCCAACAGAGTGAGCGAAATCACATCCAAGATTCCCGTAGAACAGTGGGGACATGTTGGAACAACAGACAACCCTGCGGATGCCATATCAAGGGAGATATGTCCATCCAAGATAAAGAATACTACGCTCTGGTGGAATGGACCAACCTGGCTTCCAAACAAGGCAAACTGGCCAAAAAATAACAATAATCCACAAACACAATTAGAGGAAAAACGATGCTTACAAGTGAGGACGCAAGATGCTTCACTTTATGACCGGTTTTCATCTTTTACAAGAATGGTCCGAGTATTATCACAATGCAGAAGATTTATAAAAAACGCTGCAGGCCAGAAAAGAACAGGTCCACACACCACAGAAGAATTACACTGGACCACGATTCAAATCATCAAAATGGTTCAAGAATCAAACATGCCTAATGAAGTGACAGCCCTTCGCGCCAAAAATCAACTTCAAAAGAATAGCAGACTGTTAACGTTGAAACCATTTTTGGACGAAAATGGAATTCTAAGGGTTGGGGGAAGACTTAGCAACTCAGAATAACCGTTCGAACAAAAGCATCCTGCAATCTTACCAAACAACGATCACGTAACAAAATTGATCATCAATCAGGCACACGAACAAACCTTACACGGAGGAAATCAACTAACCCTCGCACACATCAGACAAAAATACTGGATTCCAAATGGAAGAAAACATGTGCGAAACCTAATTCACAAGTGTGCCAAATGCATCCGATACAAGGCTCAAACGGCACAACAAATAATGGGAAATCTACCAGGTCCAAGAGTAACGCCATCCTAACCATTCTGTCATACAGGAGTCGACTACGCTGGACCAATTTCCATACGGATGACAAAAGGACGAGGCCATAAGTCATACAAAGGATACATAGCACTATTTGTATGCTTCGCAACAAAGGGAATCCACTTAGAAGCCGTAAGCGATATGACAACGGAAGCCTTTTTAGCAGCATTTCGTCGGAGCAAGCAATGTGTTAAAAGATGAAATCACAAAATCAGTAACCAACGACAAACTAATAGACAAACTCGCCACGTTAGGAACCCAGTGGAAATTCATACCGCCAGCCACTCCGCATATGGGTGGATTATGGGAAGCAGGAGTAAAATCAATGAAGTTTCAATGGTGTTGGGAAACTAACCTATGAGGAGTTAACAACACTGCTGTACCAGATAGAGGCATGCCTCAATTCCAAGCCACTGTGCCCACTTTCCAGCGACACAGATGATATCGAAGTCATCACCCCTGGACATTTTCTGATTGGACGAAACCTTTTAGCGCCTGGACCTCCAGAAATGCTCGATGTAGGAACAACACTCTCAAATCGCTGGAGAACCACACAAAAAATGAAAAAAAGATCTCTGGAGTGCATGGACGCAAGAGTACCTCAGTAATCTACAGCAGAGGTACAAATGGAAAAGAACCCACGAAAATGTCAACATTGGAGACATCGTCATAATAAAAGAAAAAGACATAAACCCGTGCAAATGGCCATTAGCGAAGATAACAAAAACACACCCAGATAAAGACGGAGACGTACGAGTAGTGACAATAAAAAAAGTCACGGACAACCAAGCAAAAAGAACATACATCAACTAATTCCACTACCTGCAAACGAAGAAAACAGAAAGTCATCAAAGGACAAACCAATACAAAGAAACGTAGCAACAACACTTCTAACAATTATGTTAGCAATGAGTGTAGCTGCCCAAGGTTGTCACGCTACACCATTTAACGTGTCATCCCTAAACCCTGGTTTCTACGTTGAGCATCTAGGTTTTGCTAAAGTAGAAAGAGGAATCTTTCAGGTTTAAACACGATATGAAAGAGTGAGACTAAAGGAAGAAGTCAACACAGTTCTAAGCGTTACAAGTGAATTTAAAAAGTTGTGCATGAAGCCAAAAGATTAGCAAAAACCGTGCAATGCACAACATTAACAAACCATCTAAGTAACTTAGTAGAAGAAATACAAGTAATCCAAACCACGATCGAAGATGACATAAGTCGTGAAAGAAGAGGACTGCTTGGAAAACTAATGACATCAGTGTTTGGGGTCAATGACGAAGTTTACGAAGACATTGAGAATCTACATAAAAATCAAGACAAAATTATTCAAGCCAGCAATCACCAAACTAAAGTCATGGTATCATCACTAGCAATAATCAATGAAACTGAAGCAAGGATAAACCAACGGTTGGAAGAATTTCGCCAAAAAATAAATCAAGGACCGCAAGAAATAACAAAGATGGACAACTGGTTTGCTACAATCGATATAAACAAACTCAACATTCATCTAATAAGCGCATATCAAGTAGCAAACAGTATCGCTACGGATTGCCTTAGAAGACACAGTGCCTTGTTAGATGTCCGTTCCCGTCGTGGCAGCTTACATGATTTACTTCCACCATCTCATCTAAACAAAATTCTAAGAAATGCCCGGAAGAAACTACCTCCAACACTTAACATAATTAATCATCCAATAGTGAAGACAACTTCGACAATCGACAACGAATACTTGCATTTCTACAGTCAGTTCCTGTTAGTTGGGATGAGTAACTTCACCTTGCTTAAGATCACTCCCGTGCCACTACGGATTGAAAACAACTCCTACTGGACAGCAGAAGTACCGGAAGGTGTATTAGCAGTCGACTACAACCAACAACTCTATTTTGAAATAAACGATATGGACTTTAAAAACAGCATACAAACCTCGCCAACGAACTTTGTATGCTCTCCGGCAACCATCAGACAAATGGAATCAAGTCCAAATTGCATTGTGGATGAAATCTTTCAACGAACAAACCCCAAAAAATGCAAAACAGTACATACAAAAAAGTATGTTTGGAATGACCTGGAAAGAACTGTACATGCCCAACGCCTGGATTGTGATAACTGGAAAAGAATCACACATCTCCATACATTGCAACGGAGAAAGAGAGGACGTCATCATATCAAACACTTCAATTATCCAAATAAATCAAGAATGCTCAATAAAAACGTCGCAGAACATTCTAACCCCCAGGTGGATCACAGCAAACCCGGTACTAGCATCATACTCGAAATCAACAGTAGAAGAACTGAACGAGTTTAAACCACAAAGCCGCCCAGACTGGAAACCTATTGAGCCCGTCCTAAGAAACAGTAATGGACTTGACGATCTACAACATGCAAAAAACGACATTTCAGATAGATTACAATCCACCATCTGGAAGAAAGTCCACCACCACTCCCTGATAACAAGCACAATCACAACAATAGTTATTGTCATCAGTGCAGGAATATCAATCAAGGTTGTTTTACACTTGATACAATGCAGACGGACCCACCTCCAAAACAACACTCCAGACGCTAAGTCAACTCATGATGAAGAGGAACGTATGGTCGAACTTCAACCTCTACGCAGACCATCACCTCTCCCTGGCCGGCAGAATGTTAAAGCCCAAGTTTAACAGAAAAATAGTTAAACATATGTTTATTATTATTGTTTAGATATCACTCGTACAAGTAGCGTAAAAGCGACCTTGTGCTATAAAATACTTAGTCAGCAAAAGTTCCAGTCAGTAGCGTACAGAATAAAATACAATAAAAAACACATGTTTTGTCTAGTGCGCTACTGATATTTGTTTTAAATACAATTACAAATTGTTTAAAGTGTATAGTTCGAAAACATCAAATAATAAGATATGTTTTATAAATTATTTAAATTTGTTGGATATAAAACTCTGACAACCTTTAATAAAGACATAGTTTAACACTGCTTACTCTATCATTTAAATAGAATCTTAATTGATCTCTATTCTCTTTCCGCTAACGTTATCTGACCTACTTGCCTTTGACCTTTCTTGGCAACTACTCTTCCAGAATCTTGAACTGTAGTTAGCGCAGTTTCGTTGTAGATGTTGCCTGATTGAAATTTGTATTTATTTAAAACCTGCTTCAAGTTTTTAAAAAATCTTCCAACAATAACTTTATGGAACCCCATAGCTCGTCCTAATGGAGAGAGGGTTTTTCCTTAAAAAACGTGTAAACCATCGTTTTTCAGACATTTTATTCTTATTCCATGAAGTAGGAAATCGCTTGTTATTACAACTGCCAGTTCGTAAGCCAACGATCGAACATTTTTTGGAGTAAGGCCGTGGTGAAGTATAGCAGAAACTTGCAAATAATTGCACAACTGCTTTTCCTCTTCTAATGAAAATATTCTTCTAACAGTATAATTCGGAGTTAAGCCAGTAGCTATGTTTTCCATTTCTATATCTTTAAATTTTCCAACAGACCTTCTTAAAGTTGTTCTAGGTATAGAATGGTGCAACGAAGCTATGGCAAGCCGTTTTAGTTTTTATTACACATGGCTATCAAGTCTCATTTTAATTCGACTTTATTTCTATGAGACATTAGATAATTGAAATTATATGTATTTTCCTTAAGGGAAATTACATTTGAATTAGAAATTATAAATGAAATTCCTTTTTTAATAAACATTGAAATTTTGGGCACATTAAATTGAAAAGATTAGATGTAGAGGATGATTTACATTCGAAATTGTAATAAAAATTCTAAAACAGTTCATTTTTATTTGAAATAATAATAAAAATTATTTTTATGACAAATAGTCATTTTAATGCAATTTTCGTTAAGGAAAGTAGTTTTTATTATAATTAAGAATTTCCGTTAACGGAAATGCAATTTCCCTTAAGGAAAATATCATTTCTGTTAAGAGAAATTGTATTTCCCTTAACGGAAATAGCATTTCCGTTAAGGGAAATTGGCGCCATCTATGAGAGGACGGCTGAAGTTCAAATAGTTAATTTTATCAAAATTCTATAAAATGAAATTATTGCACTGTGATTTTACAAAAGATTTATTAGTAAAAACAATTTTTTTCTTACCTTTTTAACCTTTTTTACCAACCTTTTTAGTAATATTAATAATTATGGGTACTACTCGAGAAAACGAAACTCTCCGAATCGAATCGCAATGACACCGATCGACTTTGGAATCGCATCATTCGAATCGAATTTTGTGTGGCAACGCCGCATGTGTAAGGTGTGTTTTGACGTTTTTAATAAAGGTTATTAAAACGAAAAGAAGTAGTAAATAGCAAACTGTAGTAGTAATATTATTAATTATTGTTAATTGTGTCATATTTGTTGCATTCAAACAAAATGAAAGATTCTGGCATCCCAACCAAAGTTGGCAGAACTCTGTAAGCGGTGGAACCTTCTGCACCTTCACCACAGATAGCGCCACCAATTTCTCTTAAGGAAAATGTAATTTCTGTTAAGGGAAATAGCCTTTCCGTTAAGGGAAATAACATTTTCGTTAAGGGAATTGTAATTTCCTTTAACGGAAATAGAAGTTTATTTTTGTTTAGTTAAAAATAAAAGTAATTCGGGCTATTTTTTGTACACATGATTATCAAGTCTCATTTTATTTCGATGTTATTTTCTGATTCTCTAAATATTGTTAGACTCTATATATTGGGGTTCTAAATTTTATTCGGGAACAACATGTCAATGAGTATTTTAAATTAAAATGTTTTTAATTTTTATGTCATTTAGGAAAGTATAAAACTATATCTTTAAGGACAAATGCATTTATATTCGTAATAGTAATTTTAATTCGTTTTATTTTAATACTTAGCCTGCTCTAACATAAATAAAATGTAACATTGTATCCAAGTCAGAAGCTAAATTGAATTAAAATAAAATCCTTTTAATGTGTCATAAAATTGCTCCAAAAAACTAAAACAGTAAAAATAATTTGCATTAAAATTATAATTAGTAAATTTAATAAAATTTCTGTTAACGAAAATTGCTTTCACGTTAAGGACAATATTTAAAAAACCAATGGAAATAAATACAACAAATGCATTATTTTTACTATTTGTAAAGAAAATATGCATTCAATTTTGAAATTATAATAAAAATGTAATTTCCCTTAAGGAAAATACATATAATTTCAATTATCTAATGTCTCATAGAAATAAAGTCGAATTAAAATGAGACTTGATAGCCATGTATAATAAAAACTAAAACGGCTTGCCATACGAAGTAGCCTTAACTGACAAACCATTATTTTTTATATCATCAAGCGCGTTTTTCATCGTTTATACTGTGGTTTTTCCAAAACCAGTCTTTTTTGGCTTTGGACGAGGCATTTTTCTGAAATAGAAAAATAGAAGTTAATTTCTTCAAATGGTACCTAACAGTGGCCACTAATAGGACAAGTGGCCACTGTACGTTGCTTAAACCATGGCCACTGTTGGAAATTTACCGTTATAACAAAGATATCTTTGAATCTCATCTTAAATAGTATATTTAAAAGTAGGATACAAAAAAATATTAAATACTTACCAAGCTACTAAATTTTAAAAACCGAAACATCCCACAAAGAAAAACTTTTTGCCGATAAACACGTGCTAACTACGTTTGTGTCGAAACAGTTGCACAAAACTAAAAGTTTTAGGAGTCCCGTGGTTAGGGGTTTTGTTACTTTTTGGCTAGATGGCGCACCTGCTAAAGCACTGTAAATACTAAAAATTGCATGTGGCCACTGTTCCGTCTGTGGGGATTGGATTGAAACTGATGATCCTTGGAAAGAACATGCTGTGTTTGGTGAAAAATGTACTTTTTTACAATTAAAATTCGGTAAAGATTATTATTATTATTTTATTCTGAATTTGGCCATTCACCTAGGTATAACTGTTTATTTTTGTTTAGATTTATGATTTAAAAACTTAAACCAGTATCCGGAGTGAAGGGCACGCCCGATCAAGGTATGGTTAAAAAGGTAAATCGTCCAAAGGTATTAAATTTGTAATCCATGTTATTTTTTATGATTTTCAGCTATTTTGCATGGGTGGATTTTTAGCTATATTGCATGAACTGTAACTCGGCCATTCTTTATCATATTAAAACAAAGTGGATACCGTTAGAAGAGTAATTTAATTACCTTTGTTAAGATATGTTTTTTGTGTTTACAAACACTATATTATTACCTTAAGTAACAAAATGTATAAGAAATTTTCTACTTTTTTCTGTTAACAAGTGTTTTGCAGACTTGAGAAATTGGTAAAACAAAACAATACCATCCCAAAAAAATCTCTAAACTATGATTTAGGCAAATTTCAATTATTGCGGCTAAAATCAAAGAGATGTAAGTGCATCGGCCCTAATATTATTATAATATTGTATACAATCTATAGAAAAGACAGTTTAACGCATTTGGGCCCACTGATAGCGGTTAGTGTAAATTTACTGGTGGTGAGGGTGTTTCGATTTTTTATAAGGGATTGCCAAATTAAGTAACTATACTATACTATACCGACAAGAGTTTTACCAAATGTCAATAACGGTACGTAACACGGTCTTATAAGACCGTGTCAGCGACATTTAATGACATTTGATTTAAAATTAGTGTTGGTATAGTACTTATATTGGTAATCCCTTATGAAAAAATCAGAATACCCCCACCACCGCTATCCAGTTTATAGTATAGATCAGTGTTTGGGCCTCAATAACGAAAATTGTGTTTTATCCTAGATTTTTACCTAAATTATAATGTATCATCCATGTATTTCACAAGTAAATTTAGTAAAACAAACGATACATTTTTATGTTCGTCAATATATTTAAAAACGTAGATGTCGTTAGTTTATACAAGCAATTTTTATTTGTTGTTATATAATCATTTTAACAGTTTAAGAGTTTTTTTATAAAAATGGTATATTTTTGTGTCCATAATTTGGTGATTAAATGCATATTATAATAGAGCACATATTTAAATGGATTTAGTAGTTAAAATTTACATTTTTATTTAAGCTGTTAAATAATAAAATTACTGTGCCATTATTTTAAGTTAAATAAATCTTAGCGTCCCCAGAAATATATCACGCTTAATGCTCACTTTTAAATGTAAAATCTGCAGAACCAGTAAATATTATATGCACAAATCTGCAAAGCAACATACTATGTAAGCACCAGTAAATAAAGAATTATTCTGTTATTAAAATGCATCACACGTCACTTAATGATATTTTAGTCAAATCAAATGTGTTTATATCTTTTTTTTTAAGTACTTTACTTATATCTTATTTAGCTTTATAGCATTATATATAATGCTTCTAAATTGTACTTACATAGGTAAATATGTTTTATATGAATAAGTTTTATATTAGTATATGAAATATTTTGTCCTGTAACTGTAAATTTTATGTGCACAAATCCGCAGACCAACATACTATGTAAGCACCAGTAAATGTCTATAAACTACAACCATTTACAATATGTTATTGAAATGCATCACACGTAACTTAATGATATTTAAGTCAAATCAAATGTGCTAGAATGACTATTTGTTTGTTTAAAAAATTTATTTATTTTATAAATACTTGATTATTGTTGTTACTAAAAATTGTTTATTTATATATATTTTATAAGTAGTGTACTTATATCTTATTTTTTATTTAGCTTTTATAATGCTTCTAAATAGTACTTACCTAAATAATATTATGTTTTATATTTATATTAGTATATAAAATATTTTGTCCTGTAACTAGTTTTAAACTGTTGAACAATAAATGTATTATAAATCGTAATAATTAAAACAATAAATTGCCGGTTTGTTAAAAAATATGTACATATTTATTGTGAGTGAAAGAAAGAGAAACACTTAAATCTGGTAACTGTGTCATTTTTGTTAATTTATTTTTGTGGTCGTTGAGATTTCCCCGCATTAGTCTAAAAAAACACGGTTCTTTTAATAAAAGGACGCTTGAATGTAGTTATAATAACAGTAACTTTAATTTATATACGCCTTCTTCCAACTGCTTCACCTGGCAACGCTGTCGGACGCTCTAGTAATAGATTTTAACGAATGCATTTTAAATACGGACGCTCCAAAGACTGTTCAGTAAAAGTACTTGTATATTATTGGACGCCATATACGCGGCGAAATGAACGGACGCTCAGTTGAGATTAAAGTGAAAGTAATAATTTTTCGGACGCTCTATAGATAGTGGGATGGATGTATATATTTATATATATATATATATATATATATATATATATATATATATAACAGTATGTCTCAGTATCTTGGAATCATATGGAAAACTTTTTTATTATTAATTTTAGGAAAAAAAGTTATTCTTCATAAAAAGTTCTGCATGGTGTAAAACTTAAAATGCAACCAACAAATATTAATTTTTTTTAGTCGTATACGAGGTATGTCAAAAAATATGAATTTGGCGCAAGAGTAAAGTACCTTTATATTTGACAATATCGAAAATTGTTATAAAGAAAAGTTAATCAGAACTAAAAACTACGTTTAAATATGCAATTTCATTAAAAAATTAGGTTTTGTTAATTTTTACTAATCTTTCTATTTTAAATGAACATTTATCTGTTATGATTAGAAAAAACATGAAAACCTTAAGTTAAGTCAGGGGATCTAGCAGGCCAAAAAGTATTAGAATATCAACAAATCATTTGTTTATCAGTGAATCCTAATTTAGGATTCCTAAATTTAATTTAATTTAGTAAATTACATGTTACAGTTAAATTTGCATTGATATTGTAGACAAAAAAGAAAAAATATTTTTTTTTAATGTAAATGGATGTAATTGCATATTTGAACGTAGTTTTTAGTTCTGATTAACTTTTCTTTATAACAATTTTCGATATTGTCAAATATAAAGGTACTTTACTCTTGAGCCAAATTCATATTTTTTGACATACCTCGTATACGACTAAAAAAAATTAATATTTGTTGGTTGCATTTTAAGTTTTACACCATGCAGAACTTTTTATGAACAATAACTTTTTTCCTAAAATTAATAATAAAAAAGTTTTCCATATGATTCCAAGATACTGAGACATACTGTATATATTTAAATAAGTTAAACTATTTTCATGAATATTAATAAATAATTTATTGTAATAATTAATTTAAACCATTAGAATATTTGAAAAATTCGAACTATTCGTGTAATTCGTAAACTGAATATTCGCACAGGCTTATAAAAAGTAAAATTTACTAATTTACTGCAAATATAATTATTTTTATGCTCGTAAAACAATTTCGTCTAACACAAAACATTTTCATATTTATTTTAATGTTGTATCTGTAATCTTAATTTTAAACATAGCAAGCTAGTAGCATAAATATTGAAGAATATTTTTACAATTTAAATTGATTTTATGTTTGTTTGGTTTTGAATACATTTAGACTTTTTATAAATTAAATTTGTTAGGGTTAATTTCTTGATAATCAATTTTACTTTTTATTTAGAAATCCTAAAATACCTACAATAGGTCAATAATATTTTTTTTAATTACATATTTCAATTAATAATTATAATTGTACGGTTTTTTAAGAAATATTTTTAATAAAATGTATTAAACATTTTATTAGTACCTACTCTCTTAAAATGAATTAGTCAAAAATAACTAATTATAAGTCATATTTGACTAATTGTCATAGCGAAAAAGCAGTCACTAATAATTAGTCAAATTCTACTGAATGAAATAGTCAAATTAGTAGATTTAAATTTAAAAAAAGTTTTGACCCAGCCGGGTCAGTTTTGATGCAGGAGTGGGGGCTACACTCTCGCCTGGTATAGAGAACGCCGTGGTTATGACAACAGCTTGACAAGCTTGACAAGTGACAGACCTAAGTTTTGACCCAGCCGGGGATTGAACTCAGGTCTGTCACTTGTGAAGCTTGTCAAGCTGTTGTCATAACCACGGCGTTCTCTATAGAGAACGCCGTGTCATAACCCATTTGGCCAGCAGCCTCTCTTATAAAAATCAATTTTATTTGTCAATAAATATTGTTCATAATATTTTAAAGTTGAATATATCATTTGTGTTGCTGTTTTGAGCTAAACTTTTTGCATCGTTATTTGTTTTTATGGGTCATTTAACCATGGAGCCTAGGTATATGCATTTAATTCAAATAATACTTTGTTGTTCGCCGCAAACGATTAAAGAAATTAGTTACTTTTAAGTCTCAGAAATAGTCAAAGATGGTGACTAATCTTTAATTAGTCAAACTTTAACTATTTACGTAGTAAAAAATAACTATTTAAAAGTGAAAACTACTATTTTATTAGTAAAAAATGCTGGTACTAATTCAAATAGTAGAATTTTGACTATTTAATTTTTAGAGAGTATTAGGTATACCTAATAGGTTTTATTAAGTTAATTTTTTTGTACAAATTTTGTATTCGTTTCTTATTAAGTATGCCGAAGTTTTGTATTTTTTATATAGGTACCTATATATTTGTTAAAATATACACTTAAATTTAATTTTGAATGACATTTTGATACAAAATATTATGTAAAATAATAAAAAAGTTCTACTTATATGAAATATCTATAAATATTGTGATTTTTATTATTGAATATTTTTAAGTATAGTTAATTTATAAAAGAATATAAAATTCAATTTATAATTTATAGAATTTCTAATTTTGTAACACGACAAATAATTGTTTTAGGTATTTAGATTTTAAGATTCCAATAATAAACTAGGACCAGGAGTAAAAGGGGAACAGCAACACTAATTAATTCAAAAAATTCGGGTCCCTCCGTGGTGTAAGGTTCGGACAGGGAGGTTAATTACTTAAGTTTTAACCTCCCTGACAAAATTCAATTTTAAAATCACTCACTCTATTTTTTTCCTTCCTATGTTCATTTATATAGTTCAAAATTATACTTGTAAACCTTTATTAGGCAAATTACAAAATTAAAATGTATTATGTGTATTTTGGAATTTAGAATTTGGTATTCGTCTACCAAACCCCATGCTAGGTTTTTATTTTCTTACGTGATCTTAAGTTGGTTACTTTACAGTGTTGCCAATTAAAACTTAGTTACTACCAACCTAAATCTAGTTAGACAGTAGTACCAACGACTTTAACCATTACCTTCGAGGTCCTTATCTTTTAGGAAAAATGACCTTCTGGTCAATGTCTTTAGCAGCCGAAGACATCCTAATAAAGACCTCTTCAGCACTAAAAATTCTAAAAAATCCTAAATTTTAGCCAGACATCTTACACTTTTTTGGCACTGAAAATTCTAAAACGACCCATCGACTTTGAGCCTGAAACCCGGCTTCTCTACTACTTATCATGATGATACTATAATCTAAATTATATTTTTTTCAGTCTAAAAACTATTTTGAACAAACAAATTTCCGATGTCGTTTAACCCTTCCCAAATGACATTTTAATGACAGAAAAAATGCACGACTCGCTAATACATAAACATGTAACATGTATAAGACAAATTTTCTCGTAAAACAATCCATTTAAATTATTAAATTATTGTGGAGGTCAAAATTTTAAATAAATCAAAATGAAAAATATTGTCATTAATTTTTTTTTCTAAATTTATGATTAATTTTGTTAGTAATATAGTTGTATAAACAAATTATTGGTTGTTAGACTTGTTCACTAAATGATTTGTTGAATTTTAGATAAAAATTATTGTGTTGTGTGGTTCAATTCTCGAAATATAACTTTTGCTCACGAATTTTCGGTGGAAACCTTTTTATTGATGACGAGGATATAACCAGCGCTATAAAAGGAATGTATTGGTAAGAAAATCTTGCAATTACAATCCACTAGATAAACTTTTAGTTATTTCAAATACATTATAGGAAAGTGGATTTTTTACTTTGATATCATCTAAATTTTTATTTTACAGTCTAAAAACAATTTTGAAAAAAAATGTCGTAAACCTGCTTTTAATTTTTATTTAATTATTTATTTTAAATTTTGACCTTCGATATCATTTAAATAGATGATTTTGTGACATGTCCAAGTAAGTAATACGTTTTTATTGTGTAAGAATATCGGAAAAAATATTTTTGTTTCAAAAAAGTTGTTACACTGTTAAGTCAAGATGATACATACCTTTTTTCTACAAAAATATTTTTTATATATTGTTGCATTACTATTAATTAGCAAGTTATAAATATTTTCTGTTGTCATTAAATTGTCATTTGGGCAGGCTTAAATGACATCGAAGAAATTCTTCTTAGACTGTAAATAAAAATTAGAGATGATATCCAAGTAAAAAAAAATAGAAAATAACGGACACCCTAATGCATACATTTATTAATGTGAGATAAACAGAATATCCAAATGTACAGAAAATCCGCGGATTAACGGATATGTTGGGCATTTCCGAGATCGCCAGTAGGCTATAGCGTACTTTGGGCAATTCGCGGAATACCTTACCATTAAGGCAGTCTAATAATAATGTGTTTCTATTGAAACAATATAAATACATTGCCTAGTGCGAGCTTTTAATAGTTTTCATATTGCCTAAGCGGCCAGACATTCCGCGGATTGCCCAACGTACTCTAGGCCAGGACTTCCCAACCAGTGAAGTATAGAGATCATAAGGGGGCCCAATGTGTTCGGTCTTCGAAATGCCCAAAATAGCGGTCAATCAGCGGATTGCCTGTCCACAGGGACGTAGTGATAAGGAGAGTGGGGGGAGGGGTGTCACACCCCAAGATTAGAACCTTTGCTACGTCTCTGTCCATTCATTTAAGTATTCTTCAGATTGTTATATTATAAAACAAACCAAGATATATCGATTAAAGGAGACCGTTTTTAGACGGCCATTACTGATCATTGATAAACAAACTTAGTTATTTGACCTTGTATTGGTCTTTGTGCTTAATATTCGTTTTTATAAAATCTTGTGTAAGACACATTAAATCCCGTGATAGCACCATAGTTCAATTAATTAAAATGAACCTTATTCCGATACAAAATCAATTAATGCTATAACCTATTATAATATATAATAAGGAATGGTAAATATTATTATAGTTTAAATATTTAATAAATTTAAAAAATATATATAAAATGTTTTAATATTCAGTACCAATGACCCATGAAAATGAACACATATCTTTTAAAGCGTGCAGTATCCTCGTTTGCGGTGGGATAAGAAATTCCTGCAAAGACAATGGGTTGTCGGCCATGTTGACTACTCAAGAAGCCATGTTGTGTCTCCAGGCAAATCGAGCTGGCCGCCCACGACATACGCGTAGTTGATCATAAACAGTTGCCGCTTTGCAATGCAGTTCCAGCGGTACCAGTACCCGTAATGGTGAGGTCTGTGACAGACCGTCTGCCTCCTGCGGTGAATTTGTTCCTTGCGAAGCTGTACTTACCGAACTATGTACGTTAGGGTGGAGTGAATTTTTTTAAATTTATTAATTGATTTTTCCTATATTATTAATTGTTGACTAAAGGCGTAAAATGAATAAATATCGAAAAAATATTCCAATTTTTTAATATCTTGAGGTGGCGCATCTGTCTCGAAGTTTTGAAAATTCTAAAAAAATATTACTTTAATCAAAGTAATAAAAATAGCATTATTTATAAATAAAAAGTTTATTTTAGTAAAATTAACGTGAAACGTAAACATATTTAATAGTAAATCATATGCTTTAAGTAACTTCAGGAGTGTTTATTGGTAGAAATGAGATCTTCTTTTTCGCGAAAATACTGACATTTGGTATCAAAATTTGGTAATTATTTTCTGACTTTAATTCTTGTTCTGATGAAACCATTTCTTGCTTCCGATCCACAAACCGAGACTGAAGATTCAGTATACTGGTTATAACCAGTTTTACACAGCGTTCCACTGCTTGGGTGTGACACTGAAATTTTTGGAAGTATAGGAAATGGTCACCCGAAGAAATCATATCGGTAATTTCTGTCATCGTATTTCATAGTCATAGGTGGTTCAGTCACCTTTTCTGTCGCCCAGTGAATTAACTGATACAAACGTAATGCTTTAGTATTTAGTTGTGGAAGCTTTAATTCGAATCTCGAACATTTTGATTCTTTTCTCGCCTTTAATATTTTCGGCAATGCTAGTTCTCTGATCGATAGATATATTGTAGGTAACATAGCAAGTAATAGGTTTTCGGGATAAATATTTCGCTGAATATTCTTTATAACTATAGTTATAAGGCCTTCAAGTTTTTCTGGAGGTGTAATGCTCTTTTAGTCATATTAAATAATATTTCATATTCACATATTTAATAAATATGTGAATAGGACCATGTTTGCACGTAGGCTTGGTGTTGATGTAAAACCACGTTGGGGCATACACTTTCATGATAAAAGTAGCCAATTCTTTTAGGTTTTCCGATGGATTTGCTGTCCCCACATATAAACGAATAATCCTATTAGTCCACGTCAGCCATAGGGAATGTGCTAGCTTGCCTGGATCTTTGTAAGCTATAGCTAATATTTATCCCGAAAACCTATTACTAGCTATGTTACCTACAATATATCTATCGATCAGAGAACTAGCATTGCCGAAAATATTAAAGGCGAGAAAAGAATCAAAATGTTCGAGATTACGGGAATTAAAGCTTCCACAACTAAATACTGAAGCATTACATTTTTACGAGTTAATTCACTGGGCGACAGAAAAGGTAACTGAACCACCTATGACTATGAAATACGATGACAGAAATTACCGATATGATTTCTTCGGGTGACCATTTCCTATACTTCCAAAAATTTCCGTGTCACACCCAAGCAGTGGAACGCTGTGTAAAACTGGTTATAACCAGTATACTGAATCTTCAGACTCGGTTTGTGGATCGGAAGCAAGAGATGGTTTCATCAGAACAAGAATTAAAGTCAGAAAATAATTACCAAATTTTTATACCAAATGTCAGTATTTTCGCGAAAAAGAAGATTTCATTTCTACCAATAAACACTCCTGAAGTTACTTAAAGCATATGATTTACTATTAAATATGTTTACGTTTCACGTTAATTTTACTAAAATAAATTTTTTATTTATAAATAATGCTATTTTTATTACTTTGATTAAAGTAATATTTTTGTAGAATTTTCAAAACTTCGAGACTGATGCGCCACCTCAAGATATTAAAAAATTGGAATATTTTTTCGATATTTATTCATTTTACGCCTTTAGTCAACAATTAATAATATAGGAAAAATCAATTAATAAATTTAATAAAATTCACTCCACCCTAATGTACGTGTACTGCCCCCGCCTAACTATTAGCATATAATCCTAAGTTGTTATTCTATTATACACAAGCATGTCGTGCTTTTTTAATACATTACAATTCCAATGTATGAACATAAACTAAGCATGAACATAAACTAAGCATGAACATAAATAAACAAACATTAGTGCATTTTTTGGTTGGCAATAATGTGTTAAAATCAATATTTTTTGGTTGCAATATCTTTATTTCAAATAGGTAGGTATTAAAATTGACAAGATACAATTTAAAAATTATAAAACAAGAATAGTGAATAGTTGAAGGCAACCAATTTATATTTTACAAAGTGTGCATTTCATGAGACGCGGACAATAAAAAAAATGTTAGATTCTGAAATTCGTTCACGAAAGCCCCAATTGTACTTCTAGAAGGTGCGAATATAAACGCACAATTTTTTTTTGAATCCAACAAATTTACAATATAATTTAAAAGAATGGTTTTATAGAAAATTTAATGTTTCTTTTAATTATTAAATCGGATTCGAAATATCCATGTTTTCTTATATACAACCAGAATTTTAATAACTTCGAACCTTTTTAGTAAATCTTTTTAATTTTAAAATGTAACTAAAATGGGATTTTCATTAGTTTAAGTGATAGATGATAAAGTGCATATATGCAGCGCCAGGTAGGTACCACGCTCAGTGAGATTTATACGCTAGGGTGGAGTGAAAATACTGTGATTAAATTTTTTTTTTTTAATTCTTTGTAACTACTGTGCACAGTTAAAAGTTACTTTTCGTATTTGCAAATAAAATAAAATGTTCATGCGATATCATATTTCACACCCTACCTAAGTAGAATTTTTTTGCTTATAAACAAAACAATTTGTTGTTGGCCGCAAGAATAAAGAAATAAGGAAATTAGTAACTTATTACTCTCAGAAACAGTCAAAGATGGTGAGCAGTAAAAAATGACTATTTAAAAGTAAAAACGACTTTTTTATTAGTAAACAATGCTGTTACAAATTCAAATAGTAGAATTTTGACTACTTCATTTAAAGAGAGAACGTGATTTCTCACAACATTAAGTGGAGGGTACCATTAATGGTGCTGCAATTGCCTGGGATATAAATAACAAATATTATAGTTTTTAAAAACTTGCCAATGTTGTCAGGTCAAGAGTGAATTACGTAAATAAAATATAAAAACAAGTTTTGTATTCTAAAAATGTTTCCATCAAATTTTTCGGGCCCCTAGGCAGTCGCACAGTGGACTGGAATGGCAAAAATGGCCAAAATCAATTAAAACAACTAATAAAGATATCATTATGAAATTTTAACACCATGGTGTATGCATATATTTTGGGTATACATACATGTTGATCCTTTACAAATTTTAATTTAATTAGTTCAGTGGCGGCGATTTTATAAGATTTTAAATGATTGAAATGTTGTTAACACACATTTAGTTATTAAAAAAAATATTAAAAATACGGTATTTTAAAATTTTAATACTAGTTTCATATATTAATAATCTGGATTCTGTACAAATTTTAATTTAATTGAATCAGTAGCGGCGATTTTATAAATAAATTTTTAAATAAAGTATGTTAAAAATTAAATTATAATTATTTTTAAAATATTAAAATACAATATAAAATGATAAGAATCATATTTCTGTACAATTCTATATATTTTAAGTTCATTTGATAAGCAGTGGCAATTTTATAGTGGTTTAAAATGTAAATATAAAAATCTTAATAATTTAATGTTACTGTTAATAATAAATAAATCATATAATTATAATATATAAAATTGCAATATCCTATTGATAAATAAAATAATACACATTAATTTGAATAAATTTTAATACAAATATTGCTTATAAAAGAATATATACTCAGGGAGTATGTTGTCTTTAGTAAAACTTATTATACCAATTTTGTATATATAAAATCTAAATTCGTTTTTATCTTTTTTTTTAATTATTCTTTTTTCTATAAATGGATCGGAGGTTGCTGGAAGTCTATACAGCAAGTCTTCAATAGTTTCAGATATTGATATTTTTCTATTATGGAGCCAAGCCACGTCAACTGGGACAGAACATTTCACGAAATCACCGATTTTTGAAAATAATCACATTATTGGGCATGACTCATATGTCACAGTAAAAAAATTGTTTTTTGGTAATGTTATTAAAGTTAATAATTTTGTCAAACTTTAGAGCACGGTAAAATTGAAAATATAGGATCTCTGGGATCACTCTGTAAATTGAATTAAATTGTAGCAATGTTTAGACTATAGAATGATCATTTAAGGTAGTTGGGGTGCTGTAAGCATACCATCAGAAAATTTTAAATTTTTGTATACTTATTAAGGACATGACAATACAATTATATATCCTTAAAATTTGAAGTCGATTGACCGTCTATAACCCAGGATAAATTCAATTAATAATTGGATAATTAACATGGATTGTATACGCTTTCTGTAGTTCTGTACCAGTTTCTTAGTTATAAAAAAAACTAACTGTCAAAAGCTTTCAAAAAACTAACAGTCTTTTAATGTATCTTTGCTGAGTTTAAAAAAAATAATTAAAAATTTTTGACCGTCCAATTGTTTATAAATAACCGTTTAAAGTTTAACAATTTGTAAAAAAGTATACATCACTAGTGTCAGATAAAAACAACTTGGCAACGCTGTACGCGAGTATAGATATTATTTCCTCAGTAAATTCAAACAGACTGATTCAATAATCTATTGGTTGAGCATAAGCGACGTTGCCGGATTAAAATTTATGAAAATATTTGAAAGTATTACGTAAAGATAACGTCTCCAAGGGTACAGTCTTGCGAAAAAATTATGAATCACTTAGCTATAAGCTCGTATACTTTTACGGTGCGTATAATCTAAAAAATTTTGACAATATTGTAGCACGACAACTACCTTAATTACAGTAAATTTGTTTAAATAAAAGATTTTTTTGTATACCATATAACATTAACAAAAAACCGAATTTAAAAACAATTTTTTTACTGTGACATTATAACCAACTTGGGGTTGGAGATACAGCGCCGGCAGCTCTAGTGTCTGGGAGCTAGGTTGTGAAGTTGTGATTTTCCATACTTACTATTTTGTAGGGCGCCACTACAACGTTACAGAGCTGAAATTAACTTTTGGTTGTAGGCAAGAAGTTAAACTCAATTTTCAGTTACTTTCAATTTTAATATGTATTGATAGTTAAATGTTTGTAGGAATATCCTAGTTTAAAATGTTAATAATTTTATATTTAAATGTTTTTAAAAATTAAAACCCAAATAGCTATTTGTTCACACATAAAATACTTGTATCTCTACATTTATAATTATAATTTACCAATTCGCAGACTTTTATAAAATATTTAAAACCTTTTAAAATAACTAAAGAAAAATTAAACCTGGATCCATCCCTGGAGTGTTATCTGGCAACTGTTCAGCATTATTGTTGTTCGCATGGGGGTTTCCACCTTATTACATGGCCTTTAAGCCTGGACAGCATGATATTGTTGGTCTGATAACACATACTAAACATGAACGCAAATAGAAAATAAAAATACTACTGGAACTTACGGTCCCCACTGCAAGGTAGCAGGTATAAACAAATCATAAATATTCTTTTAAACTTAAAAACTGTAACCGAACATTTGTAAGGTTACATATGCCCCCTTTCAATAACAAAAAAAAAGAAATTAACTTTTTCAATAAATTAAATTTATTAATTCACTGACAAAAAAACATAAACGCAGGTGACAGGTCTCAATTAACAATTGGTAACTTCACTTATAAAAAAAATCCACAAAAAATTAAAGCAGTGTAAGCAATTTGCTCATCCCGAGATAAACTAATATAGTGCCTCCACCGGCGAACTCTGATAATAATAAACAATCAATGTAAATAACCTCTACAACCTTCCCATAGCCGAAATTCTCGCACCGGGAAGAGCACCACGCGACGCCTCAACGTCACCCACAGAACGGCGATCGCAAACTCACGGCAAAAGAATGCAACTTACACCGTTGTGATACTATTACCCAGATCCCCGGTATCACACGGTATGTATGGCTACAGGCTGTACGGTTTGGCCGAGCATCCCGTAGCAGATATTACTTTAAGAGTAATACTGGCCTGACTAAAACTCTTGACTAATCACCAAGTGATAACCAAGATTAAACACTTAGGACCCATATCCTGACCACGTATTATTTAACAATTAATAAATATATTTACAGAATATAATACACTTTTCTTGCTTTTCACTCCTTCTGGAGTATTCAAGCAAATAGTAGAATAACCTAATTTTTTTTTTAACGTAAAGGATTGTACTTAACGCATACAAAACGTCTTATTATAAAGAATCACTAGAACACTTGAGTGTTGTACGGGAAAGTTAACAAGTCATAATCGGTAATAGTCAAAATCGGGTTTGGTCATTCTTTACGAAAACTTAAAAACAATTTAGGTTAATCAACGTCATCATCAGTAAGGACATCATCTGTTGAGTAATAAGGCTTCAAAAGTTGTACGTGCCAGTTACCAACATTGATACCATTTTCGTCACGCAAGTTGTAAACAAGATTTGACAACTTCTTGTGCACTTGGCACAAGATAAACTTTGGAGCTAATTTTTGTGCGAAATCATTGGCGCTATTCGACAAAACTTTATTACGTTTCCACACATAGTCTCCTACATTAAAAGAAATATCTCGTTTACGTAGATTATAGGTTTTTACATTACGCGCGTATGCTGCCTTGAGTCTTTTCTCCACGTCCGCATAAATTTTAGACAAGCTATAGTAATTACTAGGGATGGGATATTTAGGTACTAAAAACTGAAAAATAGGTAACTAAAAAGGTACTAAAAAAAGCATTTTAGGTTAAAAAATCAGCATTTTAGGTAAAAAAAATCATTAAAAGTTTAAGTTTCGTTTATAATTTTGTTTAGCCGCATACCCAAATACAGAACATACCCACAATAAACTATTTCTATGCAATAAACTGTGTTTTACTGAGTGACACTCACTACACAGAAGTTCTATGACAGAACATAAGCTCACTAGTAGTGAGTAACTACAAAGAAGGTAAACTGTAAAGAAAGTTACTGTTACAGTCTGTAATCATAAGAAAAAATTCTATACCGTTGAGTTGCACGCCCTGGATAAAATATTGGCGCAAATTTTAAAAAGAACAAAAAAAATAAAATAAGTAAAAATACGTAAAAATAGGTAGGTAACAAATATGTGAAAATAAACTGACAAATTAAAAAATATGTAACAAAAGTATAAAAATGTAGTTTAAAGCAAAAACCTCCAAAAAAGTTAAAAAAGGTGAAAAGGTGAAAAAAATAGGTAACAAAAGTATAAAAAAGGTAGTTAAAAGCAAAAACCTCCAAAAAAGGTAAAAAAGGTGAAAACAAGTTAGGTTCATATAAAAGAAAATCTTTTAAAACACATTTTGGCATTATTGGTTTTCAAATAGTTACATCGGTTAAAAAAAGGTAAAATAACTAAAATCCCATCTCTAGTAATTACCCAAGCAAGGCACAGTCTCCCAAAATTCAAAAATGCTGGACTAAAGCCAGTTACTTCATGGACAGCGATTCTTAACGCATAACCTATCTTTGAAATTTGTTCATCCCAATCTTTATGATTACTTTGAACATAACTGCGTATCGCAGTTCCAATAGTACGATTGTATCTCTCCACGAAATTACAATGACTACTATACCTTGAATTAAACCGAATTTTACATTTATATTTTTCCGCCAAATTTTTAATTTAATTATTAGAGAAGTGGGTACCATTATCACAAATGATAGTTTGTGGAACCCCATAAACTAAAAAGACTTCATCTTCCAAAAAAATTTTTACGTTTATTCCGGTCGCTTTTCGCATAGGTTTTAACAGTGTGTATTTTGTGAACCAATCCGATACTACTAACAAATAACTAAAACCGTTGTTCGGCCTTGGAAACGGACCCATAAAATCCATAGCAATAACTTGCTAGGATAAACTAACTATTTTTGCTGCACCCATAAGACCATGGGGACCAGACGTTGGAGACTTTTGAGCATTACAGACCTTACAAGACATATCTATAGACATAATTCCGCATTCAAGGCCAATAATAAGATGTACATATCCTATCTAACGTTTTCGAAAAGCCTAGATGAGCCGCCGTCGGTTCATCGTGATTAAGTTTTAAAAGTTTTAACCGTTGGGTACCTGGGACTAACAACTTCCACTCATTAATATTTCCGTTTATAGGAGCCCTAGGTTGGACATGCTTATACACAAAGTTATTTTTAACTTGCCATTGGGGATATTTATCCGGGTTTTGTAGAATACTTGACCGTATTTTGTCATAAAATGTATCGATATTATTTAAATATATTTCTAATATATTATTTAACAAATCCAATTTAACCTCCTCTAACGGAGCTGGATCTACCGGAGCGCGACTGAGAGCGTCAGGGACAACATTAAATTTACCTTTACGGTGTACTAACTCAAAATCAAACTGTTGTAGTCTGAAACTCAACGGGCAAGTTTCCCAGCAGGATTTGACATTCGGTGAAGCCATAACAATGAAGAATGGTCGGTGATAACTAAAAACTTGATTTTTGACCCTTCCACAAAACCACGAAATTTTTCTACCGCGAAAACAACGGCCAAACATTCCCTTTCACTTACTGAATAATTCATTTCACTTTTTGACAATGCCCTCGACGCATATGCTCACTTTTTCCTTATCGTCATAATTTTGTGTCAAAATTCCAGAAATGCCAACGTCCGAAGCATCGGTCTGGATAATAAATCTTTTGGAAAAATCTGGGCTAGATAAAATCGGTGCAGAAACCAAGGCATCCTTAATTCTTGTAAACGCGGTCTCAGCCTGCTCACTCCACTCTATAGTCTATCCCTTTTTCTTTCCTTTTAACAAATTATTAAACGGGCTCATAAGAGTTGAAAAATGTGGAATAAACCGCCGGTACCACGAACACATACCAATAAAACGCTTGATTTCCGTAGTTGTTTTTGGTTGAGGAAAATTTACCATAGCCGAGAATTTGTCTGGATTAGTACGTAACCCAGATTTATCCAGAATATAGCCCAAGTAATTTAAAGACGAACGGAAGAACTGGCACTTACCAATATTAATAGTCAAATTCGCATTAGAAAGTCTAACAAAAACTGTATTAAGTAATGAAACGTGTTGGTCAAAAGTGTTTGAGGTTATAATAATATCGTCTAAATAAACAAAAATAAAAGGTTCTATTTCAGGACCAAAGACTGCATCCATTAACCGTTGCTGCGCCTGCGCGGCTTCTGCTAGACCGAAAGGTAATACATTAAAATAAAATAACCCTCTACCCGGCACGGCGAAGGCGGTTTTTTCCTTAGATTCAGAATCCAACGGAATCTGCCAAAACGATGAACGTAAGTCTATACTGGATAAGTACCGAGTTTCACTAAGCATATTTAAAATTCGGTCTACAAACGGCAAAGGATACGAGTCTTTTTTAGTTACTGAATTTAATTTACTACCATCAAAACAAAATCTAAAATCTCCATTAGCTTTTTTGACTGATAATACCGGCGAGGACCATGGACTTTCACAAGGTTCGATAACCTTAAGTTCTAACATCTTATCAAGTTCTTTGTTGAGATGTGATAGCATATACGGCGACATATTGTAATGTCTCTGTTTGATTGGAAATTCATCCCCAGTATCAATATGGTATACAAACTTGTTAGTTCTACTTAATTTCCCGTCGCGGTTTAGCTCTTCAAAATTGTCTATTAAGGTCTTAATGCGCAAAAGCTCGTCTCTACTAAATGAATCCTTAGATTGCAAAATAGTTTCATATATGTCCTTATTGGCGTTTGTTGCTTCGACTGTCGTTATGTTGACATTACCCACTTGGGCTTGCCAAGTATTATTAAAAAAATCTAGTTTAATTTTAAACGTGTTACAAAAATCCATACCCAAAATTAAACAATGTGTTAGAGAAGGAACTACTAAAGCCCTTACCACTTTGCAATTGTTATCCACCGTTAAAGGTAAGTTAACAGATCCTTCAACTTTTTGATGTTTACCATCAGCGGTAGTAACAAACTTAATATCGGAGGAAAAAACTTCAAGTTTAAACAAATTAATTCATTTTAGACCCAAATTCCCAACTACAGACCTATTAGCACCAGAATCCAGTAAACAAGTTATCTTTTTATCTAAAATTTGTACTGAGACATAAGGTCTATTATCTAACGGTTTTTTAATTACTACTGACTCTACTTTATTTTTAATATTAAAAAAAAAATTCTTAATTGTGTCAAGCCACCTTTCCCAATCGCGGGTGTCAAAATAATTGTGTGTTGAAATAATTATTGTTCTTAGAGGCCAACGTAGAATTAAAGGACAGACAACTGCCTAGTTTGTTTGCCTCCCTTGCACGTTTTTTGAACATACAGGACACTCTGCGACAGTGAAATTCGGTTTGCCACATTTGTAACAAAATTTAGTTCTTTTCGCAGTGCAATTATGAAAAGTATGATTTGGTTGTCTACAATTAAAACAAAGTACTTCTTTACTAGACTGTTCAACAGTCGAAACATTAGGTTTATATCTTTGAAAATTCTTAAAATTCTTACCACTAAAATTTTGAACTGGATTCTGACTACTAAAATTGTTAGGATTTGTGAAAGGGGGTCGAGATTTATATTGAGGTTTATCCTCTACATACTTTAAATCTGATTCTAAACTTTCTACGCCTTTACCTGAAGTCAACTTTGAAGCTCCTTCCAATTTTCTACAATATTTAATTAAATCAAGAATAGTTGGAGTTTCTAAGGACCAATTGATTATAATAAAGTGGTAGGAGATTTTTACGTAGGTATTTTATTTTCGTTATTTCTGCAGCCGGTCTACTAAGCCTAGAAAATAAAGTTTCCATTACCGCAAAATAAATTGCCATGGCTTCATTTTTACCCTGACGTCGGTTTTTTATTTGCTTCCAGAGAATATCGTCATAATCTTCTGGTATAAAATTATGTTTTAACCCGTAACCGGTACGGTACGATTTTCAGGACATAAACGGTACTAAGGGGTCTGAGAGACACCTACCTTTTAAAATTGTTATTATTTTCTTTATCTGAGGTTTTGGGGATACTAGGGACTATATATAAAGTTAGAATATTACCAAAAATAATACCTAAATAAAAGAAAAATTTAAACAAATAGGTTTTAATCAAAACATGTACAAAAAGTGCAGTAGTGCAAACTTTGTGATTAAACTATAAAAAATATTAGACCAAACAAAATAAAACGATCTTTATTTCGGAAAATATACCTTAAAAAATAACAAAAACAAAAAAAATTCTAATATATCTTTTTTAACAGCAAAAATAACTGCTTCAAACTATAGCTAATTTTTACAAATATTTTTTCCATAGTAACTTTTTTCTTTTTTTTTCAAATTCTTAAAAAATTTCAAATTCTTTACTATATGACCCTATAAAATTATTTTATATACAATCTTCACAGACAAGTCCTGAATCGCTGCTGTGATTATCTTCAACGACATAATCACTATAATGGTTATGTAGTATACTACAGTCATCTATAGATGCTTATGCACTTATATCGCTGTCGATTTCATAAAACCACTATAGTACAGTTTTCTTGAAGCCCTTCTTATCACTTTGGACACGTTTAGAAGGCCCTTGTTGCGAATCCATAACGAATTAATTGTTTTATAAAAATAACGTAAACGGTACGCAGTGGTCTAATAGACACCTCAACACTTTGACTCCTAATAATTTGTCCGTTTGACAATCCAACCTGTTCAAAGTCTAAGAGCATATTGATAACTGCCTAACTTAAAAGTATTGGAAGCGACAGATTTTTAAAACAAAAGGTGAGGGTGTGACAGCGCTTTGTTCGTTGATGAGTGTCTCCCAGACACCACAGTACCGGTTACGGGTTAACAAATCTATTTGTGAGTCCCAATCTTGAATTAAATTTTTATGAGTCTTCACGAATAACCAGGCTTTCCCAGAAAAAAAGATCAATTGCGGAAGAAAATAACTGTTCCTTTGTAACACCCCTAGCCTCTGCTAATTCCTCAACCCTCTCAATAAATTGAGTTAAAGTCATAGTTTCATTCTCACCATCAAACTTAACATTCCACTTATAAATTTTACAATCTTTTTTTGAGTTATTCTCGAAACTAAGTGGTTGTGGAAAAATGTGAGTACTTGAGGAAGCAGGGATAGGTGGTAAAAGAATCTCTTCATCTATAAGGCGTTCATCTAAGTCCGCATCTAATTGCAAACATGTCACATAAGTATTGTTTTTAAACTTCACTTTTTCCTGGTAAGCCTCGTCATCTACCATGGGAAGTCTATTAACCCTAGAAGTTACATGATTTATTCTAGAAGTGAGTACTTGATATAAAGAATCTTTGTTTGTACCATGAAAATCAGTTATTAACTCACTAATAGATTCGATAGTGTTATTAATCGCGACGCGTTCAGTATCAAAAGAAATGTTTTCTAGATCGAAGACCGGTGCAGCTGTAATCTCCTTCTTAAAAGCACGTCTTAAAATTTTCCTCTTATCATCCTGAGGCCTAGAAGTTATAACACCCCTAATTTTTAACTCGTAGTCCAACTCTTCTACTCTCAGATGGTTAGGTGAAAATTTACTCTCCATTATAAAAAGTTACTATAACAACAGCCGGAACAAAATATATACCAATACACGCCAATAAATTTAACAAAATTTACAATGACGGAAAATTCTTAATTACCGACCTGGCCTACGTAAATAAATTAAAACTAATAAAATCAAAAAATTCTAAAAATGTTCGGTACAGACCTGACCTATTCATAAACGCATAAATTTAAAAATAACCAAAAATCATAATACGGACCTGACCCATTCATAAATGCATAAACAATTCAAGGTCGCAAGGGTTTATACAAATAATTTAATTTATAATAATAAATGCGTAGGTAAGAAAAATATAAGCAAATTAAATTGCATAAAACCCAGCTAACGCACGATGCAGTGCAGATCGCAAGCCGTAGCAGTAATTGTCACAAATAAATTATCACCTTTTAGTATGGTATATCTACTCCAGTAGGATTCTGTAGATCTCAAGTTTTGATATAATTAAAAATAAAAATTGTGTTAATATTATTGTTGGTAAATTATAAAAATATTACAAAAAATTAAATTTGACATGATAAAAAGGAAAAAATGTAATAATAATTATTTCAAAATACAAGTATGGAAAATCGGGGCCACCACGTTGCGGGCCAATTTGATATAACCAACTTGGGGTTGGAGATACAGCGCCGGCAGCTCTAGTGTCTGGGAGCTAGGTTGTGAAGTTGTGATTTTCCATACTTACTATTTTGTAGGGCGCCACTACAGCGTTACAGAGCTGAAATTAAGTTTTGGCTGTAGGCAAGAAGTTAAACTCAATTTTCAGTTACTTACTCAATTTTAATATGTACTGATAGTTAAATGTTTGTAGGAATATCCTAGTTTAAAATGTTAATAATTTTATATTTAAATGTTTTTAAAAATTAAAACCCAAATAGCTATTTGTTCACACATAAAATACTTGTATCTCTACATTTATAATTATAATTTATCAATTCGCAGATTTTTATAAAATATTTGAAACCTTTTAAAATAACTAAAGAAAAATTAAACCTGGATCCATCCCTGGAGTGTTATCTGGCAACTGTTCAGCATTATTGTTGTTCGCATGGGGGTTTCCACCTTATTGCATGGCCTTTAAGCCTGGACAGCATGATATTGTTGGTCTGACCCGATGATGGTAATAACTGGTCTTTAAACCTTCAAAGGCCTGACAAGGAGCACCCCAAAGAAACCCTATTGAATTAATATGCAAATTAGTCTCACTAATACCTAGGCTGTCAATACTTACGGATTTCTCCGGTTTCTTTCTTAAAATGTTGAAAATGGTGAAAAAACAGCAAACTATGTAGCCTTAAGGCCGATGAAATAGGTGAAACGCATTTATAAGGCCATGGAACGCATCTACGAGACAAAATGACTTAGTTAATTAAAGATTAAAAATTAAACCACACTCACCATGTTGCACGTGAATTCACAACAACCCCAAACCTGTCTTTAACCAAGGGCAGAGAACAACCAAAACTCACGGTAATATATTCTTAACAAAGGTAACTAGGTTTTACAATAAAACTCCAATAAACTGAGCGAGATCGTTACACAAATCCGATCTGTCAATCGCTCGTCGTTCACCACGCTTCTTCTCTACAGGAAGCGTCCCCTCTCCAACTTATATTTGTTAAGGTCTGTTCCAGCGCATGAGTGAGTGTGATTAAAAGACAAATAATATTAATGATTCTAATTATATTCATAAATCCAAAAATAAACAAGATGCTCATTCAATTTACTAAGTCCCTGCCTGGTGCTATGGTTATTACCACCCATTGACAGCCAATTTGGAAAATAACAACGAGACCAACTGCATACCCACCATTATTCCAGTATTCCCACGTTATTCGACAAAAATGATAAAATTACCAAAAATCAAGTAAGCAACTGTTTATAATAAAACAAAAATATAATAATAATATAACCTAACTTATTGTTAGATCTTTATGACCTTAAGAAACAACACTAAAATGAAAACTTATCAAATAATAAGACTGATACAACTAAAATAACCTAATCAGGCTCCCTTAAGGTAGTTGTCGTTGTACAATATTGTCAAAAATTTTTAGATTATACGCACCGTAAAAGTATACGAGCTTGTAGCTAAGTGATTCATAATTTATTCGCCAGACTGTACCCTGGAGACATTACCTTTACGTAATACTTTCAAATATTTTCATAAGTTTTAATCCGGCAACGTCGCTTATGCTCAACCAATAGATATATTGAAGACTGAATCAGTGTTTGAATTTACTGCGGAAATAATATCTATACTCGCGTACAGCGTTGCCAAGTTGTTTTTATCTGACACTAGTGATGTATACTTTTTACAAATTGTTGAACTTTAAACGGTTATTTATAAACAATTGGACGGTCAAAAATTTTTAATTATTTTTTTTTAAACTCAGCAAAAATACATTAAAAGACTGTTAGTTTTTTGAAAGCTTCTGACAGTTAGTTTTTTTTTATAACTGAGAAACTGGTACAGAACTACAATCCATGTTAATTATCCAATTTTTAATTGAATTTATCTCGGGTTATAGACGGTCAATCAACTTCAAATTTTAAGGATAATTGTATTGTCATGTCCTTAATATGTATACAAAAATTTAAAATTTTCTGATGGTATGCTTACAGCACGACAACTACCTTAACAGTATTATAACATAACGCATTGTGCCAAACGTAGCCAAGATATCACATACTAAACATGAACGCAAATAGAAAATAAAAATAGGTATCCTTAATAAATGTGACAATACTACTGGAACTTACGGTCCCCACTGCAAGGTAGCCGGTATAAACAAATCATAACTATTCTTTTTAACTTAAAAACTGTAACCGAACATTTGTAAGGTTACAACATATGCGTCATGCCTACTACACAATTATGTGATTATTAAAATTAAAATCCATGATATCAAGAAATTTTCTAGTCCCACTTGACGTGACTCTATGATGTTCTCTAGAGTTTTTAAAGTCCTTGTTCCTAGACTCCTAAGCCTCCTCTGATAATTGGCAGATTAGTAAATAAAAATAGCTAATAATATCTGCCCCTTGAATTAGAATTTTATACACTGAAGCAGGCATATAGTTCCAAATATATAGAGACACATAAAGTTCAGCCGTGCATAATTGTTAAATTTTTTTAGAGGCTAATGCTTGTAAAATGACCCCGAACCTCCTAATAAGATTTGTTATACTTGATTTTTTCCGTATCCTTGAAAAATCTACGAGCTGTATTACCATCATTGGAAGTACCTGCAATTTGTTTGGGTATATCTATTACTAAGCCCGTTTTTTCCCTGAATTCAGCATGTATTTGTAGTTTTTCCGATTTTCTTAGAGTCTATCCACGCGTGAAGACCTAAAAGGTCATATTCTAAAGCTTGTGGATCTATATTTTTTTCTGCAACTCAATTTAACCTATTAATTTCGGTTGGATTTGATCCACAAAGAACGCAGAAGCTGCAGAAGGTGTTTCTGTTAGTTTCATAGTGTGCTTTACTTCATATTCTGCGTTCTCAGTTTTGAAAATTGTAGGCTTCAATAAACTAATTTGCAACTATGTAGTTTATGGTAAATTTCGTTTTTTTATGTCTATTTCTAGCACAGGTTTTTTTTTATTCTAGAAAGTGTTCGTAGGTAGGAAACAATTTAGAATTGTGGCCTAAGGTAAGCAGCCTTAATTTCTTATAGTGTAACCACAACTCCAGGGCTATGGCGAACGGCAGCTTTCCAGAGGTGAGTTAAGTCGATGGGCAAGTATTGTTTTTCGATACGTACGTGCATTTTACTAAAGTGAAATAAAAATTGGGCGCCAGTGTCTTATTTGGGCCAGTTGTTACAGTCTAAGTAAGTAGGACAAAACCTTACTAAAGATTAGGGGTAGTTATAACAAAAAAATGTTATTTTAATGTTTTAAGTATAATGATTTAATGTTATTATATCTCAGCTGTTGGTAAATATTTTACACCTTATAAAGTTGATTTGTTATAATTTAGGTCCCTAGGACATCACTAAAAAGTTATCGATGATATAAATACAAATTTAAATTACTAAAATATTAAAGTTGAACACTGCATTAAAATTTGATTAAACTAAAATTATAAAAGTAGTTAATGGAGAGTAGTTAACATCATATCCAATAAATATAACATAACAAAACTTTGGTACGACCTGATAGCAGTTTGGGCTCTGGTAGTGTGAGGTTCCAAATAGATTTCGTTATCATGTCAGAATTTAGAGGATGGCCTTTTGAGAACATAGGAAGCTTGCCAATATTAAAACAACTTCAGGGTAAAAAAACATTCACTCACAAAAAACTAACATAAAAATCCTTACTTAAAACCCTAAAAAAATAGTATGACGTCTAAGCATCTTGAAAAAAACACAAAACGTCAAACTTTGTCTAAGAGGTTTTCATTCTTTAAAAATTAACCTTCCTACGCTGAAAATAGCTCAACAAAACTTTGCAGAATAAAACAAATCGCTGCCTAAAATGGAGAACCACGTGGGTAAAAGAAATAGATTCACTCAAAAAGCTATTAACTTACCTTGAGTTTTCGTACAACACAATTACTGCTTTATCTGGCACTGTGCCATTAGACAAGGATAATTATTACTCATCTTTTGAATTCTATCCAAATTCTAAGCACAAGGCTTACTCCCAACCAAAAGGCACCAGTAATCAAATCAAATCCTTACATAGGTCATGTAACCGTGCTTGATTCAGACCGTTTCTTAAATAGTTTTAAGTTTACTAAATGAAACTTCTGCTGTGGACATTTACAAATATTTACAACTGCATTTCTGTTTTAAAACGGTAGTCGAAGACTACCTAATTCTTCAAAATATTTATTTACTCTTCTTTGACGTTTTTTCTAAAATGTTAGCGATTGCTAGATGCATATGCTTTGCAACAATCAAATAAGGATCTCAGATCTTTAACATATTTTAAAGTTCAATTTTTCAAAAATTGTTCATGAGTCGTTAATATCCACTAAAATTTTCTGGACAGCGCTGATAATACAAAAATAACGAAGCAAATAATAGTCAAACAGTGGAATTTAGATCTAGATCTAGCAAAATACGATCTAGTATTAAAAAACATTGTTTAAAACTTGAAGAGGCTGCTGGTGGGTCAAACAAATTACCTTCTTATTTGTCAAAAGGGATACAAAACGAATTCATTTATAACATGTTAAGAATAAAATTATTGCATATAAAAAAAAGGCGAAAAATAATGACATATATTTATATATATCTTATATTTCATAAAACTCCACCTTATCTTTATAATAAAATAAGATAGAGAAATAATATTCACAACAATAATGTCCGATTTAAAAATGTTTTATCAATTCCTAAACTCTGTAACGGGGTTTGTTCTCGCGATCTATAATATTATTTGTTATTCGTTGGCTGGCCTATGGGAGCTCGTGGGGTTTGATGTTCTCATATGAGTTACCCGTTAGGAAAAACTAATCTAATCTGACATTTAATCCGGTGAAGATTGCAGCTTCTCCGGTTAGACGATGTTGGACGGAAGGGTCCTAGTAGAGGTAAAGTATTCCAGATATGGATATTCACACACTGAACCCACATACGTCGAATCACCGGGAAAACTTCACACACGATCATTGTTCATTGTTAAGATGGCGCCAAGTGGTGCAGATGTGAATAATCGAAATCGTGAAAATTGTGTTTGCAAGCCCTGTAAAAAGTAAGTAATCCTGTAAAGGTTGTTAAATGTTCGGAAGACTTTCATCTAGCTTGTATGAGGCAAAGTGCTGCTGAGAAAAGTGCTGTTTGAGCACATCTGAAGAAGACAGCAATGTCCCCCCTGAAGAGAGAAATCTTAATCTTATACAAGAAATCAAGTTACTATATAAAATCATTGATGAATTAGAAGATAAAAACAGATTATTAGTTGAAAACTGTGATCTATTAAAAGAAAAAGTAAAGTTTCTGAGGAAACAAGAAAAAAATGCCGTGACAAAAAATGTAAACGACAAGCATGAGAAGGTGTGCATGGTGGATAATCAAGTTGCCTCTTCTTCTTCTATCGAAACATCAAAACCATTACTTGCATGTGAACAAATAACGCTAGCTAAAACTCAAGGTCAACCCGTGTGCAAACACACCTACTGATGGTAGCTCTGCAGATCTTTTAATACCTGTCATTAGTAATGTTAAAAATATGGAGATGATTCAACAACCAAATAAACATCAACAATTAAATAAACAAACAGTTTCTGTGGCTATACTAGAAGCAGCAACAAAAACTACCTGTGAAAAACTCATTAATATTAACAAACCTTCTAACATAACTAAGGAATCTGCTTGGTCTGGGGTTACAAAGAAGAAGCATAAAAAACCCTAAACAATAAAGCAAGTATTTTGGGCAATCTAATGAGTTCTGATTGTGTCCTTAAAGTTGTTCCAAAAAAGTAATTTGTTTATGTTTCGAGGCTAGTCCCAACAACAAATAAAAATGATCTACTGAATTACTTAAAAGATTAATTTCCAGAAATTGAGTGTGAGGTTGTGAAGCCTAAATTTCCAGATCACTATGCCTCGTTTAAATTAACTGTGGATCTAAATTTTGATCTAATTTTAAAGAATTAATTAAAACCTGGTCTATGGCCACAGGGAATTTATTTAAATAGGTTTTTTCACGCAAGAACCAAAGAAAAAATAGCCACTTAAATGTTACTAAAAACAGACATAAGCTGAAGATACTATTTGTTAATATCCAAAGTATCCGAAGCAAAACATCTAAATTTGAGGCTTTTCTGCATGTTAGCCCATTTGATGCGGTTTGTTTCATTGGATGACGGCAGCTGAGTCTACTAATTTCCATCTTAATGATCTTTTAACTGGATCACACTTTTCCAGAAGTACATTTTTACATGGCGGTGTGCTTCAAATGGTAAACAAAAAATGTACGTATAATGTTCTTGTAAAATTAAATAAACTGTCAATTGAAAAACACTGAAATTGCAGCATTAGAAATTTCAGCATTAAACCTGGTAATCATTACCCTGTATCGATATCCTAGTGGCAATTTAACGATTTTTATTGATACTTTAAATACAATGTTTGGTCATTATGTTAATAATAATATTCTAATTGTAGGAGATTTTAATGTTAAGTTTAACTTCTGTATGCGATTTTTTTAAAACCTAAAATTTGTATAATCTAGTTAATTTTTCAACTAGAGGAGTAAATATACTTGATAATGTATTTACCAACATTGTCGAGTGTTCTTCCCAAACTATTGAAACTTATCTCTCAGACCATTTAGGACTGTCTGTTGAAATAAACCTGAGTATTAGACAAAATGATTCGGTTATTTAAAAAGTTATCAGGCCCCTTTCAATGGCAGGTACGTGAACTTTTTATAATGCTCTGGAAACCGAAGACTGGTCCTTGATAGTTTAGATTTAAATCTCACAAACAAACTTGAACATTTTATTTCAGTTGTGGTAAACAATTTTGATAGCTCTTTTCCTACAAAATCTATTACAAGTAAAAAATCAAAAATAAACTCAGTTAAATGGTTTACACCAGCACTTAATAGTATGCGTGAAACCTTGATGCTAATACATGACTCATTTAAGCTTTATGGTACTGCTGATTTAAAAAATCTTTCTTACCCAATACCGCAAACAATATAAAAAAGAACTAAAAGCATCTAAAACCAAAGATTTTGATAGTTTTATAAAGGACTCAAAAAACAGCCCAAAAGCAATGTGGGATCACATTAATAATAACATTAAACAGCCAAAAGTTAAACCTGGTTCAAGTATTAGTGCGGATACTTTTAATAATTTCTTTAAAAATATTTCAAATACAATATTACAAACACTGTCACCAGCAAGGGATAGTAGTTTCAGGTTCAGGTTTTAGTCCATTGTTCTATTTTAATGAGGTTTCTTTTGTAAATGTGCGTGATGCAATCAATGAATTAAAGCCAAGTAAAAGCAGGAATATATTTGGTCTTTCGGTATCTATCATAAAATCTGTTAAGGATGTTATTTTAATTCCTTTGACTAAATTTGTGTCTACAGGCTGGAGTCTTTCCATATCTTCTTAATCAAGCGAGGGTAATCCCAGTGTTCATTAAGGGAGACAAGGATATAGTGAATAACTATCGACCAATATCCCTGCTACCAATATTTACAAAGATATATGAAAAATTAATTTTTAAACAAGTCATGCACCACTTCGAGTCCTTCAGCCTATTTTCTAACAACCAATTTGGTTTTAGGACTCAATATGTTTCAATGAAAACATCATCTTCCAAAACCTTGTATATAGAAAGTGGGGTTTGTTGATGATACATCTATTGTAATAAGTGACAAACTATTTTCTACTATTTTGCAACGAACCCAAGAATTACAGAGTTGTGCCTATGCAGCAAACAGACTGTGTCTAAATATCGATAAGACGGTTGGTATGTTTTTTTTCCTCCATGATTTTGATCCAATATACACAAGTAGTACGAGTTTCCTGGGTATATGTCTGGATTCGAAGTTATCATGGCAATATCATGGGGATCTGCTTGCGGGAAGGCTGTCAAAAAACACATTTTTGCTTCGCAATCTTTCAAATAATTTATTTTATTTATTATTTATTTCTTTATTTCTTTATTTCTTTATTTCTTTATTTCTTTATTTCTTTATTTCTTTATTTCTTTATTTCTTTATTTCTTTATTTCTTTATTTCTTTATTTCTTTATTTCTTTATTTCTTTATTTCTTTATTTCTTTATTTCTTTATTTCTTTATTTCTTTATTTCTTTATTTCTTTATTTCTTTATTTCTTTATTTCTTTATTTCTTTATTTCTTTATTTCTTTATTTCTTTATTTCTTTATTTCTTTATTTCTTTATTTCTTTATTTCTTTATTTCTTTATTTCTTTATTTCTTTATTTCTTTATTTCTTTATTTCTTTATTTCTTTATTTCTTTATTTCTTTATTTCTTTATTTCTTTATTTCTTTATTTCTTTATTTCTTTATTTCTTTATTTCTTTATTTCTTTACTTCTTTACTTCTTTATTTCTTTATTTCTTTATTTCTTTATTTCTTTATTTCTTTATTTCTTTATTTCTTTATTTCTTTATTTCTTTATTTCTTTATTTCTTTATTTCTTTATTTCTTTATTTTTTTATTTCTTTATTTCTTTATTTCTTTATTTCTTTATTTCTTTATTTCTTTATTTCTTTATTTCTTTATTTCTTTATTTCTTTATTTCTTTATTTCTTTATTTCTATATTTCTTTATTTCTTTATTTCTTTATTTCTATATTTCTTTATTTCTTTATTTCTTTATTTCTTTATTTCTTTATTTCTTTATTTCTTTATATTATTTACAACAAAACAGTTCTTAACTGGTACCGCTAGTCTATAAAATTTGTTTCCATTCAACTAATTCATTCCATTCCATACATTTTCTTACTTACTTTTTTTAAAAAGAACCTCTCTTTATTTGTCTTTCATTGCCTTCTCCAAAATATTAATTTGTATTAGAATGCAATAAATTTTGACTGACAACTATTTTGACAAATTTACCTAGAAGTGTTTATTTTTCCTTGATTGAGTCTTTATTGAGATCCGGTATTTTGCTATGGGGTCATTCAAATGCTACATTACGTATCTTTGGCCTGCAAAGAAGAGCTATCAGAATTGTTTCCTGTATTGGTATTGACTGAGGACTGCAGACCATATTGTAAATCTTAAAAAATGTTAACACTACCTTTTCTTTATATATTGGAATGTTTGCTATATATAAAGAAAAACTTACATAGTTACTCCACACATGATATGATACATGAGTATGCTACTAGAAATCGGTCCGACATTAAAAAAGGTGTTAATAGACTTAGCAGGACTCAAACTGAAACTTACTATCATGGTATACATTTTTTGAAATTGTATTCCTCTAAGAATTAGAAGTTTAGATAACAATAGATTTAAAATAGTTATAAAAGAATATTTAATTTACAAGGCATTTTACTCTCCGGATAAGTTTCTACCCAACAACTTTTGTGATTTAAATGTGTGATGTTTTATTTTTGTACTTTTTATCTTATCTTATCATTTTATAACAATTAATATGTCTACTTGTATTTTTATATATTTATATATTTGTATATTGTAATTTTCTATCCATCTGACGTGTGCAAGGATTTTGTATTTTTTGGCATCAATAAATTATTATTATTATTATTATTATTATATTATTATTACTAGGTATATACTTACTTTCCGACTTAAATTAATTCAGGGTTATTTCTTATAATACAGACAGTAGCAATAGAGCGATATTTCAAACCATATAAATATATTAACAAACAAAAAAATTAACAGTTTAAAAATTAAAAGATAAAAACAATAAAAATTACTTTAAGTTAAAATAAGAATAGGTAATTAAAAATAAGCTTAAGAACCCAAGATTTAATCATAGAAAACTAATTCCCAAGACAAACTAGAACTTCAGATTGAGAAATTTAACTAAAAGTATACCTACTAAAAGAAGGTAAAACAAATAATTAAACTAAATAATAAAATAAATTGAGCGATTTACTCTAGTTTGAATCAAGCTGGCGAAAACTGACTAAAACTTGGAACGGATATCTGCGAACGATTTGAAAAGCCCAATAAGATCCAAATCCAAATTATGGTAACTAACGCCTGCAAAGGTCATAGAAAATCGACTGATTCAAAGTTCATTAAAATTCGTACCAACCTAAAATGACGAAGGGCTATTGGCTTCAAGATACTCGGTTAAATGGTTTCTAGAAAGAAGGCGTAAACTTTGATAAACTTGAATATTTGAAAGGCCTAGAGGGGTTTTAAACTAGGCATAGGGCGGGGTTTGCGGCCGCTATTGCCAACTTCATATATATACATTATAATTTGCTAGTAAGTATTTTCCTATCTGGTTGTTAAACCTTATAAACTCAGTTTAATTTCATTGCCTTTACTTCAAACTATGCTTATAAGGCTTATCAACCCAAACTTACTTTACATTGGCTGATCAAAACTGATCTTTTAATAAGTCGCAGCACTTCCATATTTACAAAACAATATACATAATATAATCCTAGTTCTATAATCTCTATTTTTAGGTTTAGTTTTAAACTGAATCAATTCGTTATTTTTTCAATTACATTAATATTATTATACGTTGTGTTGTGTTTGCCACATGGCAGTCCTTAGAAAAAAATGCTCTTGCTGTACTTTATTGCCTCTATTTGAATGTTCTTTAAAAATAACCCAATAAATCCGTTTTGACATTTTATCTCAAGTAATTTTTTTTAAATTAACTCATTCCGGACATGTTGAGGATTTTTAAACCTTTCTGCAGCGTTTTCTACAAATTCTAACCATCTTTTCCAACTTTCTTCCTATTACAATACAAATCTGAAGCATCCAAATCTTGTTTTTCATACCAATGCTGCTATACCTACAATAAAGTTAAAAACTCATAAACCAAATAAATTTAATAAAATTAAAAATAAATTAAATGATGTTATTATAAATATATAAATTGTATCTAATTAATCTTATTTTTTTATAACTATTACGGGAATGCTGTGTACATGTGTAGAAGAAAATGTGGACCAAATTGTAAGCACTTTGGAAAGTATGCAAGACACATTTAAAGAAAACATTGACACTAGCATTCAGCTATTTGCGATTTTACCTTTTTGATATACATTTACTTTTGGCATACAGTATCTACAGTCTCCAAAATTGACATTGAATAAAGGACTGAAATTCCCGAATAAGTTTTTAGTGACAGAATAAAAATTCGATAAAAGACAATGTTGTTACTTTTGACACTAAAATGTGCAATGATATGAATATGGACATTGAGAGACGAGGTAGAAAGAAACAACAATGTAGCTCATAACGCTGGACTATCGATGTAAGAAGAAGTTCGCCGATCAATGTTTCAATGTATAGACCGATTTATACAAGAATTGTCTCAAAGATACACGACATGGAAAACATTAACAATATTTTTCAGATAGTTCAAACAATGTTCATGATGAGAGCATCCAATGAGATTAGAAAACTTAAAGGAAATTTACTATGAGTTTGATAAGAAACTGGTACTGCAAGAAATAAAAAGGTATCGTAGACACTTACATTAGGGTGGAGTAAATTTGATTTTGCCTATATAACAGAAAGTTGCATTTGGGTCTTTTGAGTAAACCTCCAAAATTTGAGGTCACAGAAATAAGGTCTTGAGGTTCCTATATTAAAAAAATCACAATATTAAAAAAATCACAATCCCCTGCAAGTGCTGCAGTCGATTGTTGTGGATTATTGACGATGGAACCCACTATTTCTATTTGTTTGTCTTCTGAGATTGATTTTCTACCCGATCCTTTCTGCCTACTCAAACTTCCAGTTGTTTGAAATTTAGTTACTAACTCCCGTAGATATTTTCTGCAAATAGGGTTGTCTGGGTACCTTTCATTAAATACCCTCTCTGCTTGGTGCAAATTACGTCCAACGTCAGCATAAATAAAAATTGCTTCTGTTTTTTCTTCCAACGGGCGAGCGCGAACCATTTTCCAATGAAATAATAAGTAAAATTGCAGGCACAACTGATAAATAGTGTTACACTAAAGAGTAGAATTATTCTATAAACCGCCTTATGGTACGCCTTATGGTACGTTTTTTTTACAAAACAAAAACAAAAAAGTGTCAAAAAATAAATAAATATTGATACAGATTTACGATAATTCTCACCGCCAGGGCCGGATTTACCGAACACGCAATGTATGTAGCTGCCTAGGGCGGCAAGAAAATGTATTAGTTTGAAAAACTGAAATGCTCAATTGCTTAGCAACCGTTAAACGGATTTAATAAATTTAAATTGCATCGAATAGAGAATCGAAATACCTTTCAAATAAGGTATCACAAGCCCCCCTTTCCCTTTGAAATTTTTAAGTTGATACTGCCCTCTTGGCCCTCCTTAAATGGGCACCTATCAATTTGACGTCAAAAAGTAGTATTCTTAATGTCCTTGACAATGGTTTTTGTCCGATGTCGATACCTTTTTTCGTTCAAAAGATAACAGAGGGGGGGGACTTTTAACGTCCGCACTGTATGCTTACTTCATGTTTTTCTTAATAGATTTGTACTTCTCGTTATGAACTTTTATCATGTGCAAAATCTGTTGATCTGAAACAACAGGCAATGCTCCTTTTTGCCATATACTTTTTATACTTAACATCAAATTTCTGGATACTTCATTAATACTTGGATCCTTATTATTCATTTCTGCTTTAAGTGTAGCTCTGGTAAACAAATAAGCTTTCATTACATCAAAATAAGTTGGAAGCACATTGTTTTTTAGTTCAGAAGGTGCACCAAATATTTCACACTGACTTTTACTACGAGTTTTAGGCATTTTCACAATTATGTAATTATTACAATAATAGTTTTGCGATTATAGAGGAGACACATTTATCTTTTACAAATGTCAGATTTGAAATTTCATATTTGAAATGTCACATTTGAAACATATAGTTTTTGTGATTTGAAATAAGTTTAACGGATTAAGCCTCACAAAATTTTTAATAATTTTAAACCTTTGGCGTTGTCTAGGAACCTGAAGATGACGTCATAGGCAACTTAAATTTTGCACAAAAATTTTGTGTCTTTAAATACAACTTTTGCATGTATAGGCTTTAAAAATTAATACAAAAAAAGTTTCACTCCACCCTAACCTACATGCAACCAATACGTATGCGTATAGGTTTTTGTTGATAAACGGCAACTCATGTTTTAAACTTTGCGGAGAGCTGGGTATAGTGGGTCCATATGGTTTTTAAAAAGTCAACAGCAACTTACCTTGTTGGTGCCAAGTGATCATTTTTTTTTTTTAAATCCAACATCTGACTGCACTAAAAAAGGTTTGATGTTATATTTTAAAAGAAAAAAAAATTGAACTGCTGTGTTTAATAACGGTGAGATATAATTTTCTCAAAAGTAAATTACCGTTTATACGATTGTCCAAATTTAGAGATTACAAGGGTAAATACACCAAAGATAGCTTTGGTTTACAAAGAACTGTAATGATAATATTTGTTTAAAAACGCAAAACGGTTAAGCGGCTCATACGTCCGACACAAAATAATTAACAAAATGGTACTTAAGGTTCTATTCCTTGTTCAGTTGATGCAGCGGTGACATTCCGGCAGTAAAATGTTGTTGTTGGCAAACGGTGGTGAAATGTTGTTGTTGGTAAACGGTGGTGAAATGTTGTTGTTGGTAAACGGTGTTGAAATGTTGTTGTTGGTTGTCAAAATCGGGGATGTGGCGTCAGGCCAAGATGGGAAGATAATCGTTCGGTATAGGTAAAACCTAACCGTAAGGTAAAATCTCCATGTACTTACGGATTTACACAATCCGGCTTAGATAGAACGTCATTCCTGTCATCGCGCAGGAGAGGGATACGAATGTCAAGTTCAGGTAGAATCGTCAAAATCAGGCAATATTCCTATCCAGGTATTGATGTGTCGTTCCAGGACTGCATGTGACTCTCTGCGAGCGGCCGCGGCAAGGGTGGCGCATCACCACCGACGCGCAGCGAGCAAAGTTTCGGGCGGCCCTGGGAGAGATACTCTTCGGAATTTATGACTTTAACGAGTGCCCTGAAATGGGCCTGTCAGGCCGCAGCCCCCCCCCCCGGGGTTAATCGACGCAGGGCAGTATATTGGTGGTGCGAAGAGGTGGAGCTGACCATCTCCAACAGGAACAAATGTTGGCGACAGGAAGCCAATAAGAGGGCCAGGGCGAGACTGGAGCCCAGCGAGGAGAACCACGCGGCCCTCCGCGCGGCGTCGGAACGCCTCAAGGAAGCGAGAAGGACCGTGAAACTTGCTATCACCCGGGCCAAGAGAGCCTCCTACAAAAGGCTCCTAGAAGAGGTGGAGGGCGACCTGTGGGGCACGGCCTACCATCTCGTCTGTAAAAGGATGGGTAAGCTCGTGGCCCCAGTGCTGACGGAGAGGCAAAAACACAGAATCGCCGAACAACTGTTTCCGGCCCACCCGGTAACGGCGTGGAACAAACCGACCTTTACATGGGAGCCAGAAAATGCGGTCAGCAAGGCTGAGGTGGAAGTGGCGGTCCGGCGGATGAAGAACAACAAGGCCCCGGGCCCTGACGGGATCCCAGCCGAAGCCTTGAAGATGGCGGCGATGGAATACTCAGAAGATCTGGCCGGCCTCTACAGTCGGCTAATGGAGAGCGGCACGTTCCCGAGGGAGTGGAAACGGGCCAGGGTGGTGTTGATCCCGAAGGCGGGAAAGAACCCGGATGAGGAGGGCGGAGCGCGCCCGATATGCCTTTTGGACAGCCTTGGCAAGGTCTTTGAAAGAATTATCCACTCGCGCCTGGAGGAGTCTTTCCGGAGAAATGGCACCGACTTTCACGAGCACCAGTACGGTTTCCGGGCGGGGCTTTCAACGCTCGACGCCGTGGAGGAGGTGCTGAGAGTGGTCCACTCCTCGAAGGAGGTTAACTGGAGGCAGAGGGAACTGTGCATCGTAGCGGCCATCGACGTGCGCAACGCCTTCAACACGGCGAGGTGGGCGGAGATAATCGCAGAGCTCCAGAGGAGACGGATAGAGGACCATCTCATCGCCCTAGTGATGAGCTAGTTGGAGGAGCGGGAGCTGGAGATTGGCGAGGGGGTAAGAACGATGACCGCCGGGGTACCTCAGGGTTCCGTCCTGGGCCCCCTTCTGTGGAATATTGTATATGACGGAGTCCTCAGTTTGAGGCTGCCATGGAGATGCAGGACGGTCGCCTACGCCGACGACCTGGTCGTCATCGCCATCGGAGACGACCTGGGGGAAACCAAGGCCAAGGCGGAACAAGCAATAGAGACCATCGATGCATGGATGAGGGGGAAGGAGCTAGAGATAGCTGCACAGGCAGCCCTGCTCATCGGGCGCCGCAAGACGCAGGGGCACGCGTTATTAATGCCCTGGGGGAGCCCATAGAACTGGGGAACCACATTTAGTACCTGAGGGTATGGCTAGATAGTGGCGAGACCTGGGTAAAACAGGTCGAAGAGGCGTGCCGCAAGGCCGAGGCAACGGCACGGAGCATCCGCGGCATCATGCCATGGATAGGCGGCGCGGGGGACTCGGCGAAGAGGCTCCTCGCTTTATTTCACCAGTCCGCGTTACTGTACGGAGCCCCCGTGTGGGCTGGTGCAACACGGCTTCAAAAGGCCAGGCAGAAGCTTAACAGGTCTCAGAGGCAGGTACTTATCGGGGTAACGAGAGCAAATAGAACGGTCTCGACCGAGGCACTCCAGGTCCTGGCGGGTGTGATCCCAATGGACCTGCAAGAAATTAAAAACCGATGACTTAAATAAAGTTGGAAAGACTCACCAGTTTTAGAATAGAATAGAATTGAATAGTTTATTGTCATCAAAAAAATGTTACATGACTCAAAAATTTCAAGTTACAATAAAATAAAACATAATAGGTACAATAAATAATTAATAAGTAAACACAGTGTATATCCAAATTAAAATCAATAAATACAATTAATACAAAAAACATCATAAACATTAAAATAGCTGAAAGTAGTATAAAAAAAACTCATTGTTTATTGTTTTGATTTAAAACCGCAATTATTTAACATTCGAGCAATAGCGTTGAGATATCACACTCTAGGAACTCTTCAACAGTGTAAAATGCACCAGTGGTAAGTATGCATTTTATTGACTTGGTAAATTAATTTCTTGGTAATGTTTTTATTTTTTTAGGAAGTTTATTGTAAAATTTTACTCCCCAGTAATCCACGAATTGCTATGTGGCTTTCTTAATATGTAGTGGGATTAATAATTCATCTCGGTTTCTTGTGGCAAAATTATGGGTTTTTCCGTTTGTGTTAAAGTTGCTTAAGTTTGAATATACATATTTAAAACTTTTAAAAACATAGATAGAAGTTAATGTAAGTATTTTTTCCATTTTAAACCATGGCCTACATGTTTCATCGTGGTTCAAGTTATAAATTATTCTTATTGCTCTTTTTTGTAGAATAAAAACTTTATTTGCAGCTGATGATCTTCCCCATATAATAATTCCATACATAAGTAGGCTTTGAATGTTAGCAAAATAAGCAGTTGCAATGGTTTTTAACCTCCTAAGGCAGTATATATTTTTTGAGATTTTGTTGCAAGTCTTTTCCACATGGCAAGACCAGTTAAGTCGGCTGTCTATATAGATCCCAAGGAACTTTACCATTTGATTTTCATGTGTCCCAAATGTAAGTATTTCGGTTTTGTCCTTATTAATTTTTAGTTTGTTTGTAGCAAACCAGCAATCAGCTTTTTCAGATATATCTTTTGCCTTTAAATCAACTTGTTGATTTTTGCCATTTATTAAAAATGAAGTATCATCGCAATAAAGGCATGTGGAGAGGCTATTTTTAACCTGTAGATCGTTGATATATATTATAAAAAGTATGGGGCCTAGAATAGAGCCTTGAGGCACACCATACTCTATTTGTAAGTCACCAGATTGAGAATCATTAAAACACACTGCGTTCTTTTATCTAGGTAAGATTTTAGTAAATTATACATTGGACCCCTAAAACCATAATAATATAACTTTTCCAGTAAAATATTATGTGGAATTGAGTCAAATGCTTTACTCAAGTCCAGATTCATCATACTCAGCTTTTCACCATTATCTAATGCCCCAGTAATGGAGTTTATCACTTGAAGTAATGCTGTCGTAGTACTCCTTCCTACTCTATAACCATGTTGGTAATCTGTAAGTAAATTTCTTTTTTCTAGAAACTTTACTATTCTGTTTTTGAGTATAATTTCAAAGATTTTTGATAATGAAGGTAAAATAGAGATTGGTCGATAATTTTCACATCTATTCTTATTTCCTTTTCCTTTATAAATTGGTACAATTTTTGCCTTTTTTAATTCCGGTGGAAAACATCCTTCACGAAAACATTTATTTATTATTATATTTAAAGGCTCTAAAAGTTCATTTTTAATAGATTTTAAGATTTTTGTAGTTGTAAAATAAATATCATTAGTGTTTTTGGTCTTAAGAAGGTTGAAACTTTTATCCAATTCTTGGACTGTGCAATCAAACATAAAAAATGACTTATTTGTATCTAACCTAGTGGCTTTAGCAAAATTAATTGCTGAACATTGTGTGTCCGGAATTTCTTCGTAAGTATTTTTACCAACTTTAACAAAAAATGAATTGAAGTCAGTTGGTTTTAGGTTGGTACTATAATTCTGTGATTGTGGTTTTTCATTCTTTATTATATTCCACAGTGTTTTTTGTTTGTTATGTGAATTTTTAATTATTTCTTCAGTTTTCCGTTTTCTTGTGTTTTGGATTTCTTTCTTGTATAGGTCTTTATAATTTCTGTACATTTTTTCTGATACCTGATCCTTTTTAACTTGTTTTATGGTATATAGTGCATCAAGTTCATTTTTCATTTTTAAAATATTTTTTGTTTTCCATTTAGTTATATGGTTTATTTTAGTATTTTTTTCTTTCACAGGCATATATTGATCCAAATATTGCATTAGCAGCAAGTGAAAAGCTTTAAAAGCATTGTCAGCAGATTTAGTTTCAAGGAAAGTTATCCAATCTATATCAATTAACTGTTTTTTTAAGTGGTATGTATTTTTTTTATTTACAATTCTAAATTTTAACTTTTTTATTTGTTCTTCAGGTTTACATATGTAATGATCCGAAATATGAAGTTCCTTTGTTTCAGCATTAATTTCAGTTTTTTTTATTAATAAAGATGTTATCAATACATGTTTTTGTTGTTTTACTTAGTCTTGATGGTTCATTGAACAGGTGAATTAGACCAAAACTTTCCAATAATTCTAGAATCATATTTGAATCTCTATCCTTATTTAAAAAGTTTACATTACAATCACCTGCTAATATAATTTGTTTATCGTCATATTTATTAAGGACTTTGTTAAGCACCTTATCTAGCTCTTTCATAAAAATATTTAAATCACCAACCGGTGATCTATATATACTTAAAGTTATTAAATTCATATTGGGTATGTAGACACCAGCTATTTCAAAGTTTTTTTCAATTGATAAATCTTTAATTAAATCTTCCTTAGCCAACCATTTATTTTTTACTGCTAGAAGTACACCGCCATGTTTGTAAATTTTTCTTTCAAAGCTACTAATAATATTATAATTTTTCAGTTTTATTGTACTTGATTGATTGTTGAATAACACTGTGCAACATCAAAAATCAAACCGCACCGGACTATTTTTTTCTGAAAATATACCTATCCAATAGCAAAACCCTCGCTGGGTTTGTAAAAGTTAGCTCGATTTATTTTTTTATGACCGTTTGTATTTTCTAGCTTCATATACACCAATTTAGACTTATTAATCGATTTTTTTCGCATATATTCGAATTATATCGTCAAGATTTTTTGTAGAAATGTAGTTACTGAACAAATAAACCCATTTTATGAACAACCTATATCCCAAAACCCAATTTTTGGGACCAAATATTCGAAAAATTATTTTTTTTTTCAATTTTTCGATAATATTTAAAATTTCTTGCTACTTCCCAGATAACATTCGTGAGTTCACCGTGAATGCACGGTGAAAAATATTGCTTCACGCGTGAATTCACGGTTGCTAAAAGATGCGTCCGCCCCTGGAATTCACCGTGAATGCACACGTGAAGATATATCCGCCCATTGAATTCACCGTGAATGCACACGTGAAGATGCGTCCGCCCCTTAAATGCACACATGAATTCACCGTGAATGCACACGTGAAGATGCGTCCGTCCCTTAAATTCACCGTAAATGCATGCGTGTTCTAAATTCGCGCGAAAAAAATGAAATAAGGGTGCATGTTCAGAAAACATATTTTCCCCTATATAGTAAAATAAGTTTTCTGAACAAAAAATGTGCATTCACCATAATTTCAATTTTTTCGCGCGAATTTTAGCATGCACTCACTTCGAGCTTCACTTGTGCATTTACGGTGAATTCAAGGGGAGGGCGCATCTTCGCGTGCGTATTTACGGTGAATTTCGTGCGTATACTCAATTTTTTTTGCACTTAATTTTAAATTGGAACACAAAATAAAACGTGTTATTTTTTAAAATAACAGATTTTGTTATATTTGTAAATAAAGTCAAATGAAAAATGTTAAATAAAGATGTGATTTATGTCCAATTGGAGAATATTTTTTTAGACAATTATGCCATCCACGCCGACGGTGGCCTAGTGGTTAGTGCTGCTGACTACAAGCCGGAGGTCGTGGGTTCGAATCCCACCAGGGGTATGGCTGTTTATTTGTGTTTGTCCTATTGTGTATTAGTTTCGAAGGGGACTTTAAACCCGCAGTCCGTTCCTACCCCTAACCGGCACAAGCCATTCAGTTGGCTTATGGGAATTCTTAAGAAGTAAGGGTGGAACTAAAAGAGCACTTTTGTATAAACTTTGTATAATTAAACTTGAGGTACAATAGTATACTGAAATAAAACACAAAGTGTTATGTTGTAAAGTTTATTCCGAATCAACCTCAGAGGTTTCAATGTCCTCTTTAACCTTAAAAAAAATATGAATTTTAACATCAATAATACTAATTAATGCATACACATGAGTATAATACTGTATAATATTTTATTATAATATATATTATGTATCACATATATGAAATTACATCTACAGATAAGTATACTTACTGATTCATCACTGGACACATCATCAAATGAGTCAAATAACTCATCATTTTTCCCCTTATTTTAATTTCTTTTTGGTCCTTAAAAATATATAAATTATAACATTATTAATGGATTAAAGCATTTATTTACAAGACTCATTTTATAAAATTTAATAAATATAATTTAAAAAACGCTTAGAACAAAAAAAAATATTTGTTTTTGTGTATAAAGAAAAGTCTTGCGATAGCTAATAAAAATATTCTGTATTAATTAATTAATTCATTTATTTTATTGATTAAAAAATTGTAAAATATTTGTCGACTGTATATTTACTAATAAAAATATTAAAATGGATGTCATATTTTGAATTCAAATAAAAACAAATCATTCAAACCAATTCAGCCGAGCGCAGGCTTCGACTCATGAGGCGCGGATCCTTGCAGTAAAAAAATAATAATGTTTAAAGAAATGCCGGGCAGTGAAATTTTTTTTTCAGGATATGAAACCTTTATATCCAGTTCATGTAACCATGAACAAATTTTTATTATTTGATAGAGACTTTATCAAAAATTTGAATTGTATATTTCAATGATCAAAAAATATATAAAAAAATTTAAAAAAAAAGTCCTGAAAATTTCACTACGAAACTTTTAACAGTTTTTTCACAATTAATTTTTTAACTAAAATTGAGAAAAATCTTTGTTACAAAAAAACTGTTAAAATTAAAATAAAAAAAAATATATTTTAAGGAAATATTGTTACTAAAGACTACTAACGATTGATGTAGGTATTAAAATTTAAATTCTATTACCAAGTGGAAAATGGGAGGTCCACTTGACGTGATCTGACTCAAAAACAAAAACAATGAATAAAAACTTTATAAAAAAATATAACTACAATAAAGCGTTATAACCATGGTTATTCATTGTTTTTGTTGTTTTTGCAATAATTGTAACAATTATTATTAGTGCACTGATCTATATATATATACAATAAAATTCGTATCTTAAATTTGATTATGCTAAAATATAAAAATGTCAAACTTACCTTTGGAATTCCAGGCTAGCAACTTAAGTATTTATGAACTGAATACCTATATATTATAAAACTGAAAAACTGAACCAAGGTACATACACCTTGAAACTGAACGTTTATCTCTGAACCATAGAAAAAGGATATGAACTGAACGTTTTACCGGTATACAGGATATCTAGCTAGATGTTTACCATATATAGTATTCTATAGAAAACCTCGTGGCTCTTAGCTGCGTACGCACACTAACGCTGCAGTGTTGCCGGATTGCAGCCGGATGATTTTCGTGAAAGTTCCCGACCAAAAATTACAAAATACTAGAAATTACCGACACGAGTAAAAATTTCTAGTACATTTGCTCAATTTGGAAAAGTGAATTAAATTTTGAATAAATTAAGAGAAAAATAAAAGGATAGAATTAAAGAATTATGTTTAGTTAGTAGTTATACAATATTATTTACTGATAATTTCTTTGAAAAGTAAAATTTATAAAATACCTGCTTCAATATTTTACTTGCAAGCATGATTAAATACGCGATTTTGAGGTCAAATACCTGCAAGCGGCAACCCTGCATTTAGTTGAAATGTGACGGCCATAGGCGCATGCGCACGAGTGCCCGCGTATTTGGTTTTAAAATTATTATATATAATTATTATTACCTATAGGTATATTAAATATTAATAACTGATATTAATTAAAAAATGTACTTTTTTATTTTCCGTTTAATATTTAATAAAAATCTTTAATTAATATTCCTTTCATGTTATGTTTTCTTTTTCTTATTTCGAATTCGGTCTTCAAATTTATTTTGATAGGGTAGGTATATCTAACCTATCAAAATAAATTTGAAGATCTTTAATTAAACGTGCTAACAGGTCTGTATTCACGGCGTGCGTCCGGTGTGAATTAAATGTGCATAATAAATGTTAGGGGACATCCATTAATTACGTGATGTGTTTAGGGGGGGGGTCGAGCCAAACCCCACCCAATCTCACGTGGGGGGAGGGTGGTCTCGGCAAATATCACGTAATTTTTGAAAAAAATTAAACAGTGTAAAATGGCGAGAAAACTGGGTTAAATTAAGTAAACAATTATAACAATTGTTTTTTTTTAATAAATCTAATGAAATCAATCACAGATTAACTTATTTACATTAAAACAATGCATTTTCCCAAGGCGAGGGGGGAGTCGAAAAATCGCCAAAATTGCCTCACGTAATTAATGGATGACCCCTTATCTGTGAACTTACGGTGAATTCACGATGCACTTAATTTTAAAGATTCATGGCGTGCGCCCGGTGTGAATTTAATGTGCATTACGAATGTAATTTCGAAACTCACAGTGGATTCACGATTAATTAATTTTTAAAGATTCACGGCGTGCGCCCTATGTGAATTAAATGTGCATTACAAATGTTATCTGTGAACTCACGGTGAATTCACGATGCATTCAATTTTGAAGATTCACGGCGTGCGCCCGGTAGGAGTTTAATGTGCATTCAGGAATGTAATTTGGAAACTCACTGTGGATTCACAATGCATTCATTTTTAAAGATTCAGGGCGTGCGCCCGGCATGAATTAAATGTGCATTAAGAATATTATCTGGGAACTCACAGTGAATTCACGATGAATTCATTTTTAAAGATTCACGGCGTGCGCCCTATGTGAATTAAATGTGCATTACAAATGTTATCTGTGAACTCACGGTGAATTCACGATGCATTCAATTTTGAAGATTCACGGCGTGCGCCCGGTAGGAGTTTAATGTGCATTCAGGAATGTAATTTGGAAACTCACAGTGGATTCACAACACAGCAAACGAAAAATTATAGAAGTGTATAGGATGACTCCGCGTTTGAATATCAAATCTTAAAGTTTTATCATAACTGTATTGAATCGTGCTTTGTTTTTATATTTTTCGGCTCTATACCTATGCACGACTATATTTAAAGTCAAACTCAATGGTGTCTTACAAGATACATTATTTTGATTTTCTATATTCAACAGAGAGATAGAAACTCGACCCTGTCGAATGGTGCAGTCGTTTATGTCTCTAGAAATTATTAAAAAATGGTTCAGTCCAATGGTGCAGCAACTTCGGATTCCTATTCTCCTCAAAGACATAGAAACTCAAGCTTTTCGAATTTTACTGGCAATGATTTTCGTTAATGTCCCCGAGAATTATACAAAAACAGCCCAATGCAATATCGCAACGGTTTCGACTTCTCTTTACTCTACCAAGTTATAGAAACTGGAGTCTCTCTAATACTGTTCTAGTCAATATTTCTGAGAATATAAAAAGAGGGTGTAATATTGCAAGAAGTTTTGATCTTTTGATGGATGCAAGTAGTTTGAATTTTCTCCTTTCTGCATATGATTTTGTTGAAAATAGTTCCTTTCTTTGGTTCCTTTGTCTGATTTTTATTTACCGTAACAACTCAGGTATGTAAAGCACAGATGATATGATGTTAAGTATATTTATGTATTATATAAAGTACCTATACCTATTTGTATTAAAAATTTCAGAGGTTATGTTGAATAAATGATCGATATGCTATTAAACTTTAATAATTTAGTAATTAGGTCTGTTGGTAGACCCTGCACTATCTCCACTGGTATATGTTAGTTTTGTAATATTTAAATCTGGTTGATGAAAAAGTACACACCAGTGCAGGTTATTGTAGCATCTACGAAAAAATGAATTAATGGCCCATTGGCAATTATTCCTTTAGGAAAAATATTCAACACAGCTTAATTAATTAATAAAATGAAAAAAATCACAATCATGTTGTATATAGTTTTTTTAAGCATAAAATAATTTTTATATTAATACTAGTTCAAAAGTGAAATTACGACCTCTATACTGTGGAGAGTATTGAAACGCTCGACTGACGAATACAACTCTATACCGTAGGGAGATTTAGAAAACGATATTCAAACGTGGCGTCATCCTATACACCTCTATAATTTTCCGTTTGCTGTGAATGCATTCATTTTTAATGATTCAGGGCGTGCGCCCGGCATGAATTATATGTGCATTAATAATATTATCTGGGAACTCACAGTGAATTCACGATGAATTCATTTTTAAAGATTCACGGCGTGCGCCCTATGTGAATTAAATGTGCATTACAAATGTTATCTGTGAACTCACGGTGAATTCACGATGCATTCAATTTTGAAGATTCACGGCGTGCGCCCGGTGTGAGTTTAATGTGCATTCACGAATGTTATCTGGGTTCTTCTGGCAAAAATGTTGGAAAGTATACTAAAAGAAGTAATTTATAAAATACGCACACAAAACTGAACTTTAAGTTTACTTATTTGCTGGAAAACAATTTTTAAACAAGATTTTCCAAAATATTCATCTTTTCATACTCAACACCAAATTTTTTGCCGAAATCTTTGGAAAATCTGTAGGAAAAAATTTAATAGATAAATTAGAGTTGTAGAAAAGTACAGAGAGTTTGATTTTTTATTTTGTATTAATTTTATTATTAAAAAACTTTTTTATATCAAAACATTGAGTAATCTGATTCATTGCTGGATAATTCCATCCCTTCCACTTCTTTTCCTTTATTTTCTTGTTCTTCATTTTCATTTTTTGATTCATCACTGGAGAATTCCATCCCTTAATTTCATATATTTTTTATATTCATTTCATTTCAGGCGTTTTAAATGGTCCTGATATTCAGAAATTGGTAAAGTATGAAGACTTTGACAGAGAGAAATCATCATTGGACTTTTAGGCAAACATCGTTCTCCCAATTATGAAGGATGCGACGAATGTTGGATGTTTTTTCCAAAATTGGAGTCAATATGTCGCTAAAAATTCATTTCCCTCATCGACATTTGGACTACTTCAGTCGACAGTTATCGACACAATCATCAAACTGCGATGCCATTTGAGTCCAGATAAAGAGGAAAACGAGCTCCAGATGCCATACTAGCCGAAACATTTTGGTGAAGTAAACATATTTTTGACTACGATCAGGAATAAAATGAAAATGAAGAACAAGAAAATAAAGGAGAAGAAGTGGAAGGGATGAAATTCTCCAGTGATGAATCAAAAAATGAAAATGAAGAGCAAGGAAATAAAGGAGAAGAAGTGAAAGGGATGAATCAGATTACTCAATGTTTTGATATAAAAAAGTTTTTTAATAATAAAATTAATACAAAATAAAAAATCAAACTCTCTGTACTTTTCTACAATTCTATTTTATCTATTCAATTTTTTCCTACAGATTTTTCGGCAAAATATTTGGTGTTGTGTGAAAAGATGAATATTTTGGAAAATCTTGTTCAAACATTATTTTCCAGCAAATATGCAAACTTAAAGTTCAGTTTTGTGTGCGTATTTTATAAATTACTTCTTTTAGTATACTTTACAACATTTTTGCCAGAAGAAGTAGCAAGAAATTTTAAATATTATCAAAAAAATTAAAAAAAAATATTTTCGAATATTTGGCCCCAAAAATTGGGTTTTTGGGATAAAGGTTGTTCACAAAATGGGTTTATTTGTGCAGTATCTACATTTCTACAAAAAATCTTGACGATATAAGTCGAATATATGCGAAAAAAATAGATTTATAGGTCTAAATTGGGGTATATAAGCTCAAAAATACAAACGGCCATAAAAAAAAATTCGAGCTAACTTTTACAAACCCAGCGAGGGTTTTGCTATTGGATAGGTATATTTTCAGAAAAAAATGGTCCGGTGCGGTTTGATTTCGATGACCCGAAAATTTTCGCACAGTGTAACCAGTGTTCTGTTATACACATAATATCAAAATTCTCTTCAGAAGTTATTAATGCCAATTGATCAATTTTTTTAGATAATGATTGTATATTTAGGTTTAAAAGTTTTGGATTATTTTTATAGTTCGGAATTTTTGTTGTTTCGAAAAAATATATATCTTCTTACCAAGAGATTTTTTGGCCACAATTCTGGTTTTAGGACTTCATCCAATAAATCAAAGTCTAGGCCTACCTTAAAAGATTTGTTTCGTTGAATGTTTTTTTATTTCCTCAACTTCGAAAACAGTATTTGGAATTTTTTTGGCCAAATAGTTTATTAATTTCTCTTTTGTTGTGGTTTGTTGTGCTCTTCCAATAAATAGCCATGCTTTTTTTGGTGCAGCCTAATATCATTCGATATTTGTTTTCTTTGTATTTTTTTCCTTTTCGTGTGGGTTCGTTCATTTTAGTTTGTTTATTGTTTTGTGGTACGTTTGAACTACTGTTGATTCTTCTTCTTCTATCGTTGTTTTCATTGTTTTCATTTAAAAGAGTATTTGTTACCTCGATGTTCGAATTTTTGGTGTTAATTAAGTGTTTTATAACCTTTGATTGTTCTTCTACTCTGTTTAAAGGTTAAAGGTTAAAGGACGCCATACCGATGTGCTTTTGCAGAAATCGTAAAACTAGAGGCTTCTAGAGTTCGCGCCAACGTTGAAACCCATCAACGTACTTTTCTAGATCCTTTTACGCAAAATGCGCTGGATTTTCAACATAGAAACTTTAACTTTAAAACAGCTTCAAAGGGACACACCGTTTCCATTGACATTCGCAAGAAGAAGGAAGAGGCCGGAAAATCGTAATCAGGATATGAAATTTTTAGGGATCGCGCAAACTCAAAAACAAATACCATTTTACAAAAAACTTAAAACAAAAGAGATCCCAATCAAAATATAATTATTATTACAAAAGAAAAAATAAACGTCATTATAACAAAATAAACTTTTCCGAGAATATAAAGCGCCTTCTATACTTGAATAGCCAAAGTTTGTCTTGTCTTCAACCGAAACAATTTATATTTAATGATTATAAACAAAAGAAAAGGTATGTATATCGTACTAAGGAACTATAACCAAAACCTGTTTATCCAAAATAGAGAAGTAAGTAAAAACATTTAATTTTTAAATAATTTACAGTTGGTCAATGGCACGATTGATTATTATTGACTGTTTTACTATTTTGCGTCAAGTGACTTGCGTTTGTTGATATGATGCTTACATACTGCAGATGTGAACTTTTTGTTGGCAGACGTTGTTCGTTTCTCTAGTCCCTTGTATTTCTTTAATTTTTCATTTAAATGCTTACATTTTCAAGTCTTAACCTCACAAAAAAATTAAATGTTTTTACTTACTTTTCTATTTTGGATTAACCGGTTTTGGTTATAGTTCCTTAGTACGATATTAATTATAATTATTATTAGTATTTAATTATTGCAAACTAAATTGAACATCAAACCTAGTAAGTATTGCATAATCTTAACTATTAACTTTAATTGCAGATAATCTAAGAATAATCCATCAAGTGTCGTTCCAAGTTAAAAATGTTTAAACAAAATTTATGAATTTAATATAAAAATATGAAAACAACGGTTTGCTTTGGTTAAAAATCGTAGCATAAAATGTGCATACTACATGTTGCTGCTCAGTGAACAACTCAAAAAAATCCTTTAATTTATTATTAAATGGGACAGTGAATCGTTACCTTGCAACTCACTTATACTTCAATACTTCTTAACCGTTTGCGTTTTAGTCGCTTATTGCAAGAAAAGTTTTATAACTCAAACTTGGAAAACCCAATGGACTACCAAGGTCGTACCGTCCACCGTGCTTGCTAGATACGATGGGCAAACTACTGGAATAGCCAATAGCAGCAAGACTGAAAGCTGACCTGAAAAAGTGTGGAGGCCTATCCGAATACCATTATGGCTTCAGAAAAGGCAGGCGGTAGACGTAGTCCGAGATAAAGCTAAAGAGAAAATAAACAAAACCTTAAAGAGGAGAAAGCTATGCGCTGTTATTGACCTGGATGTAAAGAATGTATTTAATTCTTGACAACGGAAAGAAGGTACAGGTCACTTGTGGTGTCCCTCCAGGGCTCTGTCCTAGGGCCGATGTTATGGAATATAGCCTATGACGGGGTACTCAGAATCCCAAGGCGACCAGGAGTAAAAATAATTGCCTTTGCGGATGATCTGGCAACTGTGGTAGTAGAAAAAACGGATATAAATGATTGTTTGTTGGCCAATGAGCTAAAGCCTGCACCCGAAAAAACCGAGGCAGCTATGCTTTCGAAAAGGAAACGCCACAGACAGTGCACTTTCATAGTCTATGAGGTGCCAGTGAATGCCTTCAAAGAAATAAAATACCTAGACATAACTTTATACTCAACTCTAAATTTCGGAAGGCATGTAGGACTAGGAGACCAACGAAAAGGTAAGACAATGGCAGCCCTGGCCCGACTCATGCCGAATATGGGGGCCCCGGTAAAGCAATGAGAAAGCTGATCTGCAGGGTGATTGAATCAGCAGTACTGTATGGCTGTAATGTATGAAAACCAGCAGCGGATATTCAGAACTTTTGCAAGATCCTGGATGGGAAACAGCGCACAGAAGCGAAAATGCAAATTTTTGCGGTCGAAACTAAAAATATCCAAATCAATAATTTTCTTCCAAAATTTATTGCAGCTAGTAGGTAAGGCATCTATGTCAAATGAATATTATAATGCGTCAAATCCAAATGACATTACGCTATCAATAATTTCAATTGAACAATTTCACATTATATTGTTTATATATTTTTTTGCTATAATCACGAACTTTAAATATTATTCAGTTATTGGTTTTATTTTTTAAGTGTAAGGCATGAATATCATACCTGGAGGTAAGTAATATTAATTTATATAAGAAAATTAAGTAAATTTTGATTTCTTTGAATCCATAAAGTGACTTCATTAAAGGCTTTATTTTTGTATATTATTACGTAATTCAGTGAAGGATTTGGTTGCTGATCGAAAGCGATCGAGTGAAGTTATTTTAATAAATTATTGCCTACATTAGTCGTTTATGAGTCGCAATTAAAAAATATTGCGGAAGGTTGCAGTTCTACTAAAAAAATATTGTTTTTTAAAAGACTTCAGTTCAAAAGTCAAATTGTTATATACCTCCATTGGAGCCTCCAATTTGGAGGTCCTCCAATACCAATAATAATGACATTTTATATATGTCAGTTGACCCTAACCTCAAAAAATATTCTAATTAAATGCTTGTTAAAAATTGAAATTATAGATAAATTTGTCATTTTTTCCTTTAACTACTAAAGTCAGTTTTTAAATTCTAAAACTCTAAGCTTTTTGCGCACAAATAATATTCTTGCATAAATTACTCTCTATTTAGTTTTACCTACTTTTTTAATATTGCAGGTTCGCGTAGTAGAAACGCATCTTTTAGCCGAAATTTCCTATGGAATATCCCTAAAAATTGTTCTCTAAAAAAAGAAAAATGTCAACATCTGTATATAGAAATAAAAAATATAATAAAAATAGGTCTTTCGAAAAAAGCGAAACAAGTGCACATTTCGCATCGGAGTTCAAGAATAAGTGGGAATCTACTTCAAGGAAAACAGAAGATTTTATGCGAAAAAATACAAGTTGGCTTAAAACCTGCATTCAAATTAATTTAGAGGATGAACAAACTGTGAGTTTAGAAAAACAATCCTGTGTACGTCCATCCAGGGACTTTTTGGGCAGCAGCGAAAGAGTAAAAAGGCGAAAGACCGAAGAACTTAGGTCAATATAGTTCTTCTGAGCTAGGGTTTGCTGCACAAATGCAGTTACGGGCAGAAGGCAAACTTGATGTTGCGAATATTGTAAAGAATGCCATCTTCTTAGATCCATCATGTGCCTCGAGATACAAAAACGCATATTCCCAAAGTTTAAATTCTGTAATACCATATTCAACCGATCAAGCGTTATTTGTTGAAGCGAAGTTAACTAAGTATTAGTATAATCTTTTAAGAAATTCATCAAAATAAAATAATATAATAATAATAATAATAATAATAATAATAATTATTATTATTATTATAATATGTATTTCTGCTAATACCAAAGGTTTACATCATCAATACACAATAGGCATGGTAATAAAAAAATTTAAAGTTAAAATTAAATCTAGGATAACCTAACTAAAAATAAAATTACATAAATGCTATGCATTTTTTTTAAATATCCATAATTTTGTTTTTAAAAATTTTTAGGGGAAGTTCTAAAATCTTGTTGGGTAATTTTAAAAAAAAAACCTGACACCCATAAAATCAGGCAAGTTTTGGCCTTTTTTAAGCCTGCTGACTACCATGGGAGTGAAACAGCAAGATTAGATCTAATACAGGGTGTTTCATAATATATGCACAGGACTTTAGGATGTGATAGCTCATTCAAAAAGATGAAAAAAGTCGCCATTAACTTACCCTCTAAAATGCACAATTTTCGAAATTTTAGAAAAAAAATCGTTTTTTTCGAATATCTCCGGAACCGTTTATCGTACAAAAAAACAGCTTTTGTAAGCTTTTTCTACTCATAATAAGCTATGTTTTGTGTCAGAAAAAAATTTTTTTACCCATAATTGGTGGAGATTTTGAAGGGGTAGCGGGTGTTTTTCTCCTCAACTTCTACGCCCCTGACAAAAATACGGTTTTGAGAGGCTTATTTAAACCGCCAATGTTTTTTACACAAAAAAGGTACTCTTGGTTATAATCTCTTTAGAGAAAAATCAACTTTTATGTTTAAAAACATGGTCAATTTTTTGAAAAAAATTTTTTTTTACTAATTAATCAAAATTTATTTGAACGTTAGAACAAGTAACAAAACCAAACGATAATTGAAAAATTAAAAAAAAAATGATTCAAAAGTTAAATTAAATGTTGGAAATATCCACCGTTAGCTTCAATGCACTCAGCAATTCTTCGACGCATTGACTGTCTAACACGCAGGAAAATTCCCGGAGTGTTCCGAATTATGTCGCAAGATGCAACAATGCGTTCTCTTAATTGGTCAACATTTTCAACTGGAGTAGCGTAGACTAGGGTTTTTAGATGGCCCCAAAAGAAAAAATCTAAACTATTAAGTTCGGGAGATCGCGGGGGCCAAGGGTACGGACCTCCTCGACCGATCCAACGGTCTTGGTATGTGTCGTCCAAGTATTGGCGAGCAACAAAACTAAAGTGGGCTGGAGCTCCATCATGCATAAAATACATGTTCTGTCTTACACAAAACGGTACAACTTCCAGCAGTTTCGGCAGTACTTCTTTAAGAAATTGTCGATAATCTGCACCGTTAATCTGTTCGGTAAAAAATGTGGGCCAATCAAATTATCATCGACGATGCCAGCCCAAACATTCACGGAAAATTGCTGCTGATGATGGCCTTCTGAAATTTCATGTGGATTTTCTTCAGCCCATATGTGGTTATTGTGAAAATTGAAAATACCATCTCTCGAGAAAGATGCTTCATCGGTAAACAGAACTTCGCCTCCCAACTGAGGATTTTGAGCTATTTTGTCTTGCATCCATCTACAAAAAGCCAATTTTGGCGGAAAATCTCTTGGCAGTAAGGCTTGTAGTCTTTGGATATGGTAGGGATACAAAAGTTGTCTTCTCAAAATTCTCCAAACCGTTGAGTGATGTAGGTTTAATCTGTGAGAAATTTTCTGGTACTTGTCTTCGGATTTTTTTCAATTTCGTTGAGGACAGCCTCTTCTACTTGGGGATTATTATTTCAGCAGTATTCTTTTTAAAACTTCCATTTTCCCATAGTCGTTGGTGAATGCGTTGAAACAAGTTATGGTGTGGTACTTGTTGACCAGGATGTCTTTCTTGATACAACCGCATTGCTTCTGCCGAATTACCGCTCGCCATTCCGTAAAGGTAATGCATTTCGCACATTTCAGCATTTTGTAATACAAACTTACTTTTTGCAGGTACAAACTAATTGTTATTTTGACAGGAGGTAGCTTTTGATTTAAAATTTAAAGCCTACTCGATAAAAAAAATTATTCATTTTTTACACAAATGCTGAAATGTTCGAAATGCGTTACCTTTACGGTTTGGAGAATTTTGCAAAGACAACTTTTGAATCATTTTTATCGTTTGGTTTTGTTTGGATTTGTTCTAACGTTAAAATAAATTTTGTTTAATTAGTAACTAGTTGACCATGAACGGTCAACTTTAGAGCTTATGACCAAGAGTACCTTTTTTGTGTAGAAGACATTGGCGGTTCAAATGGGCCTCTCAAAATCGTACTTTTTTTAGGGGCGTAGAAGTTGAGGAGAAAAACACCCGCTACCCCTTCAAAATCTCCACCAATTATGAGTAAAAAATTTTTTTTCTGGCACAAAACATAGCTTATTATGAGTAGAAAATGCTTATAAAAGCTGTTTTTTGATAAACGATTTTTTTTCTAAAATTTCAACACCCTGTATCTCGAAAATTGTGCATTTTGGAGGGTAAGTTAATAGCGACTTTTTTCATCTTTTTGGATGAGCTATCACATCCTGAAGTCCTGCGTACATATTATGAAACACCCTGTATATATTAGGTTTTGTAAAATATAAATGCATGGAAAGTATGCCCAGCGTACTGAGTGCTTCCCTGCAGTCGCCACCATACTCAAGGCCGGCGATAATTCTTACACCTCTTCTTTGTAGTGAAAATATTGTATGTACCTCCGCTGCGTTCCCTCCATATTATTATGGCATAAGATATAAGGGAGTGGCATAGAGCAAAATATGCTGCCTTCAAAACATTTTTGGATTCACATAAGTTTCTCAGTACGAAGATATTAGAACCTAATTTCTTGCACACTGCAGTGTTAATGTGTTAATATGAATATCCCATTTTAGTTTTGGGTCTATGTCGACTCCCAAGAATCTCACTGCACTTTGACCACTGATGTTATGCTCTCTTAGAGAAAATAACATAACATTAGTTTTATTTTCATTTAGTAAAAGATTATTACTTACAAACCAGTTTTTAGCCCTTGATTGTGCCTCATCGACCTGACTCATTAGAACATCTGCATTGTTATTCTGTATAGACATTGTTGTGTCCTCAGCAAAGTGAACATAACTTACTTGATCGCTTTTATAAGGTAAATTAAATTGTTGATAAAAATTAAGAAAAGAAGGACACCAAGTACAGAGCCTTGTGGCTGTTAATATTCTCCTTGCTGATGTCAAACCATTCACTCGACAGACTAGACCTCTGCCAGTTAAGTACGACTTAAGGAGTTTTAATGATGGTTTTGAAAAATTATATCTGGCTCATTTTTGAATTTGCAAATCGTATGAGACACAATCAAAGGCTTTACTTAGGTCGCAAAAGATTGTTTAATTATACTGAAAATTTTCAAAGGTTTCGTAAATATTATTGATAAATTTTAGTATGCCTGTAGTAGTACTATGGTTTTTTCTAAAGCAGTGCTGGCAGTTAGTAAATATTTCGTGTTTTTCAAAATACAGTGAGATTCTTGTGGTCATACATTTTTCTATAATTTTTGAAAAAATAGGTAAAAGCGAAATTGGCCTGTAGTTGTTTTTGTCATTTTTATCGCCTTTTTTGTGTATTGGTATAACAATACGCTGGGAAAGTCAACCTCCCTAAAACATAAATTAATAAGTTTTGTAAGTGAAATTGCAATTATATATTTTATTGATTTTATTAGTTTTGTATTAACAGATCTCGACTATTTTTATTTTTAAGTCCATAACTTTAATAAAGGTTACCTCATTAAACCAAAACTTCTCATTTGGGACCGATAAACCTTTAATTTTTTTAAATTTGTTTAATATTCTATTATTGGAGGGCAGATCATTTATTAAATTATTTGCCACACTAACAAAATAATCATTCAACTCGTCCGCCAGTATGGGACAAGAATTTTCATTTCTTTGTTTTCCACGATTGTCGTTAATATATTATTAATAATATTCCACATGCTCTTGGCAGAATTTTCTGATTTTTTATTATATTATCATTAAGCTTTCTTGATTTAATTCATTATTGTTTATATTTGTTTCTTAATTTTGTTTTTTGTTGAAAAATTTCAATATTTAAAGTTTGTTTATAAAATTAATTTAAAAAATGAAGATGTTCTCTAATCTCTTTTAATTCGGTTGTAAACCATCTTGTGCTAGTTTTTTGTTTTGAGTTTACAGTTGCTGTTTTTTTTAGGAAAAGCTCTGTCAAAAGCTGTTTAAATATCATCAACAAACATTGAAAATCTTGATTCTGTACTTATACAGTTGTAGTTTACATATTCAAAATTAATATTATTAATTTGGTTGAAAAAAATATTCTTACCCTTTTCAGTTATTGGTGTTATAGTTTTTGTTGTTGGTTTATTGTTAGTTTTAGATAATAATTTTTTAATTTTTATAACTTGGGCGTAGTGGTCCGACAGGCAAGTATCTGCAGTAAAAATCTCGAAAGAGTTTCTCTGAAAATTTATAAAAACATTATCAATGCAGTTGTTTTTTCGTGTGGAAGAAAAATTAATTTGTTAAATCCAAATGTGTTAATCAGAGCTAAAAAGTTTAGGCTATTTTTATCGTTAAAAAGTGTATGTTAAAATCTCCAACCATAATAGTATCTTTACCATTTAGTGTAATAAGAAGACTTTCAATTTTATTTAAAAATTCATGAATATTTCCTGAGGGGGACCTCAATATTTACAATGCGAATTTCACTTACTTCAAATATTTTTTCCATAGATAAAACATTTATATTGCAAATTATACCCAAACTACGAATCTGTAACAGCTGCTAAAAAGAAATGTTATCCAAAAAATATTTCAATAAGTGAGGTAAAGGCAGAAGTTCCCCTTCAAGACCTTTTGGATCATACTATTTCTAGAATCTGAAGTTCAAGAAGATGTGTTTAATACTTATTCTGAAAATATTCAGTCAAATTCTAATTTAACTCCAATTTCAAAGTGGGGCTGTGATGGCAGTTCTGGTATGTCAGAATATAAACAAAAGTTCGAAGATGATGGGAATTCTGATGCCAGTATATTTCTGGCATCATTGGTGCCCATTTAATTAGTTTTAGAAAAAGATGTAATTCTGTGGCAAACCCGCGCCCTTCATCTCCAAGATTTTGTCGTCCAATATATATGGAATATGTACACGAAACAACTGAAATTATTAAACGAGTTTCAGGAAAAATTCAAGAACAAAAATCAACTTTAGAACCAATCAAAATTCAATTTAATGGTTAGAACATCAGTATTGAGCACAGTTTAGTATTTACTATGATTGACGGAAAGGTGGTCAATGCTATATCGGAAAACAACTGTACACAAAATTGCTACCTCTGCGGTTGTACGTCTAAAGATTTTAATAAAATCGACTTAATTTTGAATAAAGAAGTCGATAAATCAAAATTAGAGTTCGGAATTTCTTCTCTTCATGCCTGGATTCGTTTTTTAGTGTGTTTTACACTTGTCTTATAAACTAGTAATAAAGCAGTGGCAAGCTCGAGGAGAAGAAAACAAAAGGAAAGTGGCTGAAAATAAAACTAAAATTCAAGCTGTGCTAAAGTCCCAGTTTAGTCGACAAGCCAAAACCTGGTTTTGGTAGTACGAACGATGGGAATACAGCCCGTAGATTTTTCTAAAATCCCTCAAAATAGTCACAGATAACGGGCATATCAGAGGAAATTATTCATCGCTTTAAAATTATTTTGTTAACTATATCCAGTGGATTTAAAATTAATACAACCTAATGATGGAACTTAAATTTAGGCCAACAACAATTAAATTAATTTATTCAAACATAAACAGCTACTAAGGTAAAAAAAAATTAATTAATTATTACCTACTTACACAAAAATAAAATTGATTGTGCAATTTTTGTTAAAATTAAACTCAAAAACCAGGTAATATCTATAACGAAAATATAAGAGGGGAATGCATGGTACAAACGAGGGCTAAAATAAATCTAGGCAACGCCAACCCACCAATAATTTATAATCTAAAAAGCGAATGTTTACATTTTACTCTCCCATTCCACAAAATTACACTTACTTCTGGTATACATTCATCCAAATGAGACTATTGATAATACAATATTTACAAAGGCTTTAGTATATAAACGATGAATAATCATTGAAGACTTTATTCCGAAAAGGCGCAAAAATAAACAACTACAACAATTTCTTAATTACACTAACTTAATTAAAATAGATACTCCTACATTCAAGAACAACTCCAGACCTGATTTTATGCACAGAAAACATTTAAAATAACTTTAAAAATATAAGTATAGTCCCAGATTTATGTTCAGATTACCAATCAATTGAAATAACATTCAATTTGCAAACAAAAATAAATTGCCATCCTGAAATGATATATGATTTTAATAAATGCAACGTAGATAATCTTAATATTGAATTGATAGAATATATAAGAAGCATACAAGATTTAAATAAAACAAAAATAAGACACATTCTTAACTTTGCCTCCCAAAAGATGCTGGAACACACCAAAAAATACAAAAACTTTCTACATGCAAGTATTACCTTCATTAACACTAAGATTATTAGGAACAAAAAGACAAATGCTCAGGGAAATACAAAAATATGAAAATCAAATCTGAAAACAAAATTCAATGAATTAAACAATGAAATACATAAACTCATTTTACAATATAAATCCACAAAATACCTGGAAGCTTGTAAAAATATAAGCAATTTAAAAGGTAAAAACAATTGGCAAGAGATAAAAAATAATAAGACCAATCATTACAGCATACAATTTGTAGAAAACAATGTTAAGTTGATCACGATGTGGCTGATGTTTTTGGCAGACAGCAAAATATATGAATTGACAGAAGATATTCAATTTGATCATCAAAACTTTGGAGTAGTAAATGACTGATATGAATTATATTTCAATGATTCCAGGACCTAGGAGGGTATTGTGACCTTACAAAAGCAAACAACTTTCGCCCTATTACTCTGCTCCCAGTCATTGGTAGAAACCTTGAAAAAGTAATCAAATTAAAGCTCAGAATAACTTGAAGACAAGATTCCACTTCATCAATTCGGCTTCTTGCACATTCTTACTTTTAATGTACAAACCAAAAGCTTAAAAGGATATAAATCAGCTGCAGTTTTTATGGACATTAGCAAAGCATTTGGCATGCCAGTCTATTATACAAACTAAACACCCTAAATTATCCAAAATACTTCATTCACATTACAAATAACTTCCTAAAAAATAGACCAAGTCTAGTTAAATACAACCAGAAACTATCAAAATCATTTTCCATGCAACAAGGCATTCCCCAATGCTATAAATCATCCCCTATTCTATACAATCTTTACACTGACATCTACTCTCAACAGTTAAATCTCAAAACTTATATATTAGAAAGACGACAAAGCATTAATTTCACACCACAAAAATTTAAAGCTCACCGGGCTCCATTTACAAAATCTCTGCCATAATACAATCCAGTTTTTTTTCAAGTGAAGAATAAAACCAAATCCCGACAAAACAAAACTTATAATATTCAATCACAAAATCAGTATAACTTCCCCAACCATTCAAATCTTTAACCAACAAATTCAGCCATCAAAGGTTTGCAAATACCTTGGAATACACGTGGACAACAAACTCAATTTTAGTATACATGCAAATCTAATGAAAACCAAGATGATAGCAAGAGCCAAACACTTTAGATGATTTACATATAAAAATAAAGTAGATTTTTGTTTAACTCACTTCCCAGCCTATGACCAAGAGCAGGGATAAAAAGCGTCGCACAAATTTGGCGCCCAACGTGGGGCCCTCTTTCTTTAACTTTAGAATTTCAATAAACTGAATTAAATTTGGAATAGGTATTGTTGGAGAATTTGAAATAATCTGTTTTTGAAAAATTTGGTTTGTTAACGTAAGAGCCCTGTAATTTTTATTTTTTGTATCTATGTATCAGAAAGAAATGACGTTAGGCTGTTTAATTCAATTGACCTAGTGGAAGTATTAATTCTGCTAAAATTTTAGAGCTATGCATTAAAATCTTGTGGACTGTGGTTGGCATAGGGTACCATGGATATAGCTCCACGAACTTTCTCGCAGTTTTTAGGCAATAAATTTCAAACATTAAAACGTTAATTTTAATTTATTATTATTTTAATTAAGTTGGTGCTATTAAGAAATTGTTGTAGTTGTTTATTTGTGTGCCTTTTCGGAATAAATTCTTCAATGATTATTCATCGTTTATATACTAAAGCCTTTGTAAATATTGTATTGTCTCATTTGGATGAATGTATACCAGAAGTAAGTGTAATTTTGTGGAATGGGAGAGTAAAATGTAAACATTCGCTTTTTAGATTATAAATTATTGGTGGGTTGGCGTTGCCTAGATTTATTTTAGCCCTCGTTTGTACCATCCATTCCCCTCTTATATTTTCGTTATAGATATTACCTGGTTTTTGAGTTTAGTTTTAACAAAAATTGGACAATCAATTTTATTTTTGTGTAAGTAGGTAATAATTAATTAATTTTTTCTTACCTTAGTAGCTGTTTATGTTTGAATAAATTAATTTAATTGTTGTTGGCCTAAATTTAAGTTCCATCATTAGGTTGTGTTGGGGAATTACTGTTATCTTTATTTAAATCAAACATTAACACGTAGAGTGCCGCAATGGAAAGGTAAATTGACGGTTCATACTGGCCACTTAATTTTTGGGGGTTAGAAAACCAAAAATATACAGTACTTAAATTCCGGCCATGGTGGATAAGTTAGAGCACCAGCGCGAAAACCAAGTAAACTAAGATATTGCTAAAAGCATTCTAAATCACTCCCTATATATTTACCATGGCTCTGGTGGACAACTTTGACCCACCACGGCCAAAATGGAAAAATAAAATGATCTCAATTGGTGGACATCGTTGACCCACCACGGCACTCTACGTGTTAAAATGTAGATATCAGTATTTTTTGGTTTATTAATTTTTTGTATAAGTATTAATAATATAGTCATGGATTGTTACTGCTGAATGTATTCCATTATTTTTCTTATCTATTGTAATGATTCCGTAAAAAAATACCCTCTAAATTTATTAGAATACTTGTTTATACATATATTTTAATTTTAATTTTAAAATAGGATTATAAAAATACAGTTTAGGTAGGATATTAGCCAAGAAAACAATAGAGTTAAAAGGGGAATTACAAGCTTTTCGGAATTTGCCAAAAAATCTTATGTCCAGATCTGGAGATGGTACAAAAAACGATGGTCCAGGTAGAAAAGCAAGAAAACAGGGGAAAGCATTTTGAACTTGTTACTGTACAGATCGTTTTCTTTGGTAAAATTGTAAAATCAAGTTATTGTTCTAAAATCATTATTAAAAGTGTTGTTAGTGTATTCTACAAGGTTAGTTATATATCTAAATGTGTAGTAAAATTAACTAAACGTAATATTGTGCATTTTTAAATTGTTAATATTATTATGTACTATTATGAGTATATTTATTCTTCACTATTACGTTTAGCTATATTTTACGTTATTTTTTAACCCTTTTCGTTTAGCTGTTAGCTGCCACCCCTATTTTCGCTTTTACTGTTATCACTATAATTTTATTAATTAGCTATGCTCAATGCTTATACTGCTCAAATGTAACATTGTAATTTGTGTTCTGCTTAACCCAACATTTTGTACCTTTTCTAAAACGTGGTTATTAACCACTGGTTAAGCATTGTTTTATGATCAGTCTAAATTTATTGATGTATTGCGAAATTACTCGGTGCTTAAACAGGAGTGCTGACCGTTATTGTTCAACTTTGAGTACTCTTTGTTTGTGTGCGTGGGCCTTTGTTGTATGAACTAATATTTTCTCCTGTAAGGGGAACAGGTTGTCTTAGGTTCTTTAGGGCTGAATCGCTTTTCCCTGACCTCTCAACTAAAATAGGCAAGTTGCCTCCCTTTGTGGACCTAGTTACATTCTGGGCCTAGCCCGGCTAACTAACACCTATATTCTTCAGTTTTAAATCTTTGTTAAATGCAGTATTTTTTAAGTACAATGCCTGACCGCGTATTCCTTTGCTACTTCATAGCCGACTCAGGCTCTTTTTCCCTGGCCGAACCCTCCTAATAGCCACCCCTTGCTTGTTTGGAAAAAGTAACGTAAAGTAAATTGGGGTAAACTAAGCCACTGTATTTTATTTCTTATAAACCTAGTTCTCCCACGTATTATTCTTAAAGCAATGCTTTTAATAAAACAAGTAAGTAAACACAACGTAGAGGTCCAAATTTGGGTAAGAAAGCCACAAAATATTTAATTTATCAATTTTTCATAAAACTTGTTTTAACCGAACCTGGGGCAAAGAGATATCTTTACACTATTATATATTTTTTGAAAAATTTTAAAAACTGCCGCCGTCGATTGTTGACGACGGAACCAACTATTTCTATTTGTTTGTCTTCTGAGATTAATTTTCAAACGATCCTTTTTGCCTACTCTCTTTTCTGCAAATATGGTTGTCTGGAAATCTTTTATTAAATACCCTCTCTGCTTGGTGCAAATTACGTCCAACTTTAGGATTATAAATAAAAATGGCTTCTGTTTTCTTCCAACTGGCGAGCGCGAACCAATTATTATTCTTTTGGTAACCTTTTGGGTATTAAATTGTTTTCTAGAATTAAATATTTAAATGTGTCTTGGTGAGAGTTCCAAGAAATGCCCAAAATCTTGGATTCCTCATCGTTATTTATTAAAAAGGATTCTGTTTCCTCTAAAGAAACTTGTAACAATTTTTTTGAATTGGAGTTCCACTTTCTGAGTGGAAACCCTGATTTTATTAAAATATTAACCGTTTTGTAGATTTAATGTCATTTGACCCAGTTATAAGATGATCAACATAGAAATCATTTTTTATTGCCATGTAGGCTGAAGGGTGACTTTCCTTGAAAGATTCAGCTGATTGCTGAAGACACCTTGTGGCCAAAAAAGAGGCGCTAGCTGTACCATAAGTGATGGTTTTTAATTGAAAATGGTCTATGGAAGAGTTAGTGTCGAATCTCCAAACAATTCGTTGAAAAGGTTGATGAATTTCATGTACCAGAATTTGTCTGTACATCTTTGCAGTGTCTGCAGTAATTACATAGTTATATTGCCTAAACCTAATTAAAATAGAAAGTAAGTAATCTTGTATGACTGGGCCTACCTTAAGAACATTATTAAGAGAAATACCAGATTCTGACTCGCAAGAGGCATCAAACACGCACCTTAACTTAGTTGTTATTGAGTTCTTTACGACACAATGATGTTGCATATAATAAGTTAATTGCTCCTTTGAGTGGAGTCTGGGATCTATCTTAACCATCTGACCCAAATCTAAATATTCTTGCATAAATGAATGATATTGTGTTTTTAAATTAGAATTTTTATTAAGTTTTCTTTCAATTACAAATAATCTTTTCGTTGTATTTTCTAAATTTGAACCTAATTTTTCGTAATTTGATTTAAATGACAATTTAACAACGAAACGTCCAGACAAATCCCTATTATAATTATTTAAAAAATGATTTTCGACCTCTAACTCCTCCTTCGAATATATATTTTGTTTAGTATCGCACTCCTTAACCAGCCAAAATCTCTCAATTTTTGACAATGAAGTTAAATGCGATTGAACCTGGTTGGCAGATATCTTAGTTAATGGACCTGATACAAGCCATCCTAATTATATTGTTGTTTAATTTTATTTGACCCACACACAGCACAGTCAAAAAATATGCCCGAGCCAAGTAATATTATTAAGTCTACCTGAGTCGGAATGTTGAACCTTGGATTTGCAATAGATATTTTTTGGAATTTGTATAAATGTTTTTTCAAATGAAACTGATGGTATAGTACCTGTGATTTTATCGAGAATTAAAAATGATATGTTGTTTTATATGCATTGTAAGTGGACTGTATTGTAGCATTTGTGAATTTGGATATATTGAAATTTGAATTATTTATGCCTGTAATAGGTAAATTAATATTTTTTGAATTTAAATTGCGTTTGTAGAATAATTTTTGAGTTATAAAATTAGCTTGACTGCCAGAGTCCAACAGAGCCCGACACTGTACCGGTTGTCCATTGGAATTGAATATTTTCACTATTGCTGTTTGCAATAAGATTTGTAAACATATAGGATAATTACAATGAGCATTGATTATTTGGTTATTTTGAGAATTAAGATTTTGATTTTGTTCGTTATTTGAGGTGATGGAGTTATTATTTTGGGGTTGCATGTTAGGGTTAATGTTAGAATTATGATTTAAGTTTTGTAAATTTTTAATTTGTAAAAGCGTATTATGTTTTTTACCGCATTTTTTGCATGCACCAGAAAAACATGAATTAGTTTAATGTCCTGATTTTAAACAACTTATACATAAATTTAGCGTTTTTATTTCATTAAAACGTTGCTTGGGATCAAGTGCTAATAGTGTTTGACAATAAAAAATGATATGTGTACCCTTACAAAATTTACAAGTGATATTTTGATAATTATTTTTTTCATTAGTTGATACGTGTGAGTATGATTTAACGAAAGTTTTATCATTTTTAGTTTCAATAGTCTCTAAAAGTTGACACCTTTCATTGAGAAATTTTTTAAATTCTGTTAGAGTTGGGAGTTCAGAGACTGTTGTTTCTGATTCCCACTCTACTCCAGTTTCAGTAATTAATTTTGTTGCGAGTAAATAAATAAATAAGGTATCCCATTGATCTACAGGTTGTTTTAGAGATTGGAGGCATTTAAAATTAATTAAAAAATTGTCTAGTAAATTTCGCAGTGTGATTCCTTTGTTACTTTAGGCAGTTTAACAATATTTTGTATGTGTGAGTATATGGTTATTTTATTGTTTAGATACCGTTCCTGAAGCATTTTCTAAGTAATGTCATAATTTGCGTCTGTTGCTTCAAGAGCCTTAATGACTCCTGACGCCTCACCTTTAAGAGCAGACTTAAGATAGTAAAACTTTTGAATATTACTGAGGGAGTTGTTAGTATGGATTAATGCTTTAAAGGTATTGTGAAAGCTCAACCAATTTTCATATTGACCAGGCTAATTCGTGGTAATCTTATATTAGCTTCCTTTAAACTGGTTTCTGATGACGTGATAGAGCTTAGAAGACGTTCGGCATGTGCTGCCAACTCATAGTATTTTTCTTCTATAGCTATTCTATATTCAGACTCGTCATCTTGAGAAACCAATTCAATTTCAGTTTATGTAAGATTGAATTCGTTAAATGCTTCATTTAATTTTCGTATACGTACGCTTATATAAAAAAAACTTCGCATAGTTATCAGGGGTTTTGAGATATGTCTCGATTCTGGTGATAGACCCCTTAATAACACCTCGTCTTTGTGCTAAAGCTTTAACATTAGCTATATTTGCAAAACACGATAACTAGCAATTAAAAAATAATGAAATGCCTGTATTGCAACGAAATTGTAAATTGAAATATGAATGAAGGCAAAAAATTAAATAAAAAATTACTACTATTTACTTTAAATTTATGAATGAAATTAATTATTTATATGATTTTAAACAAATTGTATAAATTGAAGCAAATGGTAAAATGGGAGAACTGGATGGATGATGGAATGGACTTACTTTTGACGGTACATGGGCGACCTCGTGGCCTGGTTTGGTTAGATTTTTCCCAAAAAATGATATTCTAGCTTGCAAACCTCTGGGTATAAACGTGGACTGATGGAAGACGCGGTGGACCTCGTGAATTACGCGCTGGACCTCGTTGCTGGATCTTCCACGTGGTTGGATTTTCAAAAATATCGATTATCCTGGTTCGAATTGACCAATGTTAAGGATCTATAGGAAATCTTGGGTGTTTTCTCTTGTTGTGTTATAAACTGCGACTGGGTTTTGGATTTGAATTAAAATTAATTATTGTGAAATTTTGAGTTTAATTCTCGATCTTGAATGTATGACAATTTATTTCAGACTCTTTTTGTGCACCTATTACATACATAGTTGGAGGGGAGTGCGCATATGCGCTCTTTAACAAAGTACAAACTTATATAATATTATTAATTAATTTAAACACGTAACAGTCGGCATAACAAGAAATGTTACAATTTTAAATCTATTTTGTTATACTGCTACAGAGGAGGTCTATAAGCAAACAAATTAGGCAACTAATACAATTAATAATAATAATAATAAACTTTATTGCAAAAAAAATATATACACAACGCTTGTATACATTTACATTCACAAAGGGTCTAGGTTCAACAAAAGTTGTTCTTCCACCTAAACCATAGAATTAGCTAATAATAATAATTGTTTAAACATGGTATACAATAAAAATAAAACAAAATCAGGTACATTGTTGCTCAAGTAGTACAGTTTTAAGTTGTTTTTTAAAATTGACTACATTATCACAAGTGGAATAGATATTAAAGTACCTATTATAAGTCTTAGGTGCTAAAATTTCAAAACTGTTTTGAAACTTGCTTGTTTTATGAATTGGTATTGAAAATAGTTCATTGCTACATGTGTTAATATTATGATAAGCTGATAGCCTATTTAATAGCACAAAAATGTAACTAGGTCTATATGATTTAATAACATTAAAAACAAGACAGGCAAATTGTAGTAAAAACATATGCTCACACTTAAGAATATTATGCTGATTAAAAATTGGTGTTACATGCTCACGAATATTTACATTAAAAGAAAACCTAAGGCAGGAGTTTTGTGGTTTTTGTAATTTGTACTTATAAGTTGCAGTTGCAAAATTGTAATACACGCTGCTGCAATAATTCAGTGGACTTAAAATAAGGCTTGTAGATAATTTCCATTTTACATTAGAGTTTAAAAAATTCTTAAAATTATAAATAGATTTTAGTTTGACATAAGCGCTTTTTATTAATTTGCATATATGTTTATTAAAAACAAAGTTTTTGTCAATTAAAATGCCCTGGTTTTTAACAACTTCTTCAAAGATTATCACAGTGTTTTCTAGAAAAATATCACAGGTTTTATTTCTGAGGGTTTTTTGTAACATATTGTTTGAACCTACACATATAGCTACTGTTTTGGTAATATTTAAAGACAGGCCATTGTACTTTGACCACTCACTTATTGACACTAGATCTTCATTAATTAGTTTTATGGTAGAGTTGATGCTGGAAGGTAAACATGACAGGTAGAGTTGGGTGTCATCTGCATACTGATGAAATACGCAGTTTGACACTGCATTTTTGAAGTCCGAAGTAAAAATGGAGAACAACATAGGCCCCAGTATACTACCCTGGGGTACTCCTTTGCTGACATATTTATAAGTGGACATTTTTTCACCTAGTTGTACACACTGCTTCCTATCCTTTAAATAGTTTGATAACCACTTAATAACTGATTTGTCAAACCGATAGTAACTAAGTTTTGCCAGGAGTAAATCATGGTTGATTACGTCAAAAGCCTTACTGTAGTCAAGTAACACCATCAAGCTAACTTGAGAGTTGTCCATTGCCCTGGATATATCATTTGATATTTTTAAAAGTGCAGTATTAGTACTACGATCTTTTCTAAAACCAGATTGGTTTTCCGGTAGAACATAGGTTTCAGTATGGTGTGAGATTTGCATTTGTACAATCTTTTCAGTAACTTTTGAAAATATAGGCAATATACTAATTGGCCTGAAGTCTACTGGACCACTTGGCTTATTTACTTTGGGTATTGGTAGTATTTTTGCAGCTTTCCAGAGCTCTGGTACAATTCCATTTGATAGAGATAAATTAATAATATGTGTAATCTGTGGGAGGCAGTGTGGTAATACTATTTTTAACATTTTAAGATCAATGCCATCAACTCCCTGAGCATTCGATTTGAGACTTTGTACAACCTTTAATACATCACCCTCATACACAGTCTGAAATTTTGCACTCTCATCAACATTGGGTTTTTTATTGTTATTAAAGTATTGAAGAGTATCTTGTGTTACTTCAAGGTTTCCAATCAAGTTTTTGAAAAATTCATTAAGTTCATCAGCACTTACAGAATTTAATGGGACTTCTACAGGTTTTTTTGAGTGTACATTAAGCTTATTTAAGTTATTCCAGAATAGTTTGGAATTTTTGGAGTATTTATTTACATTATGCTCGATGTATGCCTTCTTCTCATTTCTTATTGCTACTATGAGGTAATTTCTCAGCTGTTTGTAGGAATCAAAGTGTGCCATTTTTTTCGTTTTCTGGTACTTTTTATAGGCTTTATTTTTTAGCTTTATTATTTCTTGAATAACTGGTGTAATATAAGGATGCTTGGGTTTACAAATTTTTCGATTTTTTATAGGTGCGTGCAGATCAAATAAGCTTAAGATTGCACTATTAAGAAAATTTACTTTTTCATCTATTGGTATTTCTGAATTTATGTAGCTCCAGTTTATTCTAACAGCATCAAAAGAGAAATCCGCCAGATTAAAACTGGAAAAGTCTCTGAAAGTAATTGTGTGTGGGTTGGGTTTATTTGTTGGTATTATAAGTTCGCATTTGATGAGAAGATGATCCGTCATATCTAATAAATCCACTGTGGAGTAGTTAGAGAGTTCTATATTTTTAGAGATACAAATTACATCTATTAAGGTTGCTGAATAATCTGTAACTCTAGTCGGCTCTTGTATAATTTGTTTTAAATTATATACTTCAAGCATATTTGTAATATCAGCCTTCATACTGCTATTCTGAAGTAGATTTATATTCAGATCCCCCATTATAATTATATTATTGTTTTCAAGATTCATTTGACAAAGTGCATTTTCCAATTCATTTAGAGTTATTGAATTTTCAGGTGGTCTATAGACAACAGCAAGGCCATACTTAACTTTATTTATAGTAAGCTGTATCCACAATTGCTCCAGTCTATCTTCAACTATATAATCTAATAATTTTTGTTCTACATTAAGACAAGTACGTATATAACAGCACACTCCTCCTCCTCTTTTCTCTCTATCTTTTCTAAACAATATATATCCTGGAATGTAAAGATATTTATCTGAAATATCAGGATGAAGCCATGTTTCTGTGACTCCTATAATGTCAGCATTTTCTGTAAGTACATAGTTGTAGAAATCATGGAAAGAAGACATTAATGATCTTATATTTACATTCAGAATTTTAAGACATTTTTCTGCAGATATGACTTTATTTTTGCTTCCCTGAGGAACGAAAACGAGAAATTCCTGGTGTTTTTCAAACTTGAAACGCTTGATACCTATATTATTTGGCCAAAAACTTGGTTCATACATAATATCCTTTTTAGAGAGAGGGCCAGTAACAAGAAAGCATTTACTTAACTTTGATTTACTTTCCAACTCCAATACTTCGATGTCTTCATTTTCAAACTCAGTCTTTTTTTCAATGTATTCCTTTATTTCTTCTGCTTTGGCGTTTATATTCACTCTGTCTATATATAACCATACTTTCCTCTTAATACCTGAAAACGTATTCATATCTTCACCAGTGCCCAATCTCTTAGGTTTTTTTGGCTTATTTTTTGATACCGTTTTCCAATTTTCAGAGCTATTCCCTTGATTTTCTTTAAAGAATGATTTAACATTTTCAGCTATTTGTTTGTTTGTGTTGACATTTGTTTTGTCCTCTTCTTCTTCCTTTTTATGATTTAATGCATTGGAACTACTTTGAACCACTGTTGCCAACGTTTTATGTGCAGGTAATGTAGGTTTCTTATTTTTAATTTCACTTACAGATTTCTGTATTGGCTCCATCTTTTGGAGCTTTTCATTATTAGTATAAATTATTTTTTCCTTTAAAAGCTTAATATTTTCCAATAAGATGATATTTTTATCTTCTAGTTCTTGAATTATTCTTCGTAAAAGGACATTTTCAGATATTAGTCTATCCTTATCCATTTCCTTGGTTTCAATTACAACCTTATTCATAACCTCACTGTTCTGCTCCACATGCACACACTTTGTATTTTTCGCCTGGCTTGCTTGTTTTAAGCAGCTAGGATGAAACTTTCCATCACATTTTACACAGTTAACACTATCTCTTACTGATTTCTTACAATGATAACAATTTATCCCAATATCCTCCGGAGGTTTATTTAAGTCAACCGGTCCGGTCGACATATTGGATTTGGAACAAGCTAAACTAATTCACAACATCAAAAACAAGAGCATCAAAACGAACATCAATCTGGTATAAGGAAAACATGTGCATGAATATAATACAAGACAAAATAATGATTATAGAAAAGAAAAAATACGAACAAAAAACCACAAGACTCTCCAGTATTAAGAAGTATCCAAACATACAATATGCTACCTGAAGACGTTACAAAAAACAAAAAAACTGTGATAATGTGCAAAAAACTAAAAAACTATTTATTTAATTGTGATATTATTCCTTAATACTATTTAATTTTTATTTTTCTTTACATTAATTATATCTATTTATACACTGAAAGAAATTTGTTGCTAAAAGTAAATACAAATTTATACTAAAAATTTTATACTAGTGCTTTACACATTTATACTACTGTTTATTATGAATGTATGTTAAATTTTGTAACACATTTATTGTAAAGAAGATATGTTAGATCTAAATAAAAATAAACTTACCCTTACTATAAAATGTAAACTATAAGTGAATTACAGCAAAAAAATATTGCTAGAAACACCATGGCATTTTTCTTAAAAGTTACAAACATAAATTGTATCAATCTTTAAAATATTTTATGCTGATTCGGTGAGGCGACAATATGATATGCTAAGATTTAGTATATTATTGTTTAGAATTTACATAATAAATCCACGCCAACCCAGAAGTTTCAGAACTGTTTGGTCAGTTTTAACACATTTATGCTTAAAGAAAATATGTAAAATTTGGTAAAATTTAACACATTTATATTGCTAGGGCAGCAATAGGCTGCTAACCAAACGAATATATTTGTTTTAGCAATGGATGTGGTAGTCCATATATGAAACATAAAATATATTTGCCCTAATTATTTTTTTATTTAACTTTAGTATATATTTCTTTCAGTGTAGACCTACATATATAAAAACATATTTTTATACTTACAAAACTTACATAACATAACTGTATTACATTGTAAAACTTTTGTAGGCCCTGATATCAATTTGGCTATAGGTACTGTTTTGGGGTCAGAAATAAATAAATAAATAAATAAAATTTTTGATATTTATTGGTAAAGAGATGTAACCTTCTATTTTTTGTATACTACCGTTCGCGATCCTTGCGGTTTTCTTTTAAAAAAACTGGAGATTATAAGTTGCACCTAAGTCCACAAGAGCTAATATATTGGATCCCATTATAGAAATTAGTATATGTGGCCTGGAGATAGTGCAGTCTTGGGGTGAAATAAATCATGGACTTCTTTCAGCCAGGCATCCCATCTCATTTTCTCGATCCTTAGTTTACTGAGGAGTTTCTGCCGAGTCTAGGTTCCCCTTTTCTTCGTTTTTTGAACATTTCTTGCAGTTAATTTTTGTTGTTCCTTTTTCTTCACACTTGAAAAGAAACAGCTTTCTTGGTTTCTTGCTGGTATAGTATGTATGATTCGGTTCATCGCAATTCCAACAGGTTCTGTTCGAGGTTCTATTGTAAATAGCAAAGACAATGCTTTCAATGAGCTGTGGGTCCACTTCTGAATTCACATTATGTTTTTCTTCTATATTTTCCTCTTGACAGTCCACTGCAGACACATGCCGACCTACGGAATAAGATAAATCTTTCTCCAAAATATCCTTAGGTATAAAGAACCCAGAACATAAGTTCTGGGTTCTTGAAATGGGCTACTCTATACTTCATATCTTCAATAATTCTGCATTTATCTTTCAATTCATTTATATCCTCCACTTGTTGGAGAGCCAAATTCTTTTGAAAAAATGGCTGTAAATTTTTCATGATCCAAGTCCACTTTTATAGATCCTTTAGGAGGGTTCCGCATCCTCTTGTAGTAGTTTTCCATGACGGAAATATGCAGCTTCTTTCTGTGTCCTTTTCTGGGCTTTCAGGTAAATTCTGTGATCATAGTCTACTGGTACTAGTTTTAATCTGGAGACCAATTGATTCCAATCCGAAAAGTATTGAGCTTTTTCTCTGTACAATAATAGAGCTTCGCCTGTAAATAACTCTGGCGCCGACCTGTACAGGGAATCTTTAGAAATATTTCTGGATATAGATAGCTTCTCTATCCTGTCCAGAAAAGAATTTAAAAAGGTCTCTAGGCCATCAAATGTTACCCCTAATTTGGATACCGCATTGTTGTATTTGCTTGCGCTAGAGGAGGGTTCGTTCCCCCTGTCAGGACTTGATTGTTTACGCCGTGGCGTACTTGATATGACAGATGTTACCCTGTCTGGAAATTTCAATTGTACCACATTGTGTTCTGTCTCCTCGCCCTCGTGAAATGATATTAGGTCATCCGGAGTCCGAGGTGGAGCTGTGAGTTTTGTCATAGTACTGCGCATGCGCTTGACATGGTGGCTCTTGCATCATTTTCTTTCTGAGAATTTGTTGAAATATTTTTGATTGTACATGCTAAGTGAAGTAGGCGACATTTAAATCTTCTAAAATCGCGGTGCCTTCTTTTTGAGTTAAAGCTATTTATACTAGTTGTAATTATTTCCAATTTTGCAGCTCACGTCTCGAACTCTACCGTTGTATCAAAATTTACTATAGGAAACTTGAAACTCTTTTCCGCCTCTAGCTGCAAATATTCTTTAAGGGTACTTCTTTTCTGCCCAACATTCCCTATCAATACAACGCCTCTCAATTTAAGTTCATAATCAATTTCATCAACAAGGAGTTCACTTGGATCCATGGCTTTAAATTTTATCTACACACCGAAACTTTTACTTAAAAGAAAGATATTTAACCATACCTATTTACAATACTATCTATTATATTCTTAGTATATATTTGTTGGGTATTTTTTATCTCAGAGGAAAAATTGGGCCAAAATAATATTGTTTTGTGCTTTTTATTGTTATCCTTTGAATTGTTATACACAAATTGTTAAAACGAAACGTAAAAGAATTCCGCTTCCAGAATACAACTAACTATTTCACAGTTATAATATTATTTTTCTTTTCTATCAATATTGAATTAAACAGCCTAACGTCATTTCTTTTTGATACATAGATACGAAAAATAAAAATCAAAGCGCTCTTACGTTAATAAACTAAATATTTCAAAAACTGATTATTTCAAATTCTCCAACACTCCTCCTTAAGCAGTTTTTGACGTAAATTTTCGAAAACTTTCTTATTTAATGCCTTTGTAAATACATCGGCAACTTGTTCTTTTTTGTTCAGATAAATTAAACGTACAGTCTTGCCAACATGATGATTAATAAACTTGCGACGAATCTCAATGTGCTTCTTTCCTTTTGTGACTTTTCCTTCTTCAGCATTTTCCATCATATGATTTGCTGCTTTGTTGTCAACAAGCAAATAACGGCTTGTCTTTCAAAAGTTTGTCATTTACTTTATTTTCTGTCTGCATTCCAGGTTCAATTGGTGTTGAAACCGGATGTGCATCTTCAAATCCAAAACGTGCCAATATCTTTCGAGTGTATTTCTGCTGTGTAGCTGATATTCCATTTTTTATCAGTTCAATTTTCATTCCAAGATTAAATAATTTTCTGCCCTTTGGAGTTGAGAACTTCATTTTGAACTCTCTGCTTAATCCGACTAAAACTTGTTCTATCTTCCTTTCATCATAACCAATCATTATTCCATCATCTACAAATACTCCAATCATCGCTGTCTTCTCTTCATTGTAAAAAATACATGGGTCGTCATCTGTGTCTATAAATCCTAATTTTTCTAAGCTTTTAGTAAACTTTTTATTCCAATCTTTCGATGCTTGGTTTAAGCCATACAAACTTCGTTTTAGTAGACAGACTTTCCCAAACTTGTCATCATATTGTAACATATAAATTTCTTCAGACAATTCCCCATTTAGAGAAGCTGTGTTGACATCCAATGTCTCACTGCATAACTTAACAATAATCTAATACTTGCCACAGCACAGTGTGTTAAATTAATTATCTACCTAGACAAAACCTAATTTAAAAACAACCTGAAATAAAGACAAATTTAATTAAATAAGCTTCTTCAGTTCTCCCTGTTATGATTTCCATTACTTAGAACGACCATCTGATTGTCAACGGTTTTCTATCTTCCGGTAATTTAACTAATTTCCATGTCTTCATCTCTTGCAATGAATTAAACTCTTCTTGCATTGCTTTCTTCCAACTAGGATCTTTTAGTGCATTTTCAACTTTGCCAATCATTACATAATCTTTATATTTTGGATGAGATTTTATCCCTTGACGATTTCTTAGTCCATATCTTGGTAAATCTTTAATAATATCATCTGTCGGTTCTACCTGATCACTTTCACAACTTTCAAAATTCTCCTTCTGTCCTTGTATTTCATTCTCTGTCTCTGACTTTTCTTCTGATTCTGCCTCTGACTCATTTTTAATGGATTGCAATTTATTTCAGTAAAGCCTTTCTCTGGACCAGTCTTTTCATCAAATAATACATTACATGACACTTCTACTTGACGCTGATTCGGAAAATATATACGATAGCCATAATCTTGAATATCATATCCAACAAAATTTCCTTTCTTGCTTTTTCTATCCATTTTTAGACGTTGGTGATTCTGTAGCATCATATAATATTCACAACCAAAACTTTTCATTGTTTTCAGACTAATCCGACGACCAAACCACAATTCTACTGGAGTTTTTCCACCAATACTGCTATTTCCGGTTTGATTAATCGTAAATAGTAAATAATTCAATGCTTCTGCCCAAGTCTTGTCCATCATGGGTGTAAATTTCAGCACGTGCAGCTTCAATTATAGTCCGCATTTCTCTCTCAGTTCAATAATCAATAAAAAGCAAGTTCAGGTGAAGCTTGATACAGGGGCAGAGATAAATATAATGTCCAAAAAGCTGTTCCATGATTTGATGACTGACAGTAAGAAGATGAAGCCAACAGAAATTATACTAGAAGCTTATGGGGGTACAAAAATTAAACCTGAGGGTAGTATTGATCTTGGTTGTATAGTCAAAGATAAAAAGTTTATAGTAAATTTTATTATTGTTAATAAAAATGCAAGAACTTTGCTGGGATTAACAGATTGTAGTAGGTTAGGTTTAATTAAAAAGGTAAGCTCTGTAGATAGTTTTAGTAGTAAGCAAGAATTTATAGATAGAAATAGGGACATATTTGAAGGAGAGTTTAAAGAGATTTGCAAACTGGTTCTAAAAAGTGATTGTGTGCCTGTAGCCTGTAGCCTTTAATAATTAAAGACAAATTACAGAAAAAATTGACCGACTTAGAAAAACAAGTTATTATAAAATCCTACCGACTGCGCCATGTCGTAATAATTTTTAACATTTCAGGTCTTAACTTAGTAGGTACTATAACCCTATCTATAGAATAAAAAAATTACCTTTATTAGTAAGTAAACCGGAAAACTTAAAAAATTACAATTAAGGTTTAGAAAGAAAACGGGAATTATATAAAAAATATTATGATAGAAAGGCAAGGGAAAAAGAAGACTTTAAGGAAAGTGAAAGTATAGTCCACAGAGTAAAGGGAAAATGGGAACCAGGTACAATCGTTAAAAAACTAGATGAACCAAGGTATTATGAAAGGCCATCACTAAACAAAACAGTTGTAGTTGAAGAACCAGATTTAGTATTGGATTCTGATTTAGACTATAAAGCTAATGACGCAGATAAAAATACCCCATAGGTTTAGGGATTTTGTTATGTATTAAACATTTAGTTTTGTAAAAGGGGAGTTGTCATAATAGCCATGATTTAACAAATACTTGTCAGACAAACGTCAACGTGTTCTCTAATATTGTTGTTTAATAAACTATATTTAACGTGTACAGTGTATTAATTAAAGTAATATAACAACTATATTACGACAGTCTTATCTCTTCTTGTTGCAAACAATTCCTTAAATTTATGAGCCAATTTCAGCCACTGACTGCCAGGCTGCATGAAAAATGAAAAAGTTAATTTAAAATTCGTGCCATTAGACCAACTGTACTTGATATCTTCTACATTGATTTTTATTTCTTGCGTCAGTCCTTTAATTGCCAAACAGTTTTCAACTGCTGTTTTCGTTTAATTATATTTATAAGCAAAAAATTGTTGTTGCAGCATGTCAACAGATTTTTGACTTTTCTTTCCGTACAATGTTTCCAGTCTTTTAATCATATTTGGTGATGTAAAACATGTAGAGATTTTTAGAGCAATATTCTCGGTCTCATTCAATCCAATAATAGTTTGAGCTTCTATGTCCTTTTTAAACCAAGCTGCATAACCATCGTCTGTGTTAAATGGTTTAAAAGTCTCACCAGTAACAATTTCAAGCAGTCCTTTCAAACACAGCAATAAATTTAATTTAAATCTCCTAGCAACAAAATTTGACTTTACATTTCCTTCTGCAGGCTCAACTAACTTTTCAAGATTCAATTTTGCATCCATCTTTTTATTGCTCATGTATTATTTTTAAACAATTTTCAGATTATCTTGGCGTTTCTGCTCTGGGGCCATAAACTGTTGGGTATTTTTATAGTGGAATAATTGGGCCAAAATAATATTGTTTTATCTTTTTTATTGTACAATTTTTATACACAAATTGTTAAAACGAAACGTAAAAGAATTGCTCTTCCAGAATACAACCTTTTCTATCAATATTGAATTAAACAGCCTAACGTCATTTCTTTCTGATACATAGATACAAAAAATAAAAATCACAGCGCTCTTACGTTGACAAACCAAATTTTTCAAAAACTGATTATTTAATATTCTCCAACAATACCTATTCCAAATTTAATTCAGTTTATTGAAATTCTAAAGTTAAAGAAAGAGGGCCTCACTTTTTATCCCTGCTCTTGGTCATAGGCTGGGAAGTGAGTTAAACAAAAATCTACTTTATTTTTATATGTAAAGCATCTAAAGTGTTTGGCTCTTGCTATCACCTTGGTTTTCATTAGATTTGCATGTATACTAAAATTGAGTTTGTTGTCCACGTGTATTCCAAGGTATTTGCAAACCTTTGATGGCTGAATTTGTTAAAGATTTGAATGGTTGGGGAAGTTATACTGATTTTGTGATTGAATATTATAAGTTTTTTTTTGTCAGGATTTGGTTTTATTCTCCACTTGAAAAAAAAACTGGATTGTATTATGGCAGAGATTTTGTAAATAGAGCCCAATGAGCTTTAAATTTTTGTGGTGTGAAATTAATGCTTTGTCGTCTTTCTAATATAAGTTTTGAGATTTAACTGTTGAGAGTAGATGTCAGTGTAAAGGTTATATAGAATAGGGAATAATTTATAGCATTGGGGAATGCCTTGTTGCATGGAAAATGATTTTGATAGTTTCTGGTTGTATTTTTTAGGAAGTCATTTGTAATGTGAATGAAGTATTTTGGATAATTTAGGGTGTTTAGTTTGTATAGTAGACCGGCATGCCAAACACTTCAAATGCTTTGCTAATGTCCATAAAAAGTGCAGCTGATTTATATCCTTTTAAGCTTTTGGTTTGAACATTAGAAGTAAGAATAAGCAATGGATGGATTGTGGCGTTTCTGCTCTGGGGCCATAAACTGTTGGGTATTTTTATAGTGGAATAATTGGGCCAAAATAATATTGTTTTATCTTTTTTATTGTACAATTTTTATACACAAATTGTTAAAACGAAACGTAAAAGAATTGCTCTTCCAGAATACAACTAACTATTTCACAGTTCTAATATTGTTTCTCTTTTCTATCAATATTGAATTAAACAGCCTAACGTCATTTCTTTCTGGTACATAGATACAAAAAATAAAAATCACAGCGCTCTTACGTTGACAAACCAAATTTTTCAAAAACTGATTATTTAATATTCTCCAGCAATACCTATTCCAAATTTAATTCAGTTTATTGAAATTCTAAAGTTAAAGAAAGAGGGCCTCACTTTTTATCCCTGCTCTTGGTCATAGGCTGGGAAGTGAGTTAAACAAAAATCTACTTTATTTTTATATGTAAAGCATCTAAAGTGTTTGGCTCTTGCTATCACCTTGGTTTTCATTAGATTTGCATGTATACTAAAATTGAGTTTGTTGTCCACGTGTATTCCAAGGTATTTGCAAACCTTTGATGGCTGAATTTGTTGGTTAAAGATTTGAATGGTTGGGGAAGTTATACTGATTTTGTGATTGAATATTATAAGTTTTGTTTTGTCGGGATTTGGTTTTATTCTCCACTTAAAAAAAAACTGGATTGTATTATGGCAGAGATTTTGTAAATAGAGCCCAATGAGCTTTAAATTTTTGTGGTGTGAAATTAATGCTTTGTCGTCTTTCTAATATAAGTTTTGAGATTTAACTGTTGAGAGTAGATGTCAGTGTAAAGGTTATATAGAATAGGGGATAATTTATAGCATTGGGGAATGCCTTGTTGCATGGAAAATGATTTTGATAGTTTCTGGTTGTATTTTTTAGGAAGTCATTTGTAATGTGAATGAAGTATTTTGGATAATTTAGGGTGTTTAGTTTGTATAATAGACCGGCATGCCAAACACTATCAAATGCTTTGCTAATGTCCATAAAAAGTGCAGCTGATTTATATCCTTTTAAGCTTTTGGTTTGAACATTAGAAGTAAGAATAAGCAATGGATGGATTGTGGAAGAAGCCGAATTGATGAAGTGGAATCTTGTCTTCAAGTTATTCTGAACTTTAATTTGATTATTTTTTCAAGGTTTTTACCAATGACTGGGAGCAGAGTAATAGGGCGAAAGTTGTTTGATTTTGTAAGGTCACAATACCTTTTTTAAATTATGGTGGGTAGTAAAATAAATTTCGGGAATCTCTCCTAGGTCCTGGAATCATTGAAATATAATTCATACCAGTCATTTACTACTCCAAAGTTTTGATGATCAAATTGAATATCTTCTGTCAATTCATATATTTTGCTATAATGTTTGCCAAAAACATCAGCCACATCGTGATCAACTTAACATTGTTTTCTACAAATTGTATGCTGTTTTTTATCTCTTGCCAATTGTTTTTACCTTTTAAATTGCTTCCAGATATTTTGTGGATTTATATTATAAAATAAGTTTATGTATTTCATTGTTTAATTCATTGAATTTTGTTTTCAGATTTTGATTTTCATATTTCCCTGAGCATTTGTCTTTTTGTTCCTAATAATCTTAGTGTTAATGAAAGTAATACTTGCATGTAGAAAGTTTTTGTATTTTTTGGTGTGTTCCAGCATCTTTTGGGAGGCAAAGTTAAGAATTTGTCTTATTTTTGTTTTATTTAAATCTTGCATGCTTCTTATATATTCTATCAATTCAAGATTAAGATTATCTACGTTGCATTTATTAAAATCATATATCATTTCAGGATGGCAATTTATTTTTGTTTGCAAATTGAATGTTATTTCAATTGATTGGTGATCTGAACATAAATCTGGGACTATACTTATATTTTTAAAGTTATTTTAAATGTTGTCTGTGTTGTCTGGAGTTGATCTTGAATGGAGGAGTATCTATTTTAATTAAGTTGGTGTTATTAAGAAATTGTGGTAGTTGTTTATTTTTGTGCTTTTCGGATTAAAGTCTCCAATGATTATTCATCGTTTATATACTAAAGCCTTTGTAAATATTGTATTATCAATAGTCTCATTTGGATGAATGTATACCAGAAGTAAGTGTAATTTTGTGGAATGGGAGAGTAAAATGTAAACATTCGCTTTTTAGATTATTAATTATTGGTGGGTTGGCGTTGCCTAGATTTATTTTAGCCCTCGTTTGTACCATGAATTCCCCTCTTATATTTTCGTTATAGATATTACCTGGTTTCTGTATTGATTTCCATTGTGACGATGTATTTGTTATATTTTTGAGTTTAGTTTTAACAAAAATTACACAATCAATATGTTTGAATAAATTAATTTAATTGTTGTTGGCATAAATTTAAGTTCCATCATTAGGTTGTGTTGGGGAATTACTGTTATCTTCATTTAAATCAAACATTAAAATGTAGATATCAGTATTTTTTGGTTTATTAATTTTTTGTGTATAAGTATTAATAATATAGTCATGGATTGTTACTGCTGAATGTATTCCATTATTTTTCTTATCTATTGTAATGATTCCGTAAAAAAATACCCTCTAAATTTATTAGAATACATGTTTATACATATATTTTAATTTTAATTTTAAAATAGGATTATAAAAATACAATTTAGGTAGGATATTAGCCAAAGCCAGATCTGGAGATGGTACAAAAAACAATAGTCCAGGTAGAAAAGCAAGAAAACAGGGGGAAGTATTTTGAACTTGTTACTGTACAGATCGTTTTCTTTGGTAAAATTGTAAAATCAAGTTATTGTTCTAAAATCATTATTAAAAGTGTTGTTAGTGTATTCTACAAGGTTAGTTCTATATCTAAATGTGTAGTAAAATTAACTAAACGTAATATTGTGCATTTTTAAATTGTTAATATTATTATGTACTATTATGAGTATATTTATCGTTCACTATTACGTTTAGCTATATTTTACGTTATTTTTTAACCCTTTTCGTTTAGCTGTTAGCTGCCACCCCTATTTTCGCTTTTACTGTTATCACTATAATTTTAATAATTTGCTATGCTCAATGCTTGTACTGCTCAAATGTAACATTGTAATTTGTGTTCTCCTTAACCCAACATTTTGTACCTTTTCTATAACGTCGTTAAGCATTGTTTTATGATCAGTCTAAATTTATTGATGTATTGCGAAATTACTCGGTGCTTAAACAGGAGTGCTGACCGTTATTGTTCAACTTTGAGTACTCTTTGTTTGTGTGCGTAAGCCTTTGTTGTATGGACTAATATTTTCTCCCGTGAGGGAAACAGGTTGTCTTAGGTTCTCTAGGGCTGCATCGCTTTTCCCCGACCTCTCAACTAAAATAGGCGAGTTGCCTCCCTTTGTGGACCTAGTTACATTCTGGGCCTAGCCCGGCTAACTAACACCAATATTCTTCAGTTTTAAATCTTTGTTAAATGCAGTATTTTTAAAGTACAATGCCTGACCGCGTATTCCTTTGCTACTTCATAGCCGACCAGGGTTTTATCTCAGGCTCTTTTCCCTGGCCGAACCCTCCTAATAGCCACCCCTTGCTTGTTTGGAAAAAGTAACGTAAAGTAAATTGGGGTAAACTAAGCCACTGTATTTAATTTCTTATAAACCTAGTTCTCCCACGTATTATTCTTAAAGCAATGCTTTTAATACTTGTAAACACAACGTAGAGGTCCAAATTTGGGTAAGACGATCATGAGCCAAAGCCACAAAATATTTAATTTATCAATTTTTCATAAAACTTGTTTTAACCGAACCTGGGGCAAAGAGATATCTTTACACTATTATATATTTTTTGAAAAATTTGAAAAACTGATACCGTCGATTGTTGACGACGGAACCAACTATTTCTATTTGTATGTCTTTTGAGATTAATTTTCAAACGATCCTTTCTGCCTACTCTCTTTTCTGCAAATATGGTTATCTGGAAACCTTTTATTAAATACCCTCTCTCCTTGGTGCAAATTACGTCCAACTTTAGGATTATAAATAGAAATGGCTTCTGTTTTCTTCCAACGGGCGAGCGCGAACCATTTTACAACGAAATAAAAAGTAAAATTGCAGGAACAACTGATTAAACAGTTTTACACTAAAGGGTAGAATTATTTTATAAACTGCCTTACTGGTAGGTACGTTTTTTTTCAAAACAATAACAAAAAAGTTGAAAAAAAAATTAAACCGATCAGGCAACGTAGGTAGCTGCCTAGGGCGGCAAAAAAATTTATTAGTTTAAAAAACTCAAATGCTCAATTACTTAGCAACCGTTAAATTTTTTGGTTGACCCTGCCCTCTTGCCACTTTTTAAATAGGCACCCATCAATTTGACGTCAAAAAGTAGTATACTTTATATCCTTGACAATGGTTTTCGTCCGATGTCGAAACCTTTTGTCATTCTTTTTATAACGAACGCACTGTATACATTTACAGAATGTCCCACAATTAGTGCGACAAAATGAAGGTGTATTATCTAAAGACACCCAGGAATTCCAGAAAATTGTTTAAAAAATTATTTCTTCATTATTTAAAGGTTATTTTACGTCAGACAGGGAGTCTATCGGAAACTATAACTATAATAAAACCATAGATTAAATTAGACATGGCATAGCTCATTTGGCCGATATGCATTTAAGAGCCGCGCGCCTTTATCAGTTGAGTTTTCCGCGACGTCGCGTTGTCAGCCTCATCATGCATTGTTTGGTAGGATTCATCGTCGGCTGCGAGAAAATGGCAATTTTCGGCAACAAGCTGGTGCTGGTCCACCGGCCGCTATACGCATCCCAGCTTTTGAAGAGGCGGTGCTTAACCATGTCCGGCAGAACCAGTCCATAAGTGTTCGCGCGATTGCACATGCTATGAGAGCTCCGCGATCAACTGTGCATCGGGTACTTCAAGACGAACAGCTTTCTCCGTAGAAAGTGCAGGGAATGGGTGCGGATGACTATCCGCTGCGGGTAAACTTTTGCCGGATTTCGGCCGTAAAGTTCTGTTCACAGACGAGGCATGTTTTACGGCTTTTTTAACAGTCGCAACAGTCAAATTTGGGATTACAAAAATCCCCACGCCATTGCTTTGCGACGCAATCAAAATCAGTTTTCGGTGAACATTTGGGCCGGTATTGTGGGCAACCAGCTTCCGCCGCGTTTAAATGGGCCGACTTACCTGCATTTTTTTGCTAATGTTCTTCCCGACCTCTTGGATGATGTCCCGCTCCAAATTTACCGAGATATGTGGTTTCAGCACGATGGTGCGCCTGCCCATTTTGCCCAATTGGTTCGGCAACATCTCGATGACGTTTTTCCAAACACGTTGGCCTGCACGATCTCCTAATCTTACTCCTCTGGATTTTTTTCTTTGGGGTCACGTGAAAACCTTGGTCTACGAGGAACCGATACAGAACGAAGAAGAACTCCTCGTCAGGGTAAGGGCAGCATTCACTCACGTGCAGGGTACTCTGGGTATATTTGAGAGGGTTTGTATGGCTATTAACAATCGAGTAGGATTGTGCATTGAACAAAATGGACGTCATTTTGAGCAATTTTTGTAAATTCTTAAAATAAAACTTATATTGTTAATATTAATATTATTAGTTAAAATTAAGCCTAAATTATAGATTGCCTTCCTTCCTTCCTCCCGTAGTCGTGCCCGTACGATTTGTGCGTCTTGTAAAAAGTCAATTTATAGATTTCCGTGTAAAATTCCGTAACCATGCGCGATGACAGCTAAAATGGTTGACATTTGTTTTTGTTTATATTCTGCGTTTTACCCTTTGTGTGTAAATATGAAAGATAATCATTTATTTATTAGTGCAGTGATCACAATTTTAATTGCCCAGGCAGCTTGTTGTATACTGCCCAACTATGGAGAAAGGCTGTAACTGCAAAACAAGAAATTTGTGGGAAATTAGCATAAACTACATTTTTATAAAAAGCAGTAGGTATTTAACTGATTTATTTAACTTAAAAGATAGTTTACTGCATTTCTTTGTTGAATTAAGATACAAAATGTCCATAGCTTTATCATAGCACAACAAAACGCATTTGTAGTTACTGCCTTTCTTCATAGTAGGGTTATTTTAAATATTTTGTGCCTACGCGCTGTCACCCTACAGCGCATGTCCATAACAAGCACTGTGATTGGTCATGTCAAAGACCTTTACGGTGAAAGATAAAACTTAAAAATTTCTACGGGAGGAAGGAATGCCGTACTTACGGTACGGAAATCTATAACTGGCACTACGATTTAAATAAACATTTTTGACGTAGTTGTCACCATTAACATTGCATATTAGTTTTAATTAAACTTAACAATTATTGATACTTTTAAATATTAAAATAACTTCAAAATATGATTTTGTTAAGAAAATATTTTATTATTTGATTTTTTTTATTACTATAATTGCAAAATATTATCACAAAGTATTAAACATTCCTACACGGGAAATGTTAATGGTGACAATTCCGTAATGTTCATCTTCTACGGGAGAAAGAAAGAAAGGAAGGAAGGCAATCTATAACTCAGGCTTTAGTTTTTCTTCAATCTATGGTTTTATTAGTCCCCTTTGAGGACTCCCTGTATTTTTTTCTATCCAGTCTGACGTAAAATAAATAACCTATAACTTAAAGTAACAAATTTTGACAGACAATTTAAACAATTTTCTGGTCTTTATATTATCTATAGATAATACACCTTCATTTTGTCGCACTAATTGTGGGACACCCTGTATATAGATATACCCACAATCCATTGTGGATATACCGTATAGTGGTATTAATATCTCATGGCGGTTGACCTTGAGAGACGCTGACAGACGCCATTCAATTTAATAAATAAATGGAAACTAAAAACATCCGCCACTTCCATAGACCTTTCAGTTAACTTAAATGTCTATGGATGCTTCCCAAATCTGTCATCTGTAAACTAATATAGTAAAGCGTTTTTTCTTTATTTTATGAAATATATTGTAACATTAGGTAATGACTGCAATTGAAGACCCTGGTGCAAAAAGGAGGTAACTCCATAAAAGTTATTTTTGAGTCATCTTTGCAGAATAGTCTAGTTCACAGTTGTAAGGGTGTAAAAGTCACTTTTGTAAAAGTTACCCCTTTTTTGCAGCAAGGTCTTCAATTGTTGAGCAGTGATCTGTAAAATATATAATGGATTTCAGTAAAAAAAAGAATAGAATCTGTGTATAATCCGAATTTTTCTGTAAAAATGTACCTAACGGTTTTTATTTCATATTTTTCTTGTGTATTGCAAAATATGTTGATTTACTGCTAATACAAGTATATATCATATTATGAATAAGTTCTAAAACTTCCAAATGTGCTTTATTTCAGACAAAAGGCTTACATATTTTAAAAATATGCAACATTTTTCTTCTATAATTTTTTTTTATTCTTTCTTTCAAGAGAATTGGACTTGAGCCAATTAGGCTCTTACTGCCCAAATGCAAGTTTTAACATGAAGGATAAAACATTTTAAAATATAATTGTCTGTGAGACAATAATTATGAATCTCCAAAATCGAGGATTGCAGATTAATTGTTCAAATCCAGTTTTTAGGAGTGGATAGGTACATAGCTATGTTAGAAATCATCGTCATTTTCATTTGATGAAAAATAATTACATTTATTATTAACCCTTATAATAAATTCATGAACGTCGTCGGTAAAATGTTCTCTTGAAATGTACTTCTCCTCAGATTTTGCCACATGCCCACATACTTTCTCCCATTCCTCGACTCCAATATTTTTCAATTTATCTTCCTCCAACTTCCACACATCATCTAATTTAAAAGTCACATTGTGGGCTGCGATATGATTTTTAAGCAACGCCCATATGCCTTCGATAGGGTTGAGCTGTGGTGGTAAAGGTGGTAAACGCAAGACTACATGACCATGTTGTGCTAATAATTGATCAATTACGTAATTCTTATGCACCGGTTTGTTGATTTGAATCTTCTTGTACAACTCCGGCTTTGTTTCCTTATTTTCAAAGAATATATTTCGTTCCGATAACCACTTTTGCATAGCCGCTTTAGTCCAACTTGATGTAGGGTTCGGTGTCAAAAGAACGTTATGATATGAAGCGTTATCAATCACAAGAACTGAATTTGGCTCTAAATTGGGCAGCAACTTCTCTTCTAGCCACTTTTTATAGTTATTGTGATTCATGTCTTCTTGATAATCACCTATTTTTCGACCAGATAAATATCAAATCAGCGTTTGGCACAAAACCTTTTTTTCCACCGCAGTGTACAAATTTTAGCCGTTGACCGTTTGAAACTGGCGATTTCAAACCTTTGTTGCTGCCATCATTCCAAGACTTGGGCACAGTATGTGAACTGTGCAGATATGTCTCATCATTGTACACAATGTTTCTACCCTCTTCTTTATATTTCTTGAGATTTCTCAAGAAAATAGTCCTTTTCGCTCTGATGTCCGTCTTTTCAACAAGAAGTTTGCGAAACCGTGGATAGGTTTTTTTCCATCGAAATCCGAATTTTCGGACAATTTTTCGAAATGAAGATATTTTTCCAGTCAAATGGGGGCCATGCATTTTGACAGCTTCAAAAACCGCTTTTAAAGTTAGTCGTTGTTTATGTGTTATCGAAAATCTATAGATAATAGTTCTTATCACTTCTTCATCAAACTCATCCACTGTTGTCTTGGGATTTGGTTTATTAATAGTTTTTCGTGGCGAAGTGAATTTCTTGTCGGCTGGTTTCGTTTTACCCTCTTTGTCAATTCTTTGCACCGTCCTCAAAAAAACACCAGTTGCTGCGGCCACTGGCTCTTGTAAATGGCTAAGAGGTATAACAGGATATTTACCATCTTCTTCACGTTTCAACTCGCGTTTCAAATATTGGAGAACGTTGTAGACGATCTTCCGCCCTTGGCTGTGAATGACTTCTTTTTTGCCGTTATTCATTTCGTATAACAAATATAATAATAGAACAAATATAATATTATAACAAATATAATATTAGTTATAACAAGTATGATATGACAAATATGATATAACAAATATAGGCTGTGTTCCGTAATTTACTGCCATTACTGTTAGTAATTTTACTGTCAGTAGCGGAAAAGGACCGTTCCGTAATTTATTCAGTACTGACGCACAGTGAAATTGGAACGCGCCTCAGTAGCAGCAGAAAGTGACAATGGTTACGCAAGGTTATAATTTGTGACAAATTGACAAACTTTACTTTCGGCACAGCAGAGAACATAAATAAAAAATAAATATAACAGTTATAAGAAATTTAATGTTTGGTTTATGGCAGAGAAATATGGAAAATTTAATGTTATCGTCGTCCGCGTCGAAAAATGTTTATAGGAATAGGAAATATAAAATTTCACTGACACCACAACCAGGGCCATATTAACCATTAGGCAGTATAGGCAATTGCCTTAGGCGCCAAGAAGAAATAGGCGCCTTGTCCCCAACCAACTTAAAAAATTTAAAAAATGGTTTTACAAATATGAAACAAATAAACAATATACAATTATGAGTAGGTACGGTAGAGTACCAAATAATCATTTTTAAAAAATGCGGCTTCCTTTGTAATAACGCGGTGTCAAGCCGACAAAGGCGTGCCGCTCTTTAAGCGTGTGCCGCACTGAAGCGCGTTCCGAAAGAAATTCGCTTCTGTTTTTATGCCCTACACAAATTTATTTCAGATGAAATTAATCAGTAGTTAGGTAGTTATGTTATATAGCTGTTTGTCTTCGATAGTGTAAATTTGCTATATGTTTTAAGGTAGGTACCTACCTATTTATGAAATGTTAATATTAAACATTAAGTAAACCTACATCTTACAAAGAAATTTAGGGAATTAAAGTTGTTTTACATTTTTTTAAATACTTACTATTTTAGTACATCTTTAATAAAACTTTAGGACCCTAAAAAGTTTTTAGTAAAAACTAAAATTATACTTGCATAATATGCATTTTTAAATTTTATATCTCTGCAGCAGAGACTCTGCTAAATTATTATTACCCTACCCTAATAATAATTTTATTATAATTAAATGCATTTGTTCGAATTTACCTTTTTTCTCACTGTTGGAGGTGATATAATACGTAACTATATTTATTTGCCTAGGGCCCCTTAAGTGTAGTATGTAATAATAGGCGCCAAATTTTTAAGTGCCTAAGGCGCTCAATTGCCTTAAGCCGGCCCTGACCACAACAATAAGCCAAATACCAAAAATTACTCTTAAATTCGTCCGCTGAATACAAAATTTATTTAATATATAACATTTTCTAGGTACTACCTATAGGCAGTACTATAGTAGGTAGTTTAATATTCTGAGTCTTCGTATGCGTACTCCCCGCCGACCTGCCTTCGTCACTGCTACTTGTACTTTCAAGTAATATTTTATCAATAAATATTGAAATAATTGGTCCTATAGGTATTCACCAAATACCATTATATGATATAATTTATATCCTTCACTTTATTTGACAGCTATTTTTTGTTTAAAAGTTTGGTTATGTGTTTTACTGGAGCCACAGCACCTCTCTGTCCCCAGTTGTTTCAGTAAAATTAATCTGCCGTACATTTATAAAAGGGTAGTATTTACCACTGAGCTCAGTAACTGAAAGTGGATTTCGGAATGCGTTTTCAGTACCGACAGTACTGACAGTAAATTACGGAACATAGCCATAATAGAATTTCTAGCCTATAAATATGTTTAAATATGTCAATAAATATCAGCTGATGCTAGTATTGCCAACCCTGGGGTGGTATGTTTTTAGGACGGCGAGTAATAGCGCGATTTGACGGATTTGTGACGTTTGCGCGCCCAAGGTACGAGAAGCTAATTAACCTAGGGAACACCCACTGTTGCCACGTTTCTCCACGTCATCTGTCAAACAAAACTATTAAACGTAAACAAATCTTTAACTTAATTTCTTATACGAAATGTCATTATTATTATTATCTATGATGCCTGTACTGTATAAATTTGTTACGTCATAATTATAATCCGTTTTTGTTCCCCTTGTCGCTTGGCATGCGAGAGGTCCCGGGTTCGATACTAAGAAGCTGTCGAACTTTTTTTATTTTTTTATTTCATAAATTTGTTGTTTCTTTGTTAAACAGTGTTCGGTTGGGTTTGGTTGGTTGGTTGGTTTGTTTTAGTTTTATCGTAACATAAAATCTACTAGAAGTTGTCGAACTTATTTACTTTACTTTACTTTATTTCATTTATTTTATCGTAACATAAATTTGCCCATTTTAGTTGGGTTTTTTGCTCAATGGGGCGGGGGGGGGAGGCCAAGGGGGCGGGGGCGGTTGGGTTGTGTTGTTGAGTTTGGGTTGGTTTGGTTTTATGGTTTTAATAGTTTTGTTTGACAGATGACGCGGAGAAACGTGGCAACAGTGGGTGTTCCCTGGGTTAATTAACTTCTCGTGCCCAAGGTCACCCGCCATGAGATATTAATACGTACTGTATTTTCATGCCTACCAATCCTTAGTTGTTGTAAGACAAATTTTGACAACAAAACTTAACTTTTTGACTTTTTCAAAAAACAAACTTTATAACCAAGATATGTTGCTTTCTTAGGTTGCTTTATACAATATATAATTAACACAACGCACACTGTAAATTTATGTTTTGTGATTTATTATTGTAAAATTGACAACTACTGTCTAAAACTAAATTTCAGTTAAATTAGTTTGAATTTAATATTAAACCTTATTAAATTTTAGTTCAAAATGTCATTTAAGTATTATGTAGAATGGTGGCTGGCATCCAAAACTGCTGAACTTAAATTATTGGAAGAGGATACAGTGTTTAGAAAGAAACAAAAAGAAACGATAAACGGCAGAGGTGTCACAAATTTGCTTTTGGGGGGTTTGTATACAAAATATTGTCTACTAGTTAAAGATCTCGATACCTGTTTAGATCAAATGCAGCAGGTAATAATTAATACAACTTTATTAACATAAAAATATCCGTGGTTTTGGATCAAGTAATTACTTATACAGGGTGTTGTGGAATAAATGGTTACTAATCAGGGGGGTCGTAGGCCACGATAAGATAAGCTTTTTGGTCCTGGGGACATGTGTTCTAAAGGGCTTAAATTTAAGTGTTATTTTTTAATATTTTTGAAAGCACTTTGAATGTTATTTTCAATTTTGGTGTGTATTGGTAGGATATAAAAGTTCCTTTTTTGTTACAAAAGTTGTTTCATTGCTTCATCAGTGGCATCTCTGCACACATTTCTGATTTTTTTCCCAAAAAAAGTGGTACCCCACTGACATTTTTTCAAAAGGATATATTTGCTGATTTATTTTACATAAAAATGGTTTAATTCTACATAAAAAATGTATTTATTGTCAAACGGTGCGTTCTTGATTCTTCATTTAGCAGTATAACACCAGATGCTGTTTCCTAAATAATTTGTTCCATCATGATGCATCAGGTTGGATTCTAACATTTTTGACGACATCTTTTTCATCCAACTTCAAGGGATAAGTTGGTTGAATTAATAATTAAAAAAAAAACGTTTATAAGCCTGTTGGCGTGTATATCTTCAGGTATGAGTTGGGTGTTCAACTCATCCCCAAAGATATTCCAGTTGGAAGCAGAAAATGTGCTTAAATATTTTGAAAAAAAGTAGCCTTTATTAAACTTAAACTTAAATAAATCGACGCATCCTAAGCCACACACCAACACAACTACCGTATTGTGCCTCCCCTGACTTCTCGAAATTCAAACGGCGCGCAGTTACTATAAACGGGTATTTTATTTTATAAAATTACAAAATTTAAATTTAATTGTTTTAATTAATCTGCCGAGAAAAACGTAGGAGGCCGTTTTCAAGTAAAATTGACCAGCCTAATCAGAAAAAATAACCACAGGAAAAATTTCAGTGGGCTCCTACTTTTTTTGAAAAGATATATCAAACAACATAAGTGCAGAGACACCACTGGTAAAGCAATATGTGCACTGTCGCCTTAAGTTCTCTTATCGTTTGAGAGTCAGCAACCAATAAAACTTAGTGGGTGTGGTTAGAGGCATCTGAATAACCTAGGTATTTACTCTCTAAAATTGAATTAGTCAAAAATTACTGGTTTTCAAAGTGAAAAAGCAGCCACTTGTTACTGTAGTCCACAGCGATTTGTTTCCCGTACATTTTTTAATTAAAATATATATATATATATATGAGGCATTCCATGTCAACTCGGCCACCCCCTCCTGTGCAAAATTGACTAAGGTTTTTCGAAACGTGCAACTGATAAATTTTTAGCTTATCGTCTTAACTTTCAAATGCCGAGTGGTATTTTGTAAAATTTCAAAATGGCGGTGTCAATATAGTGACTGCAAGCAATATACATCACTTTAAAAAAACCGTATTAGGTAGTTTACATTAACTAACAGGGTTATAAAATTAAAAATTGAATTTGATTATATGCACTAATCTATTATCAGTGATTCTATGTTTTTTTTACCGCTGATTACACAATGGTTCGCCCATAACCCCAAAAAATAACTTAAAAAGCAATTTTGTGAAATTTACAGCTAAATGCATTTTGATACATATTTTTGCATTTGTTTTTTGTATTTCTCATTGCCTAATATAAATATGGCCTAACCTCAGAGTCGACATAAAACTGTATGTTCCTAACCTAAAATAACTCTCAAAAAATGTATTTTTACCTTCTTTATAGCTGTTTAAAGCATTTTAAAGATTGGCATGAGGTTAAATTTTTATACTTTTTATCGCCAAGTACGTAAATAATCCAACTTATAAATTGCAGACTAAGCAGTTTACCCCTAACCTTAAAAATATTTTCTAAAAATTAATTTTCTGCAGATACACATTCTGAAGAAAATTGAAATTTGGGATGTATAGATTTATTTCCACACTTTTTATCGCTAAATGCGATTATAATCTTTCTTTGACGGCAATTCTTCGTTAACCTATAAAACTTTGCATAAATCGTATCCCACACAGCACACTACGTCCATTGTACGTCCATTAAAGGTCCAAACTAAGTACATACGTCCATGGACTTTGAATTACGTCCATGGAGTTTACGCTTTCCCATGTTCTTAGGATTGTCCAGAAGAACGTCCATAGGATATCCATGGATGGACACAAGACAAGAAACAATAAGATGGATGTTCAAAGTCTAATTTAGGACTCCTGCGGTCGATAACGGCTACCATATTAAATAGTTACATTTTACAAAAATAGCAAACAAAACAATTTTTACAATTAATTTTCACTTCAAAAATAGTTAGTTAGTTAGTTTTATTTGTTGTTAATTCTTAAAATTGTTGTGTTTGCAAACCATGACAGTTTGGTTAAATTAATTTACTATATAGTAACTATAATTTTATTTATATAAACACCTCAGAAATACCAAGTTACGAATTAAACTTTATTAATAGGTTTGGTTTATATAAAAAAACTTCGGTCAGCAATAAAAAATACCTAATTAAAAAAAGTCAGTCATGATTCAAATCGCATCATGGTAGTCAGTGGCATATAATAATATATATTATTATTAAAGGCAATGTAATTATTTGTTTAGTGTTAAATATAAAATAAAACTTAATTAATTCACTATAATACCAATATATCAGTTATGGGGCCTATATCAAACTTATATGAATTTATAATGACATATGAATAGAAAATTTGTGCGCATCAGAATTTAAATTGAAATTTGCGAAAAAAAGTTAGTTTTCAGCCCGCCTTACCAGCCCCCTACCCCCAAAATTAAGATTATTCAAAATAAAGTGGTGCAATTCATAATTTACTAAAGTTTATCGACAAAATTAAAAATTTATTTTAAAAATCCAAGACTTACAGAATTATGAATTGCACCACTTGAATAATCTTAATTGGGTGTAGTGGGCTGGTGAGGCGCGCTAAAAAACTAATTTTTTTTCGCAAATTTAATTTAAATTATGCTTGCGCAGAAATTGTCTATTCAATGTCATTATAAACTCATATATGTTTTATATGGGCCTCATGTCTATAATAATAACTGAGATATTGGTATACCCAAAATCCACACGCCGTCACTGTCTAAACCTTTTTTATCCTAAATCCTATGTTTGTAATTTGATTAGAATAAACAAGTAAACCAAAATTTTTCACAATTTTCGTTCCTAGGCTCATTTTGACATTATATGGAAGTCCACTTCCAACGTACATTGTATGTACATTTATTACATAACATGGACATCCTATAGTGTGCCAAAGTTACGTTATATGTACGTACATGGAACGTCCATATAATATTCTTGGACATACTATGGATATCCATTTGTACAGAGATTGATGTCCTATGGACACTATATGGACGACTTTGTGCTCTATGGGATGTTAAAGATATTTTTTATATAAGTAGTAGTTATTACATAAGAATATGCTAAAATTGTAATAATCTACATCTACCGATAATTAAATTCGTACCAAAAATAATATTCTTTTGTGGTATTACCAAATAAAAATGTACTCTTAAAAAGTATTCGAATGCTCCAAATAGCTCCGAATTTAATTATCGTTAGAATCTTATATAGATAATTACAAATTCAGCATATTGTTATGTAAATAAATAAATATTTTTAACATATCATTTAAACCTCATTTTTATTGCATAGGTAGGATGCAAAGTGTTTTCCAAAGAACTGCCATCAAAGATCATAAACATTTTTAGCGATAAAAGTGTGGAAATAAATCTATAAATCCCATATTTCAATTTTCTTTAGCGTCTGTATACTGCAGAAAACTTATTTGTAGAGTATATTTTTAAGGTTAGGGGTAAACTGCTTTGTGTGCAGTAAATAGTTGGATTATTTACGTACTTGGCGATAAAAAGTATAAAAATGTAACCTTATGCCAATCTTTAAAATGCTTTAAACAGCTGTAAAGAAGGTAAAAATACATTTTTTGAGAGTTATTTTAGGTTAGGAACGTACAGTTTTATGTCGACTCTAACACTGAGAAAAATCGTCCTATTAAACAGAGTTCCTAACACAATTTTCATTAATTTAAAACAAATTTTAATAACACCAAATAAAACGTTTTCTTATTCTAGATAAAACATAATTCCTAAAACATGTTTTTTATTTTTATTAAACTGAACATTTGAAATGGAATATGTTGTTAATTATTATTATTCAACCTAATACCTGAAATTTAAGTAACTAGAACCTATTAATAAAATCATTAAAATTAAGATGTTTGTTTAATAAAAATATGGATTAATAGATTTAAATAATGTGTCTAATAGGTTTAAGTAAGAGGTTATTAAAATTTAGTGGACCGAAAACATCCGAACCTTTTTTTCCGATTTTTGACCACAAACTCGGTCTTTTATTCTATTTTGTTATCGCGGCGCACAACGTGCGTTTGAGGTTATCTTGCTTGCATAGACTAGTCCAACCTGATTAGAAAGAGTGCATATAATAGTAGATATTATAATAATAATAAATGTATTCCATGAAATTTGTGTATTTTTATGGTGGGTGAAGTTTAAATATGTTTTAAAAATTGCTGGAAGATTGAAGGTTGGAAGAGTTTAAGGAAATATTTATTCGTAAGTAAGTTGTTAATAAACCTTATTTTCTTAATATTTTAGATTGAATATACTCAGTACAGAAATTTTTTAGCTTTCTTAATGAAATTACATCGCAGCCATTGATTCAAGAATCTTCACTCTACACTCTTCACGCAACTTCAAAACCAAGCACCTCAAAAACCGACTTGATTAGCTCATATACAACCAAAAAAATCACATTCAAAGGTTTAATTAGGTGAAATTTTTAAAATATTATGTATTATAGTTGGTTTAGAGTTTAAAGTATTAATATTTTTTATTTAATGTTTTATATAAATGTTGATATGTTATTATTAACTGGGCCGATTTGCTTAGTTTTTCATGTACCTACCGAATAAATTTTTTATTTTTATTAAATAAACTTTTTTATTTAACCTTAATTATAGTTACTAAAATATTCATTAACTAATTGATTAATTGTGGAGCAAAAATGCAAAAACCGATAAGTCCATTTTTACATTTTAAGAGTAATCATACTAATTTTGGTAAACTCTTTTAACTTAGCACAGCTTTTTAAGGAAAAACCGATACAGAGACAAGTATTTAGTTAATAGAAATAACAAACAAGTTTATTTAACCCCCATATAAGTTTAATTATTTTAATTAAGCTATACCTTTAATATTAAATAAACTACTTAATTATTCCAAGTAAAAAAAATAATAAAAATTACCATAGATTTGACAAACAAGTTTATTTAAACCCAATAGCAGTTTAATAATTTTAATTAAGCTAAAGAATTAATACTAATAAAATATTTAATAAATCTAAGTGTCTTGTTTAATAAATCTAAGGTTTTATGCTTAATAAATGTTATTAAGTATTTTTCTAAAAACGTATATAATAAGTTTAATAAAAACAATTAAACGTTTCAGGAATATTTTTATTCCTAAATGTATTAAACGGTTTAATTGTCCCATATGGTATTAAAATTCTTATTTAAATGAATTAAAATATTAATTAATTTAATTATTTCTTTCTCTCAGTGAAGGTAAGGCCATATTTATATTAGGCAATGAGAAATACAAAAAACAAATGCTAAACCATCCATCAAAAATGCATTAAGCGGGAGTAAATTACGAGAAACTGCTTTTTAATTTTTTTTTTGAGGTTAGGGGCGAACCATTGTTTAATCAGCGGTAAAAAATACATAGAATCACTGATAATAGATCAGTGCATTAAATAAAATTCAATTTTTAATTTTATAAAGTTGTTAGTTAATGTAAACTACGTATTACGGATTTTTTAAAGTGATGTCTATTGCTTGCAGTCGCTATATTGACACCGCCATTATGAAATTTTACAAAATACCACTCGGCATTTAAAAGTTAAGACGATAAGCTAAAAATTCATCACTTGCACGTTTCGGAAAACTTTAGTCAATTTTGCACAGGAGGGCCGAGTTGACATGGAATGCCTCATATATATATATATATATATATATATATATATATATATATATATATATATATATATATATATGTTTGATGATATAACTAAGCTGTCAATACATTATTTGAATTAGCCCTGAGGAAGAGAGCAGTAAATGCCCTCAAAACGTCGGCGAATTTAAAATAAGTTTTTAATTTTCCTGTCCGAATACCCACAATTTAAACCTAACCTCAAAACTTTATTAATTAATATTAATGTTTAAAACTTAATTTCCAGTAAATTTAAATTTAGTTAACAACAGAAGTTTTCAGGATTTTAATAATTTTGAAGTTAAAAAACAAAATATTTATATTATATTTATAAATTTACGTAATCCTATTAAGTTTAATTTTTAAATTAGGTTTCTACAATAGCAAGTATTCAATAATTTTGTAAAATAATACTTATATATAACTGGATAAAAAAAACAAACAAATATATCTGTATTGCTAAAAATACTTTTGGCGTTTTTTATGATGTATCTTATTTCTTCGTTAAATTTTTTAGTCGGGTCTTTAGTTATAATTGAATATTTGTCTGCTGTAAGGAAATCTAGTGTTTTTTCTATATAGTCAGTTTTATTAATTGCAATTACTGTTTTCCCTTTATCTGCTCTAGTAAAAATTATGTCTTATGGCTTTTTGCCCGGTTAAATTTATTCTAATATTATATAAGATAGAAAATCCTCAAAATTATTTTATTAAAACTTTTGTTATACTTCGACAGGTAAAATAATTATACAGTACTACGAGCCCTAACCACATAATGTTCGGACACTTCATAATTTATACAGAAATTTTTTTCGTGAATACTATCTCAAAATTATTAGAAGTTATAAAAAATTCAGCTTATTTTGGCATATACCCCTCGAAGCGATTTTTATTTTTAAAAAGTTTACCTTTTATTTTTAGCTTTTAAAAAAAGGCTAACTTTTTAACTTTTTTTTGCATGAGTAAAAAAAGTTATAAATGGGCCCATTAAAAAGAGCATAAAATATTATACAAACCCTGAAAATTTGGTAAAAAATAAATAAGTTATAAAAAAGTATAAGTAATTTAAAAATGCTATTTTTAAAGAGTTTTTGCAATTTTCTTAGGAAACGGGAGATTTTGCAGATATATATATCGCTTCTTATTATTTATACAATTTTTACCAAATTTTCAGGGTTTGTATAATATTTTATGTTCTTTTTAATGGGCCCATTTATAACTTTTTTTACTCATGCAAAAAAAAGTTAAAAAGTTAGCCTTTTTTTAAAAGCTAAAAATAAAAGGTAAACTTTTTAAAAATAAAAATCGCTTCGAGGGGTATATGCCAAAATAAGCTGAATTTTTCATAACTTCTAATAATTTTGAGATAGTATTAACGAAAAAAATTTCTGTATAAATTATGAAGTGTCCGAACATTATGTGGTTAGGGCTCGTAATATTTTATAAAAAAAAACATTACCTGCAATAATTGTGTTATATAAGTTCGTTATTAGATAAAGTTTGAAATAATTTCTGAAGAAGCTACAGTGTTAGCGAAACAATTAATAACTAAATTCGTGAAACTCAAAAACAGTGTTTGTTTTTTATCCAGTTATATATTAGTGACATGGAGTTTCATCAAGTAAAGGTCGAAACAAAAAAAACAAAAAAAATAAAATAATACTTGTACATTTAAAAAATAACTTTTGATATTCTGTAAAAAATTACGTATTAGTAAAAAAATCTTGAAATAAAACTAAATAGGCCCCCTGTTTAGGCTATAATTAAACAATATATAATAAATAAAACTATTAATCTGGCCTTTAATTCAAAGCAGGGACTAAATCATCGAGCTCGAATAACTCTCGACTCGCTCATGATTTAAATTTTAAACTTATTTCGATATACGAAATATTGCTCTTTAGATGAGTTAAAAAACGTTAACTCTTTAGTAGTAATTTTATTATACCTATATTACATTATATTTAATATATATAAGTAGTAATTATAGGTATTATTACTCATTGAAGATTCAATACTTGATTAAATCATGATTAAATCTAATAATAATGTTATTATACGAGAGATAAGGCAGGGTATTTATTATTTACGGGAATGAGGTTTGCATCTCAAATCGCCAGACGAGAGACAAATCATCCGAGTGAATAATGCGCATAATCTCGAGTTTAATATTATACTTCATCTGCCCCAATTAGTAGATAATTAAATAATTTTCAAAAATATTTTTTAAATTTTATTATAGTCGCCTTCTGTCAATTTAAAACCCGATCGCAGTAAATATTGAAATCGGCCAAGTGATCCCTAATAACGTAAATAATAACTTTATTTTCGTTGTAAGGCAGGGAATTTAAATGTAAATTATTTTTCACGAAAACAAACCAATATTATGCAATAGGAATAGATAAAAATAATAATATTATTTAATTTTTTATTATTATATTATATATTTTTAATTCCACTTTAATAGGAGAAAAAAGGGATTTCTCGATCCTGGAGCACGAACGTAGCAAGTGTAATATCGTCTTTTTACCAATATTTGCGACCATTGGTCAAAAGAGGAGATTCCACTCGCGTGTTAGTGGTTATCGTTACATTTAATCAAACTGATTGGCAAAATTGGCCTATAACCACTGATTCTAGTGGCTAATGTTAACGACTCATATGTTAGTGAATTGGCCTAAATATAATATAATTACAAAATGTATGAACTGTAACACATTAAAACATCTAGACAGGGGCGTGCTGGCTATATCAGACCGGCCCGGGAAATTCAGAAAAATCGACCAACTACACACAAAAAATGGGGGGTGAACAAAACCACTTGGTTTTGTTCACCCCCCATTTTTCGTGTAGTTGGCCGATTTTTCTGAATTTTTTTTGAGTTAAAAAATTTCAAACATTTATTAATAATTGAGGGGCTTGGAAGTAAAACGGTACAAGTGCACTTTTTTAAATAAATGGTCTAAGTGCAGAATATCACACCTAAAGAATATTCTAGTAGTACATTTTACATTCCCTCGCGCCATTTCTTATCGTCTTTAAAAACCTGGCAAAATATTTTAAAATATATCTTTGGTAAAACGATTTAAGTGCACCTTTTACTGCTAAACATAGGCTATTATCTATGCTGCTAAAGCCTTGACAAGTAGCTCGTTTCGACATAGTGTGACCGGGGTCGGAACGACATCGGCCAGCATTACGATTATGGCATCGGTCCAGACTGATGAGGATTCAACATAGTAACTATGTTCCTGACATCAATGAAGAAGTAGAAGAAGGCCATGTAACTCCAGCAAAAACTAAAAAAAGCCGCTTAGGTACCTTATTGGACTATATTCCGCCAATTAACCACTTATTTTATAAAAACATAGAGTACGATCGAGATCCATCAGAAAAAAAGAAACAAACTAAGACCATAGCCCTATTGAGCCAAAAAAAATACAATTTAGGTCAACCCCAACCAAGACCAGCTAATTCAGATGAAGAAAACGTTGTATTAGATTTTGATTATGAATAATACTTTTTGTTGTAAAACTTCCCAGCAAACACACTATTCCGGCCATGCAACGGCGCATTACTGGGCCATTACATAATGCAATGGCCCATTTATGTGCCCTTGCATGGCCGGACTAGTGTGTTTTCTGGGAAATTACCCAAATTTTAAAAAATAAAGTTTTGTTCTAGTAAAGTAATTGCATTTAAATCATTTTACCACTAAATTTTGTCTTACATGCATGACGATTCAAGTAAATTTTTGTAAAAAAAATTAACAAAAAAGCGAAATTGAAAAATTCCTTTTTCTTTATAATCCTTTTTAGTCTTTAAACAAAACTAAAATATTCACAGTTTTTTAAACTCTTTTATGGAATTTTAAAATTCAAGTTAACTTTAAAGCCATTTATCTCAGAACTAACAAAAATGCACTTAAACCCTTTTACTTCTAGGCCCCTCAATTAATAACATAAAGTATAAATTAAATTCTTGAAAAAAAACAGGCAACAAACACAACCAGACAATATTTTACACAATGCTAAAACATATAGTATTGCACTTAAAATAAAAACTAATACAAATTGTCATCGCTCAGGAAACTTATAAACAATATACAATCTCGAAAAAAGAAACAAAGCTGGCAGGCTGGCATGCATGGTATGTGTAAAATAATTATGATATTTATACATAACTCAACTAAAAAAGGTTTTAATTGACCACGTGCTGCGGCATGCTGCCTACATAACCCTCCGGCACACCGGCCCACCGGGATTTCTCCCGGTGTCCCGGCGGCCCAGCACGCCCCTGCATCTAGAACAATTGAAATTGGCTTTCAGTTGTAAACATAGTGTTCACAAATTAAATTAAACTGTGCAATATATTGCACAGTTTAATTTAATTTGTATATATAACAGAGACTTTCATAATTACTCAACAAGGAACAAAGAAGACTTCCGAAATGAACAGAGGCTGACTAACAAAACACAAAGCTCGCCAGTTTATCAAAGCATACAATCCTATAATAGACTCCCGCAAGAAATAAAACAAATGGACGAATGGAATAGTTTTATTGTAAAAGTAAAGGCATATCTGATCTGTGGACATTTTTCTTAAACTTGTTTGCATACATAAAAATATGATATATTTTATCTCTTAATAAGAGACTCTTATGATTCATATATATTTTATTACTTTATAGCTTAGAATCACAGTTTTTATTTATCTTTTTTTTTTGTTATATTATATCTAAGTTGTTACGTAATTTTAGGTTTTTTCTGTATGTTATGCCAATAGGCCTCGGTACCAGTTTTTATAAAGCCTGAATTATAGATTGCCTTTCTTCCTTTCTTCCTTCCTCCCGTAGAAGATGAACAATACGAAACCCAATAAACATTTTTGACGTAATTGTCACCATTAACATTTCCCGTGTAAGAATTTTTAATACTTTGTGATAATATTTTGCAATTATAGTAATATAAAAAATCAAAGAATAAAATATTTTCTTAACAAAATCATATTTTGAAGTTATTTTAATATTTTAAAGTATCAATAATTGTTAAGTTTAATTAAAATTAATAACGGGCAATGTTAATGGTGACAATTACGTCAAAAATGTTTATTTAAATCGTAGTGCCATTTATAGATTTTCGTACCGAAAGGACGGCATTCCTTCCTCCCGTAGATATTTTTAAGTTTTATCTTTCATCGTAAAGGTCTTTGACATGACCAATCACAGTGCTTGTTATGGACATGCGCTGTAGGGTGACAGCGCGTAGGCACGAAATATTTAAAATACATGATTGTTTAGTATTATTTAAGATAAGTGTTCAGTTTATTAAATAATTTGTCTCTAAATAGGATATTTAGATATTGTCTGTGATCAATGTCTTTCATTTTTAGAAACGTTGCTTTGTAAAACTCCGTAGTTTCCCGGTCTTGGTAAAGTGGACGAGTCTTCCAACTTGTTCGATGTTTTTTTTCATTATGGGCCATTCCACGCTTAACGGATAGGACAGTTGCCGTGTTTTTATTTACAAAATAATATTGTTCTATTATATAAGCAATGTCAAATTTTTATAAATAGTTCTAAACAAAAGCTGTTTAACAAGGTTTTTATTTGGCAAAATTAGGTATCGTGATTGACTGTTTAATTCCTTAAAAATTAATAATTTAAAGCGTAACGGACGGGACTATTACAAAGTTTTTTGTGGCCTTTGGAGCCGCGACAATCCTAATTTTCGTATCCGCTCTAAAAGACAGTATTCACACAAAGTTAACGTGTGGTGTGCTATTTCTTACAATGGAATCATTGGACCATATTTTATTGAAGCTGATCGAATCCCAGGGTTATTTTACCCCCTTTCCGTTCTCCTGCGTATCCCGACAAATCACAGCATTACCTGTGTTTGTTGGATCCGAAGTTTTTATGCCGGCTGGTAGATCCACCCTAGGAGGTCGTGGATCACAGTGTCTATGGTTAAGGCCGCTCCACGGATTTTTGTCAGCCGGGTCGGGCCATACGTTGAGTTTAGGAAGGGTTTTAGGAGGACATAACTGACCCAAAACTAAGTACAATCCGGAATCCTCCTCAACCAGGGCTTTAGTAATAACCCCATTCAGTTGGGATTCCTGAATGGGGGTAGGTGGATTAGTATGCTGCTAGACCCTTTCCTTGATGGTGTACTTCCGGTTCGTCGCTGTCCGAGTCGGATTTCGGTTCCTGATAGCCGCTTTAGAATTGTTTGCCCCCCTTTGCGATATTGAGTCTTATCTTCAGAACCGAAGTGTTGCCGACCGCACCCCGCCGTAATTAGTGCCCTCTGACTATGTGGAAATTCGGCCCTTCATGCCGAGAACCACTTCATAAGCAGCTGTTTTTTCCGCCTTTGTTTAACCTACTGAAATTGTCAATACCCTCGAATTATTTTTTTTCCCATTGTGCGTGATACCCATTCACTTGGGGTTGGGTCCATCTTTGCGCCTCACTGTGCGGTGCGGCTATTTATTTACGCTTGGAACGGTTTTTACCTAATTTATGGTCCCCTTAACGTCTTAGTAATCTATAGATGTTTATTTATTTAAGGTGGTTTCTTTTGCCTAATGTTTATCGTAACTTGAATGATTAATGGCTTCTTATGTGCCCTTGTGTTTATAGTTTTTTTGACTATGTTTCATTTTTGAATAAGAATCTTGGAAATTGTTTGCGACTAATTAATTTTACCTGAATAATTACCTGAAGAATTATTGTTAGTTAAAGGTTGCGTCTTTCGTATTAACTAGTATTAATATTATTGGGTATTATATGGTAATTTTGGTAGCTACTTATCTAATTTATGCAGACTTGGACTTCGGGATAATTGCCAGGCAGGTGTGCTGAAATTGATCCTTATCGCATGCCGCCCGCAAGTGTGGTAGCCCAGGAAATTTCCGAACTCTATCCGTGGACACACTGTATATAGAGTTATTTTCAAGTTGTATGTCAAGGGTGGATTACATAAATCCTTGTAGAAGCATAAACTCAAATTTTTCGGTTTTTAACTTATAACCTTGTTATATTAGGGTGACGAAACATGTCAGTCCGATATACTAAATACCATTGGTTGAAATGACTTAATATAATTTGTTACCCTTACTAGGTTAACGCGTTATAACGGCTTGATACAACTTACCCATTGCGTTTGGCGCATTTAGATACATTTTTGTTAAAGCTAATCATTCAATTTTCTTAGTTTCTTACTGGTATTATTCAAGAGAATTGAACTTCAAATACAAAGAGACTGCTGTTTCGACCTATATTGGATCTAATCAGTGTCGGACAACTTGTTGACCGACACTTTTGAAGTTTGGCATAATAAAAGCCCTATTTTATTAATATTACACTAGATGGTGGTAAGGTAGATAGTGAACTTAATTCGCAAAATCGCAATGATTTTGCATCTTGTGCGCATTATCTAGATGGTCCGCCCCCAGCATCCTTAGATTAATAATTTCTCGCATCTTGTGTGCATCTCTGATGTACTAAAGTCTAGTTAAATATTGATAAAGTTTTGGATCGTTTTGCAAAAATGGAAAAAAGACATTATAATTTTATAATTTGAATTTTATATTTAAAAAGATAACCTACTCGTAGGTACTTAAAAAAGAAAATATGTTTATGTTTATGGGATATTTAGTTCCCTAATATATAAAAGCAAATAAACAATAAGGAGTTTTGTAAAATTATTTTCCTTATATTTTACCCCCCAAAAGAAAAAACATCGACGCCCTTGCCTGAGTTTATATACTGTACAACTAAGCCAACAGAGGCGAGATGCAGTGGCGGCTGGTGGATTTTGGCACACCCATATCTCAGTTATTAGACATGGGAGCCACATCAAATTTATATGAGTTTATAATGACATTATATAGACAAGTTCTGCGCAAGCAGAATTTAAATTAAAGTTTTCGAAAAAAAGTTAGTTTTTAAGTGCAACCCCCAGCCTCCTGCCCCTCCAAATTAAGATAATTCAAATTAAAGTGGTACAATATTTAATTCACTGAAGTTTATCGAAAAATTTCAAATTTTATTAAAAAAATTCAAGTATTACAGATTTTATACCATTTCAATTTTTTTTAAATTTAGTAAAAGAAATAATAAAAATTATAAATGGTATAAAACCTGTAATTCTTGAATTTTTTTAATAAAATTTGAAATTTGTCGATAAACTTCAGTGAATTAAATATTGTACCACTTTAATTTGAATTATCTTAATTTGGAGGGGCAGGAGGCTGGGGGTTGCACTTTAAAACTAACTTTTTTTCGCAAACTTTAATTTAAACTCTGCTTGCGCAGAACTTGTCTATATAATGTCATTATAAACTCATATAAATTTGATGTGGGTCCCATGTCTAATAACTGAGATATGGGTGTGCCCAAAATCCACCAGCCGCCACTGGCGAGATGTAAGAACATCACGTGGTCCACAATGAATATAAAGCCAATTTTATTTAATATTTTATCTGGCATCTGACAGCTCTTAATTAGTTTTAACCTCAATTTTTCCAAATTTAACTTAAAAAAACTACCAAGTTGCACCACTTCAAATTAATTTTAATTAATTTTTAAAAAGTTTATTAAATCTTATTGATTGTTTATTATTAGGTATATAATAATTATACTTATAAAATAGATATGGATTATCCTACCCCACACCAATTTAGTAAGTAATTTTTAAAATTGCAAAATAAACATGACAGTTGGGTATTTATTAAATTGCCTGTTTTTATTTTTTAATAAAAACTACTCCCCCGCTCCACTTCAAATTAACAAATAATTTAAATAGTAAAGTAAAGTTTACTTAGTAAACACTGCAAGCTGGATATTAATTAAAAACTCTTATTAATATATTTATTATTATATAATAATAATAAGTTTTTTTTAGAACCCATATTAGAAAGACTTTCACCCTTGGAGAAAATTTGAAATACTCCAGAAAATGTCAAACATTTTGTTTTTGAAGAAGCCGAACGCTTTAAAAGCATAATAAGGGAGGAAGTTTAAGAAAACAAATTTGATAGTATTAAAGTTGGATTAAATTTAAAAAATTTTGGTTGGGTCTCCTGTATTTTATTAAATAATAAATATTAATATTTAATAAAAACCTAGCTTGCAATGTTTATTTTGCTATTAAATTTATTTTTAATTTGGTAGTTTATACAATTTAGGACCTTTTAAAAGACCCCCCTGTTGCCATTGTAAGGTACACTATGTACTCTCTAAAAATGAAACAGTGGATTTTCACTGATTGACATAGCATATTAACTATTTGACGCAGTGATAAGTATACCACTAGCAATTAGTGAATACTCACTTTTTCATGTAGCGATTTCTTTGCACTAATTTATTTAGTGGAAATTACACTTAATAAAAAACACTAATTTGGAGAAGTTAAAATTTCACTAATTTATATTGAAAAACACTAATTTTACAGTGAATAATAACTCACTGACGGAAATAGTGAAAATTTCACTGTTTCACTTTTAGAGAGCAGGGAAAAGGGACCATGAAAACCCTGGCAACTTACACAGTTCAAAGTAAAAATAAAATACAAAACAAAACAAAGTCATATGGGTTATAATCACAAGAATACAGTATAAATCATACGTAAATAAAATAACATGAAAAGCACTCTCTAAAAATGAAACAGTGGATTTTCACTGATTGACAGTGCATATTAACTATTTGCCGCAGTGATAAGTATACCACTAGCAATTAGTGAATACTCACTTTTTCATGTAGCGATTTCTTTGCACTAATTTATTTAGTGAAAATAACACTGTACAAATTAGTGAAATAGGTTTAGTAGACAAAACCACTAGTTCAAAAAAGTTAAAATTTCACTATTCTATGAAGAGAGTTTCGGAAAAGTATTGATAATAAAAAACACTAATTTGGAGAAGTTAAAATTTCACTAATTTATATTGAAAAACACTAATTTTACAGTGAATTTTACTGTTTCACTTTTAGAGATCAGATAAACATATTTCATATATGAAATAACACCCAAAGTATATATACTTTGGGTGTTTTTATCAATATCTAAAACTTTTTATACTCAGGTCATTATTAGAGATTGTCATTTTATGACAAAGGTTTGTACTATTTGTTTACTTTACTACGCATCTTCGAACTATTGTACGATGATACGATTTTATAAAATAATAATAATAATATACAACAGTAACTACAACTTTCATATAGAGAGAATTCGAATGCTATATAGGTTAGGAACGCGGGGAATTATTGATATAATGCTAATGTACTAATAACCACACTATGAAAAAATTTTAAGCAAACCATCTGTGGAAGAGATATAACGACACTGCTCTCACTTAGTGCCTTTATAGCACTCTTCTTGTTATAACTTTTTGCCACTATTAGAATTAGAAAATGTGACCCACATTGTGGGTGTCCACTGCGGCTAATACCACACTCTCTTGAGGCTTATAAGCGACATGCCAATGGTTTTAGTAGCCTTTTCCGGTTTTACCGTGTCTACCATATGCCCTGGGTAGCGATTCTCCAGTTAAGAGAACGCTATTCTCATGAGAGAAGTGGGCGTATTTATCTCAAGTTTTGACAGGATGCATTCTTAAAATAATGCGATCGTTTGGTTCTCCTGAAACATGAAAGAATTTTTGAGTGAAGAAGTTGGTGAAGTGTGTAGATATTTCTCCTAAGAACGCACTTATTTTTCTTAAACTCGAGAATTTGCCCCCAGTAGAGATAGAAGGAGCTTGGGATAGGGGGGTAGACATTTTGGTTGTCAGGAAACAATTATGCCGACCCAAACCTGCGTACAACACGGAATTTCCCCTGGGATAGGACGCTTAACCTATCCGAGGGGGTTGATAGAAAATGCAAGGTTACTTATTATAATAAGTAGGTACCATAACCTAAAACCGCATGATTTAATTTGCTCTCTAAATCTGAATTAGTGAAAAGTCACTGTTTGGCAGTGAATATTCACTGTTTAAAATAGTTAAAAGTATGGTTCTAGGAAATTTGTTCGAAAAAAATTTGTTCGAAGGAAATTTGTTCGAAGGAAATTTGTTCGAAGGAAATTTGTTCGAAAGAAATGTATTCGAAAGAAATTTGTTCGAATAAAAATTTGTTCGACGGAAATTTGTTCGAAAGAAAGCCAAAATATCGAGAGAAAAATATTTTATTAACCACAAGTTCAAATATATAATAAATTAGTACGAAATGTTGTGAGCAACACCTCTTAAATATGCTAGGATATCGCCTTGAGGGTCATAATTAATTATAACATTTAGAAGTCTTGCAGCAGCATCTTTATATTTTCTTTTTTTCTTGTTCCTTACATTTCGTATCGTTCTCTTCATTGTTTCAACACTAGGAAGTTGAGTGGCAGCGGCTCGACTCAATTGAGTAGAAATATTAAAAATAATGTAATGAGGAGGATCACGGCCGGTTTCTGCTTCTTGCTTCATGGGTCCATATACAATTCTGGCCTCAATACCTGCTGCATCTCCTGAACGATTATGAAAGTTATTTTCTTTGATGACTGTTTCACCTGATGTAATTGCACGTCCTTTACAGGATTTTTTTTTAAATTTTCACACTTCTAATAAATTCTGTCTTCACTAACTTTGTCGGAAGTGTACATGAAACCGTTGAGAGACAAAAGATTTTTGCCTTTCGAACTTTTAATAAAATTTAGAGCCATGTTCAATCGAAGAAATAGCAAGATAAATTAAGGCTGTCAATTGTTGTAAGGGAATTTATACCAATATGCAGAGATAAATAAGGATTACAATTATTTTAATATTTTGAATAATAAATTACCTTGCGAATAGAATATCTTTTCAAAAAGGATTACAATTGTTTTTATTTTATTAAATGAGCTTAAATTAAACAACCTTCGAACAAATTTCCGTTCGAACAAATTTACGTTCGAACAAATTTCTTTCGAACAAATTTCCATTCGATCAAATTTTTTCGAACAAATTTCCTTCGAATAATTTTCTTTCGAACAAATTTATTTCGAACAAAATTCCGGATACCTAAAAGTATACCACTGTCATTTAGTGAATAATCACTATTTCAAATAGTGACTAAATCGCTTATTGAAATAGTGACCGAATCACTACTGCAAATAGTGACTACTCACTTATTTAAGAAGTGGCTAGTCTCTTATTAAATTAGTAACCTAGTCACTAGTTAAAATAGTGGAATTTTTACATGATTAATTAGGGAAGCAAAAAAGTACTCAGGAATCCTATGAAATGAATAAGAAACATGTTAATTATAAAATTTAGTACGTTTATTGTTTATTTAAATTGTCAAGTTTTCAATATATAATAAAAAAGGTGGGAAGAAATTTTAAAAATAACACATTTAAAACAGAAAATAACGCTTTATCATTATCCTCCTTATCATGCATCGTCATTAGGATTAAAATTCGAAATATTTATGTGGACAGAAGACACAATATAAAGCAAGGTCGCAGATCGCAGAACATAAGCTTGCGCAAAGCACCCAGCTGACAAAAGAACCTTGTTCGACGCGTCGCGCGGTGCTTTGCGCAAGCATCTCATAAACGTAAGATTCAATAAAGTTATAAAAATTACGTAAGCTTTCTGGGTATTTTATGTTTAAAACATAGAAAAACTGGAAACTGAAATTTATTTGGAAATTCAATTTTTAAAGGCCTGTTTTCTTCCTCATCTACAAGCTTATATTCAGTGTAATCTTCTTTAATTTTCCTTTTTTTTACATTTTCCTTTACCTTTAACCGTTTTTCTTGCGTTTGACACTGGGAGTAGTTCAATGAGAAGTAGTAAAGCTCGCAAGTTTTCTATAAGACAAATCAGTAATTTAAACTTCAAGAAAAATCTTACGGTCATAAATGATTTGAGAAGTCCTGTGCAACGTTGGACGATATTTTTTAACATACGCCAAAATTTGAGGTGCATAAAAGGTTGGAAATTTACCTAAGAATTGGTCCTTCGACTTGAAATTGAAAATTACAAATATTAATAGATACTAAAAATATATAAAAAAATATATATATTATAATCCAATAATCTAGGATATTCATTTAACACTCTGGAAATGGTTGGGTTTGCACTGCATATACAATTTCTGCGGTAACAACGAGTTCTGGCTTTTTAACATAAAGGTATAATAAGTAAGCAATAAAATTTTGCTTATGATTTATTTTAATTTGTTTTAAAAACGTTAAATTCACAAAAAAAATCCGGTTAAGCCGGCAAAAAGAAAAACAATGTCGTAACCTCACTTTTTTTCAATAAATTAGCCAAACTGAATTGGATAGTATACAAACTATCCAGATATTTTATTTTCCCCAATATTTTCAAGTAAATTAGCCAAGATCCTTGGTTATTTTGTAAACTAGCCGCTAATTTAGTTGAAAATACGTTTTCAAATATCTGACAGTTTGGCTAGTTTATAAACTATCCAAGTTTGCACATTAGCCGTAACATATATAATTAATAATTTACTCTGCATTGATGGAAATATGATTAAAATAATATTATTAACTTACCTAATAAAAGATTGTGTTTAATTATTTTATTATTATATACTCATACGCGCTGGAACGTGCTGGCTAGGTTGACAAGTATAGTAAGTAAAAAAACTGCTGGGAGGCGCCCCTAGCGATACGGCTTTAATCGGGGGACTCACTATTCTGGCAGTGACAGTAATTTGAGTTCACCATTTTGAGAGTGAATTTAGACGTCACTATCTTGAATAGTGAAACTTTCACTGTTTCAGTTTTAGAGAGTGCATTATATAATAATTATTAAATAATGCAAATTAAATTATGCGGTTTAAGGCTATGGCACTTATCAATACACCCAGTCAGTCTTTCCTAAATTACCTGAAACATTAAAAAAAATTAGTAATGGGTGACAATCTTGTACCTATCTATATTATTGCGCTAAAGCTTTTGCTTATCCATGTCAGGTTATAATCTAATTATCTTCACTTGTATATTTCCTGAGCTGTGAAAGATTGATATGGTTTGCCTATTTTATATATTAACAAATGTAACGTATGTTCTTTTACAAAAAAACAACCCAATAAACTTTGTATAGTGCGATTCTTACACTACGAACTTCAATAAAGGATCTTGTGCTTTTAACGACCATATAGATGAGATAACATCAGGCTCTATAAAAATACTAGACTTTATTCTAAGAAAAATCATGGAGTTTACCATATATAATATATTTAAAAAATATATATTTTTCTTGAATGGATCACTGATTAATATTATATCTATAGATATTTTAAAAACTTTATATTTTTTTAGTATGGATCACTAATATGGTATGCATATCATAATAATAGGATAGATTTAATAGAATTTGTTCAGCGCGTTTTTTTAATATCCATGGAGTCTATCCACAGCATTTTAAATTATATTTTCTTATAAAAAGAAGAGTTATTTAATCTCAAATATTTTTGGTCAAATTTCTAAATAATTGCGTCCACAGAGTTCGGCTCTACTTAGTTTCATAACATTTCTTGTACCTAGACTTAACTCAAGATCATCAATAACTTTTTTTGTCTCAGAGCTCGTACAAACATAAGGTTATAATAACCGATATATGTTATGCTGCATAACTGTGACGACATTGTGGCATAAATTCCTGTTCTCAATAAAGGCTTGATAAAATAGCCGACATTTTTTTAAAGTTAAGTTAAACATTGTTGATGTTATTTTTTGTATTTCTTACAAAAGTTTATTTTTGTTTTATTATATATATTTTTTTACAAACAGAAATTGTTATATTTGTCCTAAAAATGGATATGATTCTGTTGGGCATAAATAAATTATTATTTACACGGAGTGCTTTCATAGTCAATACACTTGCCCTTAAACATTTTTTCCCTAGTGAAGTAAGTTTTAAGGATTTGACAAATAAAAAAACTATTTCAACTCTTTCAGTAATAAAGTTAAATTTCTGTAAAACCACTTCTACAGGCTTAGTCAATAAAAACAACTATACTGGTGAAAAAAATATTTTTTGATATAAATTCTTCCTTGAATACATTCTCTGGCTAGCGTATGTAATAACATAAATTGTATATTGGTGTGTTAAGATTTACGAATGATGCATATGCCAAAATAAAAATTCCAAACAAAAATTTCAAATTCTTTGACAGAACTTTATAATCTTTTTGCTTGTTTAAAACCATAAATAGCTTATTTTAGTATAAAGTTCATAAAATTACTTTTAAAATTTAAAAATTCGCACCTTTAGTATACATTTTGCCTTAATTTTCAAACAAATAAATAGTTTGAAGAGTATTATATATAACTGTCCTCGAAAAAAATATTGGTTTAATTCATAAATCTTGACACATCTGTTAATGTTGATGTCACGCGCTCTCCTCAAGGTCATCGAAGCGTTTTGGATCTTACATTTTTCAAAACGCTGCAGCATTCTAAAAATTGTTTAAGAAGCGTAGAAAAAACACAAACTCGCATGCGTAGATTTCAAATATGCAATAAAAAAATGCGTAAACTATTGTCCACAATGTTGCTTTCACAAACAATTATACAAACGATTATTTTAACCTTTAAATTATAAAAATCTTAATAATAAATCGATAAAAGTTTTGTGATACAAGCAAAGTAATTAAAATTCTCGCAAAAGTTTCCCCCCTTGATCACCTTTTCATTTTGTATGAACCACCGTGTATAAACAATTATGTACTAGGGCAATAAATTAATATTGTTGTGCTTCTAGAATTAAAATAAACAAAAAATTATTATTTTTAATATTGTAAATACTTAAATAATTTAAGTATTCACGATATTAAAGATAATAACTTTTTGTATATTTTAATTATAATTATTAGAGATTGCTTTTTTATTTAAACGTATATTAATCAATTTATTTATGACAATTGAACTTTTTAATATTAGTAGGTAATTGTTGTTTCTGTTTCAATATTTTTAAATATTTTGAAAGTTTATTCACCAATAGAATTTAATTATTTTATTTAATGTAGCCATTTCTTTTAGCCAATCGAAACTACAAATTTACATACGAAAAACCTAACTTTATATTGCTATAGTGGGTTTTATGCCTAATATAATATATTATTATATATTATGGTACCATTTGTATTTTAGCCCCAAAAAAGAGTTACAGTAAAAAAGTTGGTAGATGCAGCTACCATAAGATTACTTGAATTTAACGAACAAATGAAAAAAATCCATCTCTCAGAATTTGTTAATGTCGATGGCTCCCTTATTGAACAAAAACTTATTCCCTCTTACATTGAAATGTTACATACATCACTTATTTTTCCCAGACCCACAAAAATTGATGATATGTATAAAAAATACAAGGTAATACAAAATGTATCGTAATAAAAAAGTTAAAAAATTAGGATAAAAGCGTTTAAAAAAGGAGCTATAATGAGCCCCAAAATTTAGAATACGCATGATAGGAAATTTGTATTTTATAAAAATAATAATTATTTATTTACTAAAAATTTTAAATATCTTAAAAACGAGGAAAAATAATGTTTTAAATTTAAATTAACTGGCCGTGTATTTACCTTTACCTTATAGAAACATGAAATTTTGTTTGATTCTGTGGCTGAGCAATTAAAACTCGAACAACTTACAAAATCTCAAGAAGAAGAAGATAGGCTCAAAAAGGAAAGTGAATTAAATGACTACCATATACAATCTAATGAGGAATCTGAAATTAGTATTAATGAAGAAGAGGAGGATGAAGAAGAAGAAAATGTAGAACATATAAAGGAGGGAAAAAATAGGAGGGGGGACGAAAGAACAGGAACAACGATTGAAGATAAAGATAATAAAGGGGAACTTCCAACCCCACTTAAAAAGGAAGAAAAAGAAAAAAAAAAGAAACAACGGTAGCAACCCGTACTAACTTCTATCGCTCATTTGAACTAACATAACTACTATCGGGGGTTAAAAGTGAAGCCAAAATAAAAACGGCTGATAAACAAATTTAATTTTTTGTTCAATCATTGTCCCTTTTTGGTCAATAATATAATAATATAATAATAATTAATAATGATAATTTAAGAAGCACAAACAAAAATATATTTTTTTTAATCATACCAAGATCGGTAAGCGTTCTAGCCAAAATATGTAAAGTGGAACAACAAAAAATAAAATGCCTGGTCACGTCGGACCCTGTGATAGTAGTTAGTTAACAAAGATTAGGATTTATTTATTAACTCTATTTCTATTTTAAAACAACCGTATAATGTTGATTTTTACTTAAATATTAAATTTAAAAATTCCTATTATATAAAATTAACCCATTGCAGTCCAAAAAAAAATATTGCGACGGAAGAAAAGGTGTTAACTCAAGAGGAAATATCAGAACAACAAAAAAAAGCAATACAAAATTTAGCTGTTCGAATAATACAGAAAATGGAGCGTGCAAGATCAGCTCGAGTTTATTTTGGCGAAATCTTAAAAGAAATTACAAAAAAGAAAAAGCTTGCCTCAAGTATAATGAAAATCTCGTTATTAAACTTTAATAATATACTTTTATTTAAGTATCCCCTGGGAAAGCCCCGCCACCTGTTGATCCGGAAATAATGGAAAAGGCAGTTACAGATTTTCAGAAAAATTGGAGGGCATTTTCATACAAAAAGTATTTAAAGAGAAGAGAAGAGGAAAGAAAGTTATTAATTGGTAAGAATCATTAACTATAGTATAGTATTACTATATATAGTATATATGTATATTAGGGTGGTCCTTATTTTTCGAATTCTGAATTTCAATTGTCTCACCCCCTTATTTTTTTCCTTTTGATCATACATAAAGCCCTGTCAAATTTTAGGCTGATCAGATGTTGTTAACCCGTGCCTCACGTAGGTCAAAAATTTCCAAAAGTGAATATTATAAGATAAACGATTTTTGTGCCGCCGCAAAATAGTTTTAAGTATTTGTAAGCGTAAAAACTTATTTATAATGTTGGATTATGGTAATCCACGTATTTGAATCTGTCGCGAAGTCGTAGTGGCGAGACATGCCGCAGTACGTAATTGGTAAATATCGTTAATTGGCGCTTCTTTTAGCTGTATATTTTAGGTATAAATCATCACAGTTTTTTTGGTTGGCTTGCAAGCGTAAATTAAGAACAAATTTATACGTAATAATTGGTAAAAAAAAATGGACCGTTTGCCTGTTATTGTTACCTGTAATAGTACACAGCATCTCCTTGGTGTTCCAAAACTTGAATCCGGAAAAGGCGAAGAGATGACATCAACTTCTTGAAGAATATCAACTAAGTACGTATACGTAATAATTGGTAAAAAAAAAGTGGACCGTTTGCCTGTTATTGTTACCTGTAATGGTACACAGCATATCCTTGGTGTTCCAAAACTTGAATCCGGAAAAGGCGAAGAGATGACATCAACTTCTTGAAGAATATCAACTAAGTAAAAGCGTTGAAGCTTTTTGTTGCGATACTACGGCATCAGACACTGGCCGAATAAATGCCGCTGGCGTTTTTCTTGTACAAAAATTGGAAAAAGATTTGTTATACCTTGTCGGCATCACATCTACGAACTAATTTTAAAATGTGCCTTTAAAAGGTGATATCAACAGGCTTGGAGCCAAATCGACTTAACACGTTATGAGTCCGGACTTCGAGATGACTATGTGAACGTTAGGATTAGAAATTGAGGTGATTTTACAATTTTCTCTCAACCAGCTAGAAATACATCATCCTAGAAAAGACTACAAGGAGTTATTAGAACTTCCGATATTATTTCTAAGTGGTCAAGTATCTTTTCGTATTCCAGGAGCCTTCCGTCATGCCAGATGGATGGCAAACGCTATTTACTATTTTAAAATATTCCTCTTCAGGAGCCAGTTTAAACTAACGTCGCATGAAATTGAATGCCTTAAGGATATTTGTATTTTTCTTACCAGCCTTTACAATAAAGCGTGGTTTTGTTGCCCTATAGCTGCGAAAGCACCACTGCAAGACTTTAATTTTTCAGATTTATTTGCTTATAAAAACACTTTGAGGCCATCTTTAACAGAGTTAATTGCTTTGGCGCTTTTCGACGAAAGCGTTACGGTTGAAACAAAAATTGAGCTTGCAAAATCAATTCAGGGAGATGAGGGCAACGAGGAAGATTCCCAGAATATAAAACGTGTTATACTTAAAGAAAAAGATGTTGTCACTTATATCAACCAGCCGCTACAATGTCTCGTGTTAAAAAATACTACCACCTTTTTTAAACGATTTAAAATTGGGTGTGAGTTTTTGAAGTACAATCCGTCTACTTGAAACTCTAGAAATGATTTTCAAAAGGGATTGTCGATCATCAAAGAGCTTAAAGTTGTCAATGACACGGCCGAAAGAGGTGTCAAACTTATGGAAGAATTTAACATTATTTTAACAAAAAAGGAAGATCAGAAACAGTTTCCTTTTGGACTACCGTAATAAATTTACAAGCAGTAGTAAAACGGCACTTTTATTAACAGTTTAGATTATATTTGTTTGTTTACATAAGGATTTTTATAATTTTTTGATTTGCTTTACCATATTTTGTGTTTAATAAATTAAATAAATTTATAACTTTGTTGCTTTTTCTTTAATAATGAAAAAATAAATCTTCCCCCAAAACAAGACCCTTGAGGCACGTCTTTGAGTTGATTCATTGGGCTCAAATTTTACACATCTTATTATATTCCTATTTAGAAAACTTTTAAGGGGTGAGACTGCCCAAATTTTACAACAAAAAATTTTCTTATATAAATAAGGACCACCCTAATGTATATAGTAATATTATACTATAAAAGTTACTAAAATGCATTTTCACTTATTACTCATAAAAAAATCTAAAATAGTAGCGCTGTCACTGAATGCATTAAAATTGAAGCAATCTAAATTGTTATTTGCTGTTAATTACTATTGAACCATATATTATAATAGGGAAATATTTTGCATAAATGTCAAAGAATTTATTGCGTTAAATGTATACATAGTATATATACAATAGTAACGTTATTAAATAAATCAAATTAGTATTTAATGCAATAACATTCTAACATTCTAACAAATAAATATCAATATGAATATCAATAGATTTAGGAGCGATATCTTTTGTTGTTAATTTAAAAACAGTAAACGATTATAAACCAAGTGCTAACAACCTATTGGTATTATAGGAACTGTTATTCAGGAATACGGATTACAAGATCAGATTGGTTTAATGACTCACCCATTCATGCTATGCTAGCGTTTTTTCTGTGTAGTGTAAAAAATCTCAATTTTAACGGAAATCCCCATACTTAAGATATAGTCTTAGGTTTACAGGATTTTTTCCTGCTATTGTGCTCCTCTAACCAAAACTTTTATGCTCTATAGCAGCGGTTCTCAAACTTTTTTCGCGTACCATTCATTCATGTGCAATGTACCACCGAACTAAATAAAACAAGTTGTGCTGCGTGTACGTATTTATTAAACTTATAGTGTAATAAGAAATACTGATAACTGTGCAACAGAGCAGATGTTTATAGGATTAAACAATTTTTTTTTAATCTTTTATTATAGACCAAAGAGTTTATATTAATATAATAATTTGGCCGTGCCTCCAGGGCCGGCAACGGTGTGAAAAATAAACGAATGGATACCGCCGCCGCGGTGCCCTGTTGCTTAATCAATGTTTGCTCCGATGCCGGCAATCAAGGCAAAAAAATGGCTTAGTTATGTAGTAAGGTATCCAGTTTTTCGTGAGAGATTAAAAATTATTTAATCTGTCATAAAGCATTGGGAAGAAGGGCAAGATGAAATATTGAAGGGCAATTTTAAAAACAATTTAATAAAAAGTAACGATCCCATTGATTGTAATGTTATAACAAACTGTATAGAGCAAAAAAACTACAAAATAAAAGTGCCATTGCAATTCATGAAATCCAAGTTTAAGTAGAGGAAAATACAGATGCAAAAAGCTATGATAAAACAAAAGAAAATAAAATAGAATATGATGGAGCTCCTTGTAAAAGTGCGATGACTACTATCATTCAAGTAGAAAAAACGATGGATATCTCACAGAGTAATAATGTAATAATCGAATGCATTGGATTTACGAATGATGAAAAAGTAGAAGAAACTGTCGATATCCCACTTAATGATAATGTAATTATTGAATGTATTTAAGTTGTAGTTTGTGAATGATGAACAAGTTAAAGAAACAAAGATAAATGATTATGGTAACAAATTACTAAAACTTATTGTGCATATATTATTTTGATATTTTTTAGTTCAACATATTAAAATGGATTCATCCATTCCAGAGGGTGAAGCAACAGGCTACCCCACTGTTCGTAATTTGACTTAAAAAAAGAAAGCTTAAGCCATAAAAATAAACCAGTGTATTTTGTACCTGTACCTGATATTTACCTAATTATCTATATTTATATTATGGGTACTCTTTAACTATTATATTTTAAATTTGTATTCTTATACCTATTTAATTTAATGTTAAATGTTGTTAAATAAAATGCCATATTATTGCAATACATTTTTAGTTTTGTTCCTAATTTTAATTAAAATTATGACACTCTCTTCCATATTTATTTTTGAAATTTTGAAATTTGTTAAAATAAACTTAAACAAATTTAATTTACAAAATTGTTATCATAAGTATCCAACCAGACATGGCAACAATTTACAATATTGCAATCATTCTATGACATTGTATGAATCTAACCCATATTATATTGGAGCAATTTTATACAATAAATTACCTGCACAATTTAAAAACTTTGAAAACAACAAGTTTTTCTGCAAATTAAAAACTTTACTTTTGAGTAAGACTTTTTACTCCGTAAATGAGTTTTTAGCGTTTAATTTTTTGGATTGTGTCGGTTAATTTGAGCTGTTTCATAGTTTCATTGTGTTAAATGATTTTTGACCTATCCTATATCTGTAAGAGATCTATCTCTTGGATTAAATAAATATTATTATTATTACTTTATTAAATATTAAGAAAATCATTTAAATAAAAGGGAAAAACAACGATTTTCTCTTGGCAGTTCGTACGAGTGTCGAATCCGGCAGCTCATTGAGGTGCCATTGCACTCCATATTATTACTCCCGCTACTATGACGACTTTTGTTTGTATTTACTAATAATAATTGTGACAAATGCCTTTTTTAACTTTGTAAAAATAAAATAATCAGCACCAATCATAAAAAAGTAGATATAATGTTTTCCCTACGTGAAATCGCAGTTGCTCCCTTCGGCTCGCTCTATCGGGATTTTTTTTTTTTTTATTTACAAATTGGGACTGCATCAACCTCCAAGGGTTATTAGCAGTATACATATACAAACATGGATATATTAGATTTTGTTAAAAATATTTATCGATCTTAGAAAGTCCAGGGTTTTTTCAATTTGCGTGCCTAAAGCCGTCTCCAAACTATCCGGGATGTGGTGCAGTGATCTTTTTCTATTATATTTCGGACATTCTAGAATTATATGGGATACGCTTAGGGCAGTGTTACATTCTTCGCAAAGGGTGATGGGTTCGTTTTTGAAGATGAAGCTATGCGTGATGGCAGTATGACCGATTCTAAGGCGATTTGCTACTATTTGGTTTTTTCGACCTGGAGGAGTTGATAATTCTTGTCCGATTTGTGTTTTAACTGCTTTTAGCTTGCTGTTATTTGTTGCCCAAAGTTCTTGCCATTTTCCATTTACAAAATTTTTGATTAGGGTGATGTGGTCTTTGTGTGGAATTTTTTTAATTGAAGGTGTTTCGCTTTCTTTTGCTGTTGCTGCTGCCAAACGATCAGCTTCTTCGTTACCTTCGATGCCAACATGTGAGGGAACCCAGAGAAATTTTATTTTATTGTAGTGATTCTTTTGCATTTCTTCCTTTATGGTTTGAAGGATTGGATGTTGCGGGTACACTTGTTTGATTCCCAGTAAGGTGCTTAATAAATCGCTTATAATCAAGAATTTACCTTCTGAGTGGGAGCATATCTTTATGGCTTCTAGGATTGCGATCATTTCTCCGGTAAATATACTGCAGTATTGGGGGATTTTGGTGGATTTTTTAATTCCATCTCCAACAACAGCAGTGGCTTGTCCAGTTTTAGTTTTGGCAGCATCTGTAAAGATTAGTTTGGTATTTGGGAATTTTGTAATTAGGGAGCGATAGGTGTTGTGAATAATTGTTGGATGTGTTGAGTGCTTGGGATATTTTGTAAGGGCTGTATTTATTAATGGTATTGGGATAGTCCATGGGGGGTAATTTAAAGCTGGTTTTAAGGAAAGTTTAAATTGATTTATATTAAAGTTTGTACGGCGTAGTCTTTCATAGAAGGGAACTTTACTCGAGGATATATTGTTAAATAGGTCGTAATAGGTATTTGGGAAGGCAGCCTGGTATGCGATGTTTGTTGGGTTTATGGATAATCTAGACGCATATTTTAGTGTGTTCATTTGTCGTCGAATTTCCGGTGGCAGTTCGTGAGCTAGAACATATAGGCTCTCAACTGGGCTTGTTCTAAAGGCTCCCAGTGCGATTCGCAAGGCGGTGTTCTGGATAATTTCTATTTTCTTTAAAGCTGTTTTACTTGCTGTTTGGTAACAAATTGATCCATAATCAATCTTACTTCTGATAGTAGTTCTGTATATACGTATCAAATTTGTGGTGTCTGACCCCCAGGTATGATGTGAAAGAATTTTTAGTAAGTTCAGTCTCTTTTGGCAGGATAGTAAAAGGTTGTTTAATTGAGTTTTCCAGTTGAGTGCTGTGTCAAAATTTAATCCTAAAAAATGTATGTTGTCTGTCTGTTGTATAGTTTGATTGTTAATATTTAAAGTTATGTTATTTTCTTTTTTCTTTTTTCTAAATACTATAAAAGAGATTTTTCTGCGCTGAATCTAAAGGGTGTCCCATTAAGACCACCTATTTTAAATTTAGTGTAATTTTTTTTGTGTCAATCGTACAGCGTTGTTGTTGGACAGTGGTCATGTGTGAACATTGAGGTTAAGTCATGAAGATTTACACGGCCGCACAATGCATAGAAATTGTAAAAATCCACTATCGAAATGGTGAGAATTTTTCGGAAACGGTTTGAAGATATCGTGAATTTTTCGGTCACCATATCGCACCTTCTCGCCGTATTGTGGTCCGATTAATCGAGCAGTTTGAAACGATTGGGTCAATTGAAACCAAAAAGAGACATGTCCGTGCTCGTGCATCTCGGTCTGCTGAAAATATTGCAGCAGTTAGTGAAAGTGTTGAACATAATTCTTACACCTCAATTCGCCACCGTTCCCAGCAATTGAGACTCTCCCGAAGCAGTTTACAGCGAATTTTGACCAAAGACCTGCATTTTCATGCGTACAAGATTTGGTTGACACAATATTTAAAGACAACAGACCATGCACAGCAACAAAACCATGGAATTATTGAGGACAAAATTTGAAGGCAGAGTTATCTCGCGCCGCGAGGATGTGATGTGGCCAGGCTGACCATGCGATTTGACGCCGTTAGATTTCTTTCTTTGGAGTTTTTTGAAGGAAAAGGTTTATGCTAATAACCTAAGAACAGTTGCTAAACTAAAACATGAGATTCGACGGGTCATTGATTAAATTGAGCCGGAACTATGCCAAAATGTAATCGAAAATTTTGTCAAAAGAATCAACGTGTGCCGTCAGTCACGAGGCGGCCATTTATCGGATATTGTGTTCCATATTTAACCTCCATGTCTCCCCTCTTTATTGCAATAAAAATATCTTAACTTTTTAAATAAACACGGCACTTTTTTTTAATTTTAAAATAGGCGGTCTTAATGGGACACCCTTTAAATCCTGTTTCTCTGGTCCAGTTTTTTAGTTCATTAAGAAAGTTTTGTATAAGTTGTTGGGCTAGGCTTATGTTTTTACTTTTCATATACACTACTATATCGTCTGCATATAAATTAGCTTTAAGCGGTAATTTAATTCTTTCTGTAATGCTATTTATAGCTACCAAGAATAGAGTTGTGCTCATGACTGATCCTTGGGGTGTACCATTTTGAATATGTCTAGGTGATGAATGATTTCCATTAACTTTTACTCTGATAATTCGATTGCTTAAAAAGTTTTTAATAAAACCAAGAATGTTTCCTTGAATACCGTAGTCAATAAGTTTTTGTATTATATAATATCGCCACGTTGTGTCGAATGCCTTATTAATATCCAAGAAAAGGGCTAGTACTTGTTGGTTGCTTGCGAAGGCCTCATGAATGTCAGATTCTAAAGCTACTATATTATCAGTTGTACTTCGATTTTTTCGAAAACCACTTTGGAGTGAGGATAATAATTTTTTATTTTCTAGAAACCATACCAATCTCTTGTTTAAGATTTTCTCTATAAGCTTACACATGTTGCAGGTTAAGGAGATGGGACGGTATGACAAAGGGTCAGTTTTTGGTTTGTTTGGTTTTATAATGGGTATAATAAATGCTTCAGACCATACTTTAGGTAGAACTCTTTGAAGAAAAACTGTATTAAATATGTCTAGTAAAATTATTTTTCCAGTAAAAGGTAATTTTTGGAGAAAAATAATAGGTATATCGTCTGGACCCGGTGTAGTATTTTTTGATTGGCACAGGCATTCTTCAAGTTCATCTAGGGTTATAGGAGTATTCAGTGGTGATTCTTGATCTATGATAACATGAGGTGAGGATTCCGTATATATTTTATGCGCAAGGAACGGTGGATCATAGTTACTATCGCTCGAGTTCTGTTCATACACGTCGGCCAAAAATTCTGGTATTTCACTGTTTGAGGAAGTAATTTTGTCATTGTACATAAGAGTATCTATTTCGTTAAATGAATAATTACCTTGTATTTTCTTAATTTTGTTCCAGATGGTATTAACAGATGTAGATGAATTAATAGATGATATATAGTTTGCCCAAGTTAGTTTTTTATTTTGTTTAATTAGGCATCTCGTTTTTGCTCTATTTTTTTTAAATTTTATAAGGTTTTCTTCAGTCTTATGTCTCTTAAGTTGATTGAATGCATGTTTGCTTTCTTTTACTGCCTTTTCAATTTCTTTATTCCACCATGGTACTAGGCGTTTCTTTTTTGTTGTAGTCTTTCCTATAGCATGGTATGCAGATTTAATGATTATGTCATTAAATGTAGAAATTGTATCATTGATGTTATTTGATACTGTATAATTTGTTAGGTTTTCTGTTATGAGTTGTTGAAAATTTTCACAATTAGCTGATTTTAATCTCCATGTTTGAAAATGTGGTGTCGTATTGGAAAATTGGTCTTCTGCTAATGTTATTGTGATTGGGAAATGGTCACTATTATAAAGGTATTTAAGTGAGTTCCATTCAAGTGAAGGGTATAGTACCGGGTCGGAAAAGGCTAGATCTATGCAGGAAAAGGTGCCATTATAGGCATTGAAACGAGTATGCTCACCTGAGTTTAATAGTGCTAGATCTAAGTGGTTTATTATTTTTTCCAGTTTTTTCCCAGCTTGATCTGTTTTATTGGATCCCCAAATTGCATTATGGCAGTTCATATCTCCTACAATTATTTTTGGAGTTGGTATTTGTTCAATGTCATTTATTTCTTTGAAATTAATATTTTCTGGGTGTGGAATGTATATATTACATATGTGGATGGGTTTATGGTGTAGGACTTGAATGGCTACTGCTTCCAGATTGGTTGCAATATCTATTTCTTTAGCTTGAATATTATTTTTAACATAAATGGCAACACCACCACTGGCTGTGTGTTGATTGTTTCGATTTTTAAAATACCCTGTATATCCACGGGGTGTTATTGTTTTGTCTGTTTTAAAACGGGTTTCTTGTAAGCAGATTACTAGTGGAGATTGTTCTTGTATTATCTTGTATTATCTATCGGGATTAATTGCTAAGATTCCACGCTTTATTAATAATCAATTTACTAATCAAACAATAATTAATTGCCAGTGTCATAAAATTAATATAATAATAAAATAATAATCCCCTTTAAATTAAAATAAATAGTTCGTTTCAGTAGTTTTTTAGTATAGCCAAGTAAAGGGTAAGTAATTTTTGTATATATATATATATGGGCAGATCCATTACTTTTCGACAAAAGTGTGCGGGGGTAAGTCACCGATTTGGCTGCCGATTTTTTTCTCGAAAGTAGGTCATATAAGGAGACGATCCTGAAAATTTGAGCTCGATATAGGTAATTCCGGCTGCATAGTCATTTTCAAAAATTCGTATCTCAGCTCCTATTTAACTTAGAGATTTGATCAAGACGGCATTTTTCTCTGTTATCCCTCTATTTTCAAGAAAAAAATAGGTTTTAAGTTTAAACTTTAATCCGGCTAAGCTGTAACCCTCCAAATAAAACACTGCTTAAGATAAATTTTGTCAATTTTTAAAGTGCTCTCAAATCTACAGTTTTTGAAGCAGTGGAATAAATGACAGATGATATTTTTCGTTAAGGTATACTCTGTTGGAATTTACCCATTTTTTACTTGATTGCTTCGATTTCTCTAATGTATAGCCACTCAAAGACAATTGATTTTTGAAAAATCAATGTTTTCAGATACCTACAACTTTTTTCTATCGATCCGAAATCCTTTGAAAATTTCAGGGATTATACTTTATTCTATTCCCAAACAAACCATCAAAACTTTTCCTTGGTTATTGAAGTGGTTTCCGAGCTATGAATTTTTAAAAATGTCAAATTTTCAATATAATATGACATTTTTGGTAGTTTTATTTTCAGTTAAATGAATTATTAGTAATACTTTAGTCAATAATCCATTGGACCTTGTTCATTTTTCTCGAAAGTAGGTCATTTAAGGAGACGATCCTGAAAATTTGAGCTCGATATGGGTAATTCCGGTTGCAAGAGAATTTTTTGAAATATAAAAAAAGTCGATTATTTAACTTAGAGATTTGATCAAGACGGCATTTTTCTATGTTATCCCTCTATTTTCAAGAAAAAAATAGGTTTTAAGTTTAAACTCAAATCCGGCTAAGCTGTAAGCCTCCAAATAAAACACTGCTTAAGATAAATTTTGCCAATTTTTAAAGTGCTCTCAAATCTACAGTTTTTGAAGCAGTGGGATGAATGACAGATGATATTTTTCGTTAAGGTATACTCTGTTGTAATTTACCCATAAAAGCCATACTTATTTTTATACTGACTCGGAGCTCCATCAGAGAAATCAGGAACATTTTGAATATACAGTTCACGCTTTTTAAAACAAATTAGTGCAAGTTCTGAAAAAACATTTCTCATGGATTAAAAACATTATCTATTTCTCTGATGGAGCTCCGAGTCAGTATAAAAATAAGTATGGCTTTTATGGGTAAATTAAAACAGAGTATACCTTAACGAAAAATATCATCTGTCATTCATCCCACTGCTTCAAAAACTGTAGATTTGAGAGCACTTTAAAAATTGGCAAAATTTATCTTAAGCAGTGTTTTATTTGGAGGCTTACAGCTTAGCCGGATTTGAGTTTAAACTTAAAACCTATTTTTTTTCTCTTGCAACCGGAATTACCCATATCGAGCTCAAATTTTCAGGATCGTCTCCTTAAATGACCTACTTTCGAGAAAAATGAACAAGGTCCAATGGATTATTGACTGAAGTATTACTAATAATTCATTTAACTGATAATAAAACTACCAAAAATGTCATATTATATTGAAAATTTGACATTTTTAAAAATTCATATCTCGGAAACAACTTCAATACCCAAGAAAAAGTTTTGATGGTTTGTTTGGGAATAGAATAAAGTATAATCCCTGAAAGGATTTCGGATCGATAGAAAAAAGTTGTAGGTATCTGAAAACAGCGATTTTTCAAAAATCAATTGTCTTTGAGTGGCCATACATTAGAAAAATTGAAGCAATCAAGTAAAAAATGGGTAAATTCCAACAGAGTATACCTTAACGAAAAATATCATCTGTCATTTATTCCACTGCTTCAAAAACTGTAGATTTGAGAGCACTTTAAAAATTGGCAAAATTTATCTTAAGCAGTGTTTTATTTGGAGGCTTACAGCTTAGCCGGATTTGAGTTTAAACTTAAAACCTTTTTCTTGAAAATAGAGGGATAACAGAGAAAAATGCCGTCTTGATCAAATCTCTAAGTTAAATAAGAGCTGAGATACGAATTTTTGAAAATGACTAAAAAATCGACTTTTTTTATATTTCAAAAAATTCTCTTGCAGCCGGAATTACATATATCGAGCTCAAATTTTCAGGATCGTCTTCTTATATGACCTACTTTCGAGAAAAAAATCGGCAGCCAAATCGGTGATTTACCCCCGCACACTTTTGTCGAAAAGTAATGGATCTGCCCATATATATATAAATATATATATATATATATATATTAGGGTGTGCCAAAAAAACTCGATATTTTTTTTTCTTGCTCTCCACCCAAAATATCGTAGAATATGTCCGAACAAATATTCTGTTAAAAGTGGAGCTCATAATTTCAATTTTAAGAGGTCCCTCATCGAATCTGAAGTTTTGCCGCTTAAATAACACAGAAAACTGACTTTTTTACCTTATTTATTCTTGCAACCTAGGAAGATTTTTTTTTTTCGTAAAATCCATGACTAATTCTTACAAAGCATTAAATTTGGACAAAAAAATCTTATTAAGGCGAATTTCTATTTTCATTATTTAATTTTTTACATAGATTTAAATTTAAAGATAATAATACAAAAATGATGACTTTATACGCCTGTAACTTTTAGAATATTGACGATATAAAAAATTCGCCTAAAACTTTTTTGTGGTCCATCAGACAAGCTAAAAAATTACCATTTGACTTTTTCGTCTAACTTCAATAGTTTAGCTGAAAAAGGCAAAAAACGTAACATTTTAAATTTAAAGCTCTGTAAAAAATTAAATAATGAAAATAGAAATTCGGCTTAATAAGATTTTTTCGTCCAAGTTTAATGCTTTGTAAGATTTGGTCATGGATTTTATGAAAAAAAAAAATAAGGTAAAAAGGTCAGTTTTCTGTGCTATTTAAGCGGCAAAACTTCAGATTCGATGAGGGACCTCTTAAAATTGAAATTATGAGCTCCGCTTTTAACAGGATATTTGTTCGGACATATTCTACGATATTTTGGGTGGAGAGCAAGAAAAAAACTATTTCGAGTTTTTTTGGCACACCCTAATATATATATATATATATATATATATATATATATATGTATATATATTGCCTTATAAGGCAACCAAATCCCCAAATTTTTGACGTACTTACAATTCGAGTTCAATTACTTTAATCCAGGCTCAGTTGCATTGTTATAACAACAGTTTAAACACAGTTTCAGTCTAAGTGGGAAGTGCACTTAAATTTTATGTCAGAAAAATAAAAAAGTCTAAATTCAGCAAAGCGATGACCTTCTGACCAAAATCTTTCTAGACCATGACGTTTTCAGAAATAGAAATTACCGTGAAATTGGTTCTTTTAAAATCATATCTTTAAAAAACAGTGATGGAATAATTCCAAATATTTAGGATGGGATGGTCCATGTTATACTTAAATGTTTTTTAAAGGACTTTTTCCTATATCTTTGATTTGGTTGTCTAGATCAAAGTTTTAAAGTTTCGACCCTAATTTTCTGTTGATTTTTAATATTTATGATTTTTTAAGGTTGACATTTGTTAAATTAAGATGCGGTATGATCGGAATTTTAATAATAGTTTTTGAATAGATGGATAAAGTTTATAGATTGTATAAAACTGATCAGAAAAACAAAACTTATCTTAATCCTAGTTTTGTTTTGTTTAATCTTGTTTTGCTACTTTTTCTTCTGGTGGAGTATCTAAGGCTTAGATAGATGTTGGATTGATTTTTTGTTGGGTTGTCGTTTTTATTTAGTTTACCTAACTGGTTTTTTTTATATTTTTCATTTTACTGCTCACGCGAATAGTCCCAGAACTTGCGAGAACTGCTTGAGGAAAAAAATTTTGAACATAGTAAACAAGTTGTATTTCTTTTACTTATTATATTTACTGTATTTTTAAAGCAAAAAGCGGCATATTTCTACCAAATCCAAGGCAATAGTAGTTTTTTGAGAGTAAATTTTTAAGAAATTATTTTTTATCCTTATTAAAAATTTACAATACTTACACTGAAAGAAATATATACTAAAGTTAAATAAAAAAATAATTAGGGCAAATATATTTTATGTTTCATATATAGACTACCACATACATTGCTAAAACAAATATATTCGTTTGGTTAGCAGCCTATTGCTGCCCTAGCAATATAAATGGTGTTTCTAGCAATATTTTTTTGCTGTAATTCACTTATAGTTTACATTTTATAGTAAGGGTAAGTTTATTTTTATTTAGATCTAACATATCTTCTTTACAATAAATGTATTACAAAATTTACCATACATTCATAATAAACAGTAGTATAAATGTGTAAAGCACTAGTATAAAATTTTTAGTATAAATTTGTATTTACTTTTAGCAACAAATTTCTTTCAGTGTACCATTTTTATAGTTATCCATGAAATAAAATTAAACTGACATATTATTATGATTATTTCTGACAAATTAAAAACGCATTAAAAACCCAAGTGAGACCATATATACAGCTCTTTCATACTAAAACCGAATATATCTATATATATATGGGGCGTGGCCTCGCCTCCCTCCAACGCGCGACACAGTAGCTAAGCAAATAGACTGCATCGCTAATAAGATTTTTTTCATTATTATCATTTAATTTTTTAAGTCCTTACCTGCTCGACCTTTCGTCATGTCGCCTTGGAGGGAGGCGAGGCCACGCCCCATATATATATAGATATATTCGGTTTTATTCTAAACAGGCTGTATATATGTATATATATATATATATATACAGCCCTTTCAGAGTAAAACCTAATATAGGGAAACGTTATGGGCGTGGCCTCGCCTCCCTCCAACGCGCGTCACAGTAGCTTGTATGATAAACGACATGACGAAAGGTCGAGCAGGTAAGACGACCTTAAAAATTAAATGATAATGCAAAAAATCTCATTAGCTGCTTAGCTACTTCGCTACTCGCGCGTTGGAGGAAGGCGAGGCCACGCCCTTTACGTTTCCCTATATTCGGTTATATATATATATTAGGGTCGTTCAAAAAATAAAATTTAATTATTTTTTCGCTCTGACCCTCTCAAATGTTTCTATTTAATATAAAAAAATATGGGCGTCCCAGCTCAACTCTAAGAGGTCGCTGTTTTTATCGCTCTACAGGCTCAGAAATATTATTAAAAGCGTGAACTTGTGAGTCAATATATTTTCAAATAATTTATAAACCAAAAAAAAACAATCTAAAAAAAAATATTTTTACGAAATTTTTTGGGTACCCCATTTTGTCCCCCCGCTGCCTTGTTTTGCCCCCTTTCACCTCCCGTCTGCTAATTGTACCATAAAATTTAAAAAAAAGCAGAATATTTGATGTTAATCAAACCTCGAATAACTCTAGAAGAAATCAATTTATCGAAAAATAATAAGAAACCTTTTTTGTAGAGCGTTATATTTTATATAAAAACTGCAATGCTCATTGCAGCTATAAGTTACTTTGTTACAGAGGTATAAAATTACAAACATAAAAATATTTTTCCCATGTTAATTAAATGGGAAACTAAAATAAAAACAGCGACCTCTTAGAGTTTAACAAAATTGACTTTGAAGAAAATTGAATGCTCTACAAAAAAGGTTAAATTGGAATTCCCCGTCAGATGAACCGTTTTCTTACAATCATGCCTTAAAAATTGGTATAGTTTTACAATTTGATCTTTTAACTTTGGAATTTTGTAATTGAAGTAAAAATCAGTACCTTGAAAAACACGATAAATATTCTTATGGGAAATCAAATGCTCTACAAAAAAGTCTTTTATCATTTTTGGCTAAATTTACTCCATCAAAAGTTATTCAAGGTTAAATTTGAAGTCACAGCGAAATTTTAACCTTGAATAACTTTTGATTGAGTGAATTTAGCCAAAAATGTTAAGAGGCTTTTTTGTAAAGCATTTGATTTCCCATAATAACATTTATTGGTTTTTTATGGGTACTATTTTTTACATGAATTACAAAATTCCAATTTAAAAGATCAAAATGTAAAACTATACCAATTTTTAAGGCATCATTTAAAGGAAACGGTTCATCTGATGGAAAATTTCACTTTAATTTAATTTTGTTAAACTTAATGATTTGGGAGTTCTGAGACAAAAACTCGCTCAGAAAAAAAAAATCTAAAATTGCGATGATAGACCTCTTAATATTAATATTATGGACTCAAACTTTCATGTATATATATACAGGGTGTCCGGGAAAATGTGGGAAATCTCTCGGATTCAGATAGAACATGAAAAAATAATATGACGCGTTCCTATATTTTTTTTCCTACTGGCCATCCTTACAGAGACATGGGCCCCGAAAGGACTCCCCTGCAAATTGGTTTTCGTTGAATAACTTTTAAAGTACTAAATATAATTTAATAAAAATTTAATATGATGGACCCTGGTAAGGACCTCATAAAATAGTGTCATTGAAACATGTTTTGCTTTTTTTGTTTACCAGGGGCGGACTAAGTTTTACTTTTTAATGCTTAAATTTTGAACACCCCGTATGACAAAGACTTAAAAAAACTAAATCTGCATAGCTTGAACCTTAAACTAAAATAAAGGTACTCTTGTTTATTGTCAATAAAATGAACCGTTTTCGAGAAAAAGAATAATAAACAAATTCATGTTTTATTTTTTAATAAAAAGGACCATAAAAAAATAATATAACGTATTGTTGCAAACCTTAAATTAAAGGACGATAATTCGAAACAATTAATTAAAAACTTTATACATGGGTTCCGTGAACTCTGATACATTCGCGGGCACGACGAATTGAGGACTGCTGTACCCGCCAGAATAACCCAGAATTGTTTCTTATCATATCACAATAAAACGTGATTATCTGTAGAAGTTCCTCTATCGGAGTGGAATACACCAAGTTTTTTTAGATATCCCCACAGGAAAAATCCATCAGCCTAAGGTCGGGAAATCGAGGAGGCCAGTCAATGGTTCCTCCTCTACCTATCCAACGGTTTGGATAAACGTTATTCAAGTACTCCCGCACAGCAACGCTGAAATGAGGTGGTGCCCCATCGTGCAAGAAGTACATGTTTAGGCGGGTTTCAAGTGATAAGGGCTGGAAAGAGTATTGCTAATGAAGTTTACATTATTTTGTTGCTGATCCAATAGCCAGTTTGCAAACTGCATTCTACAAGGAAAATCTTCAGAAATAAGTTTATGCACTTTTTGCATATGATAAGGATATAACAGCTGTTCTTAAAGAACATCATGCACTATTGTTTTCGACGTATTAAACTGTGCTGATAATTTTCGAGTGCTCGTTGAAGGAGTGTCATCTACAGCATTTAAAATATTTTTCAAACTTACCTAAAATTATGAAGAAAGTCAATAATATTACTTTAATAACTGAAATTGTCCACCATTCTCTCTAAGACGTTGGTCAATTCGTTAAAATGTCTTCTGATTTCGAATAATAAGAAGAGAATGGTGAACAATTTTATTTATTAAAGTAATATTATTGAATTCCTTCATAATTTTAGGTACCTACGTTTGTAAAAAAAGTTTTCTTTTCACGGATGAAGCAGGATTTACCAAAAATGGTAACACACATGTATGGGCTGATGAAAATCCTCATGCCACTATTGTTTCGCATTTTCAACATCAGTTCCAACCAATTAATACGTGGGCAGGAATCATTGGCAATATTTTGATTGAACCATTCGTATTGCTGGCACGTTTGAATGGACAACTTTTTTGGAGTTTCTCCAAAACGCTTTTCGGGATTTAATAGAGCCCTTACCACTTGAAACTCGCCTAAACATGTACTTCTTGCACGATGGGGCACCACCCTATTTCAGCGTTGCTGTGCAGGAGCACTTGAATATCGTTTATCCAAACCGTTGGATAGGTAGAGGAGGACCTATTGACTGGCCTCCTCGATTTCCCGACCTTAGGCTGATGGATTTTTTCCTGTGGGGATACCTAAAAAAACTTGGTGTATTCCACTCCGATAGATACTAGGGAGGAACTTCTACAGTACGTTTTATTGTGATATGATAAGAAACAATTCAGGGGTAATTCTGGCGGGTACAGCAGTCCTCAATTCGTCGTGCCCGCGAATGTATCAGAGTTCACGGAACCCATGTTGAACCCTCTTATAAAGTTTTGAATTAATTGTTTCGAATTATCGTCCTTCAATTTAAGGTTTGCAACAATACGTTATATTATTTTTTTATGGTCCTTTTTATTAAAAAATAAAACATGAATTTGTTTATTATTCTTTTTCTCGAAAACGGTTCATTTTATTGACAAAAATAAGAGTACCTTTATTTTAGTTTAAGGTTCAAGCTATGCAGATTTAGTTTTTTTAAGTCTTTGTCATACGGGGTGTTCAAAATTTAAGCATTAAAAAGTAAAACTTAGTCCGCCCCTGGTAAACAAAAAAAGCAAAACATGTTTCAATGACACTATTTTAAGAGGTCCTTACCAGGGTCCATCATATTAAATTTTTATTAAATTATATTTAGTACTTTAAAAGTTATTCAACGAAAACCAATTTGCAGGGGAGTCCTTTCGGGGCCCATGGCTCTGTAAGGATGGCCAGTAGGAAAAAATTTATAGGAACGTGTCATCTTATTTTTTCATGTTCTATCTGAATCCGAGAGATTTCCCACATTTTCCCGGACACCCTGTATATATATACAGTGCTTGCAAATCCAAGTCCGACCGCGTTGGAAAGGATGGTTGTTCAATACCCGCGTGAAAAGAATAAGGATAGAATGCCAAACAGAATTTGATTGGTCAGAGCGTCAGGCGTGCGTATTGTAAGCGCCTTCTGTTTGGCGTTCTATCCTTGTTATTTTCACGCGTCTTTCCCAAACCGGTCGGACTTGGATTTGCAAGCACTGTATATATATTTATATATATAAAGTGCTCTTTTAATATATATATATTAGACTGGGCCAAAAAAATCGACTATTTTTTTTAAAGTATATCAAAAAAAAAATAATATATATAACTCTGAGTCTATGGAGAAGACAACCAAGGCCAAGATCAAGGCTAGCCGAATCAACAACGGCTTTTTAAAGATACACGAGGAAGGAACACCACTAAGACCTATCGTCAGTTCAATAGGCTTACTGCAAGATTCCTGGCTAAGCAGCTGCAGCCGTTCGTCGGGGAAGCGGAATCTTACGTAAAAAACGCAAACCACTTCATCGAGCGCATAAAGGACATAAAACTGGAACCAGGTGAAATGTTCCTCAGCTTCGATGTCGTATCTCTCTTTACGAATATTCCAGTCAGCAAAGCCTTGGAGACAATTCAAAGAAAACACCCAATCAGTGATGACATCGCAGAGCTAACCAAACACTGCCTTAAAAACACGTATTTCATATACAACGACCAGAGATACAAACAAATCGAGGGTGCTTCAATGGGCTCCCCAATATCGCCAGGAATATCCAACTTATTCACGGAAGACATAGAAGTACGAGCAATCGAAACGGCAACACTAAAACCAAAGTTATGGCTACGGTACGTAGATGACACATTTATTATCTGGACCTACGGAGAAGCGGAACTGAAGAAATTCCTGGACCATCTCAACGGAATTTACAAAAATATCAAGTTCAAAATGGAAACCAAGGAAGAACACCAATTACCTTTTCTGGATGTCCTCATAATCAAGAAAAATAATGGCAAACTAGGGCACACGGTCAAACCACCACCACCACCCGTCACAATTGTAGTCAGTTATTAAGACACTTGTCACGTGTTTCGAAAGGCTGGCGGATGGTGACCACAAGAAACAGGAAGACCTAAAAATCCAAACGACGTAACAGCAAAACGGATTCTCCAAAACCATCATAAAAAGGCTTTTACATCACGACGCCGGTTAAATACCACAGAGGACAAGAACAACAAACCAACTTCGAAGGCCTTTATTCCCTACGTCAAAGGACAATCGAAAGAATAGGCAAAGTTTTCAAAAAACATAACATTGAGACCACATTTACCTCCCCAAGAAAGATCGGTCAAATACTTCCAAAAGTCAAACCAAAAATAGAGTTGGAGACACAAGGGGTTTACGAAATTGTGACAAAAGCTAGGTTGGACAGACCAATAGACGTATAAACGTTCGACGCGAAGAACATCGTAACGCAGTTTTAAAACAAGAAAAAACATCTTCCTTAGCTGAACACGTCCGAAAAACTTCCCATGAAATTGACTTTGAAAAAACAAGGGTCTTGGCTAGCATCGAACACAGGACCAAACGTACCATCCGTGAAGCCATTGAAATAGAAAAACGTCCAAGAAACCTTAACACAAGAGACGATACACAGAGAATACCAACTGCATGGAAACCACCAAAACGTCACGCAGATTAACGAGATCAATGGACCCGAACATAACCCAGGTTCAATCGCAGTCACGGTTAATGACGCGGAAAGCTAAGAGGATTTATAAACAACGATCAGCGGCAACGGGGCTCACTATACAGGGTGTATCACGGTCGATGGTAGGTTAACCGTTTATTTGAGAACGGCAAAAAAAATCGAATTGAAGTTTTTATAGCAATTATAATATCATTTAAACTAATTTTCTAAATTATTTTGAAAAAAATTCATTTTCCGGTTTTAACGGAAGCGATATCAACTTTGTTATTTTAAGTGGATCACCACATTTTTTTTTACAATTTTTAAATCTTATCATTATTTCTTATAAAATGGCTATATCATGTCCTATACCTAAACTTAATAGTTTATGAGTTATTAATTTTTTTTGTAAATTTTGGTCAGTTTCTCCCTCAATAAAAAAAGCTTATAACTTTTTTAATATAAGGTTTGTTGATATTCAGTTGGATTTATTGAAATCCTAAAGCACTGTTTTAAAGATTCCATGTAAATTATTGTAATATTTCTAAAAAGATACTTGTAAAAAAACAATGTGAATGTAGCTAAAAGAGCAATAACTTTTTTATTCTCAATGGAAGGCCCTGTATATTTTTACATAATTAAATATGAAATTATAATACCTTTTCATTGATATACCTTTTCCATATACCTAAAGTTAATATTAAAAAATATATTTTACAATTAACCTAATGATATGAAGAAAAACTGATAAAATATTGCTTTTGTGTATTAATTTGGTATGAATAACAAAACTTTCCCAATATTTATTATTATTAATATAAAGGAAAATAACTACTTAAAAGAAGTTCAAAATATTTATGCTTAATGGATAACCAATTAAAGGTACAACATACAAAAAGTTTCTGCATTTTCTAGCAATAAGTTTATCATATTGTGATTTAAAACAGTGCTTTAGGATTTCAATAAATCCAACCGAATATCAACAAACCTTATATTAAAAAAGTTATAAGCTTTTTTATTGAGGGTGAAACTGACCAAAATTTACAAAAAAAAATAGTTAAAATGGAGGAAAATCACTATTCAAATAAAGTTTTGATGAACTTGTTTATTCTTCATTGACAATATTATTGTCAATGAAGAATAAACAAGTTCATCAAAACTTCATTTGAATAGTGATTTTCCTCCATTTTAACTATTTTATTAACAATTTTTGTTAATTTAAAACATTATTTTTATTTAATTAATGTATTTCTAACCTTATTAGTAAATAATAATATACCTTTTAATGTTCAAAGGTACCAGGCGTTCAATCAGACCGTTTATACACATACCTACATAACGACATATTTACTTTTTGTTTCGGTGCTCTCTAAAAATGAATTAGTCAAAAATGACTAAATTAATAGTTATTAGCAAGGACCGGATTTTAGGCAAAATGCCTTTTCGTTTCTATTTCAGGCATTTGTTTGGGACCTGGATATTAATCCTAAACTTAAAAAAATAAAGCGTTTGACACCCCTTTGTTTTTGCCTAAAAGCCTAAAATGGCGAAATTTTGATTTAGGGTCCTAAAAGGAAATTTATATGAGCCTAAAATAGGCTCTTTTAATTTTTCAGAAAAAATATATTTTTCAATGCGAAAAATTAAATTATTTTTAATTGGGCCCTGCTAGCTTGCCCTTATTTCGCCTAGACGGCCTTGGCGAGTACGAGGACCACAAATTACAAAACTAGTGAAAATCTAATGAAAAACGTAATTGTGTTTTTGTTATATCTAAATATTTATTATAAATAATTATGGATAATATTAAGTTTGTAAAATAATGGTTAAACATTATTATTTACTTTGTTTTCATAGGTTTTATTGTAATTTCCATATATGTATTACGTTGTGTTAACCTGTTGTTTGTTTATTATTGTTTTTGTGTTGCGTTAATTTGTTTTGTTTGTGTTTTAGTTTGTGTCGTGCCATTTGCATTTATTAAAATGCGGTGTGGCATATTTGAATGCAAGAAAAACCCTTTAAATAAAACCACGGGCTGGATGCTCCCGTGGACGAGTTTTGGTTCGTGCCTTGACGAGTAGTTGCCGTTGCCGAATAATAGTAATATTATCAAAGAAAATAGAATAATATCTGGACAGTTTTTCGGGAATCGATGAAATTTGTTTTTATTTAAAGGGTTTTTCTTGGACTGATTGTCCAAATTGCATACAAATAATTTGAACACTGAAAAGTATTACGAACCTCACTAAACGCAAAAACAACAAGTTAAAAAAAAATAGAGCAAGTTAACATCCAACAGCATCGCAAAACAAGAATTTTAGTAGCAGATAATTAAAGATTTAAAAATACTCAACAAGTGACGTATTTAAGCCCCGCCCAACATGCGCACATACACGGTACAAACGGTCATCAATTATATTTGGACACGTCCTCAAGATCACATTGTAGTACTTACTTCCTTTCTCACTGAAACTGTTTGTTCAAAAAAATTGTTATTTGTGCCTTTTGGAGACAACATTTGTTTTACTTTTTTAAAGTTTCCTAGTCAAAATAACAGGCCCACCCTAGCCCCCCCGGGTCAGATGGCTAGTTACGCAGTTAGGCACTTTGGGCCTAAAACGGCCTAAAATGTAGGTTTTTATTGCCTATTTAAGTCTCCTAATTTCCAATTTTTAACGGCCTAAAATCCGGTCTTTGGTTATTGGTTAACCATGAAATATCATGGTATCCTAAAATTTAAAAGCCAATTCTTATGTAAAATTGTCCCCTCAATCCGAAAATACCATCAAAAATTATTAAAGTGAAGCAGTTTTTGAGATATAGTCAATTCCATATTAAATGGAAAATTAACTATATCTCAAAAACTGTTCTACTTTTTTAACTTTTGACGACATTTTCGGATTACAATTTTACATAAGAATTGACTGTGGTATTCCATGGTTAAAAGCAGCCACTAATAACTATTAAATTAGTCATTTTTGAGTGCTTTTATTTACAAACACCGAAAAAAAATTATGTTCTTATTAATATTATTTTCTTGTCATACGATTTTTGAAACTCATTCGTAGATTCCACTTGTATTGTTTATTAATTTAAAACTAATATTTAAAAATTTGAAATACATAATAAATAATAGGAATTTTAAAATATCTTTGTTATTATTTTTTTAGGTATAGGGAATAGTTATATCAATGAAAAGGTATTCTAATTTCATATTTAATTATGTTAAAATATTCAGGGCGTTCCATTTAAAATAAAAAAGTTATTGCTGTTTTAAGTTAGCTACATTCATATTGTTTTTTATCAAGTATCTTTTTAAAAATATTAAAATAAATTACATGGAATCTTTAAAAGAATGCTTCAGGATTCCAATAAATACAAACGAATATCCGCAAACCTAATAATAAAAAAGTTATAAGCTCTTTTTGTTGAGGGTGAAACTGACCGAATTTTACAAAAAAAATTAATTACTCAAAAACTATTAAGTTTAGGTATAGGACATGGTATAGCCATTTTATAAGGAATGATAGTAGAAATTTAAAAATGTAAAAAAAATTGTGATGATCCATTTAAAATAACAAAGTTGATATCGCTTCCGTTAAAATCGGAAGAGGAATTTTATTTAAAATAATTTTGAAAAATAGTTTAAATGAAATTATAATGGCTATAAAAATTTCAATTCTAAATCTTTTGCCGTTCTCCATAAACGTCTAACCTACCATCGACCGTGATACACCCTGTATAGTGAGCCCCTGGATATATGTGTATATATATATATATATATACAGGATCTCCCATAACTAATGGACAATACAGAAACTGTAGAAATAGGAGATCAAAATAGGTCAATTAACACAAATATGCCTTTGTAAAATGTTAATAGTAACCTAAATACAGGGCGATAAATGTGTAAAAAATTGTGATCATTTTTAATGGTACTCTTGAACGACGCTAATGACACAGGTCGAATAGAGTAATTGCATCAAAAATGAAAATCCCTAAAAACCTTTTTAATGTAATCTAGAGGTAAAAACACATTGCGAAAATATTTTTTTATATTCCAAAAGTACAACCCGGCCCCAAAATATCAAATTGAAAAAAAGGTACTTTTCAAACGTTTCCGAACTCCCGCCATATTGCATGACGTCGTAAACCTACACCAGTGTCAGAAATCAAGATGTCAACAAATAATAAACACCGATAAAGTTTATGTTTAACGTGGAAAACGCGAAAACAAAAATTGATTGTAAATATTGTTTTGTGCCTTGTTGTACAAATACAACCTGGAAAAGTCCTGGGAAAGTTGTCCCTTCAATTATCAAAAGCAAAGTTTATGACCCTACACTAAGAGCCGTTACGGCTCAGCCGTATTTTCTTGAGTTTATTATTATTTAACATACCTATTCCAACCATATACCTAGTAAACGACATTATATTTTACTTACATTAAAATGATCCTCGCAGCAATAAAATGTTGACTGCGGTGACGATGTTTTGATATCGCGCCGAGCTATTTTAATCCACTTTATCATTATTTTCCCTTTTGGCACGCTGATAAACCTTTTCCCAGGAGTTTTCCAGGTTTTATTTGTACAACAAGGCACAAAACAATATTTACAACCAATTTTTGTTTTCGCGTTTTCCATGTTAAACATAAACTTTATCGGTGTTTATTATTTGTTGACATCTTGATTTCTGACACTGGTGTAGGTTTATGACGTCATGCAATATGGCGGGAATTCGGGAACGTTTGAAAAGTACCTTTTTTTTTCAATTTGATATTTTGGGCCGGGTTGTACTTATGGAATATAAAAAAATATTTTCGCAATGTGTTTTTACCTCTAGATTACATTAAAAAGGTTTTTAGGGATTTTTATTTTTGATGCAATTACTCTATTGGGTGAATCGATAATTACTTTTTTATGTATCTAATACTAAATTAAACAATTTTATTGAATGCATTATATTAAATTTATTTTTAGGAATGTCTGAAGCCAGTTGGAAATCCAATAAAGATTTTGAAATTTTAAAAAGAAATTTAGAAAGAAGGAGGGAAATTCGGGATCTACGTTTAAGACAATATGAACAAGCGATAGAAGATGAAAGAAATCGTTTACTACGTGTTATGGCTCCTGGATTATTTGAGGATATTTCTGATGAAATCAGAGCTTGGTTTCATTATTGGTATGATTCAATAAGAATGTTTGATACATATCCTTCAGAAAAAGTAGGTGGTTCAATACTTATAGTTCGATTAGAAACATTTACACCAAAAGAATATTTAGACGATTATGAGAAAAAAAGGAGAGCAAAAGTAAAAGGTATTTTATGCGCATAAGTGGTTCTCTACCAATCGTCTTTGTTTAAATGATTTTGAGTATGAGTATAAGGAACGTATGGCAGGCCCCATCGGCAACGCCTTACACTGATTTCCCAGTTATTTTACCCTCTTTCAGTTCTCCTACGAATCCCGCCACTGCACTGCATTTTTATTTCATTTAGATTCAGATGATAGTAGCAATGACGACAGTTTTTTGGAAGAATATTAATTAAATATTATTAAAGTAATTGTAGCAATTATTGTTTAATTCATTTATTAATAAATAAAAATTATCTGCAATATTAAACCAAAATATATTTTTTTAATAATTTAAAATTATTTTGTTTATTTCACTCTTCAAAATTTAACCTTAATCTTCGACGCCGGTGATAGGCTTTATACAAGTATATATGCATTCTATTTTTTATTAGTTATTATTGCCAAATTCTTAATAATAGTATATTCTCTAACAAGTTTGGAATACAGCATATTCCGCTCGAGTAAAGAATTTGTCACACGAGCCGAAGGCGAGTTTGACGGTTTCACGAGAGCGGAATATGCAATTCCAAAAGTGTTTCAGACTATACTTTTTCTACGTTTCCAAAAAATACCATAGAAAAATAATTTAATTGGAAGAAAGTGAGGTTGGATCGGTCTAAAATTTGTTAGATAGATATTAAAAACAGAGATGTCGTCACGAGTGTTCATTGTGTCATCCGATGATAGAATATTTTATTCTGTAACACTTCACGGAATATATGTCATTCCATAGATAAAAGTGATATTAGAACGGTCAAATTCCCTAATAGAAGTAAAAAAAAAACATTAAATTGGCTGCCCTGATGTTACGCTATTGGAATTTGCTAGGATACTGGAGGTTTGAAGCATGCGGCGCGACCGCCCGTTAGCTTCGCCCACCTGGGTCCTTCTAATTTGCCATTTACTCTATTACACTATTATTACACTACTCATTAAAATTGAGTAGGCTAATTTTACTGTAACAGTATAATTAAATAACAAATTCTTGCCTACATCTTGCAAGATGACTACATTGACAGTACGTAAATTCCACTACTTAGCTTATATTTGACATTTTCGTCTTTTATTTAGATGACTTGTCATCTGTGACTTTAGTAATTGCAAAGCCTACTATTATGAATATAGTTCATCCCTGTGGAGCTGTATTATTAGAGCATGTTTAAATAAGACTAAGATTGTGGAGTTGGCATTTATTAATTTTAGTTAATTCCTGGGTTACTAGTTTCTTAATGCATAGTAAAACATTTATTATCGCATGGGTTACTTGATAAAAAGCTTCTTAATGGATAATAAACAACTTGACAGTAATTTAGTCATAGAATTGTTAATGTTCAAATTTTTTCATGAAACTTGGTATAGATCTATTTCAGAGGACGCCAATTCCAGTGGCATACGCGAATTTTTTCTAAAAAAATTGCTCATATATATATATATATGTAGTCATCTTGCAAGATGTAGGCAAGAATTTGTTATTTAATTATACTGTCACGGTAAAATACGCCTACACAATATTAATGAGTAGTGTATACAATATTAAACGTTCTAGAGTAAATGGCAAATTAGAAGGACCCAGGTGGGTGAAGCTAACGGGCGTTCGCGACGCTTGCTTCAAACCTCCAGTATCCTAGCAAATTCATATGGCGTAACATCAGGGTAGCCAATTAAATGTTTTTATTAAGAATTTGGCAATAAAAACCAATAAAAAATAGAATGTATAGAATGTATATATACTTGTATAAAGCCTATCAGCGGCGTCGAAGATTAAGGTTAAATTTTGAAAAGTGAAATAAAAAAAATATATTTGAGTTTAATATTGCAGATAATTTTTATTTATTAATACATATGAATAAAACATTAATTGCTACAATTACTTTAATAATATTTAATTAATATTCTTCTAAGAAACTGTCGTCATCGCTACTATAATCTGAATCTAACATAAATAAAAATGGAAAATTTAATAGTTAATAGAACTTGCAAAATAGGAAAAAAGTTTACATGAACCTGTATGCTTTAAAGCTTTGTTTTTAATATTGTACCGGAACACGATGAGTGTCCTACTCCGGTGATCTCAGGGTGTAAGGGGATTCGAAAAGTGTAGAAATAAATAAATACAATGCACTACAACACCTAGCTTTATTGTATGGGGCTGCCAGTTAAGACCTCCCAATTCTACTTTACAGGCTACAAACGTCTTCAATATAGCAAAACCGATCTAGAAATCAAAATTATTAACATCTTTGCTCCACTAACCCCACACCCTGCAAACAACAACTTACCTAGACCAAAAAATTAACTCGGCGAACTATTTAAAAAGAATTACTCCTTTTTATACCCTTGGTAACTTTAAACAAGGATCTTGATCGATTAACAGATTTTAATAAGTAAGATGGCTGTCTAAAAGTGTTTAAAAAAACACAAGATATGGTTATTTGCCGCCAAATGCAAATAACGAGGTGTTAAGCGCATAGGCAACTATGAATGCACCGATGCAGTCGTGGTTGCCTACTATGGTGAGAGCGTTTCGCTTTACCTGCCCCCTACCTTGTATGACGTCACAAAAACAGGGGAATACAAGGTATTATCAATTTTAATTTTTTAGCCCTGCCCAACACATTTTTTAACGTGAGAGGCATGGAACATACCGCGCTCCACACCAGAAGTAGGATTTTCTAAAATAACGGTGGCCGGACCTACGTGTTTTTTAACTCTATAAGAGCCCTTGAACAGCAACATGAATTTCTTAGTTTCGGCGTTAAGAAACGAAGAAATGGGGTTCGCTTTTAGGAGAACCAGGTCCCCTAGCTTTAGCTCCAAACAGCGAATAATACTGGAGGTATTAGCCTTTTTTAGGGGATATAAACTCAGGTACTTGGAAAATACATCCAAAACCACGAAAATGTATGTTACCCCGGCTCTAGACCTAGGCAGCGGGCCGTAGAAATCTACGGATAGAAAATCGTTCACCTGATTAGGCAATATAGAACCCATAGGGGGTTTAGGCATGACCGAATGCTTAGTTTTTTGACATAAATCACAAGATCTCAACACCCGTTTGACGTCACGGTGCATATTTTGCCACCAAACCTCCCGCTTGAGAGCCACCCAAGTCTTGAACACCCCGAAATGGCATAATGTTTCGTGAAAAGCGCGGATAAATTCCGGGACTAAAACTTTAGGGACGCAAATAAGACAGGGTTGGTCTTCTGAACGACGCATAAAAAGAATATCGTTATGAATTATAAATTTACTTTCGCTACTCGCGGCGTCTTTTACATTTTCAACAATCTTCGAAAGTTTAGGATCGGATCGCTGTGCTTGGATCAATGAGGGTAGGTCCCGGCAAAATTTCTTCGGTAAAGACACCGAAGTGGCCAAGATTTTGAAACACTTGTCCGCTGGGGCCGATGGTCGCAAAGGTGGGTTTCGCGAGAGGATATCGGGTATGACGTTATCTCTCCCGGGGATATATCTAATATCGAAATCGAACTCCTGCAGGGCTAGAATCCAGCGTGTGATGCGGGGTGCCAAGAGCCGACAAGTACCCAAATAAGAAAGAGCCCTATGGTCAGTCCAAAAAGAAAATTTGGCCCCTAAGAGGTAAACCCTCCACTTATTTAGCGCGAACACTACCGCCAAAGCTTCCTTTTCGGGAACTGAATACGCCCGCTCGCGGTCTAAAAGGAGGCGACTAGTGTAAGCCACTACTTGCTTTCGTCCTCCTATCTCTTGAAACAGCTGCGCTCCTAGCCCGAAATCCGAACTATCAGTCTGTACACCATAGGGCACCCCTGGGACCGGGTGAAACAACAGTATATTTTGGGCGCCCTTTTAGCTCTTTAAATGCGGCTTGCTGCTCCGGACCCCAATTCCAACCGGACTTCTTCCGCAATAACCGGAAAATTGGCTCGGCGAAGACCGAGAAATTTTCACAAAAACTACGATCATAGTTACACAGGCCCAAAAACGCCTGAACTTGTTTCAGGTTTTTGGGCACGGGAAAATCCTGTATCGCTTGTACCCGCGATGGGTCTGAATGTATACCCTCTGAGTTGATAATGTAACCTAGCAATGTCATCTCTGTGCGCAAAAATTGGCATTTTTTTAGTCTTAATGTGAATCCCGATTTAGATAACCGCGCGAACACGCGGTCCAAATGGTTGATGTGATCCTCGAGCGTTTCGGAGATAATAACCAAATCGTCCACGTAAGCTACAACAAAACTGCGAAATTCAGGCCCCAGCACCAGGCTCATAGCCCTTGAGAACGAGGATATCGCGGTTTTCAACCCAAAAGGGAGCACTGTAAAGCGGTAAGTCTGAGTGCCGTGTAAAAACCCGGTAAATTTTTTGTCCCGAGAACGCAACGGGATTTGGAAATAAGAATGTGTGAGATCAATAGTCGACATGTACCGCACCGCAGGAAGTGTACGCAAAATATCGTCGATTGACCTGGGCAACTCGGAGTCAGGCAACATACGCTTATTAAGGAAACGAGCGTCCAGACAAACGCGAACACTGCCGTCCTTCTTAACCGCAGTCACTAGTGGGCTGCAATACGGCGCCGCAGTGGTACGTTCAATTACCCCCCATTCTAGCATCTTATCAATTTCCCTCTGCACGGCTGCGCGATGCGCATGCGGGATTGGGTATGGTTTCTGAAAAAACGGTGTTTCGTCATCTAAGAGGATTTCGTGTGTATACTCTGAAGTCAGTCCGGGCTTATCCGAAAAGATATCTTTAAACTTAACCAGTACGTTATAAAATTTGGTTTTGTAACCATCAGAAATTTCTAAATTTTCTACTATATTTTTAAAATTTACATTTAAACTACTCACATTATTTACATTTAAAATATGGGGAAAACGGTTTTTCGAAACGACCTTCATCGATACGGAAACTGATTTAGGGATTTCCGAGCTTTTAACTTCCGGGATTTGTATTGGTTCGTTATGGTATACAATTTTTAACACTTCTCCGTGTAGGTCTAATACTGCGTCGACTGACCTAAGCCAATCACAGCCCAGAACGACCGGAAAAACTAAATCGGGGATGTACAAAAATTCAAACTCGAGTTTTAAATTATTAAGCGAAAACGGCAGCAAGACTTGGTGCGTTATCCGACGCAACTTATTTTTAAATGCTCCTGAAACCTTAACCCCCGATACCGGAAATATAGGTACCCGATTCCCTTCCCCGACGGTATTCCAAACTAAAGCGGAGATCGCGCATATTTTGCTACCTGTGTCCACTAAAGCGGGAAACTGGCAGCCCAGAATGCTAATGGACACGATCGGCGCCGAGGATTCCATGTTAATATGGTCAGAATCTTCCTCAATTAGTAAATCTTCACGAGGATTATTTACGATTGAATTTACTAAACGGGCTCGTTTTACTGTTGATTCCCCGGTATAACCCTGTACCCGGGAATCTAATCCGGGAATCTAATCCGGCGTCGCGATGTCTACGTCCCCAAACGACTCCGGCTCACCCATGCAACTTAATTTTCGATCTGAAAATTTTTTATTGAAGTATTTCCCGTCCTGCCCCCGTATATTAGTTTCGACGCGCCCCCGTATGCTGTTACCGTTACCATTGCTCACCTGCTGCGAATCAAATTTCCTCAGCAAAGACAAATCGAAATTAGTTTCGTAGTTTTCGGCCAGTCTCAACTTGTCCAGCGCCTCAGCTATCGTCCTTGTGCCGATTAGCGACGCTGAAATAACCGGTGGGTAATGTCTTGTTACAAGAGCAACAAGCTCTATTTCCGTGTAACATTGTAGGTGTTTCGCGGTCGCAATCTGCGATAGAAAGTATTCAACGTATGATAGTTTGCCGTTATATTTGCCTACCTCTAGCTGGAGTTTCAAATGCGTCTGCCTTGTATGCCCCCAAAATTGTTGCAAAAAAGCTGATTTAAAGGAGTTGAAGTCGGGAAAAGTATGCAGCAACGCATCTGCCCATATTTTTGCTTTTCCAAGAAAAAGATTTTGGGCGTAAAGCAAAATATATACAAAAGGCATGTCACACAAGTTTACCGTCTGTTCTAGCCGATTTACAAAATCTACAGGGTTGATGGTGACCCCATCAAATTTAGGCAAGATTTCGAGTATTTTCGAAAAATTTCGTTATATAGGCAAGTTACCGTTTACATGATTTGGGTTTACATTATTGTTATTATTAAAATATTGAGGTAACGTATTATTAGCACCATTAAAGTTAGAATTTACATTATTGTTACCGTTTACATGATTTGGGTTTACATCATTGTTATTATTAAAATATTGAGGTAATGTATTATTAGCACCATTAAAATTAGAATTTACATATTGTAAGGTTGACCCATTTTGGTTTCTAGTTTCGCTTGGCCATGCGTGAGCATGTGGGGATGGTAACCCCATACCTAGCAAAGAAACCGATGGGTTAAAGTTGGATGTCCCAGGCAAGGTTTACGTTGCTGGGTTGACCCCTTGGTTTGTAAAACCTGCCATAGCAAAAGTAATTGGAACAGGCTCACCTGATTCTTGAAGTGGGCTTATCCTTATTCTAGACTGGGATTCTACACTTTCTGATGAGTGGTTTGCTGGCTCATTATGTCTTCTCGTTCCTGTTGCTGATTGCAGTTCTTCAATATTCCCAGCCATACTTCGAGTCACTGGCCTTCCTAGGGTTCTTGCTGTCGGCATTGTATATTTCTTTCTCCAAAACCCTTGCTGCGGAAGCCTAGGCCCTCGTTGGTAGCCAAAAGTTGTACCGGAACACGATGAGTGTCCTACTCCGGTGATCTCAGGGTGTAAGGGGATTCGAAAAGTGTAGAAATAAATAAATACAATGCACTACACCTAGCTTTATTGTATGGGGCTGCCAGTTAAGACCTCCCAATTCTACTTTACAGGCTACAAACGTCTTCAATATAGCAAAACCGATCTAGAAATCAAAATTATTAACATCTTTGCTCCACTAACCCCACACCATGCAAACAACAACTTACCTAGACCAAGAAATTAACTCGGCGAACTATTTAAAAAGAATTACTCCTTTTTATACCCTTGGTAACTTCAAACAAGGATCTTGATCGATTAACAGATTTTAATAAGTAAGATGGCTGTCTAAAAGTGTTTAAAAAAAACACAATATATGGTTATTTGCCGCCAAATGCAAATAACGAGGTGTTAAGCGCATAGGCAACTATGAATGCACCGATGCAGTTTTGGTTGCCTACTATGGTGAGAGCGTTTCGCTTTAATATACAGGGCAAAAAGTTAATAAGTCAAGCCACTGTTTTTATAAGTTTAATACATTATTTGAATTAAGCAACTAAAAATCAACTTTCTTGTCTCTTTCTCTATCTTGCTTAATATTCAAGGAAATATTTAAATTTGTTTATCCGCTCGTTCCCATAATTTTTCCAGGGGAGCAAATAATAAATTTTCAGGAAAAAAATTAAATATTTTTTTAAATATAAACCAATAAATGGAAAATGCAGAAAACAAAAATTTAAATTATAGAAAAGCAGTAGTATACCCAAATTTTATTCTTAAATATCTAGTTGGGATGCCCCAGCGCAAAAGGCCAAAAACATGGTCAAAATATGAAGGTTTAGTTCTATGTTTACCAAAAATGTCATTGATTACGAATTTAATATCCTTTTTTTCAAAAACAAAATGGCGGAATTTTTTTAACAAATGTTCAGATATCGCTTAAATTTGGCAACAAGTGGTTTTTGAGGTCGCTAATTGCGAATTTTATATTATTTTATATAATTTATAAAATAATATAAAATAATAATTTTATAAAATTCTAAACTACCATACATTTTATTTATAATTAAATACAAATATCAATACGGTTTTGTAACATTTTTTATCTACGCCAGTGAGATAAGAACTTCTTATCCCACTCATTTTGAGTGAGATAAGAAGTTCATTAAAGCACGCGTTTTTCTCTGCTTTTAACCAATCAAATAAAAAAGTCAAAATGTCAAAATGTCAAAATAACCCTAAATTAAGTCTTAGACAAAAATAATTACCGTTTATTTTTTCATTTAGAGGCGTAGATAAAAATTTGTACAATATACGTGTGATAACGCTTTATTAACGTACTTTTGCGATTGGCAAATTTCGCATGCGTACGTTAATAAAGCTCTTATCCCACTTATATCGTAAATAACTAATATAGATATTAAACCCTGTATAAATTAAAATTAAAATTTAAAATTTTTATCAAAATATTTATTATAAAATAAATAAAACTAAAAAAAAGACTACCACTTCTTAAAAAACTTGTTTAGTATTTCTCAGAAGGATTTATGTTTTTTTATTTTTTAATAGGGCTGTAACTTATTTAAATCGTTTGGCAAAACATTTCTTTTAATACATTTAATTTTAAAACAATTTCATTAATTATTCCCTAATAAAATAAATTCCCTTATATTTCTCGGTTTTCCAGAAAGTAGCCACCCTATGTTATGTACTTACCAAAAGAAAAACGCGCGGCTCTACAAAATGTAATGCTGCAGAAAGTCGCAAGAAATTTTTGATGATTTATATTTGTTATATCAATATTTCAATGATTTTTATAGGACGAATCGATAAATGTTCATATTATACAGTTGCTTATTTAATGTCATTTTTATACCTCGTAAAATATCTTAATTTAGGATTTACAAGTGTGAGATTATTTTACATACCTTTAGGATCACCCTCCATCACACCGATTTGGAAACTGACACCGCTATAATTTGTTTGCAGTGAATTACTCTTGTAATTATTTTAACACATATGTCGCGTCGAAATACTTACTCTGGCGGAGCTTAATTTTAACTTACCTTCAGATGCAAGTACCTAATTTTCCCTGTAGTTTAATACGTAGAATAGGTCCCCTTACCATTTTACATACACAAAACACCATTCATTCAATTTTCGGCTTTTGGCCAGCTTTTTTTTTTATTTTGGACCACTGTGCAGCGCCTCCTCTCGATTAACAAATTAAATTTAATTACATTCAATTAATCCCATTATCCATACAAGTTTATATAAACTTATCTTTTTATTTTACAATTTCTATCGAATACTAAATTTACCCGAATTTCTGAGACTAAAATAAAACACTTGAAAAAGTATCGAAGTATTGAAATATAGGAGACTAAAATAAAACATTTGAAAAAGTATCGAAGTATTGAAATATACCTATACAGTCGAGTGAGCCCGAGTGAACCCGATCGCCCCTCCCCATTATAAGCGGATTGCGGATGATTCAGTCATATTTTGCATTTGCTAGTGTGTATTTCGAGCATTTGAAAATAAATTAATTTATTTAATTTAAAATTATGAGTTATAATGTCCTACACATTGCAAGAAAAAAATTGACATGATAAGCTGGTCTTTAGTGGGCAATTCTCTACGTCAAAAGAGACCTATTCTCAGTTAAATATCCGGATCGTTCTATTCCGTCAATTAGAATAATAACAAACGTTTTTAATTAATTTATTTACATTTATTTTAAGAAGTTTGATTTTTAGTTTTGTTTTAAGAGAATTGATTTATTTATTTTAATTTGTTTTCAAGAGAAATATTTTATTTTTTTATTTGTGTTTAAAGAGCTTTTTTATGCCTAAACGTTTTTTTATAAGAAAACACTTTTAGTTAAATGCAAAACAAATAATGATTTTCCACCTATAATTAATAATTTATTGTTAAAAGTGACTAAATTACATTTTTAGTATCTGAATTATTTCTAAAACTAAATTTACTTAATAATGCGTAATTCGCATTAATAATTTAGAGCAAACTTTGACCCATCACCGGTGAAGGATCTACTACTGAGTTAAAAAACCGTCTCTCAGATCGAGTGTCGGCCACTCGTAAAAATTAATCTTCCAATCTTAAAAACCGAATCCAGCCTACAGGAAAAATGAAAATACGATATTATGTATATAACACGAATTAAATTATTTTTTAGAATTTAATTATTTTTTGTACATATTATAACTAAAGATGGGATATTTAGGTACTAAAAACTGAAAAATAGGTAACTAAAAAGGTACTAAAAAAAGCATTTTAGGTTAAAAAAAAACAGCATTTTAGGTAAAAAAAAAACATTAAAAGTTCGTTTATAATTTTGTTTAGCTGCATACCCAAACACAGAACATACCCACAATAAATTATTTCTATGCAATAAACTGTGTTTCACTGAGTGACACTCACTACACAGAAGTTCTATGACAGAACATAAGCTTACTACAAAGAAGGTAACTGTAAAGAAAGTTACTGTTACAGTCTGTGACCATAAGAAAAAATTCTATACCGTTGAGTTGCACGCCTGGATAAAATATTGGCGCAAAATTTAAAAGGAACAAAAAAAATAAAATAAGTAAAAATACGTAAAAATAGGTGAAAATAAACTGACAAATTAAAAAATATGTAACAAAAGTATAAAAAGGTAGTTTAAAGCAAAAACCTCAAAAAAGGTAAAAAAGTGAAAAAAAGTTAAAAAAAATAGGTAACAAAAGTATAAAAAAGGTAGTTTAAAGCAAAAACCTCCAAAAAAGGTATAAAAGGTGAAAACAAGTTAGGTTCACATAAAAGAAAATCTTTTAAAACACATTTTGGCATTATTGGTTTTCAAATAGTTACATCGGTTAAAAAAAGGTAAAATAACTAAAATCCCATCCCTAATTATAACTGTACTTACTAAATACATACCTTACTGATGAAATCCGTTAAAGAATAGTGACAAAATAGTATTAAAACTGGTTGCAAAAGTTACTGGCAAAAAATCTAAATATAAGTGTGGATTCACAATGGACATAACCATAAAAAATACATAATGAAATCATAAATCATAACCCTAAAATTTAAATAAAACCCAAAGAGCGTTCACAATGACCAAAAAAATTGACATGTTGAGCATGTCAAACTAATGTCATTTTTTAGAACATAAACTCATAAAATTTGTGAATTGTGTTTTTAAAATGAGTGAGATTGAAGAACTGTTATTATTGTTACTACTAAGACGACGATGCCAAGAACGCCAAGATAGGGTGAATCCAAAACAAACAAGACGCTGGTGGGTTCGCCCTATAAATCGAGAAAAAAAGGGCGAGTTTCGAAGACTAAGTGTGCATTCACAATGGACATAACCATAAAAGATACATAATGAAATCATAAAATTTACATAAAACCCAAAGAGCGTTCACAATAACCATAAAAATTAACATGTTGAGCATGTCAAACTAATGTCATTTTTTCGAACATAAACTCATAAAATTTGTGAATTGTGTTTTTATAATGAGTGAGACTGAAGAATTGTTATATTATTAACTTTCTTGACCCATCACTGGTAATATTCATAAGAAAAAATTGAACCTACACCTCGCCAAAGTTTTTTGTTTTGAATGCGTTCCACCAACTTCAAATACCGACAGACAGCTGTTTCGACCTTTATTGGGTCTCATCAGTGTCGGGCAACTTGGTGTAGTGGAACACAATAAAAAAAAATTACTGCCTGAGCTTATATGCTTGGTTGTTAAGCCAACAGAGGCGAGATGTAAGAACATCAGGTGATCCACACCGTCAAACGACGTGGCCTTTGCCGCAATCGGCACATACTATGCAACCGGGACTGCACACAGCAATTGTATCACAGATACTAATATGGCCTAAAGGAATCTAGAATTTACCCAACCGGGCTAAACATTAAGGTAAACATTCAATTTTCTTAGTTTCTTTAAGAAACTTTCTTGACCCATCACTGGTAATATTCATAAGAAAAAATTGAACCTACACCTCGCCAAAGTTTTTTGTTTTAAATTAAACTTTTAGCCTACAAAAGTTTCTGCGAAAATTTACATAATTTCTAGTAGAATGCTCATGATTTCATCCTTTTATATCCGCCATATTTTGCGATCTAAACAAAGCTTTTGATTGCATAGACCATGATATTGTGTTAGACAAACTTGTTCACTATAAATTTTATTTAACTAGTGCTCAATTAATTAAAAGATATTTACATAATAGGTCACTTAGTTAGCTTTAACAATTCCTTTTAAGATGGACTAAACATCAAATGCGCATAAGTGGTTCTCTACCAATCGTCTTTGTTTAAATGAGTATGAGTATAAGGAACGTATGGCAGGCCCCATCGGCAACGCCTTACACTGATTTCCCAAAGTTATTTTACCCTCTTTTAGTTCTCTTACGAATCCCGCCACTGCACTGCATTACCTGTGTTTGGTAAATCCGAATTTTCACCCCGGTTGGTAAATCTCGCCTAGGAGGTCGTGGACGACAGTGTTGATGGCTAAGGCCACACCCGGAATTTGGTCCTTAAACAAAGTACAAGCCGGATTCCCCCCTCAACTAGGGAATCAGTAATAACCCCATCTAATTGAGGTTAATGAATGGGGTTTGATTGGTTAATACGCTGCTAGGACCTATCCTTGCTGGTTTTGGGGTACTGTTTGTCTGTGTCCGGGTCGGATTCCGAGCATGCTGACTATCGATAACGTTGCTCCCATACAAACAATACTATTATTAGTATACTATAGTGCAACTATCGAAATGATACTATAGTATCATTTCGATGGTTGCACCACACTGCACTTATCATGTCATGAAAAGCATAGAAAATTATATTAATTTAAATAATCGGGTATATTCGATTCAAATAGAAATTTTGTAGTTTTATATACATTAACCGACAGTTTTATAACGTATTTGAACACTTTTAAAGTGCACCCTCTTTATAATATGTAGACAAAAAAAAATATTTATTTGATTGCGTTTCTCAAAAAGATATTGTAAAGATTTCTCTTTACCCCAGGTTCGTTTAAAACAAGTTTTATGAAAAATTGATAAATTAAATATTTTGTGGCTTTGGCTCGTGATCGAAATTTGGACCTCTACGCTGTGTTTATTTACTTGTTTTATTAAATGCATTACTTTAAGAATGATACGTGGGAAAACTAGGTTTATAAGAAATAAAATACATTGGCTAGTTTACCCCAATTTAATTTACGTTAACGTTTACAAACAAGCAAGGGGTGGCTCTTAGGAGGGTTCGGCCAGGGAAAAAGAGCCTGAGAAAAAACCCTGGTCGGCTATGAAGTAGCAAAGAAATACGCGGTCAGGCATTGTACTTTAAAAATTAAGCAAATTAATGTATTGGCGATATGGCTCGATACTGCATTAAAACAAAGATCTAAAACTGAAGAATATTGGTGTTAGTTAGCCGGGCTAGGCCCAGAATGTAACGGGGTCCACAAAGGGAGGCAACCCCTATTTTAGTTGAGGGGTCGGGGAAAAGCGATGCAACCCTAGAGAACCTATGGCAACCTGTTCCCCTCACGGGAGAAAAATATTAGTTCATACAACAAAGGCCCACGCACACAAACAAAGAGTACTCAAAGTTGGACAATAACGGTCAGCACTCCTGGTTAAGCACCGAGTAATTTCGCAATACATCAATAAATTTGGACTGCTTAACCACGTTATAAAAAAGGTACAAAATGATGGGTTAAGCACAAACAAAATACAAGGTTACATTTGAGCAGTACATTGAGCATAGCAAATTATTAAAATTATAGTGATAATAGTAAAGCGAAAATAGGGGTGGTAATAGCTAAAAGAAAAGGGTTAAAAATAACGTAAAATTCGGCTAAACGTAATAGTAAAGGATAAATATACTCATAATAGCAATAATCATATAATAATAATATTAATATTAATTTTAAAAATGCACAATATTACGTTTAGTTAATTTTACTACACATTTAAATAGATTAAATATTTAGAACTAACCTTGTAGAATACACTAACAACACTTTTAACAATGATTTTAGAACAATAACTTGATTTTACAATTTTACCAACGAAAACGAACTGTACTGTACCAAGTTCAAAATCCTTCTGCCTCATTTTTCCTTTCCAAAAACCCTCTTCGTTTACCTCTGGTGGAAATTCCCCGGCTAATGTGTTGGCCAGATGTACTCTTCCTCAAGCTCAAAGCATCTCTCTTTTGTTTGCTTGACAAATTTTCTACCTAAATTCGTAATTTTACTTGCCTTAAAATGAAATTTTATAACTTAATCCTATTTTTAAATCAGAAAAATAAAATATATTGATAAAAATGTATTATAATAAATTTATAAAGGGGTATTTTTACGGAACCATTACAATATGTACACACCGACGCAAACATATATTTGAATCCCTTTAAATTATTATTGTTTTTAATTATTTTATAACGTTTTTTCTCTGAGTGTGTGCGGTTGTTTATTTTCGCATAAAACGTTTGCACACTGGTCAGTTTTGATGGAAAAACGAACTTAATTAACTTGTTTAGATTTTTCAGAATAATTTGCCCTATAGTCCAGTCAACTTTTCACCAAATCTTCCTTTGCAAGCAAAAAAATATATAGCCACTTAAAAAATGAAAAATTTGCTTATTTTAATAGACCATTTTATTTGCATTAAAAATGGCAAATTTATTGGCGTGGTATTTAATTATGGTTACATATATCAATTAATTGTTGACAAAATATGAAAGATCGTTTCTTGGAGAATCGTTGGGTATAATTTTTACCTCAAAAAAATTAACAATGGGGATATAAAAGCATGTTATTTTCAGTCGATTTTTAAATTAAAGTCAATTTTACGTTTATATAGACTAAAGTGTTATGTCAAAATGTTTCCTAAACCATGTACTTTTTAATGTTCTTGCGGATATTTGCAGATAGAGAGGAATATTAAGGTGGGGCGAGCGGGTTAAAGATAAAACTGTTTTTGGTAGATTTTTAACTTTAAGAAAATTTTATGGCTATAAAAATAAAATAATAAAGGTTAATTATTATTTTAAATCATTATTTTGTTTCCATGCAAAATAAACAATAAGAAGGTAATTTTTGTTTAAAAATTTTAATTTTTATTTAGGTAAAATATTAAATATACCTTTATAATATAAACTGATCGAAAAAAGTTAAGGATATTGTGAATTCTCTGAGAAAAAATAGTTTTCAAAAAAATTTGTATAACGTACATTTACTGTCATCTATTTTAGAAATAAAACACATTTAAAAAAAATATTTAAATTTAAATTGTGCGCAATCTCCTGGATTTAGATTTAACACATAAAAATAATATGACAAGTTCCTATACATTTTTCCTACGGCCCCCCTACGGAGATACCGGCCCATAACAGACGCCCCTGGAGAGAAAATAAAAGGATCGAAAATTTCAAAACACTTTATTTTCAACTGACACTGACATCATTCAAATTTTTAAATCGGTAAATGTAAAAAACATTACAAAAAAAAATAAATGTAAAAAACCCTATTGTACAAAAACATTTTTTTTCGTATGTACTTTACATTTTATCGATTTCCAGGGGTGTCCGTATGGGATCGTATCTCCGTAGAGGGGAGCGTAGGAAAAAAATATGAGATTATATTATTTTTATGTGTTCTATTTGAATCCGGAAGATTGCCCACATATTCTGGGACACTCTGTATGTTTATATAAATAATCTTTTATTTACTTATGCTATTTTTTTTATTTATTAACAGACAATTTTTTCTTGGTTAGGTACGTCAATGTTTCCGATTAATTATAATTATAATTTATATATAATTATATTTAAATTATTTTTCATGACGACTCTTTTCTCAAAAATCTCATCGGATAGTTTGTGTGATTTTGTTGCATGGGAAAACATTCGTTCTATGACGGCATAGGCGTATTGTATTTTACAAAGACAGTTTTCATAATTTTTTATAACCTCGCTTACAAATACGGAATATACCTTTTTAATTAAAAATTTCAATCAAACTAAAACAAATAACTAATGATTACTTGTTTTTTGTTGCGACTAAAACTAAATTTTTAATCGTGATTGAACTAAAATAATCACTAATTTTTTAGTTTGATTCGTCAATCGATTGAAAATATTAGTGACTAATCCCAACTCTGGCTATTACTGCTTTAACTCCGCGAGGCATGCTTAAAATTAAACGAACCAAGTCATTTTGATCCAAGGTATCCCATAAATATGGAAGAACTTACCTCACGTCCTGAACAGGACGTTGATGGGCAATTGGTGCCCTTCCGAGCATGTCCCAACCATGCTCGATGCAGTTTAAATCTGTAGAGAGCGGGGGTAATGGCAAATGATTAATTTCATGGAATACTAGCCGTTCTTGTACTACCCTGGCTCTGTGCGGGCGAGCGTTATCATTCAGAAATCTGAAATTGGGCTCCAAATTCCAATTATAATCATCCACAATGTTATCAATGATGTCGTGAGCATAAATTTTACCTGTCATGGTACCTTCACAAACATACTCTCCATTCGACCTCTGTAGAAAATTCCACCCCAGACCATTACACCTCCACCTCCAAATGGATGCACTTCTTGAACATACCGGTCATTAACTCTTGAATTTCTTGGTCCCCAGACACAAACTGTAATTCTGTTAGCACGAAGACCAAAGCGGCTTTCATCGCTGAACATCCCAGTACGCCACTCATCATTCCAGTTGGCTCTTTCATTACACCAAAGCAAACGTTGAACTCTATGGACTGCGATCAATGGAGGGCGTCTTATAGGCCTATAGCAATGTAAACCTGCTTCATTTAATCGATTTAAAACCGCCCTAGGGGTAATACGAACTCTATTGGCAGCGATTATCGTTGGAATTTGGAGCCCAATTTGAGATTTCTGGATGATAACGCTCGCCCGCACAGAGCCAGGGTAGTACAAGAACGGCTAGCATTCCATGAAATTAATCATTTGCCAACACAACACAACAGGTGTTAATAAACAATTTTAGATGATGTCAGTCCAAGAAGTTTAAAAAAATATGAACTCATTGTCTACAAATTTCAAATAATCATTTGCCATTACCCTCGCTCTCTCCAGATTTAAACTGCATCGAGCATGGTTGGGACAGGCTCGGAAGGGCACTAATTGCCCATCAACCTCATGTTCAGGACGTAAGGTGACTGAGGCAAGTTCTTCCATATTTATGGGATACCTTGGATCAAAATGACTTGGATCGTTTAATTTTAAGCATGCCTTGCCGATTTTAAGCAGTAATAGCCAACAGAGGTGGAATTACACGCTATTAACCATTTTTTTTCTTTTTGATAATTATCTGTTTTGTTACATTGTAAGAGAAAAGTTGCCTGTAAATTCTAATTAAAATAATTTTTCAGTTAAACAAATGTGTTTTATTTCTAAAAGAGATGAGAGTAAATGTACGTAATACAAATTTTTTTGAAAACTTTTTTTTTCTCAGAGAATTCACAATATCCTTAACTTTTTTCGATCAGTTATATATTTAGTAGTTTACCATATTAAAAATAAATTTATTTAAAATTTAATACCTATAGATATAAGGTTAATAGTATATTTAAATTTATTTTGTATTTTTATTTAATTGTGCAGAAGCTTTTGTAGTGAATCGATAGTTTTTGGATTGTATGTTAGTTTTGCGATATTTTAGTGAATATTTTGTTTGTGATGGCTGACAAAACGCCAATTACTCGTTTAATGTTACATTAAAAAATGATAGAATATTCTAATAATTCTATTGAAAAAAGAAAAAAACTTATCTAATATGATACTTTTGTATTAAGGGAAATGAAACGGCTACAAAAGATCTTGTGACTTATATAAGAAATCTATTTTTTGAACCATATTTTCGAAACTGGAATAATAAAATATGCATACCACTATCAGATCTGTGCGGTACTCGAGTACTTGTGTACTCAAATTTTGTACTTTAAGTACTTTTTATGTACTCGGTACTCAGTCCAGAGTACATTTTATAAAAGAACTTGTACTTGTACTTATTTAATTTAAAAATGTAAAAATGGACACGAGTACATTGGTTGTATTCGAGTACATTTTTTGTACTCGAGTACATTTGAGGTACTCGAGTACTTTTGTTGTACTCGAGTACATTTGTTGTACTTGAGTACTTTTTGTACTCGGCATCTTTGTGTTAAGTTAACATAACCACTACTATAGTAGCACTACATATTCAAATTTATTGCCATAATTATAATGCTTTAGCAGCTAAAGTTTAAAGCCGGGTCTACAATTGTCGCAGGTCGCAGATCGCAGAACATAAGCCTGCGCAAAGCACCCAGCGACGCACTATCGGCGGAAAAAAATACATTTTTAAAAACTTTTTATTATGGGTATTTTTATGACGATAATTTGTTAAAAGCATCTTAAAGCAATAGATTTTGGTAAAGGAATATTTTTAGATAATTATGTTTTGATTTTATGACACCTCAAAGTAGAATTTTTTTACAATAGTAAAATTTTATTAAAATATAGTTAATTATACGTAATAACTCCTATTTAATACATTTTGACCATAGTGCGTCGCTACGACAATTGTAGACCGGGCTTAACGGTTCGGCAATATTCGGAATAAATTCCCGATATAGGCAAGTTGGTAAAATATCATTGTGGTGCCCTACTTTATAGAGATATTACATATTACAAGAGGTAGTGCCCTTTTTATCTCTGGTAGTGCCGTCATAATGTCATATGTAACGGGTTATTTTTAAAGTAATTTGAGATTATTCTGCAATACAGAATCTGCATTAGTATTATTTTAAGTGTTTTGGTTTTTGTTATAATGGAGTAAGTAAGATTTTAAATATTGTTTTGTATTTGATTACCTACTCGTTTAAGTTTTTGTTATATTTGGTACGCTTAAAAAATTAGGTTATATTTTTGCATCCAATCTTGTTTTTTTGCAGTCAAAAATGCATGTTACTTTAATTTAATTTCGTGCTTGCAGTTAAATAATGTTTAGGCTATAAATATATAATACCTATAGGTAATAAGGGTTATATGTCAAAGAATAGTTAATCTATTTTAATATTATTTTTTTCTGTTTAAAATAGAAATAATTGATTATTTGGAAAAAAATTATTCAAATCATAAATAAATACGTGTATAAAAGAAATATAAAAATGCAGTTTTTTTTAAATATCCCTATAGTGGCCTAAACCTTATATTTTGTTTTGTTTAACTTTTAACAACTTTTTTTGCTGCAACCTAAATTACATTTTTGGAAAAAGTACTTTGTACTTGTACTTGTGAGTACTTTTGGATTTTTTTGTACTTTCTACTTTGTACTCAAGTACATTTTTTTCAAAGTACTTGTACTTTTACTCGAGTACTTTTTTCTTGTACTCGGAACAGCTCTGACCACTATATTCTACGACTCTTTTTATAAAAATTGGTTAATATATAACTTTCCAATCCCCCTGTAATGGGTTGTTGGTAATAAGTAACATAAAAAATATGTATTACTGTATTTCCCTGCTCTTTTTAGATAAGAATACAAAATTTCATAGAAATTTGCCAATATATAAATTTGTAACCCCCTGTAAAGAGTTTCTTGAAATAAGAAAGGTAAAACATATTGTTGTATATGTAAAAAGAGCCACCTAGCGGCGCATTGTAAAATTAAAGTAGTTAGTAGTACGCAGCGATACGAAATGCACGTATGTAATTTCGGGTAGCTTTTTCTTTGTAACGAAAACTAATAAATACTGTTCAAAGTTATAAAAAGTGTTTTGCTTCAAATACACAACATTGGCGCAGTCGGTAGGATGCACGTATGTAATTTCGGGTAGCTTTTTCTTTGTAACGAAAACTAATAAATACTGTTCAAAGTTATAAAAAGTGTTTTGCTTCAAATACACAACATTGGCGCAGTCGTAAGCTCAAGAAAAGTGAAAGTGATGGCTTTTATTGGAGCTATTGAACCGTTTAACACGTGCCAACCGGCATCTTGGTCATCGTATTCCGAAAGGATGGAATTTTATTTCGCAGCGAACTCGATTACACAGCCGATCGACAAAAAAGCAGCTTTTCTAAGTATTTGCGGGCCAGATACGTATGAAATAGTAAGATCGTTGGTACAACCATCCTCTGTGAAGGACATCGAGTACGCCGAAATAATAATAAAATTGGACAGCCATTTTTGCCCGAAAACGTCCGAAGTTGTATGCCGATACAAGTTCTACAGAAGGAACCAAAAAACTGAAGAAAATATTGCTACATTTGTTAAGGAATTACGCAATTTGGCAGAAGGGTGCAATTTTGGGGCTATTTTGGACGATATGCTAAGGGACAGGATCGTGTGCGGAGTCCTGGACGAACAGTTACAAAGAAGACTACTGGCTGAAACGAATTTGACGCTTAGTTCGGCAGTAAAGTTGGCGCTGGCATTCGAATCTGCCGCCAAAAATTTTTCTGACATCCGACAGAAAGACACGTCGATAAGGAAGATTACTGTAACAGCAGAAACGTCAAAACAAAAAGAAACATCAACAAAGAAATGTTTTCGTTGTGGGTTAAATCACAGCCCGGAGGAGTGTTTTCACAAAAATACCACATGCAACTACTGCAAAAAATTGGGGCACATTGAACGTGCCTGCATCAAGAAAAGGAACAGTAACAACAAAACAAATTGGCAAAAAAATGCAAAACAAAACACAGGAAATCAAAGAATGGTGAATGAGGAAAATAAGCCAGTGGAAAGTGTATATGCAATAAATAAAGTTGATGAAACCCGAGAAGAGGGAATCAAAGAAATAACACTGGAACTGGAGGCAAACAAAACAAAAACAAAGTGGTTTGTTGATAGTGGGGCAGCCTACACAATCATGTCAAACGAAAACATGAACAAACTAAAGAGAGTTCCTGAATTAAGACATTGCTCATTAATACTAAAGGATTATCAAGGGAAAATAATCGAAACAATGGGTAAAGCAAACATAGAGGTAACCTATAAAAATGAAGAACATAATTTACCAGTAATAATAACAAGAAACAATAATGTAAACCTGTTAGGCAGAAATTGGTTTCAACCACTGGAAATTAAAATAATAGGAGTAAACAAAATAAACATGGAACTGGATATTGAAACAAAGTTCAAGGATGTGTTCGATGGGACACTTGGGGAATTTAAAGGTCCACCGATAAGTTTGAATATTCCACAGGACGTAAACCCAGTTTGCCACAAAGTAAGAAAGGTACCATTTGCATTACGTTCACAAATCGAAAAGGAAATTGAAAAACTGATAACACAGGGTGTTTTTGAGCCAGTTACTCACACAGAATGGGCAACCCCAATTGTGTGTGTAGTGAAATCAACAAATGATATACGAATCTGTGGGGACTACCGAGTTTCAGTAAATAAAGTGTTGAAAGGAAATAGTTACCCGATTCCAAATGTACAGGACATGCTTACAACACTGACACAAGGAAAATGTTTTGCGAAGTTGGATATGACCCAGGCATATCAACAATTGTTAGTCGATGATAAGTCAGCCGAGGCTCAAACAATCATCACACACAAGGGGGCATTCAAGGTAAAAAGATTACAATTTGGAATAAAAACAGCCCCACAGATATTTCAACAGTTCATGGACATTCGTGTGGCAGGGATCCCAGGGGTGCTACCATATTTTGACGACATCCTTATTGTGGCCAAATCAGAGGAAGAACTGTTTCAAAATGTTTGTGAAGTCTTAAAACGTTTTAGGGAAGACGGTCTAAAACTAAAGAAAGAAAAATGTGTATTTTATGCAAAAGAAATAGAGTTCTTGGGGCACAAGATAAGTGACAAGGGAATAGAGCCAACAAGTGAGAAAATTCAAGCAATATTGAGGGCACCTGCACCAACAAATGTGACGGAATTGCAGGCATTTCTAGGATTGATAAACTTTTACTGTGTATTCCTAAAAAACAAAGCAGACTTGGCAGAACCACTACATCAGCTGCTTCACAAAGATAGAACTTTTATATGGACAAAGATTGAACAGCAGGCATTTGAGAGCCTAAAGGAGCTTTTAACAAAAAGCCCAATATTAAAACATTATGATGAGAAAAAAAAGCTGATACTGACAGTTGACGCAAGCGCATACGGAGTAGGCATGGTGTTAAGCCAACCTCAAAATGATGGACTGGAGGCCCCAGTGGCGTACCATAGCCGCACGCTCGCAACAAGTGAAAGAAACTTTGCGCAAATTGATAAGGAAGCCCTAGCTGTAATAGTGGGAGTTAAAAAATTTCATCACTACATATATGGCAGGAGGATTGAAATTAGAACTGACCACCGCCCATTGTTAGGTATTTTTGGGGAGGACAAACCGTGTCCAACCATGATATCTCCCAGAATGTTAAGATGGAGGCAACTGCTTGGGGCTTATGAGTACAATTTAGTACACATGCCAGGGAAAAGGATTCCACATGCGGATGCACTCAGTAGGTTACCGCAGAAAATGCAGAATTTCGAGGTACCCAGTTGTGCTGACATCCTGATGTTGGAAAGTTTTGAAAAACCCATGGTAACAGCAGAGAAAATTGCTAAAGAAACAGAAAAAGACAAAGTATTGCTGAGAATCAAGGATTTTGCGCTACGAGGATGGCCAGAGTCCTGCAAGGAGTTGGAAGAAGTATTAAAACCATACTGGATAAGAAAAAATGAATTATCCATCTACAGAAATTGCCTAGTTTGGGGAACGAGAGTCATAATACCCCCAAAGTTTAGGGAAAAAATGTTGGAAACCTTACATGAGTGTCATCCAGGTGTAGTAAGAATGAAGGCGTTAGCAAGATCTTACCTTTGGTGGCCTGGATTGGACTCCCAAATTGAAAAGGCAGTAGCAAGTTGTGCACCATGCCAAACAAACCGACATATGCCACCTGAGGCACCAACTCACCAGTGGGAATATCCAAGGGGACCATGGAGACGAATCCATATTGATCATGCAGAACCAATCAATGGGACTTACATGTTGATCGTTGTCGACGCTTATAGCAAGTGGCTGGAAGTAAGAAGAGTACCTTCCTTATCATCCACAGCCACAATCAAGGTATTAAGAGAGTTGTTCGCTACACATGGTTTGGTGGATGATATAGTAAGTGACAATGGCACATCATTCTCATCTGAAGAATTTCAGGAGTTTGGAAAAAACAATGGGATTCGCTTAATAAAAGTGGCACCATACCACCCCAAATCAAATGGACAAGCAGAGAGAATGGTCCAAGTGGTAAAGGATTTTCTAAAGAAGGCACCACTAAATGACAGAAGTCTAGCTAGATTTCTGTTGGCACATCACACGACACCAAGCACTGTGACTGGACAAAGCCCATCCGAACTCCTAATGGGAAGAAAACTAACCACAGCACTTGACAGAGTAAAACCCAATCTTGTGCGCCAGATGGATTCCAAACGAGAGCTTCGTAGTGACCATGGTCGCGAATTTTGTGAGGGGGATAGAGTAAATATTCGCTCGTATTCGGCGGGGGATAAGTGGATCGCGGGACAAATAAGTGAAAGAACGGGCCCGGTCTCGTATAAAGTAGAGACTCCGGCTGGAAAAATGGTGCGCAGGCATTCAGACCAAATTGTAAGTGCTTGTGCGCGTAAAAGTGACGTGGGTGAGCCTAGCGCCCCACAGACTGAACCAAACGATGGTTTAGCGGAAGAGGAAAATGTGCAATCAACGCCCAAAATGGCGTTGCAAGAGGACGCCACTATCGCAGAACCGACTCAACATCTCAGAACGTCCACCAGAGCACGCCGTGCTCCACAGTACTTAGGGGATTATGTTCCTGAATAAAAGGGGAGGAATGTTGTATATGTAAAAAGAGCCACCTAGCGGCGCATTGTAAAATTAAAGTAGTTAGTAGTACGCAGCGATACGAAATGCACGTATGTAATTTCGGGTAGCTTTTTCTTTGTAACGAAAACTAATAAATACTGTTCAAAGTTATAAAAAGTGTTTTGCTTCAAATACACAACACATATGAACCACTGTATCCTTAGGCTCTTTTTAGGTAAGTATACAAAATTTCGTTGTTGAAAATAAGTTATTCATAAAATATATATACCACTATATTTAAGAGCTCTTTTTAAGTAAGTATACAAAATATAATAGAAATTGGTCAATATATAAATTTTCAACCCCCTGTAAAGGGTTGTTTAAAATAAGTAAGTTAAAAAACATATACTCGTATGTACCACTGTATTCTAGATATGTATACAACATTTCATACAAATTGGTTAATATTTAAATAAGTTATAGAAAAATTTGGTTACCCTATTTGAGGAGCATCCGTGCAAAACCGGCTATATCCACTTTAATAAAATGTTGGGAAAATGGCAAAAACTCTCGGTTTCCCGGCCTTTACAGATAAAAGAAAAAGCAAACTTGAGTTTTGTGGGCTTTGTGGTACTTGATTTATAAGACATACTTTCGTTTTCGAAAACTTTATATTAAGGCCAAAATTTCAAAAAATGTTTTGTATATAGCCGGTTTTGCTCGAAAACCGAATAAAATGTGAAAAAAACCTTTATTATTAAAAAATATTAACAAAATAAATTTAGTGCAAACATGAGAAAACAGAACAAATTTTAGTAGGAGTATCGACATATCCAAGCCACATATTATTATTTATTGGATATAGCCGGGTTTGCTATAAAAACGTGGATTTGGCCGGTTTTGCTTCTAAAGCTACCTTTTTAATGTGATTTTAACATGGATATAGTCGGATTTAAACAGAATTATCTTGGTTGTCGATAGAAATGAACCCAAAGATGCGAAATAAAAAAAACAAAAACTGAATAAAAGCCGGTTTTGCACGGATGCTCCTTATTTATGGTCTCCTTAAATTTGCTTAGTAATCTACAGATGTTTATTTCTTTAGGATAAGTTTCTTTTGCCTAGTGTTTATCTGAACTTAAGTGATTAATGGCTTCTTATGTGTGCCCTTGTTTATAAATTTTTTGACTATGCTTGCTTTTCACTGAAATAAATATATGTTTGTTATAGCAATGTATGTGGTAGTCCATATATGAAACATAAAATATATTTGCCTTAACCATATTATGTTAAAACTAAATATAAAAATGGTTAAGGTAAATATATTTTATGTTTCATAAATGGACTACCACATACATTGCTATAACAAACATATATTTATTTCAGTGTTCTTATGGAAACTGCTGGCGACTAATTAATTTTACCTGGTGGATTCTTGTTAGTTAAAGTTTGCAAATGTTGTATTAAAATTTAGTAATATTTATATTTAGGTATTATAAGGTCATGAAATTTCGGTAATTTTGGTTTATGCAGAGTTGGACTTCGGGTGAATTGACAGGCAGGTGTGATGAAATTATTCCTTTACCTCGACCGCCCACTGTAGCACGTGTGGTAATCCAGGAAATTATTCATTAAAACTAATCATCTCATTTACACCCTTCTCCACATGTAAAGCACTTTGGGACTTAATCCAGGAGGAGGAAGCACACGCAATTTACACCCTTTTGGCACATTTGCATTTGGACTCTAGTGGAAAAATACATATTGTTAGGTTATGTTTTATGCATACAGGATTTACAGTTTAATTAACTCTGTTATTAAAGCTTAATATTATACGGCGTAAAGCCCTGACATATTAAAAACAGGTTAACTTACTGTTAATATTCCACTGAGAGTTCTCTGTGATTTAGTGTTGGTTTTTGGGTTCACAATTGGTAACACCATTTGGAATTGAGCCACCAGACGACTGATTGTCCATTGAAAAATACAGCGGTTTTATAGACGAAATTCTTATGACAGGCTTCATGAAAAACAATTGGGGCCCTGTGAAATAAATCCATTACACGGGCCGTATGCAACAAGTGTTGACAACACATATGTGGTTGACAACTGTCAAAGCGCCATCTGTTAGAGTTCCGTCTAACTGCAGGTTTCTGGTAGTCCAACTCTTTCCTTGACGTCGCGACGGGTCGGGTAGTTAGGAAAATCATCTCATAGATGTCGTAATGTGTATCGTTACAAAATGACCATGAATCTTTTAAATTTTTAGGTCTTAATATAGATCCTGGCTTAACCATATTATCGATTTATCTAAGAAGCTGTCTAGAGGTTTGTATTTGTTGGGGAATTTGTCAAATAATTTGTATATTTTTGTGCTTAAACCAGTATATTATGCACACTTCGAATAAGTCTGTATTTGGGGTGCAAAAAAAAGCGATACGGTTATTAAGATCAGGAGCGCTGAAAATAAAAATAAAAACATGGTTTAAAATGGATACAAATTTTAATTGGAGTATACATACAACTGAGAGTAATTTGAGAACATGGTGTTTTTATTTATCTATGTACAATTTTTAGGTATACGTTATATAAAATGTTTCGATATTTTTGTGCCCACAATCCACACAAGGTCTGTTCGATCTCGTACTAAAAATACTAAAAATCACTGCAACACTGCACATCATTTAATGGCGGCCATTTTTGTTGTTTACAATTCTTGTGCTTTGGGTTTGTACAGAATAATAAACGTTTTAAACGTTGTGTTTCTTACAGAGAGACTTGCAAGCCTTAAAAGAGACCTCAAAGTGGTAAGAACAATCATTTTACTCCTCTTTTGTAAAAAATAAACCTTAATCCATCGGGGCTGTCAAATGTCGTTTTAAAGATTTGTGGGTTATAAAATAACCTTAAAATTGACATTTGACAGTTTGATAGAATAAGGTTTATTTTTTTACAAAAGAGAAGTAAAATGATTGTTCTTACCACTTTAAGGCCTCATTTGGGGCTTACAAGTGCCTCTATTAGAAACACAACGTTTAAAACGATTTGGGGTTTGTACAGATTAATATCTGTACAAACCCAAAGCACAAGAATTGTAAACAACAAAAATGTCTGCCATTAAATGATGTGCAGTGTTGCAATGATTTTTAGTATTTTTAGTACGAGATCGAACAGACCTTGTTGTGTGGATTGTGTTTGTGCCAATTCTATGTAAAATTTCTCATCAAGTACAATTTTATCTTTCGTACTTTTTTTTTTCTCTTTTAGTTCCACCCTTACTTCTTAAGAAGTCCCATAAGCCAACTAAATGGCTTGTGCGGGTTAGGGGTAGGAACGGACCGCGGGCTTAAAGTCCCCTCCTAAGGACTATTACACAATAGGACAAACACAAATAAACAGCCATACCCCTGGTGGGATTCGAACCCACGACCTCCGGCTTGTAGTCAGCAGCACTAACCCCTCGTCCACCGTCGGCGAACCGGATCTCTATATTTGTAAATAAAAAAGATAGAGATTCGGTATATGTATATTATATATCACCTTGTTAAATTACTCCGCTTAAAATACCATGGTTGTCCAAAACTATCCGTTTGTATTTTTGCGCCATGTTAATCCTAATAAAGCCCCCAAGAGGTGTGTGTTGTCAATAGGCACCAATTTTGCTTTAAACTTAGTAAATCTTGATGGTAAACGGTTTATTTAATTTATGGTTATTTCTTTATAAAAATTACTATGCAACGCAGTAAAAATGTTGCATTTATGCAAACACAGTGTTTTACAGCCCTGCCAGCATCCATACAGTATTTATACAGCATTTTGAGACTTATAATTGTTCCTATTACTACTATCCTAAACATTAACATGTTGTAGGCAGAAAAAATGAGAAACAAAAAGAAAAGGAAAAATTAAAAAAACAAAAGGAGGCTGAAAAACAAAAACAAAAAAAGGAAGCCGAAAGAAAAAAAAAAGATATAGCAGCAAAGAAAAAAAAGTTTGAAAAATTATTAAAAAATGGAGAATTTGAATTTGAAGTAGAGCAGGAAACTCAAGCATATGATATATTTAACGAAGGCCGTAAAGAATATGATAAGTTTTGGGAAATTCGAAATGATTATGATAATCCTGAACAAAAGCATTATATGGATATAATAAATGATGATCATTGTTATACAATTCAATTAGAAGTTAGAAAAAATGTGGATGAACTTATGAGGTAAATTTTAAACCTAAACTACACATATAAAAATAAAAATCACTTACAAAACCAGTGGTGGCTGGTGGATTTTGGGTACACCCATATCTCAGTTATTAGACATGGGACCATCAAATTTATATGAGTTTATAATTATTAGGGATGGGATTTTAGTTATTTTACCTTTTTTCATCCGATGTAACTATTTGAAAACCAATAATGCCAAAATGTGTTTTAAAAGATTTTCTTTTATATGAACCTAACTTGTTTTCACCTTTTTTACCTTTTTTGGAGGTTTTTGCTTTAAACTACCTTTTTTTATACTTTTGTTACCTATTTTTTAACTTGTTTTCACCTTTTTTACCCTTTTTGAAGGTTTTTGCTTTAAAGTACCTTTTTATACTTTTGTTACAAATTTTTTAATTTGTCAGTTTATTTTCACCTATTTGTTACCTATTTTTACGTATTTTTACTTATTTTATTTTTTTGTGCTCTTTTTAAATTTTGCGCCAATATTTTATCCAGGGCATGCAACTCAACGGTATGGAATTTTTTCTTATGGTCACAGACTGTAACAGTAACTTTCTTTACAGTTACCTTCTTTGTAGTAAGCTTATGTTCTGTCATAGAACTTCTGTGTAGTGAGTGTCACTCAGTGAAACACAGTTTATTGCATAGAAAAAGTTTATTGTGGGTATGTTCTGTATTTGGGTATGCGGCTAAACAAAATTATAAACGAAACTTGAACTTTTAATGTTTTTTTTTTACCTAAAATGCTGTTTTTTTTAACCTAAAATGCTTTTTTTAGTACCTTTTTAGTTACCTATTTTTCAGTTTTTAGTACCTAAATATCCCATCTCTAATAATTATATAGACAAGTTCTGCGCAAGTTTGCCCCCAATTTAGTGTTTTTTAGGATGTCTTTGGCTATAATTCAGGATTTTTCAGTGCTGAAGGGGTCCTTTTCAGGATGTCTTCGGCTGTCGACGACAATGACCAGAAGGTCTCAGGGTTATTAACAAAGTTTGTAATTTCGTGTGGTCATTATGTTATAGGTATTATATATAAATAATTTATAAAATTCTAATTTGTAACAGAAAAAATATTAATTGTTTTATAAAAAGTTTTTTATCAAACAAATTAACTCTTAAAAAACATATTACTAATAAATTGTTTAATAAATTTTTATAATAGTATTTTATGTATCAAGTTTTATAAACGCTATTTTAGTTACCAGTTTAATTAAGCACAAGCTTGCGTAATAAAAACAAGTGTTTAGAGAAGTTTATAAACCAGTTACATACTATACTTTATCTACGCGAAGAACACAAAACAGAATTTAAAGCCAATTTTATTTGTTAAAAGTTTGACATCTGTCAACTGTCACCCGGGTTTAACCTCACTTCAGCCTGCGACTAAAATGCCCAAAAGCCACTGTTGCTATTTTAGTTACGTGTTTTATTAGGCACGAGCGAGTATTTAATAAAAAAGAGTGCCTAGACAAATTTATAAAACGAGTTGCATACTATACTACTATCTACGACGAACAAGAAAAATAATTTAAAGCCAATTTTATTTGTTAAACATTTGACACCTGTCAACTGTTAATGAATTTAATCTCACTTTTCCCCAATTTATAATAAAGCTAACTTCAGCCCGTGACTAAATTACACAAAAGCCACTATTGCTAACTTCAGCCTGTAACTAAAACACTTATTATTATTTAAAAATGATTTAAATTGAAAATTTGTATAGAGCGACATCTTTGAAACAATAGAATTACCAACTTTACCATTATGTCAAATGCATCGTTTTATCGGATCTAGAAAGAGTTTTTTACAGTAAAAGTAAAGAAAATGTTTTATTGGCACTCCACAGTGTAGTCTTCACCTGAAATTAAGTTAATGTTGTTTTGATTGGCAACACAAAATGTCTGCAACAACACTGACACAAGTAAAATTGTGACAGTTAATAAATGTATGTCTGTAAAACGTTTATGCTAATAAACAATTCGTTCTAAATATTGTCTTTAACTATTAATAACAAGACACAACATAGCTCAGTTGAGGTAGTTAGTTTTTGAATGAAGTTTTAATGGTAAAAAGTTTGGAAACATCAAAAAGCATTCCTCGTGGTAGTTATAAAAAGTCGTATTGGATTCAAACCTCCAACTAATTTGTCACTACAAGGAAATTTAAGTAAAAATTGGCGTAGATTTAAACAAAATTTCAAAATTTATATGAAAGCTTCTGATAACTGGGAAGGATGATGAAACAAAAATCGCTATCCTGCTAAATGTAATAGGAGAAGAATCTGTGGAAATGTACAATACGTTCATGATATCGGATACTGAAAGAGTGTCATTTCAGAGTGTACTGAAAGCTTTTGAAGATCATTGTAGTCCCAAGAAAAATATAGTAAACTGCGCACCACTCAATGTGTCGCGACCAAAAAGTTCGTTCTTTTTCAAATCGACATAACTTTTTTGTTTCTTAAACGATTTTATTTTGGTTTGTGATGTCTGCTAGCCTCATCCTCTGGCAATTTATGCTATAGCTATGAAGCTCACGGTTGGTCAAGTAAATTTCCTACAGGGTGATATGTTAAACGGTGAAAAATTTCAATAACTTTATCCAAGCCCCGTTTGTAAAAAAAAAATTTTTTTTCGTTTTTACTTTGAAATAGTGAAGTTTTATGTGTTACCTTGAAACGCTTTTCAAATTTTTCGCAAAATATGATTTTCTTTTTCAAAAGAGTACATTTAAGGCTTTTTTTATGCAATATACACAGTCTTTTTAGGAACAAGAAGATAAGATGGTGAAAGATTGTTCCTTAAATAATTCTGAACAAGCGACAAGCAACAAACTTCCATTATTTTCAGAGGGCCTAAGCTAAGACCACTTTTTGAAAATGTCATTTTTGTGAAAGTTTGCAAAAAATAAACCTAAACCGATATTTACTTTCGTAATATGTTTTCTTAATAATTTTGACCTCCTGATTGTAATTTAGTTGTCAAATTTAAGTTTCAGATAAAACCAAAATCACTAAGAATCAAGATTCGAAAACAATTCCCGGCTGTTAAATGTGTCAATAAAATCCGATTACTGGTTTTTACTGTTTTTTTTACATATCGTAAATGAGTATTTAAGGGACCACCATATTGAGAAAATGAATTGGCCACCTTTGTCTCCGGATATGAATCCTATTGAGCATGTGTGGAGCAGGATAAAATTGAAGATAAAAGAAAGGGAAGGAGGCATGGAAAATTTGGATGAATTGGTAAATGCTATTCAGGAAGAATGGGGTACCCCAGAAATTTCTAAGGAACTTGGTCGAGGGAACGAATTATTACGGCTTAGGGGAGGGCCAACAAAATATTGAAAGGTATTATTGTTATTGTTTGTTACATTTTTCTGTTGAATGTTGAAGTTTTGATTATGATTATATCCAAGCAATTTTCAAAAATGAACAAAAATATTTTTATTTAACATTATTACCAATTAGGTAGGTACTTATCAATGATGTTATCACTACTGCGCAATGTAAATGTAAGTTATGTAACATTATCCTAACCACTCAAACAAATTTCAGTAATTTCGAACAAAAAATGAATCCCCAAATGGCATTTTCATCATAAATATGCAAGAAACACGACAGCAATCGGATTTTATTAAGACATTTAACAACAGAGAAATGTTTTGGAATTTTGATTCTTGATGATTTTTGTTTTATCTGAAACTTAAATTTGACAACTGAATCACAATCAGGAGGTCAAAATTATAAAGAAAACTTGTCACGAACGTAAATATCGGTTCAGGTTTAGTTTTCACAAATTTTCACCAAAATGTCATTTTGAAAAAGTGGTCTTTGTTTAGGCCCCTCTGAAAATAATGGAAGTTTGTTGCTTGTCGCTTGTTCAGAATTATTCAAGGAACAATCTTTTACCATCTTATTTTGTTGTTCTTAAAAAGACTGCCCTAAATGTACTCTTTTGGAAAAAAAATCACATTTTTGTTGCTAAGATTCCAATTCGAAAAATTTGAAAAACGTTTTAAGGTAACACATAATACTTCATTATTTCAAAGTAAAAACGAAAAAAAAATTATTGTTTTACAAACGGGGCTTGGATGAAGTTATTGAAATTTTTCACCGTTTTACATATCACCCTGTAGGAAATTTACTTGAAGAACCGTGTGCTTAATATCTATAGCATGAATTGTCAGAGGATAGGGTTAGCAGACATCACAGACCAAAATAAAATCGTTCAAGAAACAAAAAAGATATGTCGGTTTGAAAAAGGACGAACTTTTTGGTCGCGACACATTGAGTGGTGCGCAGTTTATTTGAGCGCTTTAAATTTTACAGTCGGGTTCAACAAGAAGCCGAAGGGTTTGATCAGTTTTTAACTTAGATTAAGAAATTATCAAAATCCTGTGAATTTAATTGCTTAAGTAACGAAATGGTTCGTGATAGAATTGTCTTAGGAATTTATGACAAGGCCCTATAAGAAAGATTGTTACGTGTGAAAGATCTTGACTTCTCTAAAGCAGTAAATTTATGTCGAGCTGCTGAAATTTCTCGATCTCAGGCTAGAAATTTGCAAGGAATTCCAGCTGAAGTTGAGATTATCAAAAAAAAGTCATCAAACCAAAATCATAATAAATAAACTCCAAATGCTATTGGTGCTGATAAGAAATTTGTAAAAAAAGAGAAGCAATCTGGCGAAAAATTCAAATGCAGAAGATGTCAAACTATGCATGTTCGTGAGTGTCCTGCCTTTGGGAAAAAGTGCAGTTAATGTGGGCAATTAAATCATTTTGCCGCCTAATGTCACTTAAAAAATATAAAGTGTAAAGAGAACATGAGGAGCAGTCTGATGAGTTTGCAATCAACGTCATTGGAATAAAAAAAATCAGATTAAGAGGGTTTTGTCAATGAACTAATGGTTTCAAAATATTAATGTTGGCGATCATCATATGCCTATTAAATTTAAATTGGACACTGGTTCAGATGTAAATGTGCTGTCACTTAAAATGTTGAGTGAAGTTGGTGTTCCAGAGTCTCAGTTACAAGATACAAAAATAATTTTGGAGGCATTTGGTGGTAGTATTTTGAAGCCCTTAGGTATTGTTTCGCCCAAATTTCTCCTTCATTAGGACTTGAATCTTGTGCAAAGTTATACTTAATTGTACGCAAGAAAAATGTTAATGACTTAGTTAGGTTTAATACTAAGGATGAATGTTAGGGTGGAGTGAAACTTTTTTTTGTATTAATTTTTAAAGCCTATACATGCAAAAGTTGAATTTAAAGACACAAAATTTGTGTGCAAAATTTAAGTTACATATGACGTCATCTTCAGGTTCCTAGACAACGCCAAAGTTTTAAAATTAATAAAAATTTGGGTGGGGCTTACGCTTAATCCTCATTTCAAATCACAAAACCTATATGTCTCAAATGTGACATTTCAAATCTGACATTTGTAAAAGATAAAAAGAGTGGCTTCTCTATAATCGCAAAACTATTATTGTAATAATTACATAATTGTGAATATGCCTAAAACTCGTAGTAAAAGTCAGTGTGAAATATTTGGTGCTCCTTCTGAACTAAAAAACAATGTGCTTCCAACTTATTTTGATGTAATGAACGCTTATTTGTTTATCAGAGCTACACTTAAAGCAGAAATGAATACTAAGGATCCAAGTATTAATGAAATGTCCAGAAATTTGATGTTAAGTATAGAAAGTAAATGGCAAAAAGTTGTTTTCTGATTAACAGATTTTGCACATGATAAAAGTTCATAACGAGAAGTATAAATCTATTAAGAAAAACATAAAGTCTGCATATAATAAGAAATGTCTTGAAAAGCCAAATCTATTTAAAATTGCTAACTGAAAGCTATTTGATATTTCGTCTTGCAAATGTGAAGATTTCTCTCTTTGCCGTTGCGTAAATAAAATACCACCATCAGAACGCGAATTTTTAGCTGGCCAAAGAACAGCAAGGAAAATGGCGATTGGAAATATTGCCACTAAAAAGAATAAGAAAAGAATCGCTCGAAGAATACTGGAGTCCAAAAAAGTAAAGAAAAATAAAGAGACAAAAAAACTTTTTTGAGGATGTAGGAGACAGAACAAGTTCAGATAATGGTAAAAATAAAGTAAGTACTTATTCTAGTGATGAGAACTTTAAAATTTCTTTAGAAGCTTCTACTTATACATCAAAGATATGTCCTAAAACGCAAGCCAAAATAAAACTACCACATTTAGCTGCAGCTTGTGACAGAACAGGTATACCTGTTCTGTCACAAGCTGCAGCTAAATATATTTCCGACAGGTCGGAGTCAATTATAGTTCTGTTCTTCGAGATATTGGTGCTATTTCTAGGCAAGATAATTTAAAAGTAAATGATATAAGCAAAATAAGACGAGAAAGAAAGAAATGTCGTACAAATTTTTAAAATACTTGCTTTAGAGATATTGAAATGAGTGGAATTTACTTTGATGGAAGAAAAGATAAAACCCTAGTTGTGGAAAAAGTTGGCTTAAGGTATCACAGAAAAACTATTAAAGAGTTATATCGAAATGTTTCTGCCTTCTTCTTGCACTAGGATAAGTGTTATCTGGTTTTGTGCTTCGGTTAATGCCGTCATTTCTCTCAGACATGAGCAACTTCTCCGTAGGATTGCTCTCCCTCATTCGTTGGAAACCCAGTTGTATGGCAATGATGCCCGCTTGAAGATCGGTTATCTCTATTCCCAGGTTTAGTATTTCTTGACTGCCCTGTTGAGATACCTCTTTTATGCCCGCAGAAACACTGGTCTTTGACCGTTTTTGTTCTACGTACCAGATAAGGTTTTCTTCTTGCCTGAGTCAGGCAATCTGGTTGTTTATCTTCTCGGCCTTTACCCTTTTTGAGATAAAAGCTTTATTAAAGTGTTTGACCTTGGCTTTGTCTGTTCTAATGGCTAGACTGCCAGTATTTCCTAGCTCTTCAAATATGGCATTATGTCTGATGTTGGAAATAACTTCGGCCTTATTTGAGATTAGTCTCTGGGCTCCCGCTCACGCTTCAGCTTTAATCTGAATGTTTTGTGGGGGGAGTCCTAGTATGTTTTCCATGGCTGCGGTCGGTGTAGTTGTCATTGCACCAGTTATTCCCAAGGGCAGCGTTTCCCTGTAGAAGATTAGATTTTTCATGGGTTCCAACTTTCTTTTACGAGAAAAGGCAATAAGGGAAGTTTTTGTGGGATTTACCCAAAGTCCCTCCTCATTGAACCAGTTTTCGACAGCGTTTGACGCTCTTTGCATTTTGGTAAACACATGGGCTGTGTTACTGCCTCTGATAAGGAGTACAATGTCGTCCGCATGTCCTATTGCGTATATTTCTTTATTTTCCAGTCGTGTTAGTAAACTGTCCGATACGAGGTTCCATAGCAGGGGTGATAGCACCCCCCCTTGTGGTCTCCCTCTGCACACTTTAGCTCTAACAGTTGTGTTGTTAAAAGTGGTTCTGGCTCGTCGTTGAGCCAGCATCTGTTTGATCCATTTGCCAACCAGAGGTTCTATATTGCGATCTCTTACTGATCGATTTATTAAGTCATATGACGTCTTTTCAAACGCTCCTTAGATATCCAGGAATGCCCCAAGGGCCACTTCTTTGTTGTCTAAAGATTGCTCAGCCCTTTGGGTTATCTCATGGATGGCGGATTCGCAAGCCTTGCCTGTTTGGTAGGCAAATTGATTTCGGTGTAGAGGCCTTCTGTACAGTACTTCTTCCCGTATATGTTGCTCTTTCAGTTTTTCCTCTGTTTTCAGAAGAAATGATGTTAGGCAAATTGGTCGGTTTGTCATAGGAGGCTTTTGCTGGTTTTGGTATAAAAACCACCAGTGCCTTCCTCCATCCTTCCGGTATGTGATTGAGAGCTAGGCTAGCTCTCAGGATTTTGCACAGTCTTGGTAGCAGCATTTCTTGGCCCTGTTGTAACATGGCTGGTATGATTCCGTCAGTTCAGGCAGATTTAAATCGTTTGAAAGTTTTTATTGCCCATTTGACTTTTTCGTATGTAATTATTTTTTTTGATAGAATCCAGTCCTCCTTTTTACCCCTCTTAATTTCAAGTGTGGGTTGGTTTTGGATTTCCGAATTTTCGAGTATGATTGATCCTGTGGGTCCTCAGCATAAGCCTAAGTATCTCACTTTTAGTAGTCGTGTGTTCTCCTTCTGGTTTTAGGCATGTTCCCAGGGTCTGCTGTGGCCCTTTGGCCATGGCTTTATGCAATCTGGAGTAGGCCGGTATCTCTGATAGTTGCGGCGGCTTCTGGTCTGTTGACCACGGCACTTCACCTATAGCTCACCGTTGCCAGGTGTCCTGTTCTTAGGATTTACCTGTACACCTCCTATCCACCACCTGGAGACGCGCCCGGTAGGTATGCTCAACCCTCGGGTGTTATGTTTAATCGTGTTGTTTTTATATTATATCGCCTATTTTAGAAGGTTGATGCCTATTTTAGGTACTTTCGGCCTAAAACGGCCTAAAATGTAGGTTTTTATTGCCTATTTATGTGTCCTAATTTCCAATTTTTAAGGGCCTAAAATCTGATCTTTGATAATAATAATACATGTTTACATACATATTAGCATTTAAAGTGGTTCTTTATTATTAATAAACCTGGGTCTCAAAGCTTTGTCATTATCCAAAATATTTTATTATAACAAGGATGATTGATTGAAAAAGAAATGGACCATTTATAAAGGTAGCAGATTGATTTAAAGAAATTCACTAGACCTTTAAAACACAGAATTCTCATTAATTTTATTTTTGTGTAAGTTATCAAGAATCTTGATTCAAGATATGAATAAAATACGTTTTTATGGAAATTATCTTATACAATTTGTATTAAAAAATTTTGTGATGTTAATTGTTGTGAATTAACCTGGTTTGATGAATAATAAAAAATGTTGTAAATTAAAACCTTGACGGGTCACAAATTATTGTTAATTGTGCAATTTGATTGAAACACTTAAAATAACTCAACTTTATTATCTATGAACGTTACAAAATGTTGCCCAAAGATCTGCTGATCCTGAAGCGAACATTTTAATCTTACGACTGCTTAATATTGACTCTTTTAAATATGAGAAAGAAGTGAAAGTTACTCCCTAGTTAAGTGGCTGTTACGCCGTAGGGTTGACAGCCAATCAAGGATGGACATTATTTGTAACATTAAAATATCATCCTAGGACTATAAAATGAATAGGTATACAATTGATCGTAAAAATAATACTCCTTAACTATACAATTAACAGGTATAAAATTGACCATAAACCGGCCACCTTGAAAGCTTTGAGGCTTTCAAATAAGCCTTGTGCACTATGAAATAAAAACAAAAAAACAAAAAAAATATATATATATAAATATATTTAAAAATGAAAGCAAAAAATTAAAACAAACAACTTATTATCTATTGATACAATTGCGATTATAAATGATCTATTGACTAAATAATTACAGTAAGTACAGTTGTTGTCATGACAACATGAAAAAAATAGCAAAATGATTGTTTTTATTTAACTTCACTGAGGTTAGTTATTTAATTCATCTTCCGTCGGTAACAAACCCTCTTTATTAACTAATATTTTTATTTTCGCGGTGGGACATTATCCTCTTTAAGGATCACTAAATCACCAATTCGAACATTGTCCTAGAGAAACTGCCATTTGTTGCGAACTTGAAGTTGAGATAAGTATTCTCGCGACCATCGCTGCCAAAAATGTTGAATTATTTGCTGTTGGCATTGAAGTCTGTTCAATCGACTTTCTTTGATATTGGTGACATCTTCCTCAGGTAGTGCTGCCAAAGAATCACCAATAAGGAAGTGACCAGGGGTTAATGGCAAAAAGTTGGAATCGTTGGAAATAGCGGTCAGGGGACGGGAATTTAAGCACGCTTCTATTTGGAAAAGTACAGTGTAAAGTTCTTCAAACGTTAAAAACACATTGCCAAGAATTTTATTTAACTGATTTTTAACTTAACTTAACACTTGATTCCCAAAGTCCACCCATATGGGGTGCCTTAGCAGGTATAAAATGCCATTAAATATTGTCTTGTTGTAAATGTGAAACTATTTTGTTTTGATTATTTTGAGTTGCTAAAAAAATGAAAATTGCCTTTAATTCATTATTTGCACCCACAAAATTTGTGCCGTTATCCGAAAAAATTAGGGATTTTCTCTACGTTCAACAAACCGCTTGAGGGCATTAATAAACGAATCAGTTGACAAATCCTTTACTAATTCGATATAAATTGCCTTTATTGTAAAACATATAAATAGAAAAATACAAGCTTTAAAGATCTTGGGATTTCTTGCCGCACTGTATTTGATGGATAGCGGACCAACATAATCAATGCCGCACTTTTGAATCGGCCTTGCAATTGTGACAAGCTTACCGGTAAATTCCCTATTAATTGACTCATTAGATCCGGCTGTGATAGCAGGTAATGCATTTTCTTAAAATTCTTTTGACGGCTTGTTTGCCCGTGATCGGCCAATATTTTAATCGCATAATTGCTAATAATGATTGTGATCCCAGATGTAAATTGGTTAAACGATAATCTTGAATAGGCATTTCTGTTATTTTGTTTTTTGGTGGAAGTATTACTAGGTGTTTTTAATTAAAGGGAATTACTGCATTTTGAAGTCTACCTCCTACCCTTAGTATTTCAACTTGATCTAAAAATGGTGTTAATTGCAAAACCTTACTTTGGTGTGATAATGGCCTTTTTCTTGCTATTGTGCAAGCTTTATTAATGCCGTAGTGGCTTGATTAATTTCTGTTATCGTTATCGTTAAAGCACCCGATCTCCGTTTTGTGTTTACTTTACAATTATTTACAAACCTAAGCATATAGGCGACGGCATTTTTTAATGTAAATAATGAATAGTATCTATCAAAAATACTATAATCGTTTACTACAAATAAGTGAAAGTTGATTTTTTGATTTCAGGTATTTCATCGTGATATCGTGGTATCAAACAATTTGTTTGATAAAAAACTTAAAAAAAACAATTAATATTTGTATTGTTACAAATTAAAATTTTTATAAATTATGTATATATTACCGAGTATATTACACAGTTCATTAATATTTGTATTGTTACAAATTATAATTTTTATAAATTATGTATATATTACCGAGTATTTACACAGTTTAAAACGATTTTCCTACCATGAAAAATTTTAACAGATTTTAAAAGTAAAGGTTAAAAAAACGTACTCTTGTCTCACCGTTTCACGAAATCACGTCATTTAATTTTTTTATACAGCCATTCTTATTATTTTAACCTACAGATACAGACTTTTAATTCTCTATTTTGTTATAAATCAATTTTTTTAGATATTGTTTGTTTTTACATAATACAAAAATTATACTTTTTTAAGAAAAAAAAAATATTTTTGGTTTTAATTTTATATATTTTTTTAATAAAACAACATATTTGTATTAACCTTATATTAAATATATGTTGGAAACATCTTGATCTTCTAGTTTGACGATTATACTATACATTGCTTTAGAATCTATAGTGGTATCACAACCTAAAAACACCCCTTGATATACAGGGTTTTTCACATTCGTGGTCCATTGGAAGTTTTAGGGAAACGGAATAAGATCGGTTTGAAATTTAAAAGCGTTTATAATCTATATTTTAAACAAAATGCCACTTCCGGTTTGACCGGAAGTGACATCAACACCCCATATATTATTACATTTTTAAATTCTACCTAAAATTTTGAGTAAAATTACTATACTATGTCCTATACCTAAAGTAAATAGTTTTCTAGATGTTTGCTATTAGGTTTACGAATATGGGTGTAGTCACTTGAGGTTTAAGATTGTTGTTAATTTAAAGACTGGTTTCATTCGAATGGTTTTTATTATAATTTAATAACTTACAAACTAAATAACAAAAATGCAACAAAAATACTAATACTAAAATATACCTAGTTAACCTACTTAATAACCTATTATTGTAATCTATGGAATTCCTAGTCGGACATTGACAAACTTAAGTATTATATTAAAGGTAATTAACTTATGGCCTAATTTATCCATTACACCTTCCCCGCGTAAATAGTTAAAAGTTATTTGTTGCATTGTGCATTATTTTAGTTATACGTAACACCATTCTAATTATTATTTAAGGATGGTCTCAAACCTTCCTTTCGTCCGCTCAAACGGTTGAATTTAAATCTTCTTTCCGCAACGCTTCAGCGCGCGCCGCCGGGGCACAGTTTGAAATGTACCTATTCCGAGTATGATTCGGTGATCTTATCCTCTCAGTATGCGAATATATCGTCAATTTGGGGCACTGAACGCAGTGTCTCTTCAACATCTCAGCTGGTGTCTGTCAGTTTGTTTGATTTCTAACTTTTTTGTCGCCGCGCATTGTTGTGTTTTTTTATGTTTTAAGTGAATTACGTATTTTGTTTTTTACATAAAATTTATTTTTTATTAACAATAATGGCACCATCGGAAGTAAGTTGTGTGCAAAATCTTTTAAAAAGCCCGATGTCACTTGAAGATAAACTTTTAATTAAGAAAAAAGGAAGACATATTCCCGATCTTCGAATACACTACACTTCCGCAAGTAAAGGCCGAACTTACAATAGAGTGTTCAACAGAAATATCTATGAAAAATACGAGTGGATATGCTGATGTTCAGTAACCAATAAGCTTTTTTATTTTATGTGCTTAATTACGAGCGTGGAATAAACATGGGTTAGATGATTTAAAACACATCGCAGAGAGGGCTAAGAAACACGAAAATTTAGTTTATCGCATGAAAAATAGGAGAATGTACAAAAATTAGTAGGTAAGTTTTTTGTGCCCACCCTCTTCCAGAACCTACGAGCCACCACTGAGTAGTTCATGTATATATTTTTAAACATTTGCATAATTACTATATCTTTTCATTAATTAAAATAATGCCTAACTTTATTTTTATGTACTTCCGTACATTTATTATTAATTTCTAAAATAATATTTGGATTTTTATCCTTTACTACACTATAGGGACCTTATTTTTATTTAAAATTAAAACTTTATCTCCTACATTGTAAGATATGTTACAACTTTTTTGTCAAAGTTAATTTTTATTTTGTATTTGGATTCCAATAAATTATTCCTAGCATCATTACAAGTAACTTGTAGTCTATATTTTAGTTCATTAGGATAGTTGTCAAAATTTTATAATGGATCTATATTATTTTTAATGTTTATTGGAATTTTACATAATTTTCCAAAAATTCCAATTTCCATAAAATGTGAAGTATATTTTGTTTCGCAGTGTATCGTGTTATTGTATGCAAAACACCAATATGATACCCACGTGCTCCAATTATCTTGTTGTTTTGAGACTTGTATTCGCAAATATGCAAAATGTTTGTGCGAATTTTCTAAAGCTCCTAATGTTTCGTGATGATATGTTAAGTATTTATTTTTAGTAATTTACAAGATTCCTGAAATATATTAGCTACAAATTCCTTGCCTTGATCAGTTACTATTTCTTGAGGAATACCGTAACGGAGAACGAAATTTTCAACAAAAGATTAAGCAACAACGTGGGCTTCTTTTGTTGATATTGGGTAACACTCAATAAACTTGGATAGTTCACATTGAATTGTTAAAATATATGAATTATCATTTACATCGGTTTTAATAGGACCTACTAAATCCAAAAAAACTTTCTGAAAAGCTTTAGTAGCCGAAGTAATTGTCATTGCTTGCTTATTCGTTTTGCTGTATTTATGCCTTTGGCAGTGGTCACAACGTCTAACGAAATCACAAACATCTTTTTTTAAACCAAAAATATGTTTTTTTTTATATTGTGGTACATGCGGTTCGTTCCAGCATGTCCTAACGTAGGAAGAGTGTGATAGTCGTTAAGAATTAATTGCCTAGTTTATATATCTGCAATAGGATTAACATTCCTAACTATGCATATTTTTATTCCGTAATTTGTGAATTCAGTTTTATATCGTAATGTTTTTTATAGATGGTTTATTTTCTGAATTTTTTAAAATGCATAACTGTGCAATTTTATTACTTTTACCTGCTAAATTCCTCAACGATGTATCAAACGTTGATCGGTAATCTAGAGAAAAGTAAATAATTTGAGATGTCTCATAATATATAATATTTTTATTTTCTATACAACCATGGTTAATGTATTTATTAAAATTTTTATTATCTATTATCTTTAATTCCACGCTGTGGACAGGGCGTTTTAATACCAATCCAGGGTGATCAGACCTTTTATTAATAGAACATTTTAAGCCACTCTGTTTATTATTGTTTTTATTTTTTAATTGTGCGCGCGTCATCACATTCATAATTTCATTCATATTTGCATTCATATCTTTAAGTTCACCAGATTCAATTTTTATACGCGATAAATCGTCGGCAGTGACGTTTTCTGAGCCTTTAATATATTGTATTCTAAAATCATATTCTTCCAAAGCTAATCTAAATTTAGTCAATCTACTGGACGGATCCGATTGCAAAACCACAAGTATGGGTTTTTAACACAAAATTATTATTTTCTGAAAAATTGGGGTACTGTAACACTGGTGGGTTCATGAGAGCTTGCTTTAAAGTATGAAAAAAAGTTTCACACTTCTCAGTCCATTTAAAAACTTTACCTTTTCGTGATAATTCATTTATTGAGCAAAATTATTTATAAACTTCCTATGCAAACGCTACGAAACGCTTAGCTTCGTCAGAATTTGTAGGTACAGGGTATTGTGAAATACTTTTAGTTTTTTCTGGATCCGGAAATATTCCACTTGATGAAATTACATGGCCTAGATACAGAATTAAAAAAAAAATCACATTTATTTGGATTTAATTTTAAATTTACTTTTCTAAGGGCCGATTTATCAATATCCAACTAAAAGTGGAGGTTAAGTATCTTACCTTTATCTGACAGTTATCCGAATAGAAGTGTTTTTCTTCACGGTTCCAGTTGTCTTATCTGACAGTTTAGTAATTCGGCAATTGGGCAACAATGTCAAGATACATTTTAATTGGTTAAATTCATGGCATAAAACATATAACCTCAAACGACCCTTATTTCATGTATATTATGTTTCTTTATTATTTTATAATTGTAGATATGGGTATGTTTTTAAATAAAAATACGTACCTACTAGGGATGTGCGAATAATTCGAACTTACGAATTATTCGTTCCGAATCGAATAATAATATTCGATTCGGAACTCGAATCGAATAATTCGAAAATTCGAATTATTGGATTTGCTGTGTGGGAGGCAGGTACTTTACCACCAGACCACGCCCGTGCTTTATTTTTTAAGCAAATTAAATTATTAAAGTGAAATAAGTACTTGAAACAAAAATTAATTAGGTATTATAAAGGATGCTTATTGTTTATGTTTATTGTTTTTAACAATTGATATAATCTTTTGTCCTTTATTACTTTGATTGTACACACTTTTATTGCAGTAGGGCAGTGTAATTTTATAAAAATCATAACTACAAAACGAAAAAAGATAGGTAGATTCGTGCCGTTTTTACCAAATTATTTGCCATCAAGCAAACATTTTTTCAAGTTATATACTTTAATTCGCTAAAATTTCCGCCTCGAAATGGGAATTTAAAAAAAATGTAAAAAAAATTCTAGAAAAATATGCCAATTTTGAAGAAAAAAGGGTTAATTGATTTTGGATTTTATTAATATTTTACGTACACATGTGGAGCATGCGCCTACACATTTTTCCAAAATTTCGAGTCTCCAACGGTTAAGGTTCGTCAGTTATCAACGTTTTTTTAAAATAAATCGCAGAAGAACGGTCTCCGAGCTACGACGATTTGAAAAAAAGCGACTAACAGACAGACAACAACAACAAAAAAATTAAAATTCGATCAAGAGTCGATACATGTATGTATACCTTTGAAGTTGCCCTAGCTGCCCTCCTTGTCACACTTTCGCGATCCGCTGCCCGTTACTCTTTTGTCATTAATAGTGGTGTTTAAATTGTTGTAATTGTAAAAACTGTCAGAAAGTTGTCATTACATAAATATTGTGTTTCTGTAATAAAATAAAGAATATAAATTATAAATACATTGACATAAACATCAGATGACAATTGACAGATGACAATTGACAGATGACAGATGACAATTGACAGATGACAGGTGACAAATGACAATTGACAGAATACATGTAAGAAATTAATAAATTTCTTTAAAATTACTACCCAGTTTCATTATAATATGCAGGTTTTAATGTGTGCTTTGATTAATATTAAGGAATTTTATTTTATGGAAGCTTATCACTTTTTATAAAATTCTTATTATATAAAGCTATTATAGCCCCGCACTTTGAATTTTGTTCCACAATATTATTCAACATAAATAAAAATGAAATGCAAAAATTGCAAAAATTACAGAATAAAGTACTACGCATTGTGTTAAAATGTTCTAAATATACCCCCATTAAACTAATGTTAGAAACTTTAAATATATTAAGTGTAAACCAATATATAAATTATAAAACTTTAATATTTATTTATAAAATTAAAATTGGATTATTACCATCATACTTATACGATAAATTGCATTTAGTCCAAAACATCCACAATTACGGTACAAGACAAAATAATGATTTTTATGTTGAAAATTTTAACAAAGTGCGTACTACAAAAAGTGTTTTTGTTAATGGGCTAAAATTATTTAACACTTTACCAAATGAAATTAAAAACTGTGATAATTTAATTAGTTTTAAGAAATATATTCTATCTTATGTAAAAGAAAAAATTGACCTGTGATATTTATGATGTTATTACTAATATTTTTATATATATAATGATGAGAAATTGTAAATAGCTTATGCTAATAATAAAGATATATAAATAATATGTTATACATACAGTTCATTTTTTTTATCTTGACTCTTGTTTTTTTGTAAGGTTGGTTGAAGGCTAGTTTGACTTAGTATTTTTAGTATTTAAAAATGATTCTGCTTAAGAATTTAATTAAATACTTTGACACCGTCAAATTGACAATAATATTAAATATATAAATTTTATTATTGATAATTTACTTGTCAATTATAAATAAAAAGATAATTATGCCAAAAATAATAGCAACGAATTCGAATTTAAAAGCCCTTTTGAGGGCAAAACTTCATTTTGATGAAATTATGCCAAATGCCACAATGGAAGAAAAAGTACATCGCCTTATGGACATTTTTGGAGTATAAAAGTAACGAATTTGGGTTTTATAAATATTACATCACACATTATTCACCATTGGACAACATTTACGTTCACAAAAAAATTTAATTTCTTTTATATAAATTCTTTTCAAAGCGAAGATTATTATTCGCTAGCAATACTTTCTCTTCTGGGCCGTAAAGCAACCTATATTTAACTTTTTTGGATGCTGATCAAAATCTCGACAATTAAAATCCCGACAGTTATAATCTTGACAGACAAAATCCCGACAGGTTAAAAGACCGACAAGTCAAAATCTCGACAAGTCGAAATCTCGATAAGTCAAAATCCCGACAAGTTATATATATATATACATACGTGTAGGTATGAATGTAAAAGGATGTAAAATATAAAGATTGTTTGACGGGAATGAAATTAAATATGCATTTTTTTAAATAAATATTGTATTATAATTAGTGATGTAGAGTGGGGAACGTTCCCTTCGTGCTGTGGCGAATATTCGCGAACGTTCGCGCACAATTAAATCGTTCGTGCGCGCATGATAGATCGTTCTTTCGTGTCCAAACGATTTATCGTGCGCGAACGTTCTCTAGAGAATTTTGAGCACGATTCTGGCCAATCGGCGCGTTTCATCCACGTGACCGCGTGTATTGCACATAATACAGCCCTGGTAATATCTTCAAATAGTTAACAAACATGCACAAACTACTGTTGGCAACGGTATCACAAACCGCCGGTCTCTTTTGTGGCGATGCCGACCGTAGTTTTTGCATGTATTTCTATGCGGCTGTTGCGTTTTAAAAATATTTTGACTATTTTGATTTTGATTCAGTTAACACATTCGATTCTTTGCGTAAAGGTCATTGCTCGGGTAAGTGTGTGTGATTAGAGAGATTGGGTAGTGTTATTTTTTTTTGTTTTCCGCGGGAAACTTAAATATTTGATTTAATAAATATGCCCAGAAGAAAATGCAAGGCATTTGATTTTTTTTTTTATAAAAAATTTTTTTTGTTAAGTTACCTAAATTCTTACATGATGTTTCTACATCACGATACTTATGTACTTTGTATGCTACTTAAGATGTTACTTACAATTTTGCTATTTTTTACTTAATAAAGTTTTTTTTTAAGTTAGAAGTAATTATTGTATTATTTACAACCCAGAATATTAATACAGTGTCATTTTTCTTAAGAAGCTTTAGGAGAATTTTGAGCATTTTTAGCATTTTGAGAATTTTCGGAAAAAACAGGAAAAGTAGGTTTTTGAATACTTTATCACACCCCAAACATAAATTCTCGGGTTTTTTCGTTTATGCTCTTTTATCCTCGTTCATGCTCGTTTGTGCTCGGGGAACGTTCTTCTAAAATACGTGCTCGAGAATTTTACATCACTAATTATAATAAAACGCTAGCGATGCCCCGAAGGTAATCTATCAAGGACAAGTTTACTGAATTGTCCATAACTGTTCTTATCCTGTTTTCTCTAACAATCGATGTTTTCTTCAGTTTTGTACAGCCTTCACCACGAATAAGATTTTCACATATGTTTTCAACATTTTGCTGTTCTTTCTGAAATTCTTCGATTATATTATATAGGCCGATATGTGCACGTCCAACCAAGTTTTCCCCATCTCCTGTGAGACTCTTCTACAATAATTTGAGTGCGTGGAATGCCAAGCTGCATGGAATCGTAGACGGACCATAAATCTGGTAGAAACAACGGCGAATTGCGGATAGCACCGCCATTTCTTAAATGCCGTCTTACTCTTCCATGAATGTAATTTTCCTCGAACCATAAAATTACATCTTTTACTTCCAGTGGCACATGTGGCTTGAAATTGTCAAATGCATCTGGTATTTTGCCCGGTGGCATAAAAGCCAATGCAAACAAGTGGCGAACCAATAAACTACATTCTTCGTCACTCCCGTATCTTGTTGTAAGTCCACATGCCTGAATTCGTCTCCACCCACATTGACCAAGATGGAAAAAACAGACTTTATTACGGACCCCTGGAAATTCAGACAGATCGGTTAAAACTGTAGAGGGTTTTAAATGCACATTATTTTCTTCGATTAAATCTTGAAATAGCCTTTTGTATACTGCCTCACTTTTGCCTGTCATCAACGAATATACAAGTGGTACTGTCCTATCGCTGTTTGGTCCAACTGGATGAAAAATTGTGGGAACAGTCTTAAACGTCCCATCCATTATCCAAAAAGGTGCCTGAGATAGACGCAGAATATTATCTTTGGTTGTAAATATTAAAATCCTGTCCTCTCCAATTTCAGAATCCCGTATAAGAAACAATTTCCCGCTTAACGTTTTTGTTAATATTTCTGGGACATCTATTTCTTCTAAAGATTGCGGCTCCGATGGTTTTTCAGCACGTCTCGCACGTTTAATTTTTTGGCGAAGAGCATCTTTTGATGGCAAGTATGGAACATACTTCTTGTCAATAGTAGCCATTTTTTTTTAATTAACTGACATTGCAGGTCTCTTGTTTTTCGGGCTTGTTCCTTTATAGTATTGCAAATAGTCGCAGCACTTGCTTCAGGTGCGTGGTTATGTTCCACACATTTTCGCAGGCGGTGTCCTCCATCCAGAACGATTGTTGTTGCTCTTCCTTTGCAATCGGCAGATACGAATACGAAGATGAAGAACTAATAATAATAATAATGACATTGTAGAAGTCTTTAAGTATAGTATTATTAATACCTGGAAGACATTTATATACCTATTTAATTATATTTGATGTTTCTTTTAATTATATTTGGGGTTTGAAGGTAAAGGTAATTATAAATTATTAAGTGTATTAAGGTAAAAAAACTTAATTTATGTTGAGTTAAAAAAAACAAAAATAACATATAGGTTATTTCCATATATGGATATAAAGGCCGTAATTTACTGTCAGTACTGAAAACGCATTCCGAAATCCACTTTCAGTTACTGAGCTCAGTGGTAAATACTACCCTTTTATAAATGTACGGCAGATTAATTTTACTAAAACAACTGGGGACAGAGAGTTGCTGTGGCTCCAGTAAAACACATAACCAAACTTTTAAACAAAAAATAGCTTTCAAATAAAGTGAAGGATATAAATTATATCATATAATGGTATTTGGTGAATACCTATAGGACTAATTATTTCAATACTTATTGATAAAATATTAATTGAAAGTACAAGCAGCAGTGACGAAGGCAGGTCGGCGGGGAGTACGCAAACGAAGACCCAGAATATGAAACTACCTACTAGGTAGTACCTAGAAAATGTTATATATTTGTATTCAGCGGACGAATTTAAGAGTAATTTTTGGTATTTGGCTTATTGTTGTGGTGTTAGTGAAATTTTATATTTCCTATTCCTATATACATTTTTCTACGCGGACGACGATAACATTAAATTTTCCATATTTCTCTGCCATAAACCAAACATTATATTTCTTATAACTGTTATATTTATTTTTTATTTATGTTCTCTGCTGTGCCGAAAGTAAAGTTTGTCAATTGTCAGTAAATCACAAATCATAACCTTGCGTAAATATTGTCACTTTCTGCTGCTACTGAGGCGCGTTCCAATTTTACTATTGCGTCAGTACTGAATAAATTACGGAACGGTCTTTTTTCGCTACTGACAGTAAAATTACTTATAGTTATGGCAGTAAATTACGGAACACAACCAAAATATACTTTATACAGGGATATTTTTTAAAGATGTAAAGCTAGTTTTACATGTCGAGATTTGAACTCGTCTGGATTTTAACTTGTCGGTATTTACACTTGTCGGGATTTTAACTCGTCGGGATATTAACTTGTCGGTATTTACACTTGTCGGGATTTTAACTTGTCGAGATTTTGACCCTAACCCACTTTTTTATATGATTTTACTCATTCAAGCACCACCAAAGCCAAATTAATTGCATTTTTAACTACGAATTTCTACAACTCAACTTGACAACTGCACAATGTAACCTACAATAATTTATACATAACCACAATTAGATTTATAACTACAGTGTATTTTTTGAATGTGTGTGATTGCGTCATCAATTGGGTCGTATGAATTAAACCGAAACTAAATTTAGAGTCAGTAGCGTATCATTTTGAAGGGGTCTAAGCAGTTATTGTGGGTGTATTTTTGGTTGCCAAATGTCGCCTCATAGTTACGCAACTCAGTTTACACCCAATTAAACAATAATTCTAATGATTAGTTTGCATTTATTTTAACTTTATTATGCAAGTTTTATAAACGAATAACAATAAACATACACAATTTTTGTACATAATATTATGTACATACATATAATATATTATAATTTAATTAAGACAAAAAATTAATTAATAAAATAAAATGTTATAGGAGAACGAAACCAAAATTACTAAAAGTCATCCTCGTCGGAACTGTCTTCTCCGAGGTGGATAACTAGTTCTGGCACGTCATCGACCATCCTTGTCTTTTGGAACCAATCGTTAATTAATTTGATGGTTTACCTCACTACTGAACACCAACGTTCTGGCGTGCATTGGTTCAGTGCTTGGCCCCACATTGCTAGGACTTTAGTGTCGCCATAGCCGTCTTCCCCCATGTGGGAATCATAATATGTTTTAGCCTAAAATAGAATTCGTTGTTGCAAGCGCCCATCTAATTGTTTATGTATGTACCTGCGCCCATATAAGTTCAATGGCATTGAACTGGCGGTGATATGGAGGCAGACGCAAAACCTCATGCCCATGGTGCTGGAGGTAGGTACTCATCAACTTTGTAACGCTTAGGCGGGGTGTGGTAGCGTGCCAGGAATAGCAATTCCGCTTTAAATATACCTTTGATAAACTAAATACCCTGCTTAAAATACCCCATACAGACCTATACAAAATAATCTATCGGGCGCTACCGGATTCAATATGTGCATTTGTCCATGGTTTTTTCCGGAAATTACCTATAGGCACACCATTACTTTTACATTTTCCCTATTGAGACCGATAGAAAATAACTCAATGAAGGATATATAGGGATATCCCTATAGAGCAACCATAAAACATTTGATATAATTTTATTAAAACCTATGGGGTCCTATGGGGAAAAAACTAATTTCTACTTTTATGTGTATTTTCCCCATTGAAACCAATAGCAAATAAATCAAGGGTGGATATCCCTATAGAACAACCATAAATCCCAACTATGGGTCTTATACATACCTACCGATACACCTTATAGAAACTTCATACATTCCGATACAAATATCTATCGGTTTGAACAGGGTCTCTATGGGGTATTTTAAGCAGGGTATTATGTTCTGTTAGCCACTCTTCTATTTGCTGTTTTTTCCAAGCACTTGTAGGGTAACGCTTAACAACGACGCTGTGGTAAGGAGCGTTGTCCATCACAATCAGTGAAGGTTCCTTCAAATTTGGCACCAACTTTTCAGCTACCCACCTTTCGAATAATTCACCGTTCATGTCCCCGTGGTAATCTGCCAGCTTCGATTTAGTCCCAAAAATGAGGGAGGCGTTATCAACAAAACCACCCTCATGGCCTGCATGGAGTATAATAAAACGCTTTCCCTCACTTGCACTTGATTATCGTCCAAACGTTTGCAAGACATTTTTTAAAACCTGTCAAACTTCCAAAATCTGTTCTTTAATGCCAAATTACTGTATGAACGCCACTGACTAACCTTCAAATTTTGATAAATTTCGGCTCAATGCCACAACAAACTATACGCGCTCTATCCTTTTTCAGCACAAGCCGCGTGAGCGCGACATCGGATTCACGTTTGTCGTAAATTACGTTTAATTGTGTCGCCATCTGCTGGTTTAGCGGATCCCGAGACGTTTTAGAATTTTAGATTAACTTTTACAAAGAAAAAAAAAGACAGCTACACATTTTAATGTCTTTGTTTGGTTCAGCAATTGATGACGCAATCACACACATTCAAAAAATACACTGTAGTTTAGTTTGTTTTAATCAATGCGACCAACTTGACAACTGTATTTACCAACCAAAACCCTAAATTTGCAACGTTGCCGCAGTCAATAAATCATTTTTTTAAATTATATTTAATTCATAATTTTTATGATGTATTTTATGTTATTTTTGATGTATTTATATATATATATATATATATATATATATATATATATATATATATATATACTATAGTAATAGCTTTGTTCACATATACCTTATATTAATTGCAGTTAAAAATTTTGAAGTGCAGTTAAGAACTTTTTTGAATTTGTTTCAAACTGGTTCAAAATTTCGAACCAGTTTGGAACAAATTCATAAGTGTTTCTAACTTCAGTTCAAAATCTTTGAATTTTAAAAGTAATCTGCAAACAATGCTTTTACTATATAAAAATACATAAAAAAATATCATAAATGCATCATAAAAATACATCAATATAACACTATTGTGATATATTATTAATTTTGATCTTGGTCGCAGCGCGATTCCCACCCGCAGTGAGCACCAAGATCAGCTTGCTGAGCTTGTTGATAATTATTATATTATATTATAATAGCCTTGAGATTTTTCATCCCTTATGGCTTGCTTATTAACTAAACGGTAATCAACTACGAGTCTCCATTTTTTCACACCTTTATTATCAGGTTTTTTGGGAACAATTAAAAGAGGTGATGACCATTCGCATCTAGCTTCTTCGACAATGTCATCTTTAAGCATTTTATGAACTTGGTCACGTATTTCTGCTTTTTGAGCATGCGGCAACCTATATGGTTTAACGTAAACTGCTGACGCATCGGATTTTAATTGAAGTTTTTGTTTGTAAAGATTTGTAACCGTAAGAAGATCTTTGTCTAAATGAATAACGTGTGCATATTTAGCGCAAATTTTCTCAATTGACATTTTTTCCTCCTTATGTAATATCTAAAATCTATTAAATCTAAAACTTTGTCTACCCGTAATTTTATTAAAATTATATATTTCAAAATTTTTTGCGTAATCTAATCTGGGTTTATAGTTTTTTATTTTAATTTCATTGTCGTTAACGTTAAAAAACTTACAGCTTATACAGCTCCTAATAAAATTATTATTTGCTATTGTTACAGCTCCTGCAACAAACACACCTTTACACAATTCCTCTGGATAAATAAGGGTGAATGTGTTATTTAAAATAACACATTCACCCTTTAAGGCACTCGAGCAGTGTTTTATGACTTCACTTCTAGGTGGTATTAATATATAATTTTTAAATTTGGACAACATTGAAACTGATATTACCTTAAAAATATTAAATGAAAATAATTTTGTTTCATAGTAAGTATTTGCTGTGTGCTTGTTAAAAAAATCTGAACAAAGCACCCCATTAAAATCTAATCTAAACTAAATTTATCTACTGCCAAAAATTGATGACTAAGTTCATTATTATCTATAGAAAATAAAATATTAGCTGATCCTAAAGAATAGGTATTTCCACCTATTCCTTTTATACTTTTTGAGTTGTCAATAAAATCATTTTTACTAATATACTCTGAAAAAATTACGCTAATACTCGCTCCAGTGTCTAACAAAAACAACAATTCTTGCATTCCATATTTCACCTGCACGAAATTCATACCATTTAAATTAAAAAATATACATTCACTCTCAGGGACGAAAAAAACCTCTGTGAAATAATTAAATAATAATTCTTCTAATAAATACGACTACCGAGATTTACATACAAATATATAACAAAAATTATAAATTAAAAATAAACAATAATTTAAATTCATTTATTTTTTAAATTATTTTTAGTGTGACGCGTCATGACGTGCCAAACCTAGCAAATATATTCAATCTTAACGAACGATACAAGGTGACTTTGTGGAACCTTGAGTAGCATACTCGCCTATGAATCTAGTCCGCGGTTCGAACCGACCACACGAAATTACAAACTTTTTTCAATTAAGTCATTACGTGATGTAAATCTTAGAGATAAATCTAGTTATACAGTAGTACCTAGAGATCTATAAGATAAACCAGTATCTTCGAGGTCCTTATCTTGCAGAAAAAGAACCCTGAGACCGGCGTTGAAGTCTCCCTGAAAAACCTTCTGGTAATTGTCGTCGACAGCCGAAGAAATCCTAAAAAGGACCTCTTTGGCATTAAAAATCCCTAAAAATTATGAGTTTCGGTCGAGGACATCCTGAAAAACACTGAAAATCCTGAAAGATAACACAAGCTATCGACTTTGACTTGACTTAATACTACTAACAACAAAAACTTTAAAAGTACTTAATTATACATACAAATATAAAAAAATGCCAAGCACACCTAGCTGATCTATTAATACTATTAATTTAATAGTCCAGTTCAATTATAACAGTTTTAAAAAATTTTTAATTTGTTTATTTATGGACCTTAATTCAAAATTAGCGCTTTTGCTGCTATCTTGAATATAAATAAAAAAATCACCCATGGTAAGTGTTTTATTTGTAAACGGCGAATAATGATGATAAATAATAAACAGACTTATCACCTTGGCTTATGGGACATCTTAGTTTGGATGTAAGGGTGGAACTAAAAGAGCACTTTATAACTTTATAACCGTGAGCTTCATATCTATAGCATGAATTGCTAGAGGATGAGGCTAGCAGACATCACAAACCAAAATAAAATCGTTCAAGAAACAAAAAAGTTATGTCGTTTTGAAAAAGAGCTAAAAAGTTAGTCAGTGTACACCAGGTTCTTCAAGTAAATTTCGTACAGGGTGATATGTAAAACGGTAAAAAATTTCAATAACTTCATCCAAGCCCCGTTTGTAAAAAAATATTTTTTTTTCGTTTTTACTTTGAAATAATGAAGTATTATGTCTTACCTTGAAAAGGTTTTCAAATTTTTCGTATTGGAATCTTAGCAAAGAAAATATGATTTTTTTCCAAAAGAGTACATTTAAGGCTTTTTGGTACACAATACACTCAGTCTTTTTAAGAACAAGAAGATAAGATGGTAAAAGATTGTTCCTTGAATAATTCTGAACAAGCGGCAAGCAACAAACTTCCATTATTTTCAGAGGGGCCTAAGCAAAGACCACTTTTTCAAAATGACATTTTGGTGAAAATTTGCGAAAACTAATCCTGAACCGATATTTACGTTCGTGACATGTTTTCTTCATAATTTTGATCTCGTTATTGTGATTTAGTTGTCAAATTTAAGTTTCAGATAAAACCAAAATCACTAAGAATCAAAATTCGAAAACAATTCCCGGCTTTTAAATGTCTTAATAAAATCAGATTGCTGGCGTTTTTCTTGCATATTTGTGATTAAAATGCCATTTGGGGATTCATTTTTTGGGCGAAATTATTGAAATTTGTTTGAGTGGTTAGGATAATGTTACAAAACTTACATTTACATTGCACACTAGTGATAACTTATCACTGATAAGTACCTAATTGGTAATAAAGTTAAATACAAATTTTTTGTTCATTTTGAAAAATTGTATGCGAAGATATAATCATAATCAAAACTACAACATTCAACAGAAAAATGTAACAAACAATAAAAATAATAACTTTCAATAATTTCTTGGTCCTCCCCTAAATCGTAATATATCGTTAACCCTCCTGGGCCTCAACCAAGTTTCTTATAAATTCCTGGGGTATCCCATTCTTCCTGAATAGCATTTACCAATTCATCAAAATTTTCCATGCGTCCTTCTCTCTCTTTCATCTTCAGTTTCATCCCGCTCCACACATGATCAATAGGATTCATATCCGGAGACAAAGGTGGCCAATTCATTTTCTCAATATGGTAGTCCCTTAAATACTCATTTACGATATTGGCGCGGTTTGACGGGTGGTGAATGTGGACTGTATGATTTAAAAGATTTTGGAATGTGACTTACCCTGATTTCTTCCGGTCGCCTGATCTTGATTGGCCGGCCAGTGTTCTGTGGGGTTTTCAGTCACAATAGGGAAAGATATGGGGCTGGTTCACGCACAATTGTTCATTTAATTTAATAATCTAAACTTATAACTTATTCTAATTTACTAGTTTCGCACATAGCAATAGTTTTCGTCCGACGTTTTAAAACCGACTCTCTGCCAGTTCTCGCAAATATTAAAAGCCAATGTTTTTTTACGCTTTTTAAAACAAAAACAATATAATGTTAAATTGGTAAGCAGGACCGGCTTTAGCCGTGCGTAAACAACGGGCATTGTCGTCTATCAACACCAATTATTGGCAATATTTTAAGCATAAGGGACCACGATATCACTAACAACCAAATCTCTGTATCTCTAAGAAACTCCATTCCACCCCAAACAGTCACTCCTCCACCTCCAAAAGCCACCCTTGCCTCCCGTTTCGTGCTATCTTCTGCGAACTGTTGATTTTGAGATGTTAATTCCCGTAGCTGCATCAAAGTCTGGCATTGGTATTTGAATCATTTAAAGGAAGAATGGAAGTAACCTGGGTAAGATAGGGGTAGGTATTTAGGTAGGTAGGTATTAGGCGCGGCCAAATCTGTATGGGTGCTCGTCATCAATGCGGTGTAATGACGTCACCATTACAAACTTTGAAAGTTACTGTCTTTACAATTGCTTTTTTAAGGAGTAATTTTAAAGTATTATAATTTTTTTTTTGTTCATTTGGGTATTGGTTACAAAAAACTGTAAGAAGTTCCCTGTTTTTAAACTTTTTTTTTTACAAAATTATGAAATTAAACCCATTTACTTAGTAATTTTTGTTTCTGCCAGTTGATAAGAGATTAAGGCAGGCGCGCACCGTTAAATAATATTGATGGATCGGCGTTATTTTATTTTTGACGTTGTTTTTTTTTTGACGTTTTGTGCGTGAGTTCTGTTTGTATATAATTTGTGATTATCATAATATACCAATGGCATCCCACTTGTGTAAACAATGTTACTTGCTAATCGCGGCCGTAGTGGCCTTTTGTGACAAAGAAAAGGCCCGAAATGGGTCCGTGCTTCATTTTGCAGCCGCTCGCGAGGTAAGCTATATATTATCATTTGTTGTTATTAATCACATTGTTTACGCTGTTCTTAATGTTTGAAGCGTGCAGCCTGGGCACTCCAAGTTTCTATAAACACAGTCAGTAATATAGCGGATATGGTCGCGGCTGGAGAACCGTTGGTAGGGCCAATGAAAACGAAACGGTGCCAAACGATAACCAACATCGCCATAATTACTTGCAGGCATATCGTTCTGCATGCCGGCAGCCGAGCCAGGTTCAACGAAGGGTCGCAGCTCATATTCGCCTCGAAATGCAAAACCGGGGATTATCATGGTGACATGAACGAGGCGAATTTTCTGAAGTGGTTCGAGTACCAACTTTTACAGCAGCTAAAAAAACTATCCATAATTGTGATGGATAACGCCAGCTACCACTGGTTCGAAAGACCCGAGCAGTATTTGGCGAAAGGCTGAATTACAGCAGTGGCTAACAGAAAAGGAAATCTGGTTTGAACCCACATTATTAAAAATCCAACTGTTAGAACTCATCAACAGGTTTTCAACGGTCTACCTGCCGGTAAAAAGGGCATTATTTTTAAATTAATTTGATCATAATTACAGACACAAGCCACCGAATGTTTTTAAGGTCAATCAGCTGGCGAACCGCTACGGGCACCAGGTACTGCGGCTCCTGCCTTACCATTGTATCTTTAACCCAATCGAGCTGGTTTGAGGCATAACTAAAAACTACTTCAATAATCATATGGGAAGAGACGGCAGTGGTCTTTGGCGATGTGGCAGGAGGCTCTTGACCTCATCACGCCGGAAATGTGGAGTAAGAGCGTCAACCACACCGAACAACTGATCGCTGAATGGTGTCAACGCGAACAGGTGTTGGATTGTGAGGACATTGCGCCTTTACTAATACATTTGGGGGAAGAAACAGACTCCGAGTCTGACCTGGGTCGCTCTGACGACGAGGAGTAATTTAGTTAGTTTCTAATAATTTGGTTTTTTTATGTTTTTATAATAAATTATATATTGTATAACTTATTATAATGTAATAAAAATGTAATAAACTTTGTTTGTTTCTACAAGAACATTTAATCAAAACTTGCCTAATTAGTTTATGTAGAAGATTATAATAATTATGTTATGTCTATCTTAATATAAACACTGTTTATTAATCAGCCCATAGCCAACCAACCATAAGCAGCCAACAATAAACGAGCGTTGGATTTTGCCTGGGCACGTATGAATATACCCTAACGATCACATGTCGTTGATGATGTGCACCCATACAGATTTGGCCGCGCCTATATAACTTGGGCAAAAAAAAACTTCGAAATTTGGAAAAATACAAGCAAACTAAAAAAATCAAGAATAAGGCTCATAATGCGTTTTGAATGATTTTCAAGAACTAATTTTCATTTGATTCTTGATTTGATCATGATAATCCTAAACCACAACAAATAGACTGATATCTCTGGTGGAAGGGGTAAAATATTATGTTAGTACACTTCCAAGATTACTGGCGCTGTTATCGATACACACTGTTGCCGTTCGCGGGATTTTACCCCAAATTCGGCAACACTGTCGTTCTTGTTGACGCCATATTTGTTATATGACGCGGCGTCATTGACGCCATTGTTAATAATCTGTCATTGTTTTTTGCGTATCGCGTTGGATTGTTTCCTTGTGTTTTTTTGTGATTTTTTATGATATTTGGCTGTGTTATTCGATATTGGACGATTTTATACATACCTATATAAGATTTTATAGTTTTGATTGTACAGTAAGTTTTTTATATATTAGTTTTATTATTATTTTGATAACACTTATCTAAAAGGAACCAAGCGCCAAAATTATTTGGTAAATAGGTAACTAATTTTTAATACTTTTAAAAATGTTTATCATCATATGGGAATTCTCTTAATCCTTTTGAGACAAGTCCCAAATGATAATGATTTTATTAAGGAGTATTTAAAATTCGTTATTTAAAAAACATTTTTTTAAATTATAAAAATGTTTTTGGCGCTTGGTTTCTTTTAGATGAACCTTATCCATTTTTAAGTTTTAACAATTGTCACCTTTATATTAGTTTTTTAATAAAAAAATTGTATGTATTTGAAATATTTTTATTTTCCCCCTAAAATCATTGTAACTGAAAGGAACCAAGCGCCTAAAACTATATCTGAACTTAAAAAAATTATTTGTTAAATAACGAATTTAAACTATTAAAAATGTTTTATCATATGGGAATTATTTATTTCCAAATAAAAATGAATTTTTGAACAGTATTTAAAATTCGTTATTTAACAAATAATTTTGTTAAGTTCTTATATAGTTTTTGGCGCTTGATTCCTTTTAAATAAGCGTTATCCATTTCAAATATCTTTTACCTTAAAACTGTACTAACAATATTTAATTACAGTTTGTTATATGATTAACAGCGCCAGTAATCTTGGAAGTGTACTAACATGATATTTTACCCCTTTCACCAGAGATATCAGTCTATTTATTGTGGTTTAGGATGATAATATTGTACTAAAGATGTAAAACACTGTAAAAAAACAGTAAAAACCAGCAATCGTATTATATTTTGGTTTTATCTCAAACTTAAATTTGACAACTGAATCATAATCAGGAGGTCAACATTATGAAGAAAACATGTCACAAACGTAAATATCGGTTTAGGTTTAGTTTTCGCAAATTTGCACCAAAATGTTATTTTGAAAAAGTGGTCTTTGCCCTCTGAAAATAATGAAATTTTGTTGCTTGTCGCTTGTTCAGAATTATTTAAGTAAAATTCTTTCACCATCTTATCTTCTTGTACAGTAAACAGTAAAAAACAGCAATCATATTTGTTCAGTATTATTTTACGACTTGTCTAATCGTCCGATCATCGGATGAATAAAATATATTAATCGTCCGGTAATAACGTTAGTTACGTCATAATTATAATCCGCTTTTGTTCACCGACCGTTTAATATTTGACAACAAGCTAGATAGCTTATATGGTAGGGCGTTCGCTTGGCATGCGAGAGGTCCCGGGTTCGATACTAAGAAGCTGTCGAATTTTTTTATTTTTTTATTTCATAAATTTGTTGTTTCTTTGTTAAACAGTGTTCGGTTGGGTTGGGTTGGTTGGTTTGTTTTAGTTTTATCGTAACATAAAATCTACTAGAAGTTGTCGAACTTTTTTTATTTCATAAATTTGTTGTTGCTTTGTTAAAAAGTGTTTTATTTTTATCGTAAATTTGCCCATTTTAATATTTTAATCGGACGATTAATATATTTTATTCATCCGATAATCGGACGATTTATATATTTTATTCGTCCGATTATACGGACGACTAGCAACGGCCATTATTTTAATGTTGACAGTAGTTTAAGTTCTTGTGCTGACAAAAGGCATAAATTCATTGTTGTAAAAAATGGCGTTTGTAACATTTAAAATAAATAGTAAGAAAAGTTTAACCAAGAAGCAATTAATTCTTCCCATAAACAAACCCCTTACAATTTAAAACATGGTCCTTCGAACTACGGATGGGATGTGCGGAATTGGAAAAAACTAATTTAAAAAATCAACGAAGAAGCAGCCAATTTGGTAACAAGAAGTTATTTTTTGATGACTAAAGCCAGCGTTGGAAGCCTTACTTGGAGCCCTTCCTGGTCACAGTTGCAGCGAAAGTGAAGGATATCCCAAATTCGTCGGGACAGGTTCAATCGGAGCCACTCATCGTGTTGCGGACATAGCCAAGCGTCGGAAGCCTCACTCAGAGCCCCTCCAAGTAGCAGTCCAGCCACAACAAGAGTTCTTGTCACTACTCATTCCTTACGATAAGTGTATTTTCGATTTATTTATTTGTTTTTTGGTGATATTCGGTCACAAGTCTCGTTATTATGGATTCGAATAAATAGGCACGTGCGGTGCTAAAAAGCAAGATAACAATTTTCAAAAACTTTTTAAACGATTTATATACAAAATACCCTATAGGTAAATTAGACGATTCGGTTATTTTTGAAGAAATTGAGCAACGTTTATCTCGATTTCAGTTAATTATCAATAATTTTTAAGAGATTCGGGTTAAAATAGAAAACGTGATCGTAGATGAATCTGAATTAAAGGTGCAATTGAAACAAAGAGAAGATTTTGTAAAGGGATTTTTCGAGGTTAGTGCTCGTGCGAAAAATCTACTGGCAATAAATAAACAAATTAAACAGTTGCCGGTTCTCGATGTACTGTGGACAAATGCAAACAATACGTATACTTTGCCAAACGTCAAGCTTCCTACAATGGAGCTACCACATTTTGATGGTGATGTCAATAATTGGCTCGAGTTAAGAGATGTTTTTAACTCTGTTATACACAAAAATCCAGCGGTACCAATTATTCAAAAGTACCAATACCTTCGCTCGTCTCTTAAGGGTAGTGCGGCTCAAGTAATCAGCAATCTAGAGTTTTCACAGGCGAATTATTCTGTAGCTTGGGATTTAATTTCAGATAGGTTTGACAATTCGAGGATTCTTATTCAAAATTCACGTTGAATCAGCAAAATTGTTGAGAAAAATGATTGATGACGGGCTTTAGAAGTATTGGGTGAAGCTACGAATTCGTGGGATACTTTGGTGATTTATTTGGTCACAACGAGACTCGATGATATCACACTTCGTGGGAACAGTTCAAAAATACAGACAATAAGATTAATTTATCTGATTTATTTGATTTTCTTCGAAATCGAGCGGACATTTTAGAATCTATTGAAACCGATAAAGCCCATAAGCCAAATAAATTTAATCGTTGTGAGCCAAGGTCAAAGGCATTTGTTATGTTGAAAACAGTTTGTCCCAGTTGCAAACTTGATCATTTCTTTTATAATTGTCCAAATTTTACTAAACTTAACGTGAATGAAAAACTTATCGAAGCTAAGAGGTGTAAGGTGTGTTTGAATTGTCTGCGCAGGGGACATTTTGTGAGGGATTGCAAGGCCCGTTCGTGTAAGCATTGCAATGGTAAACATAACTCTATTTTACACATATTTAAACAGGAGATAATTGAAACAAACGCATCTTCAAGTACAAAAAATGAGTTAACAGTTAACAGTTGTACATCAAAAATTGTCAATAACTCTGTGGTTGCAAAAGGTCCTACAGGTCAGTCAAGGTTGGCTCGTGTACTTATTGATAGTCCAGTTTCATAACTGAATCACTCGCAGATAAATTGAACGCTGTAAAGTCGCAGGTTCATATTAAGATTGCAGGCATTGGTGACGTGGTTTCTACCATCAAGGCAATAACTTCTATTAATATCACATCGCGAGATAATTTTTTTCAACGTCAAGTTTCATGCTATGTAGTGCCGCAAATAACAAGTGATTTGCCGGCAATTAAGGTTAATATCGATAATTTAAAATTACCGAATAATATTTGTCTTGCTGATGATCAATTTGACGTTCCAAATAGGATAGACATTCTTATTGGTTGTGATCATGCGTGGGATATTGTTATTGGAAATCAGGTTAAATTAAACAAAAAAGGTCCAGTACTCGTAGAAAATAAATTCGGGTTGGTAGTCTCAGGCCCAATACCGCACGAGTCAGCGAAAATCGTTCGTTGCAACTTTTCGAAAGGAGTTGAGCTGGAAAAACAGTTTACTAGGTTTTGAGAACTAGAGGAAATCCCAAAGGTAAGGCCGTTGTCGCGCGAGGAACAACGTTGTGAATTATATTTTGTAGCTACGACCTTTTGTAATGAAGAAGGGCGTTTCGTAGTAAAAATTCCATCGATCAAAGTGAGTTAGGAGATTCGTTTGACATTGCACATCGTCGGTTTTTAAATTTAGAACGCAAATTTCAACGAAACAAAACATTTAAACACGAATATGTTAAATTTATAAACGAATATATCGCAATTGGTCATGTCAAAGGTTTCACAAAATAATTCATGCCGCATCATGGAGTCGTAAAAGAGGATAGTTCCACCACAAAATTAAGAGTTGTTTTTGATGCGTCTTGTTCTGGGGTTTCATTTAACGATATTCAAATGGTTGGTCCAACCATACAACCTGACTTAATAACCGCTTTAATTCGATTTCGTGGGTATGAATACGCGGTGGTTGCTGTGGTAGATGTAAATCAGAGAACGCTTCAAAGAATTGTTTGGAGGGACGAACCTAATAAACCTATTGACATATTTCAACTTAATACAATTACGTATGGAACGGCTTCTGCTCCATATCTTGCAATAAGGTGTCTTTATCAGGTAGGCATTGACTGTCAAACAGAGTTGCCAATGTCATCAAAAATCATTTCTATGTCGATGATATGTTGACTGGCGAAAATTCTATTCAAGAAGTAGTCTCATTGGTAACAGGTGTTTCAGATCAATTGTTGAAGGCAGGTTTTAAACTCAGAAAATGGGTGTCAAATAATGAACAAATTTTATGTGGAATCACAGGCAAAGTAAGTAATAGTCAAATTGATTTTGGGTCAAACGAACATACTAAAACTCTAGGGTTCATGTGGAACTCAAGAACTGATTATTATTATTTTAAACTTGGTAATTATACAGGAAATAAATCTTTAAAGAGATCGGTTCTTTCAGAGTTCGAACAAGTGTTTGATCCCCTAGGTATATTAAGTCCTTGTATAATATCAGCAAAAACTACCATTTTCTCTTCAACACAAATGGTCAAGTTTTCGAAATGACTTATCATATTTAAATCAAATCCAAATCCTGTATATACAGAAATTCATGGATTTGCAGATGCGTCCACACGTGCATATGGAGCTTGTGTTTATTTAAAGTCAGTTGATGAAAATCAGTTATCGACAATTCGTTTAGTAACTGCAAAATCAAAGGTTGCACCGTCAAAGGAACAAACAATCCCTAGACTGGAGCTAGTAGCTGCAGTACTTCTAGTCCAACTTGTTGAAAAGGTTAAATCGTCTATAAACATAAATATTTCAAAAACATTTTATTGGTCGGATTCATCTATCGTTTTGGGATGGATTCTAACCTCACCAAGTTTGTTAAACGTATTTGTATCACATCGAGTAGCACGTATTCAAGAAAAAACTCAGGATAATGAGTGGCGTCATGTACCCACTTCGGATAATCCAGCAGACTATATATCGCGGGGTGTTGATCCACAAACTTTATGTCGTCTTGAAATGTTTTGGAATGGACCCGAATGGTTGCAGGGTTCTGAAGAAAATTGGTCAGTTACGTGTTCACGTCTTCCTGAAGTGCGAGTAAAGATGGCCTTTGTAAAACATCCGTGGTTCAATGAATTTTCTGATTTAACTCATACCGAACGTATATTGGTCTATTGGCTTAGGTTCAAGGTAAATTGTCGTGCAAAAGGGGCAAATCAATCGCTTTTATCAGGATGTCTGACATTTCAAGAGATTAATCAAGCCACAAAGGTACTTATAAAATTTGTACAACAGAAGTTATTCGAAGAAGAAATTCTTATTTTGAAGAACGAGTCCAATGACACTTTGGTACGTCATTTGGCAAAATTAAATCCATTTATCGATAATGAGAGTATTATTAGGGTTGGTGGTCGTTTGTCCAATTCTAACTTTTCACATGACAAAAAATTTCCTGTATTACTAGGTAATCACGGGTTTACGTCACGGTTATTCGAGCGAGAACATATAAGGTTGTTGCATGCAGGGCCACAACATTTGTTAGCGTCGATAAGAAACACATATTGGCCTTTAAACGGCAGAAATTTAGCTCGAAAGATAGTTCACAAATGTGTCCCTTGTTTTCGGTGTAAACCGACTTTAATACAACCAAAAATGGGATCGTTACCTGCTGAGCGTGTAAAACCATCGCCACCATTTTATGTAACAGGGGTTGATTACGCAGGCCCATTCGTTTTGAAAGACAAGCGAGGTCGCGGTTGTGAAACATTTAAGACGTACGTGAGTGTATTTGTTTGTTTTGCTGTCAAGGCTGTTCATCTTGAACTTGTAACTGATTTATCATCAGAGTCATTCCTAGCAGCTTTACGTAGATTTGTAGCGCGACGCGGAAAACCCTTTCAAATTTGGTCGGATAACGGTACGAATTTTGTAGGGACGAATCATGAATTAAAAAATTCAATTTCTTAAAAATGACAAGAATCATATCAAAACAGAAATTGAAAAGTTTGGTATTAAATGGTCATTTATACCAGTTTATGCTCCTCATTTTGGGGGACTCTGGGAGGCCGGAGTTAGGTCTATGAAATTTCATTTAAAGAGAGTCATTGGTAACGAGGTTTTGACCTTTGAACAATTCAATACGTTATTGACTCAAATCGAAAGTACCCTAAATTCACGTCCCATATCACCTTTATCTTCCGATCCCTCCGATCTAAACCCACTTACCCCAGCTCATTTTCTTATTGGAAGAGAATTTACATCAATTGCTGATCCAAATGTGTTGAAAATCCCTCAAAATCGAATGTCACACTTTCAACAAGTACAACAGATGCACCAAAGATTTTGGTCCCGATGGTCGTTGGAATATGTGAGTGAGTTGCAGCAACGTACGAAATGGTTCAAGTCTCAAGGAAGTCTTAAAATTGGAGACATTGTGCTCATTAAAGAAGATAATTTGATACCACAAAGGTGGTCTCTTGGACGAATTATTCACCTTCATCCTGGTACCGATGGCATCTCCAGAGTAGCGACGCTTCGTACACAAAAGGGTGAAATCAAGAGAGCGTTCAGTAAGATTTGTCCACTACCAATAAACAATAGTAATAGTGATTAGATTAAAATTTAAGTTATTGTTGCAAAATTTTGGTTTATATGAAAGTTTTTCTTAAAGATTACCTTTCAAGGTGGGCGGAATGTTCAGTATTATTTTAATGTTGACAGTAGTTTAAATTCTTGTGCTGACAAAAGGCATAAATTCATTGTTGTAAAAAATGGCGTTTGTAACATATTTAAAATAAATAGTAAAAAAAGTTTAACCAAGAAGCAATTAATTCTTCCCATAAACGAACCCCTTACAATTTAAAACAATATTATATTAAGACATTTAACAGCCGGGAATTGTTTTCGAATCTTGATTCTTGGTGATTTTGGTTTTATCTCAAAATTAAATTTGACAACTGAATCATAATCAGGGGGTCAAAATTATGAAGAAAACATATCACAAACGTTAATATCGGTTTAGGTTTAGTTTTGCAAATTTTCACCAAAATGTTATTTTCAAAAAGTGGTCTTTGCCCTCTGAAAATAATGGAAGTTTGTTGCTTGTCGCTTGTTTAGAACTATTTAAGGAACATTCCTTCACCATCTTATCTTCTTGTTCCTAAAAAGACTGAGTGTATTGCCAACAAAAAAAGCCTTAAATGTACTCTTTTGAAAAAAAAATCATATTTTCGTTGCTAAGATTCCAATTCGAAAAATTTTAAAAACGTTTCAAGGAAAGACATAATACTTCATTATTTAAAACTAAAAACAAGAAAAAAATTATTTTTTTACAAACGTTTACACCGTTTACAATATCACCCTTGAAGAACCTTGAGCTTCATATATATATCATGAATTGCCAGAGGATGGGGGCTAGGAGACATCACAGACCAAAATAAAATCATTCAAGAAACCAAAAAGTTATGTCATTTTGAAAAATAACTTTTTGGTTGCGACACATTAAGTGGTGCGCAAATTATTTTAACAGAATTAAAGGGGCAGTAGATGAAGAGGTTCAATTGCATTGTTAATAATAAGGGACACAAATATTGTAATTGCAATACCAAAGTCATTTCTACAAACAATCAAAATATTTTCTGTTCTTTTAGAATTTAAATGTAACCCCAAGTAACATTTTTAGTTTTATTATGGTCTTCAAGAACGCTTTAAAACAAAATTTTGTTTTAAAGCGTTCTTGAAGACCATAATAAAACTAAAAATGTTACTTGGGACATGACACCTTTAAACTAAAAATATTGTAATTGCAATATTAAATTATTTTTTATTGACAGTCACAATACTGTCTGTTCTGTTCTAAATTAAATGTAACAACCCTCTCATCCACTTACTCCATCCGTTAAATATAATTACAATGGCTTGACAAAATATTAATTTATACCTTTTAAATTGTGCTTCAATTAATAGGTTTTTTTTTATTAACAAGTTACTGTTATATTTTATGTACATATTGAATAGAATATCTAAAAAATTGCAAATATCATATCGTAATGCGAATATTCGGCACCAAAAAATTATCTTAAAACCCGGTACCGCCAAGTTATTGCTTACCAGTCTAATTGGTTTTAAGGCTCGAGTTGGATTTATTGCAAGAAGCTAGAGAAGAAGATATGATTAGAATGGCTGGCAAAAAACGAAAACGTAAGAAGGGCAAAAAAGGCAAAAAAGGAAAAAAGGGGAAGAAAGCAAAAAAAGATAAAAAAGATCCATTTGGTAACCGAAAGGTAGAGGAACTATTTCAGGAACTTTTGGATAATGGTATTATAAAAACATATCCAGAATTAGAATTGGATAGTTTTCATGGAGATTTAAATTACAAGGTATATATATATATATATATATATATAAGATGGTACCGATGGTACGTCTTAAAAGAATCGTATGTCTGACGTACCATCGGTACCATCTTATCTGCTGCGAGTTAGACGTGGAGTGAGCTCCGTTGCCGCTGATTGTTTTTAACATAAAAGCTGGTTTCCATGCAGTTGGTAGTCTCTGTGTATCGTTTCTTGCAAGGAAACCAGCTCTTACAGCTACCAAAACGCCACGCAGATTAACGAGATCAACGGAGCCGAACATAACACAGTTACAATCGCAGTCACGGTTAATGACGCGGAAAGCTAAGATGGTATATAAAAAACGATCAGCGGCAACGGAGCTTACTCCACGTCTAACAGCAGCCCAGCAGAAAAGACCTGAAGATGGTACATGAGATTGTACCGAAACGTCGCACAGTGGGGCAGGGGATACCGAAACGTGGAAAAAATTCCCATAACAAATTTTAAATAAACTTTTGCTATTCAAATAGTGTATTTGTCATAAATATAGCAAACATAAATAATAAAAATCTTTCCCCTTAACTTAGTGATGACTATGCGTAATGAAACATTTTTCATATGCTTATTTTTATTATAATTAAAGTTACAATGCTTTTTTAAAACAAAGTTTTTCTTTTTTACAAATAACATTGATCAAAATGTTTTATTATGTCAAAGTATGTCAACTTGAGTGAAAAATATTTATATTTATTAATAATTTTTAATGGTCATTATTATCTAGTCCTTACAACTAAAATATTTAAACAAAAACAGAATTTTTAAATATTTGGTGTACAAATCATGTAGGAGATAATTACTTAAGTAAGCAAACAAAACAAAGTAGTTGGGTAATTTTTAATTCTTTTAGTTACAAATAGTAAAAGCATATTAACAAAATTTTTATTAGCTGATATGTGATCTTGAATAACGGTGGTAAAAACATAGATAAAGCTGTTGTAGAAAATTCCTTTTTATTTACTTTGGGAGTCTTTCTGATGCCCGTAATAAAAGGGTCAGACGAAAGCAGCAGCCTCTTAAAGATATCTTCGTTTGTTTTGGTTCTGGATACTTTTCGAGAAAACCTTTCTGCATTCTGCTGCTTCCTCCGATAATTGACCCACCGGAAGTAAAGCCGCTCAAATAACTTCTGGGTCATGAATTAATATTAGATGGACAGTTGGGGTCATATGGTACCACGGATATTTTGCAACCAATATTCTTGCTGTTTCAACAGTGTAAGATTTAAATAAATTTTCATCAATTCTGTTATAACTAGTAATTACTTCAAGAACTACAGACAATCTTTTTAAAACATTTATATCAAGCCGAGTAATTTTGGCTGTTATATCTGGGTTCTCAAAAAAATGCCTTGCAGTATTGCCATCGTTGCTGGTACCGAACCCCGGCTTTGGCTTGTCTATTATTAAACCCAGTTGTTTTTTTAATTCTTTTTGAATCCTTTTTTGTTTTTATCAACTTTTTCTTTGTCTTCTAGTGATCTGACAGACCAAGATTTTTATAAGCCAGGTGTAATAAATATTCAAAAAATCGAATTCTGGCATGCAGTACCGGAATGGCAAATTTGTAACTTAAAATATTGCAGGGCTTTTCTAGAATTAAACCAATATTATTAAAATCTTTTTGATTTGATAAACAGACATAGCATTTTTGAGTACATTTATTGCCTGTTAAAGCATTTCGAATTTTGCCATCGATCATACTAGGAATCAAGATATGTTTTACTAGTATGATTCTGTTCTCAATTTGAAAACTTGTTTTTTTGTAAATTGTCAATTTGACTTTCTATATGCAATTTTTCTTGTAACGAAACTTCGGTGGTTTCTCGAATAAATTGAAGTTTTATTGGCCTACAGTAACGCGAGGAGGAGGGATTGTGCCATATAATTTGTTTTGGGTCACTGCTCGATGGATCTTTATTAACTAGTTTAAGAGGTACTAACCATGTAACAAATGCACTTGCGTCTGATTCCCCCGGATTTTCGAATTTCTGCTTATATTCTCTATGCCCCGAACTTCCATCGAAGCCATATTTACAAATTAAAAATAAATTACTTAGCTCATAGTCATCAAATTTAAATAAAATATCCTTTTTCAAAATTAATATTCTTTCCGAGGTATGGTTTAATAAATCCTGTAAGCATACTTCCGCCCGTATAGATGAAATTTCTATTTTTGCTGGATAAAACCCTTTCTTCGCTTCTTGTACAATTTTGTATGATGGAAATCGGTCTCTATCATTTTCTATAATTATATCATATTGGTGTCTTGTAAAGCCTCCTTCAACTATCACTGAGAGTGCTTTTTCTGGAGTTAACATTATTTTTTTAAATTTATTGGTATTTTCCAAAGCGCTTATGTACTTTGATGCTCTGTTAGGACTAGATGTGGTTATCTCATGTACTAATTTGGAAGCTTGAATATTACCTGATTTTCTTAATTTCATCTGTGCTGCATAAAAGATAGCTTTCCCTGGCATTTTTTGTCTTAAATCCGCAGTTTTTTGACGCTTACTTCGTTCGCTACTAGCCGAAAAATCCAAGAGGGGACGACCTCACTTTTGTTGGTTTTTAATATATTTTTTAAACTTAATGTTATCCTCAAGCCATTTTCTATTATTTTCTAAAAAAAACTCCAGAATTTCTGGATGCTTTTCGCCACTTTTCTTTAAATTTATGCAAAAAGTTAGATACAGGAAGAGATATTTCCGAAATATTCTCATCTGGACAATTGGTTATTCCTTTGACATATTTAATGTAGCTATGTTGTCTGTTGCTTTTTACAGAAGGGCATTCTCGAATTTTTTTCCAAAAATCATTGCGGCTTATTTATATGTAAGCAATTTTATTTTCTAAAAAGAAATTAAAAGATAGTTATTCACACACATTAGAAAAATTGTAATTTTTTTTTTTTAAAGAGAAACTTTAAAAAAATATTTTGGCGTTATACGCAAAATATCGCAAAAGATTTCAATTGGATATTTTAATATAAATGACAATTAATAAGCCTCTATAAAAACTTTATTGTAATATGGCGAAATATATGACTTTTTGACAAAGCAAACCTTTACATAATAAAACTTAACCTTAAGTCAGGCAGCATCTTAAAATTAATGTACATCCACAGGTAACGAAATAGTAGGAATTATTTGAGTTATACTACTTACCGAATTTATAGTTAGCGATTTTTCTTAATGTTTTTATTTTAGTTTTCATCTTAAAAAACACAAACAAAAAGAAAAACGCTCAATAACAAAACAATTTGCGTAACGTATTTTAACAAGCGTCTTTTGACTGACAGCGTGTTTTATTTCTTTTAAGGCTAATGTGATTTAATAACGAGATAAATTTACTTGACTTTTGATTGATTTGTTTCGCAAATTTTTAAAATTTGAATTTGGAATTGTTTCCGCGTTTCGGCATCCGCTGCCCCAGGGTGCGTCGTCAGACATACGGTTCTTTTCAGAACCAAAAACCGATAAGACGGAGCAAATCCCGGAAAACCATAAATACATATAACGCCCCTGGAAACCTAAAGCAATATATATATATAATGTAATTAAGTTCCGTTATAAATACGGAAAAAATTAACTGGGAGAAAATAGCATCAAAACAAGTTTTGAATGACAATTATTTATTAAAAGAAACGAACATAAAAATGACTTTATCATCAACACAAATTAAGTTTAATTTATAATCCTGGTTTGAACCAAAATGGGGCATAATTTTGCGTGATTCCAATTTTGCTCTTATTACTCCGTCTCGATTTGAAAAATCACAAACTGAGGCTGAATCTTACGTCAGTAGTTTAACTGCTCGTTTAACACATTGACTATGACATTAATATATTTTCATTTTAGACAGCTGCGCCGATGTATTCGTATTTTCTGCGATTTCCATTTGGCATTCCAATTGTTAATGGCGGTTCAGTAACGGTGATCGTAGACCAATCAATTTATTCAATATAATCTGTGGCGTCCAAATTAAGCAGACTAGGAATTTCAAAGGTTCGTAATTGTTGGGGTGCTCTGGAACCCCGACGTTTCAAAATTCGACAAACAGCAAGTTTGCGAATATATTTTCTCGTATCCCCTAGCATTCCAAGCGGTACGTTTTTAGGGTGTGCAAAATTTGCATTTCGAAGCATTGGTGGATCAATGATATTCTTTATGGCCACTTGCACCGTAGGTTTAACAGAGGTTTAATTTTTAACACAGGTTTATTTTTCATAACTGGCTTGCACCGTAAATTAATCCTTGTTTAAATACCTCTAAACTATATAACTTATAACCTCAAAAGTACTAGTAATGGGTATTCAAGATGTTTTTTCCAAAGATATTATTTATTGACATCTTTAGCAAATCCAATAACTTATAGTTATAGGTATAGATGTCAGCAACTCTAGTTCACTACTAAGAACCAGAAATTTAATAGAAAGAGTATTTGGAATTTGGAAAAGAAGGGCCGGCTCCAGGGTACGTGCAGCCGTGCCCCTGCACGGGGCGGCAAAAATCGAAGGGCGGCAAAAATTAAAGAGGTGCACAAATCGATTAGCTGCAAAGATCGAAGGGCGTCAAAAATCGAAACGCGGCAAAAAGTTATCGTACTATTATTTCCAATTTTGAAATAAAAATGCGGCTTTCTTTATAATATCGCCGACAAAGGATCAATGGCACGCGCGGTAATATGCGGTTTCTTTTGATTTTTCAGGATTTCGCTTTGTTTTTAGGCAAAGTTATAAATTATTTTAGTTAAACTAAATTGCAAGTGCAACTACCTATTTGAAATTTAATAATTTAAAAAAAATAGACATTTTCGAGGACATTTTGTGGGGGGCTTTTTGTGTGTATTATAAGGTAGGTATTTATGTACATTTTATACCAAATAAATATAATACCACAGCATGCACCCTTTTAATAAAAAATAATAATTAACAAATAAATAATTCTCATAAATAATGCTACAACTGGATAACTAGAAAATTTACGAATCCAGTTCTACTAAATACTTACATAGGTACCAATTTTAGAATATTTTATAAATGTGTTTTTCCAGATATCTAATTGTAGCATTAAGGGGACGATATTACACTGTTTAAAATATCTGTGGTGTAAAGGGTAATCTAAAAATGGTGTCTAAATCCAACACCAAATGGTGTTAATATAAACACCATGAATTATGTTTGAAAATGTTATATACAGCAAACACCAAAACGGTGTTTATCTAAAAATATTTTATCCCTTCGAACTACTGAGAAGTACACTTTACACCTAGTATGATTTAATTTGACCTAGAACACATAATATTTAATACTGAAAAGGAGTTTAATTTACACTATTTTAGTATTTGAAATTACAATGGACCAACGAACCATATTTAACACCATTTTGTTTTTTATCGATATAGACCATGTATGGTGTTAATTTGGTGTTAAAATGGTCATGAAATTTTGAACAGTGTATCTAATTGTAGCATCAAGGGGACGATATTATTTATGTATACCTATAGTTATAGGTACTATAGTTTTTTTTAGAAATTATACCTTATTAATGGGCACTAAAAAGTAGGTAAATATGAGGGGCGGCAAAAAATTTTTGCACGGGGTACCACAATGTCTGGAGCCGGGCCTGGAAGGTTTTCAGTGTTGGCATATGGCTTAAGATTAAAACTAGATACAGTTTTGTCCAGTATTCCAGCTGCAACCGTACTACATAATATTGCTAGAGACATGAATAAACCAGAGCCGCCATTGCCTGCTGATATTACACCTTACGAGGTTAGCACCACAAACAACGACTGATGATCTTCAAAAGTTCCTACAACCGCACTTTAATGATGTTAAATCATTTAACTTAAATGTGAACTACATACATCCAAGCGTCCGGAATTATATGCATCATTCAAGGTAACAATTAAACAAGATCTAAAGAATGCCTGAAAACGGGATGTATGGCCTAAGGGGGCCATTGTATCAAAGTTTTTCCAAAAGAAGAGGTTGTCTTCAGCAGAAAAGGACTCTCAATAACTAGCTCTTCCCAAAACTTACAGTGTATTAATCAACACAAAAAAGTGGACCTCGAGGTATATGACCTCAAGGTATATTACCAAAATGTGCGTGGGCTAAGGACCAAGGTCCAGGAGTTCTGCAACAGTATGTTATCTGAGGCATATGATCTGATCGTCATTACAGAGTGTTGGTTGACGGAAGGCTTTTGTGATGCAGAGCTGTTTGATAATAGATATGATGTTGTAAGGAAAGACAGAAACAACCATAAAACTAGAGGTGGAGGTCTCATAGTGGCAGCTAAGAAAAATATATCTCTAGAACTCATTGATTTCAATTCAAACTGTGATATTGAATGCATGTTGTTAAAAGTAAAACTTAAAAAGGCTGTAATATATTTCATAGAGGCTGCAGAGGAGAAACTCTGCAATAATAACGATGCATTACTATTAGGTGATTTTAATATCCCTTGTTTCATAACAAATTTAAAGAATATAACACTTTGTTACATTTTATGGGTAGAAAGCTTGATCTAGTTATAAGTAATGTAAATATTTATGATCTCTGTAGGTGTGATAGTCCCTTGGTAAAAAAGGATGATTATCATCCATCTTTGAACTTCTCTATGCAGTTTGAAAATAATTCTACAACTCATAAAGGTATAAAAAATCCTACATTTATGACTATTCAAAAGGTAATTTTGGTCTTTTATATAATCTAATAGGGTCTCTAAAGTGGGATGATTAAAACAAAGTGAGAATATTAATGAAGCGTTTCAAGTTTTTAATAATAAGATTTATTCGTGTATTGATTAAGCAATCCCAAAGAAACAGGTTGGTTACTTTAGAAATAACTGTAAATTCCCTAGATATTTTTCTATTGATCTTGTGAGGAAGATCAGACAAAAAAATGAACTGCATGGGCAAGTTAAAAGAAATAGAGCAAATCTAGATCTAAAGCGTGCTTATAGTGCTCGTAAAGAAATTAAAGTCCAAACTAGGCTTGAATATCATATCTATCAGCAGACTGTGGAGGATAATGCTAATGAAGATCCTAATAGCTTTTGGTCTTTCATTGGTTCCAAAAGTAGACCGAGTGGTATTCCCCAGATTATGTATTTTAATGACATCACAAACACGGATGCAAAAGGTACAGCGGATGCTTTTGACAGTATTTTAGTTCTGTTCATGAGGACTCAGACTTGGAATAATCAATAAGCTCATCTGGTAACTTTTGTTTTTCGGAAATTTCTGAATGTACTAAAGCCAAAAAAATGTATCGGCGATGATAACATTCCCTCATACATATAAAGGGTGATTTATTTAGACCTTTTTTTTTTAAATTCTAGATAAAACGCATAAAATAGAGTTGGATGGCGGAATCTTTATTATGACCTAAAAGAACGATCTTTGACATTTATTTTTTTTAAATAATTTCATTTAAATGCTGGCCGCGTACAGCGTGGTCCATTCGGAAGGTCCAATTTTCCATCACTCTTTCTAGCATTGCGACCGGTATCTGCCCAATTACCCGAGTAAGGTATACCTTTTTAATAGTAGACGAACTGAGTAATCGAAAAAATGCATCAAATAGTATAAATACCTAACCTCAAAGTTTGTATGGGACAATAAGCTTAAGCAACCCCTGTTTATACGACACTGCGTTCACTCGAACAATTGTTATTATGTGTGAATATGTATTTTGGTAGTAAGTGACTGTTCTCAAAATATCACCTTTCCACGTCTACCATAGTGGAAGTTATATTAAAAAAACTGATGTGATAAGTAAACTTTATTACCCTGTATCTTTTAAACATACCTAATTAGGAAAAATATTTATTTAGATTTTCGTCTTATTTTGACTTTCTTAATCTGCTCCCAAATTTATGCCACTAAGTTTAGGAACACCTTGTATAAAGGTTGTTCTGACTTCCTTGTGCAGCCCCTAAGTTATCTATTTAATAAATCACTCAAAAGTAAAGTTTTTCCTGATTTTCTTAAAAGCTCAATCATTACACCAATTTTCAAGACTGGTGATAAAACTCAAATTAAAAACTACAGGCCAATAGGCATTCTAAATTCTTTAACAAAAGTTTTTGAAACTATTATTTACGACAGTATATTTTCCCACTTTAAGTCTGAGTTTTCACAACATCAACATGGTTTTTTACCAGATCGATCTACGGCTACCAATCTCCTCCTGTTTTCTCAATCAGCACAGAAGCCATTAAAAAAAGTACAACTTGATACAATTATGACTGACTGTGCAAAAGCATTCGATAAAGTAAATCACATAATACTATAGTAATATATTAGAAAAACTAGGTGCACTTGGCCTCTCCAAGCAGTCACTCAGCGGGTTAAAGTAGGGCAATCTCTATCCTACGAATTTGCTGTAACATCTGGGATGCCACAAGGCAATAACTTGGGACCACTCCTTTTTACAATCTTCATTAATGACCTACCAAAGAGTATCACACACTCATCCTGCCTTATGTTTGCTAATGATTTCAAGATGTTTAAGCCTATTTCCTGTTTGGAAGATTGTAAAGAACTACAATCTGACTTGGATACAGTAGTTGATTGGTTTAAGAAAAACAAAATGTATTTAAATATAGACAAGTGTGCAATTATAACATTTACAAGAAAGGTGAACTACATAAAAGCATCATACAGTGTTAATAGCGAGCATCTTGTTGGGAAGTCTCAATGCAAGAACCTGGGTGTCTATTTCCAAAGCAACTTTAAGTTCAATACTCACTATAAACATATTGTAAACAAAGCCTACAAGATCTTTGTAATTAGAAATACAAAATATTTCAGAGACACTAAATGTATAACAAAATTGTTTAATGCTCTTGTGAGGCCTCATCTTGAGTATGCTTCTGTTGTATGATCACCTAGGGTAGAAGTCAACATAGATCTTATAGACAGGGTTCAAAAAAGATTTCTCTATGTCAGGGTGCATAACCTCTATCCATATATGATCTTCTACAGAAGCATGCCTGAGAAGTTCAATTTTGTCACACTCGAAAGAAGGCGGTCATTGCAGGCTGTACTTCTTGTATATTTTATTATCAACAACTTAAAGTATAAAAATCTTCAATTGATGAATTTTGTTAAGCTATTGGTTCCAAATATACATTTGCGCATGCAGGGAAGTAATATGTTTTATTTTGATCTAACAGACTGCTCTCCATTTAGAAATATGCTGGAGCAATGCAACTTATTATTGGAAGTATCCAACATTGACCTATTCATGGGAAATAATAGAAATTAGATCACACTTTCCCTCATTCTCGTCATTTATTCTTTTTTTATTCTACTTTTACATCTGTTTTTGTTTTGTTACTGTTTTTGTATTTAGATTTTAATTATATTCATGTATTTATCTCTTACTTTTAATTACAATTTGTATTGTGTTTGTAAGTAGTATCAAAAATAAATAAATAAATAAATTAATGCCATGAACTGGAGTACCGTGTTGTTACTCATCCACAAGATCGCAGTATGTTTCAAAATCAATTAATAGATACAAGATTATTTTGCGAATTTATAAAATTTAATGTGAATAATATTTTTGATGATTTATTTAATTTATACTTATTTAAAATTAATATAAAATAAATAGTCTCTTTTTGTTTATTATTATAATATTTTAAGTTTTTCTTTTTCTTCTAAAATTTTTAAATCCGAAAGAGTCATTTCTTTTTCATCCTTTTTATTGTTAATTTCCTGCTCTAATTCAGTGGCGGCTCGTGACCATTCATGAAGGTGAGGGCCATGGCGCCGCAGGCAATTTTTTTTTGAAATTTTTAAGGTCTCGCGTTTTTGGAGAACTTCAGAATCTAAATAAAAAATATATATTATTTAAAATGTTCTTTTACGAGAAGAATTTTTAAAATTTAGCTAGAATAATACAAAAAGTGCGGGATGAGGTGGGATTTTTATTTATTCCTTCAGCAGGTTTCCACATTACCCAGGAGGTAGGTACTGCTCAGTTTTACCTATCTTACAAAAATTATTTTTAGATTAATAAATGCACAACCGCACAACAACAAAATGTACAAGCACAGTAGGTAACTCAACGATTTAACACTGAACTATAAAAAACATGAATATTTTTATTTATATTTTTTGTGAGTTTTACTGTGGTATTTGTGTGTTAATAAATTAGTATATTAAAATAAAAATAATCCTTTATAATTATTTGAATTATTTTTACATGAATTTACAACGCAATAATGTATTTTACGCTTGCATTTTCATCACCACTTTCCATTTTAACGCTAAGGCAAAGACTAAACAGAAATAAAAAACTATAAACACGCTCCTCCCAGTCTTTTACAACGGCTGATAAGCGAGCCGCACAGATCTCGGGACTGACTCTGCTGTCTTCCATATACTGTGGTACAAGCCCAACTTTGTGGGAATCAATGTCTACAAAAATTCGCGTATTATCCCCGCCTTGCGGGGGTGCCGGCGGCACCGTGCAGCGGTGGGATGCATGGTGTTGTATCGGCAATGTGTGACGTATATGAAGTGCAAATTTTTGGGATTAATATTTCCCTATTATGCGGTCGGGCAATGATTTAAGCGTTTAGAATTAAAGTTGGAAGGGGTGCGCGCTAAATTTAAAGGAAATATTTTAAACTTTGATGGTTATTCGATGTTTTGATACTTTTAATGACTGGAAATTAGTTTAAAAACGTTTTATATTTAAATAAGTAATGTATCGAACATTTCAAATTATATTATAACATGTGAGGCCCGGCCTCAGTTGCTTTGTACGACGAGCCGCCACTGCTCTAATTGTTTTAGCCCTATCTGTCTCTTTGTTTTCAATGATACCCTTGTATCCACAAGATTAATTAAATGATTTTTTTCATTTTCTGTATCCATATTATTCTCTCTTACCATCAACTGAATCTATCGTACATAAAATAGAATCGAACCACAGATGATAAAGAATCGAACCACAGATTATAAAGAATCGAACTCTTAACGTCAAAATATATTTGCGTCACAAATAAGCGTGAAGTTAGTTTTAGCACCAATCTTTTCCATTTTTTAGTCAAATTCCCTATATCACTAGTTAAATTTTAAACCATAGTGAAAAAATCACGATGCAAGATTTTGGACACTAATCTCCTGTTACCCTTTAACTTAGAGAAAAAGGTGCAAGTGGCCATTAATTGCTTTGGTAAATATCTGGAAAGCTGAAACTGCTTCCAAACGGGATAGGCTCCTTGTGTGCAAGATGATTTAGTTTTTATAATAAACCACATTAATGCATATATCTTTAATATGAAAGTTGCCATAATAACTAAATTTTCTGAAGGGTCAGCAGTTAAAACATATAACCGCAACACGCGGTTGGCCGTTGTAAGCCATCGGGAATGTACCATTTTACCTGGGCTTTGCTTGGATAGGCTCTCAGAAACAATTCCGTTTGAAACTGCATCACATATATTAAACAAATATTTCTGTTCGGAAGTAAGTAAATCTGTTGACAAGTTTAAATTAATTCTAGTAAAATTTACAAGGGAAAGGTTTTCACATTCTTTCAGTGATTTCCCAAAGGGTCCGCCAAAGTTTGTTGGCCCCATTGTTATCAATTACGTCACGTTTTTTTACTCTGGCCCGAAGAATCTTGTTTTTATCGATTATAAAACTACTATCTCTATCATTTATAATACCATACACGACGGTGGTCTAGTGGTTAGTGCTGCTGACTACAAGCCGGAGGTCGTGGGTTCGAATCCCACCAGGGGTATGGCTGTTTATTTGTGTTGTCCTATTGTGTAATAGTCCTTCGGAGGGGACTTTAAGCCCGCGGTCCGTTCCTACCCCTAACCCGCACAAGCCATTCAGTTGGCTTATGGGACTTCTTAAGAAGTAAGGGTGGAACTAAAAGAGAACATTTGTATATTTTGTATATTATCTTGTAGGACAGCTAAGAAACTGCTGCACCACTTCTATCTGAAATACCATAACGATCAAGTGTTCTTAAGTACATTACCTAAAATTTAAAAGAAATGCACTAGATTCTGCCATAAAAGTTGCCAGATTTTGTTTGAATTTACCTTTATTATAAAAATGACATAATCAACAAAATCTGGCAACTTTTTTTGACAGTATCTGGAAACACTGGTTGTTACCAACCATAACAAATTAAATTAAATTGGGCAACCAGATTAGCCTAAAGTTCCTATTAGATCAGTGGCGTACTTTTTGGTACTAAAAAAGGATATTATAAATTATTTTTAGTATTTAGAATTTGGAAAAAAAAGTTTCAGGTGCTTTTTATGGACCCTAAGGAACTACCCATTTTAATATAATACATTAATTACCCTGTACAGAACTAATAAAAATTATAAATAATTTTATTGCTCAAGTTTCAGAAATTAAGTTCGAGTATATTTTGATTTTGGTTTAAAGTGGAAATCACATGTGCAATTTGTTTTGCAATAAGACCATTAAGTAAAGTTGCCCCAAAAGAAATTGTAAAGGTTTTTTATTTTGCTAATTTTAAATCAATATTAAGATACGGTATAATATGCTTGGAAAAATCTTCTGAATCAGAAAGGTTATTTGTTTTTCAAAACGTCATATGTGCGATCTAAAGACTAGAGAAATATTTAAAACCAATAAAATATTAACACTGTCTGGCATTTATATTTTTGAACTCAAAAATAATTTAAACCAATTTAATAAAATGAATACTCTTCATCATTACAACAAAAGACACGGAACTGACTTTCAATACAGCAATAATATACTTGAATTATATAAATCAAACCCATATTATGCTGTTGCTCTTTAGTATAACAAATTGCCAATATATATTAAAAATCAATCCAGCATTAAATTTATAAATCTTTTTTGTTTGCAAATTTGTTTTATACAGTAAACGGTTATTTATGTTTCGAAAATTATGAATAATATTTTTTTTATTAATACTATTTTTTGTTTCTTAATTTTATGTAAGGTATTAACAGGGGCGTAGCTATAGCGGAAATCAGCCGTATCAATGATACGGGGCCGCCGGCTAGGGGGGGGCCGATTGGCTTCAAAATGCTAAGCAAAAAACATATTACCCACATTTAAAAAAAATTGAGGCATGAAATTAAATATATAATTAATAATGTTATTTACTTGTTTATACTTGGATTTATTAAATTAAAATTTTTTTGAATATCTTCCTGTTCCAACGAGGCCGTGAACTCATACGAATTGTTTCTGCCCGCACCTTTCCGCTATGCGTTGTCTGCGCATATTGTTCTGTGCTCTGCGCCGCATACTGAGTCTGCTTTGCGTGATATTATCATAGGTTATATTAATAGCAAATTAGAAATAATTATTAGCGTTACAATTATTTAAAATGACATCCTTTATTTTAAAATAGAAACGTTTTAAAAGATGTTGAAGAATGGTAAAGGTCTAAAACCAGACCAAATTTTAAAATTTGCCTGTACATAAAAAGCTATGTACACCTACATATATTATTTATTAAATTATAAAAATTGGTAAATGCAAAAAATGATACCCTAAAATTTTTTTTTGTTTTCCCAAAATAGACTTTGGGCGTGACACCCAGAAATTTTTTTACCAGCAGCTTTTCCCGTATAAGGGCCCCTACCAGATTTTTGATACGGGCCCCCCTCGAGGCTAGCTTCGCCACTGGGTATTAATTAAGCAATAATAGGTTAATTGGATATAAGGTAATAATTAATAGTTTGTCCTGTCCTATATATATATATATATATATATATATTAGGGTGTCCCAAAAAAAAGAATATTTTTTTTCTTCTCTTCTCTTGTGAAAATATGTTGGTTTGTCATGTTTTAAGAGCCCTGTCAAAAAATCAGCACCATTAAAAAATTTTAGGGGTCGCTCAAGATTTTTAAAAATTACCAAAATCGTAAAAATTGGATTTTTTCTCGTTCCGGTATTATTTTTTAATTTAAAAATATTAATGATTCTGAAAATTTTAAATCGATATTTTAATTTCTAAAGGTCGCTCAAGATTTTTTTAACTTTCAAAGTAGAGTATTTTGAATGTTTTCAAGCGACCTCTGAATATAAATATCAAAGAACTTTTAGCGACCTTTAGAAATCAAAATATTGATTTGAAATTTACAGAATTTTTATTATTTTCTACCTAAAAAATACTATCGAGACGAGAAAAAGAATTAAAAAAAAAACAAAAATTCAATTATTGACGATTTTGAAAATTTTTAATAATCTTGAGCAACCCCTACTAAATTTTTAATCGAGCTGATATTTTGAAAGGGCTCTTACAGCATGATAAACTAACATATTTTTACAAGAGACAAGAAAAAAAATATATTCTTTTTTTTTGGGACACCCTAATATATATATATATATATATATATATATATATATATATACATTGTATATTATACAAGGTGTCCCTAAACTTATTGGCATAAATTTAGGAAAAGATTGAGCAAGTCAAGATACAGGGTGATAAAGTGTTACTTATCATATCAGTTTTTTAATATAAGTGCCGTTTCAGATGAAGTGTAGAACGCGCCCTACGTCCTGCGCCGCGCGATTTAGGATCGGTCGGTTTTGTTTTCACATGAGGCGGTATCAGTATAGACGTGTCTCGAAACACACCAGGCGTTGTTTCCATTTCTGCGTATTGCCTAATTAATAAAACCCGTGAACGAAAGAAACGACATCCAATTTCGGTTTTTATATTCGTCCGAAGTATCCCATATATTTTTGTTTTCGTGTACTGCACTTATTAATAGTTCTGTATCAATATTTAACTCCATGTCGTTCGAGTGCATTTGCATAAATGCGTATGAATAAAACCGGCAATTTAACTCTCCAGCCAACGCGCGACGCAGCATGTGAATAGCACGTACGAGCCACGCGCTAGCCCGCGCTGTAAATTTCTCGCGCGCCTACACTCCGCGCGAACACGCCCGCATCTGAAATGTACAATCAAACTCGATGCCAACCGAGTTTCTGGAGTAGGGCGTAGGGCGCGTCATACGCTTCATGTGAAACGGCACTAACTTCTACTATGGTAGTCTTGGAAAGGTGATATTTTGCGAACAGTCACTTACTACCAAAACACATATTCACACATAATTACAATTGTTTGAGTGAACTCAGTGTCGTAGGAACAAGGGGTTGCTTTAAGCTTATTGCCCCATACAAACTTTGAGGTTAGGTTTTTATAACATTTGATGCAAATTTCGATTACACAGTTCGGCTACCATTAAAAAGGTGTACCTCTCAAACTTCGATAAAATAAACCGTTTCCGAGATAATCGAGATTACAATAATTGAAATATCGCATTAAAGTACTAAAAGGTTTATGATAACAAATTATACATTTATGCAAATGCACTCGAACGACATGGAGTTAAATATTGATACAGAACTATTAATAAGTGCAGTACACGAAAACAAAAATATATGGGATACTTCGGACGAATATAAAAACCGAAATTGGATGTCGTTTCTTTCGTTCACGGGTTTTATTAATTAGGCAATACGCAGAAATGGCAACAACGCCTGGTGTGTTTCGAGACACGTCTATACTGATACCGCCTCATGTGAAAACAAAACCGACCGATCCTAAATCGCGCGGCGCAGGACGTAGGGCGCGTTCCACACTTCATCTGAAACGGCACTTATATTAAAAAACTGATATGATAAGTAACACTTTATCACCCTGTATCTTGGAAACATAAGTAATTAGGAAAAATATTTATTTAGGTTTTCGTCTTATTTTGACTTGCTCAATCTTTTCCTAAATTTATGCCAATAAGTTTAGGGACACCTTGTATAATATACAATGTATTTATATATATATATATATATATATATATATATATATATATATATATATATATTAGGGTACCCAAAAAAAAAGAATATATTTTTTTTTTCTTGTCTCTTGTAAAAATATGTTAGTTTATCATGCTGTAAGCTTATTGCCCCTTACAAACTTTGAGGTTAGGTTTTTATAACATTTGATGCAATTTTTCGATTACACAGTTCGGATACCATTAAAAAGGTGTACCTCTCAAACTTTGATAAAATAAACCGTTCCCGAGATAATCGAGATTACAATAATTATTTAAAAGGATTAAAAGGTATATGATAACAAATTTTATTTTTTAATTGAAAAAATTAAAAGGAGCATTCCATGAGTCTTAGGACTTTTTGCCCTGACCGTCACATTAAAAAAAATTGTAGTTTTTACAATTTGTTATCATAAACCTTTTAGTACTTTAATGCGATATTTCAATTATTGTAATCACGAATATCTCGGAAACGGTTTATTTTATCGAAGTTTGAGAGGTATACCTTTTTAATAGTAGCCGAACTGAGTAATCGAAAAATTGCATCAAATGGTATTAAAACCTAACCTCAAAGTTTATATGGGACAATAAGCTTAAGTAACCCCTGTTTCTACGACACTGTGTTCACTCGAACAATTGTAATTGTGTGTGAATATGTGTTTTGGTAGTAAGTGACTCTTCGCAAAATATCACCTTTCCAAGGGTAACATAGTAGAAGTTAAATTAAAAAAACTGATATGATAAGTAAAGCTTTATCACCCTGTATCTTTTAAATATACGTTATATAGGAAAAATATTTATTTAGATTTTCGTCTTATTTTGACTTGCTTAATCTGCTCCTAAATTTATGCTACTAAGTTTAGGGACACCTTGTATACAGGGTGTCCGGAAAAAGGAGGTCAATCCGTTAACCATATATTCCTTGAGTTAAAACAATAAGACTTTTATAATACCATTTTTCAATTTAGAGCTTCATGTTTGATATACAGGGCGACAATGTTTGAAATTTAAAACTGATTTTTTTAAATAATTTGAGTTATTGATAAGATATTAAGTTCAAATTCGGTACACTTCTTTAACATAAATACATCTTTTGAGAATAACAAAAGAAAAAACAATAGTCAAATAATCAAAATAGGGGGGTCCAGTACTCACTGACTCCCCCTATTTTTTATTATGTGCGCCAATGACTTCCAAACTTTATTTGTTTAAGTAATCATTTATTGGTGATTATTTTTTGTCTCTTATAAAATTTTGATAGAATGATTTGTTTTAGAGATAATTTGTAAAGTATTGGTCCTTGATTGATGCCTACGCGGCTTAAGGCAATCTCATAATTTTCAAATACTCTAAATCAAGTGAGCCGCTGTGGCATTACCATTGATACAATTAAGTAAAATTTTGCAATAGGTAACAATACCAAAAACTGGCCAAAAATAACCCAATTTCAGTGACGCACAGAAAAAAATAATACTAAACCAGAAAAATGAAATTAATTTTATTGCCCTAGGAAGAGCTTATAATAATTACTAATTTTCTTTACATAACAGTAAAACGCCACTATTATCGCTAGTTTAAGTCAATAATTTACTATCACTATTTAAATAAATTTGAAGCATTATAACAAGCGCGCGTCCGAACGTGCTTGTCCAGCGCTAGAGGTCGGAGCCCGGTCACAAAAACATTTATAACTTTTGACCTATTACAAAATAATAACTTTTTTTTACCAACATTTTTGTAAAATAAAATAAAATGTGAAAAAATTTCCTCGCTGGCGAAGAAGTTTTATTAATTTTCAATTGTTTAAAAAAATAGGTTTTTCCCTAACAAAAATTTTGATACAAAAAATGTTAAGTTTTGATGAACCGTTTAGGAGTTATCAATTTTTGAAAAAAACATCCACAAAAAGTATTGTAAAAATCGATTTTTTGCAAAACTATTTTAGGAAAGTTGTTTTTACCCCAAAACCGATTGGAAACCGATGAAAAATGAGACCATCAATTTTTAAGTGGCACACGTAAGAAATTTTGAGCCAGTAGAGACGCATCATCAAGTAAATTTTAAAATCAATGTGTGGGCAGGTGTCGTTCTTTTACGTCCTGTAATTTTACCAGGAAATTTGACTGGTCATTCATTTTTGATATTTCTTCAAAATACAGAGCCCGATTTACTTGATGATTTGCCTCTACTGGTAAGACAAAATATTTGGTTTCAACTAGACGGTGCTCCTCCGCATTTTGCTAGAAATGTTAGAAACTATTTACATCAAATCTTTCCTAATCAATGGATTGGTCGGGGTAAATATAATCCTGTTAAATTTCCACCCTGTTCTCCAGACCTTACCCCCTTGGACTATTCGGTCTGGAGATGTATGATAGATTTTGTGTATATGGTTCCGATTTTTAGCGAAAATCATTTAAGAGAAAGAATCCTTCAAGTAGAAAAGGAGTTCAGGTTAAAGCCAAATATTTTTCGTAGGCTAAGATTTTCTTTAATAAAGAGGGCTGTGTATTCAAAAAAATACATTTTGTTTTGGTTATTATGGTAATTATTATCTTGTTATAATGCTTGAAAAGTGATAGTAAATTATTGACTTATGAACTAGCGATAATAGTGGCGTTTTACTGTTAAGAAAATTATTAATTATTGTTTAAGTTCTTCCTAGGGCAATAAAATTAATTTAATTTTTCTGGTTTAGTATTATTTTTATCTGTGCGTTACTGAAATTGGGTTATTTTTGTCTAGTTTTTGGTATCGTTACCTATTGCCAAAGCGGCTCACTTGATTTAGAGTATTTTAAAATTATGAGATTGCCTTAAGCCGCGTAGGCATCAATCAAGGACCAATACTTTACACATTATCTCTAAAACAAATCATTTTATCAAAATTTTAAAAGAGACAAAAAATAATCACCAATAAATGATTACTTGAAAAAATAAAGTTTGGAAGTCATTGGCGCACGTACTAAAAAATAAGGGGAGTCAGTTAGTACTGGACCCCCCTATTTTGTTTATTTGACAATTGTTTTTTTGTTTTGTTGTTCTTAGAAGATGTAACTATTTATGTTAAAGAAGTGTACCGAATTTGAACTTAATATCTTATCAATTACCGAATTATTAAAAAAAATCAGTTTTAAATTTCACTTTGTCGCCCTGTATATCGAACATGAAGCTCTAAATTGAAAAATGGTATTATAAAAGTCTTATTGTTTTAACTCAAGGAGTATATGGTTAACGGATTGACCTCCTTTTTCTGGACACCCTGTATATCTATACAGGGTGTTTCATAATATATGCGCAGGACTTCAGTATGTGATAGCTCATCCAAAAAGATGAAAAAAGTCGCTATTAACTTACCCTCTAAAATGCACAATTTTCGAGATACAGGGTGTTGAAATTTTAGAAAAAAAATCGTTTTTTTCGAATATCTCCGGAACCGTTTAAAAATTTTTCCAATAAATAAAAATTTGAATATATATAATGAATCTAGGAAATAATACCCCTGGAAAAAAAACCACGGAAAAAAAACCCCCGGAAAAAAAACCCCCGGAAAAAAAACCCCTAGGAAAAAAAACCCCTAGGAAAAAAAACCCAAGGAAAAAAAAGCCATAAAATAAATCCCGGTTTGACGAGTGTCACATAAAAAATGCAAAAATTGTAAAAATACCGCAAAAATGAGCGAAACCAACCCAAATCAACCCAAACTCAACAACACAACCCTACCGACCCCGCCCCATTGCCCCCCCCCCCCGCCCCATTGAGTAAAAATCCCCGAAATTGGCAAAAATAAAAAAAAAATTGCAAAAATCAATGCCCAAAAATGCTAAAAATTGTAAAAAAAGTTGTAAAAAAATTCTAAAAAAGTTAAAAAAAAATATAAAAAAATTGTTAAAAAATTCCGAAAAAAATTGTAAGGGGGTATTTTTTCCTGTAGGTTTATTTTCCTAGAGGTTTTTTTTCCGGGGGTTTTTTTTCCATGGTTTTTTTTCCAGGGGCTTTTTTTCCGTTTACCATATATAATATATATATATATATATATATATATATAATATATAATATAATAATATATATGTAACATGTATATATGTAACGGAACTCGTTGAGTGACAAGTTGGTTGCCTAAACAAGCTTGGGTGGAATCAAGGGCGGTGCCAGGTATTTCGGAGAAGTACCGAATGCGAAATGATGAGCAAGCAATGATGGCTTTTGCATCGTAATAGAAAGAGGGAGAGGCATTCAATTTGAGATCCCTGACTTGGCACGACCAGTGGGATCACCTTCATTCTACGAGTTTCCAAAATAGACATTAGTTTAGTGGTTAATAATTAGTTTAGTGGTTAATAATTAGTTTATGTTAATAATTAGTTGAGTATAGTTAGTTTTGTATGTGTGTGCTAAAATAAACAATATAAACGTTATTAAATAAACATTGTGTGGTTACTATAAACAATTATTAAGTATGGCAGACCTTGGAGAACAAGGGGATGCAACCCCGACATCAGAAGTGGGATGTGCTCAGGCCCAAACGGCAGAAACTGAAGCGGATAAATGGAGGTATTTATTTGAACAACAAAATAAAAAATTTTCGGCTTTGTTGCAAACATTAAAATCACCAGCAGTCGATAAGAAAATTCATTTGCCTGAATTCGACCCACACAACAAGAATGCTGACTCGCGTTCTTGGTTAGCTACAGCTGATATGTGTATAACCGATCAACCGCTAACTGGCGCTCGATTAATGATTTCGCTGAGCAAAGCATTAAAAGGTCAAGCAGCTAGTTGGTTATCTCAGATTTCTTACCCAGGAATGACATGGCAGGACTTCAAAGAAATCTTTGATGCCAGATATAATAACGCAGAAACTCCAGCTGCATTTTTAATAAACATTAATAATAATAAGCCGAAAGAGGGAGAATGCGTCGCAGCATTTGCAGCCGGCCAAGTCTCACTATTAATGTCTAGATGGAAAAATTTAAATATCGAAGAAATCGCAGTTGCCACTGTTCTGGCCCAAATTTCTCAATTCGAAAATAAAGTTCAACACCTTGCATTTACCACAGAAATAAAAACAAGACAAAATTTGCAGCAAGAGTTAGCAGCATTTTCTTTTTCAAAAAGAAAACTTCCACTTGAACGAGATGTATCCGACACAAAACGAATCAAATCAAATATTGCATCGCACATAAAATGTTTTAATTGTGGGAAAATAGGACACAAGTCAAAAGTGTGCCGTTCAATTAAAATAAGCAACTTTAAAACGCAACATGGAGGAATGTCATCACCAAGGGCCACATCTAATACGGGTAAAATGGTTACATGCTTCAAATGTAACAAGTCTGGCCACTACGCTTCCCGTTGTCCGTTCCCAAAGAAATCGGAAGCCAATAACGACGCAGGTAGCAGCAGAGCAGGTCCGTCGGCAGAGCGTCGCGTGGATGTTTGTTTAATAAACACACCATCTGGTTCTCTACGTCATCACGGTGAGAGTTTTTCATTTTACTATGACTCGGGCGCTGAGTGTTCACTTATTAAAGAATCAGCATCTTTTAAGTTTAGCGGCACGCGTTATAATAATGTTGTTGTTATGACTGGTATAGGACAAACCAGTGTAAACAGTAGTCAACAAATATTAAGTGCTATTGAGATCGATAACATTTGCTTTGAAATATTATTTCATGTGTTGCCTGACCATTGCTTACGACACGAAATTTTAGTGGGCCGCGAAATTTTAAACCAAAATATAGCTGTTTACATGACGTCAAATAAAATAAAATTAACTAAAATTAATATAGTCAACGTATGCGACAAATATAAATTAAATAAAAGCTATTTTGAAAATGTAATTACAGATATTTCACCTAATTATAAGTCTCGGTTGTTGACGATTTTAGGCAAATATAAAGAACATTTTATAAACGATACTCCTATTACGCGTGTCAATACGGAACCAATGCAAATACGCTTAAAAGATCCTAACAAGACAGTTTGCCGACGTCCATATAAATTAAGTTCTGATGAAAGACAAATTGTTCAAAGTAAAATTGACGAACTCTTAGCCGCAAACGTTATTCGCCCTAGTTCTTCTCCATTTGCAAGCCCTATTTTACTTGTTAAAAAGAAAAACGGTTCCGATCGAATGTGCGTTGATTATAGGCAATTAAATGAAAACACTATTCCAGATAGATTTCCATTACCTTTAATATCTGATCAAATCTCCAAACTTTACGGTGGCCATTATTTTACTACTTTAGATATGGCAAGTGGATTCCATCAAATTCCAGTGCATGAAAATTCTATTGAGTATACAGCTTTTGTAACACCGGATGGGCAATATGAATATTTAGCCATGCCTTTTGGTCTACGTAATGCTCCCTCTGTATATCAACGAGCTATTACTAAAACGCTGGGTAAACTTACTAACTCTTACGTAGCCGTTTATATGGATGATATCCTTATTACTGCCAAAACTGTCGAGGAAGGTTTAGAACGATTGAATAAGGTACTAGAAATTCTCACACAAGCGGGGTTTTCGTTAAATGTTAATAAATGTTCATTCCTACAAGAAAAGGTGCAATTTCTCGGTTTTGAAGTATGTGGTGGGGAAATAAGACCAAATCCAAACAAAATTGAAGCATTAACAGCCCTTCCACCTCCACAAACGGTAACTCAGTTACGACAATTTATAGGGTTAGCCTCATATTTTCGTCAGTTTATTTCAAAATTTTCTCAAATTATGGCACCTTTATACGCACTTACGTCTAATAAAAGCATAATTGAATGGAAACCAAGTCACGAAGTCATAAGACAGAAAATAATATTTGCACTAACCAATGAACCGGTTTTAATGATTTTTGATCCAAACTATCCTGTTGAGTTGCATACCGACGCGAGCTCGATTGGTTATGGTGCCATATTAATGCAGAAAAAGAACGAAAAGCTTTATGTCGTTGCCTACTACAGTAAACGTACAAGTGCTGCTGAGGCAAGGTACCATTCATACGAGTTGGAGACCCTAGCTGTTGTAAACTCAGTCAAGCACTTCAGACAATATTTACATGGACGAAAATTTGTTGTAGTCACCGACTGTAATTCCTTGCAATCTTCCCGTAAAAAATTAGACCTTACTCCAAGAATACATCGGTGGTGGGCTTTCTTACAATCTTTTGATTTTGACATTATTCACCGAAACGGCAAACGAATGTGCCATGCTGATTTCTTTTCGAGAAATATTTTACCAATTACAGAAATTCAAAATTTCGAAAAAGTAGAGCAAAAATTTGTAAATATAACCGACTTATCAAATAACTGGCTTCTTGCGGAACAACAGCGCGACAATGAGATTTTAAAACTAATAGAAGAAATAAGTGGAGATAAATTAAATTTAAACTTAGCTAAAACCTATGAGCTACGATCTGGAATTTTACATCGTAAAATTCAAAGAAATGGAAAAACTCGTTGTTTACCTTTGATTCCCCGAGCATTTAGATGGTCAGTTATTAATAATGTTCACGAATCTATAATGCATCTTGGGTGGGAGAAAACACTCGAAAAAGTTTATGAACTTTATTGGTTCGAGAACATGTCAAAGTATGTTCGAAAGTTTGTCGAAAATTGTGTCACTTGTGCGGTGTCAAAATCCCGTTCAGGTAAAATTCAATCTGAATTACACCCTATACCCAAAGTTCCGATTCCATGGCACACTGTTCATATTGATGCGACTGGAAAATTAAGTGGCAAAAGTAATAAAAAGGAATATGTGTTTGTTCTAATTGATGCATTCACTAAATATGTTCTCTTGAATCATACAGTCAATATAGATTCCACCAATAGCATAAGGGTAGTTAAAGAAAGTGTTTCTTTATTCGGTGCTCCCACAAGAATAATTGCAGACCAAGGTCGTTGTTTTGCTAGTAAAGATTTTCGTGATTTTTGCGAAAGTAAAAATATTGCATTACATCTAATCGCCACAGGAAGTGCGCGAGCAAATGGTCAGGTAGAGCGTGTTATGAGTACTTTAAAAGGTATGCTGACAGCAGTAGAAACAAGTAAAGATCGTTCTTGGCAAGATGCGTTACCTGATGTTCAGTTGGCTTTAAACTGTACTATAAATCGAGTAACAAGGTCTAGTCCTTTAGAATTAATGATAGGAAAAATAGCGCGACCACTAGATTTAATGATGGCTGATGATGATAAAGACTTAGAAGTTAATATTGCTGAGACTAGAATGCAGGCTGAGAAAAATATTATGAAAAGCGCTCGATATGAAAAACATAGATTTGATGCAAATAAAGCAAACATTTCCAAATTTAACTTGGGCGATTTTGTTTTATTGCAAAACGAAGAACGCAATCAAACTAAACTCGATCCAAAGTATAAAGGCCCATTTAAAGTTGTTGAATTATTAGAAGGCGATAGGTATGTCCTAAAAAGCCTTAATTCTAATCGCACATACAAATATGCGCACGACCGCTTGCGAAAAATGCCTGAAAACTATGTTTTTCATAATGATGAATAGTTTTTGATGTTTAATCGCTGGTTAAGCGACAACGATTTATTTCTTAATCGCTGGTTAAGCGATGACAAGTTATTTCTTAATCGCTGGTTAAGCGATGACAATTTATTTCTTAATCGCTGGTTAAGCGATGATATTTATTTCTTAATCGCTGGTTAAGCGATGACAAATTATTTTTTTAATCGCTGGTTAAGCGATGATATTTATTTCTTAATCGCTGGTTAAGCGATGATATTTATTTCTTAATCGCTGGTTAAGCGATGACAATTTATTTTTTAATCGCTGGTTAAGCGATGATATTTATTTATTAATCGCTGGTTAAGCGATGGCAGATTATTTCTTAATCGCTGGTTAAGCGATGACAATTTATTTCTTAATCGCTGGTTAAGCGATGACAATTTATTTCTTAATCGCTGGTTAAGCGATGACAATTTATTTTTTAATCGCTGGTTAAGCGATGATATTTATTTCTTGATCGCTGGTCAAGCGATGACAATTTATTTCTTGATCGCTGGTCAAGCGATGACAATTTATTTCTTGATCGCTGGTCAAGCGATGACAATTTATTTCTTGATCGCTGGTTAAGCGATAACAATTTATTTTGATCGTTGGTTAAGTAATTGATCCTTTCGTTAATTGGGTAAATGTAATTGTTTTATGGTTGCAAACAAGCAAGTTAAATAATATGTCAGAATGACCGAGCGATTTACCTCTATAGTTTTGTTTGTAGCCGAGTCACACGAGGACGTGTGACTTGTCAGAATGGCCGTGTAACGGAACTCGTTGAGTGACAAGTTGGTTGCCTAAACAAGCTTGGGTGGAATCAAGGGCGGTGCCAGGTATTTCGGAGAAGTACCGAATGCGAAATGATGAGCAAGCAATGATGGCTTTTGCATCGTAATAGAAAGAGGGAGAGGCATTCAGTTTGAGATCCCTGACTTGGCACGACCAGTGGGATCACCTTCATTCTACGAGTTTCCAAAATAGACATTAGTTTAGTGGTTAATAATTAGTTTAGTGGTTAATAATTAGTTTATGTTAATAATTAGTTGAGTATAGTTAGTTTTGTATGTGTGTGCTAAAATAAACAATATAAACGTTATTAAATAAACATTGTGTGGTTACTATAAACAATTATTAAGTATGGCAGACCTTGGAGAACAAGGGGATGCAACCCCGACATATATATATATATATATATATATATATATATATATATATATATATATATATATATATATATATATATATATATATATATATATATATATATATATATATATATATTATATATATATGTATACGTATAATTGGTATGTTGTTTAGCCCGAGATACTATTGGGGCGCTCTGCCACCCACCATTTCTAACGTGGTTAGACGAGTATATATCTTTGCTAAGTGTTTGTTAAGATAATTTAATTTAGGAAATACCAAGAGGGGTAAATATATAAGTTAATTTAATGATCTCTTTATTTATGGTACGTTGTAAAGCCCATAAGATATATATAGTACGTTATTCATCCCTCGTGTATGTAAAAACCAAGCAGACGGTTCTTGTTTAGCCCGCAACGTTGCCGGTTTTCACCAAGCCAACGCGTACGAATTGTCCAATAAGAACAGCGCTATCCACCTGTTTTGTTGCCACTCGGCGATCACGCGACATAAATTTGCATTTAATGCCTATTTTCGTATTATTCTTTATACGTTCAACGTTGTCTATCCCGTTTTACTTTTAATAATTATCATACACGGTGGTCCAAAAGTAACCAATAATAATTATTATTATAATTTAAGAATCAATGAAAAACGTTAAAATAATATTAATTTTCTTAATAATATTATTTTAAAAATTCAACATCGAAGGGATTAAGTTGCATATATTTTTTAGAATAAAAAATTAATTTACAGTACATGGATGAGTATGATTTTTTAATATGGTGGGAAATGTTTTTATACTACAAGCAGTGGCAATAATATCTCTTTTTAAAACAAAAAAAAGTTACTCCAATGATTTAAAAAAAAATTGTTTTAAAATATACAGTCAATTAAAAAAAGTTATTTACAGCACATGGATGAGTATGATTTTTTAATTTGATGGGAAATGTTTTTATACTACAAGCAGTGGTAATAATATCTCGTTTTAAAACAAAAAAAAGTTACTAAATTGATTTAAAAAAAAATTGTTTTAAAATAAACAGTCAATTTAAAAAAGTTATTTTTTTGTTAAATGTATCATTTCACAGTAACATTGAAATACCAATTTACTGTTATTAAATTTAATCATATTTTCCATATGCCCTTTTTAAAGATTTAAATTTTATTATTTACATTTCTGAAATTAACAATGGATAAAAAAAAGGAAAACTTTGATTAATTAATTAATTCTTAGTAATTTTTAGCAGGACGGAATGCCACGGAATTTAATAACATTGAATTAGAATTGCAATTTTACTGTAAAACGATACATTTACAAAAAAACATTATAAAGACTTTTACCAAGTTTATTAGGAAAATTAATATTATTTTATTAATTCTTAAATTATAATTTAAGAATTATTAAAGGTTTCTATTAAAATTTCGAAAAAAATTATCTGTTTACAATATTGCAATAAACAAAATCTGATTGAACAAAATTATGGTCAAAAGGCAAACAAAAAGTTTTAATTTGTCGACCAGTGTTAATTTACCATTTTTAAAATTTTGTGGTTTAGCAAAATTCTTTTTGTGAACACTATAGATAAAGTAAATATAAAACATTTATTAATTTTTTTATATTTAAAAACATAAATATAAATATTGTAGGGGGCTAATGTATTACCCCGCAAAGTCCGTATTAAAATATTCCCTTAAAAAATATTAGGAACGATATTTTTACTTAATCATTTCAACTGGACTCATATTGAACTTTGCTGTGTTTGATATTAACCCCCTAATTTATTAATATGTTGATCTGGATACATAGATTTTGATAATAGACTTAAAAAAATGATACCCGTGTCTCGGCGTTTTTTCAGATAACGTCATTTTTTTTAAGTGCGATCCAATAAAATGTATTCGGCACTTAATATAACAGATTCGATAACAGCTGGACAGTATATTTTTATGAAAAATTTATTCACTGAATAAATGGACAACCATTAAGATTATTTATTTATTTTAAAACTATTTTAATTATATACAGGGTGTTGCACATTTACGAAATACGGTAATGCGTGTTTCACGTTCGTGGTCCATTGAGAGTTTCTGAGGAACGGCAAAAGATATCGATTTGAAATTTGTAAAACGTTTATTATCCAATTAGGCCTATTTTTCTAAAATATTTTAAACAAAATGCCACTTCCGGCTTTTCACATTACAAATATAACCAAATAACAAATAAATTTTACAAAATTTATCAAAAATTAGGATATTATAAGAAAACTACTTTTAATAATTAATACAATTAAAATTTGTCATTATTCCTGCAGAGTAGGTAACTAAATAAATGTACAGTAATTTCGGGTTTTTTCCGTGAATATTGTTAAACATTTTAAATTTCCTGCCTAACAACGTAAATAATAAACTCATTATTCACGTTGTTAGGCATCAGTTATTGGCCGATTTCAATAGGTATAGATTTGAACCAATCGGGGTTTAAATTGGAAGAAGGCGACTATAATAACATTTAAAATTGATAAAAACTTAGGTTAACCATTTGACAGATGTCAAATTTTATTTATTTAATTAGTGCAATTAAATGTTTTTTATTCGGAATTTGGGTATTTAGTTGGCAAATTCTAGGGACCCTTAACTTATAATTGGCTACATTGAGTAAAACAAAATTATTTAGTAGATTTATGCAGCACAAATTAATTATGTTATGCTGTTTTGTTTTTAAAATTCCCTCGTGAAATTTCACACCCATTAAAGTGGGAATATAAAAGTTAAAAATCGTAAATTGATATGATTTAATTAAACTTTATATAAAAAAAATTGGTTTTAAACTTAAAAGATAGGATGGAATAATTTTTATTATTTTTAATTAATTTTGTCAAAAATCTGCGTTTTTCAAAAAATAATAATACTGGCTTTAAACAAAAAGCTTTTATTATAGAGTTATGTTATTATTATATTTTATTAATATTTTGTATATAAGAAAATAGAAAAAACTAATAAAGTGCTACTGATGAAATAATTTCATTGAAATTTAAATTACTTATTACAACAAAATGAAAAAAAATATTTTCTGAAAATGTTAGATTTTAAATTAGTACCTTTTGAGATATTTCAGATTAAAAAAGCCCGATTTTGGACAAATCGCAAAATTTGGAATTTTTAGTATATCCCTTCTGAGATGTTTTTGATTAAAAATTTACCCGATTGAGGACTAATCGAAATATTTTGGCTATTTTTAAAACAAGCACATTAAAATAATAAAATACGATGAAATCTTATTTTATTTTATTAATTTTATTTATTTTTATTTTACAAATTAATTTGCTTCTAACAGGCCTAATGTATTAAATAAAACACAATCAAATTAGACATGTTTAGCTAATTTTTTAAATTCCTAAAAAAACATTCAACTAAAAAAGTTATAAAGTCTGATTAAGTGATTAAATTTAAACGGCCTATTACAACTTAATAAAGTATGTATGTAAGCTTTTGAATAATTTTTACAATTAATGTTTTTTGCCTTTTATATTTTTAAAAAGAATTTTTAATAAAAAATAAAGCTCATTGTGCACATTCTATAATACATTAAGTAATAAAAACAATTAAAAGTATTCGAAAAATCTCTAAGTCGCGGTATCGAACTTACAGCGCGCGGCAGCGTTAAAACTCTGCTCACTGCGTGATATTAAATAATATCTTCCTACGAAAAATTTGTGTTTGCAGTGTTGCCGGATTTAGGGCTACACAGGAACCGTAAGATATCTAGGATTCCTATTCTAGATACACTTACTACAGCGCGCCACCTACAGTTAAATTCAATGAACTATTCTGTATGTAACTATGGCTAAACCGGTCGTTGTTAAATTTAACCTGGGGTTCCCAACACCGTGATTAATCGATTAGCGTTGAAATAACGTCAAACGTTGTTCAGCCCGGGAGTGGGCCACACAAAGTCATTTCGGGCTACACAGAGTATAGCTTGTATATAGAATGGGCTGCACAATGACCGTTTATATGTATATATATATATATATATATATATATATATATATATATGGGTGAATATCCAAAACGGGGATAAATTGGGGTGGTAAAAAAATAAAAAGCAAAGATTAATAAAACACTAGCAAAATAATACCTCAATGTGTATTTCTTAATAATATAAAGTAATTTTAAGGCGGCTATAAATTAAACGTAATACTTTTCTATTATTTAACAAAAAATAAATGAGGCCATGGAGTTGACCTTCTGAACCATGGAGTTGACTCAATATCATTCATTTTTATTGTTATGAGGTGGCCGCTAGACGTCAAATAATTATCATTTGTTTGATTTTAAACTTTTTAATTTAGAACTTCTTGTAAAAAACGGGATACTTCGTCGAAATCCAAAGTTTTTGATTGTTTAGGCTCGTACCCGACTGGCTGCTTCTTAAGAAACTAATAGAAATTAACGGAAATAGAAAAAATAGTATAAAGCACTCGTGGCGAAAGACATTTCCGCACTCGTCGTTTACGGAAATCGCACGCTTCGCGGCTCGTGCCGTAATTTCGGACTCGTTCGGGAAAACAGTGCCTTTCGCCACTTGTACTTTAATATACTATTAAACTTTTATTTAAATAGAATAATCTTATTCTTAAAAAATGCAAATAAAGGAAACAAAATTTGATCTTTCAACTGCCGGATATCCGGCCATCCGGCTTCGATTCTTGCCGGATATTCGGGATCCGGTGTTTGGCCAAACAACTATCCATTTCATCTATATGTATATGCTGTATATAGTTATAATAATAATACTATTAGAGATTTTTTTTAAAGAAAAATTAAATTAAATTTATTATAATTTAACTAAACTGCGCACCACTCAATGTGTCGCGACCAAAAAGTTCGTTCTTTTTCAAAACGACATATCTTTTTTGTTTCTTGAACGATTTAATTTTGGTTTCTAATGTCTGCTAGCCTCATCCTCTGGCAATTTATGCTATAGATATGAAGCTCACGGTTGGTCAAGTAAACTTCCTACAGGGTAAATGACATTTTTGTGAAAGTTTGCAAAAACTAAACCTAAACCGATATTTACTTTCGTAAAATGTTTTCTTCATAATTTTGACCTCCTGATTGTGATTCAGTTGTCAAACTTAAGTTTCAGATAAAACCAAAATCACTACGAATCAAGATTCGAAAACAATTCCCGGCTGTTAAATGTGTCAATAAAATCCGATTGCTGGTTTTTACTGTTTTTTACATATCGTAAATGAATATTTAAGGGACCACCATATTGAGAAAATGAATTGGCCACCTTTGTCTCCGGATATGAATCCTATTGAGCATGTGTGGAGCAGGATAAAATTGAAGATGAAAGAGAGGGAAGGAGGCATGGAAAATTTGGATGAATTGGTAAATGCTATTCAGGAAGAATGGGGTATCCCAGAAATTTCTAAGGAACTTGGTCGAGGGAATGCCCAGGAGGGTTAACGAATTATTACGGCTTAGGGGAGGGCCAACGAAATATTGAAAGGTTATTGTTTGTTACATTTTTCTGTTGAATTTTGAAGTTTTGATTATGATTATATCTACGCATACAATTTTCAAAAATGAACAAAAATATTTTTATTTAACTTTATTATAAATTAGGTAGGTACTTATCAATGATGTTATCACTACTGCGCAATGTAAATGTAAGTTATGTAACATTATCCTAACCACTCAAACAAATTGCAGTAATTTCGCCCAAAAAATGAATCCCCAAATGGCATTTTCATCATAAATATGCAAGAAACACGACAGCAATCGGATTTTATTAAGACATTTAACAACAGGGAATTATTTTCGAATTTTGATTCTTGATGATTTTGGTTTTATCTGAAACTTAACTTTGACAACTGAATTACAATCAGGAGGTCAAAATTATAAAGAAAACATGTCACGAACGTAAATATCGGTTCAGGTTTAGTTTTCGCAAATTTTCACCAAAATGTCATTTTGAAAAAGTGGTCTTTGCTTAGGCCCCTCTGAAAATAATGCAAGTTTGTTGCTTGTCGCTTGTTCAGAATTATTCAAGGAACAATCTTTTACCATCTTATTTTCTTGTTCCTAAAAAGACTGAAATTGGAAAAAAAAATCATATTTTCGTTGCTAAGATTCCAATTCGAAAAATTTGAACAACGTTTCAAGGTAACACATAATACTTCATTATTTCAAAGTAAAAACGAAATAAAAATTATTGTTTTACAAACGGGGCTTGGATGAAGTTATTGAAATTTTTCACCGTTTTACATATCACCCTGTAGGAAATTTACTTGAAGAACCGTATGCCTAATATCTATAGCATGAATTGCCAGAGGATGGGGTTAGCAGACATCACAGACCAAAATAAAATCGTTCAAGAAACAAAAAAGTTATGTCGTTTTGAAAAAGGACGAACTTTTTGGTCGCGACACATTGAGTGGTGCGCAGTTTATATATTATTAATTATCTTTAATAATGCCTTAACTTATATGAGCTAAGAGTTTAGGGCAATAATAAGAAAGTAAACAACTCCATGGAGTTGATGTCCATGGAGTTGATGTTTTTATAGATAAAGTCACAAACTTTAGAAAATGGTACATAATGTATCTTTAGTTAACTGTAATTTAAGCAAAGCATATTTGGTTATTTCACCTGGAGAAAGTTTAAATTTCAATTGTATTTAAATCCCTTTGTTATTAAAGACATGAAGTTAATCTTTAATAAAAATACTTACCCGTTTTTTCACAAATAATTGTTCTTAATTAAATATTACACCTCCTTTGCCTTGCTTACACAAATCAACACTAAATCACTCAAACGACGAAGTCTTCAAACATTACTAAAATACGTTTTATACAGGGGATTTTCATTTCAAAACTTGCCACCCCTATTATTTCCATATATATATATTTTTTTTTAAATCGCCGAGACCCGTCAATTTTGTTTTTGAGGGGGAACAATTTTGACGTATAAATTAGCTCTCCCCCTTTAACCCCCTACCCTCCAGAGCCACCCCTACAAAAATCTTAAATGAGAAAGGGGGTCGAGTGATACTTCATTTCAAAGGGCTTTTTATTCTCTATATTTTGGCATATTATTTTTCAAATTTGGGTGTTGCGTTGCCGAGTTAGGCGTGTGTCAATTTGAAAAGTTCCCACCACCTATTATTACACTATTTTTGTTCAAATTTGTCCAAATTTAACAGCAATTTTAAGATAATTAGTGTTTAAATAATGCATGACACACTAATTAAAATGTTTGATCCGTTTCTGAGATAAGGCATAAATTAATTCTGTAATGATTAAAAGAAGTAGACAGAAAATCAGAAAATTATTTTATTAAATGCTCAAAGTGAGCTCCATTATTTGCTAAACAATAATACATTCTATTTTCAAATTCTTGCCGGACTTTTCGAAATGTTTCCCGAGGGATCTGTCTACATGTTTGAGTTATTCTAGCTTTTAGATCATCAATGTTTTCTGGCTGAGTTTTATAAACTTCAGTTTTTAAGTACCCCCAAAGAAAGAAGTCTAAGGGTGTTAAATCCGGTGATCTTGGCGGCCACTCTTGGGCACCTCTCCTTCCAATCCATTGTCCAGGAAATGTTTCATCCAGCCATTGCCTAACGGGAAGAGCGTAATGCGGTGGAGCTCCATATTGTTGGAAATGCAAATTGTCTTCTTCCAGCATAACGTTTCCGTCTTCATTGGTCTGGTTTTCTAGCGACTGAGTGATGAGTGGATTTATTACATTTTCTAAAAGTTCTAAATAGAGGTGTCCAGTCAGATTTTCTTCTATGAAAATAGGTCCGAATATCTCATCCCCCAGAATTCCTGCCCACACATTGATCTTCTCAGGATACTGTGTATGGTCCTGTCGAAACACATGTGGATTTTCATTGTTCCAATACCTACAATTGTGCCTATTCACAAATCCATTTAAGAAAAATGTCGATTCATCGCTAAAGCAAATATTTTTTAACAAATTTGGATTATCTGTAATTTTTCTAGTAATTTCTTCACAGAACTGTATCCTTCTGTCATAATCGTCTTCACTGAGTTGTTGATGAATTTGCAGTTTGTAGGGAAAAAACTTATTTAGTTTAAGTACCTTATGTACTGAACCAACAGAAATGTGAGTTAACTTGGCTACTTTCGGAATTGAAGTATTACGATCCATAGAAAAATTACCAAGAACTTCAATCTGCGTTGCCTCGTCCAAAATTCTTGGTTGACGAGTTTTTATATTACACACCGAACCAGTCGCGTCAAATTTTCTTACCAAATCAAGTACATACTGGTGGCTTGCATGTTTAGCAGGATGTCTAGCGTTAAAAACTGCTGCTGTCCTACGAGCACAACGATTTTCACTTCCGTAAATGTAGATAATCTCTATTCTTTCCGCCAAAGTATAAACCATTTTTGAAGAACTTTTTACTGTCGTATTAATAAAACTTCACTGAGCACTTTAACTGCGGCTGTCGTCAATAGACAGGAATTTATTTATTTAATCAAGATCGCGTTGATGCATCGAGTGAGCTCGTACGTAGAGTGTAAGTAAGTATGCGTACGCTTATCAGACGCAATAAAAAAACAACTTTTTTATGTCGAAAATATTTATTTACATGTATCGTCGAGTTACAAGAAAAACATATGCTCATTTTTTTGCTGTTTTATAAAAATAGGTGGGAACTTTTCAAATTGACACACGCCTAACTCGGCAACGCCCAAATTTGAAAAATAATATGCCAAAATATAGAGAATAAAAAGCCCTTTGAAATGAAGTATCACTCGACCCCCTTTCTCATTTAAGATTTTTGTAGGGGTGGCTCTGGAGGGTAGGGGGTTAAAGGGGGAGAGCTAATTTATACGTCAAAATTGTTCCCCCTCAAAAACAAAATTGACGGGTCTCCGCGATTTAAAAAAAAATATATATATATGGAAATAATAGGGGTGGCAAGTTTTGAAATGAAAACCCGTATATTAAAAGACTGCAAAGAAGTCAGCTGTAAAATGGTGTCTCATGCTTTATTCAACATTTTGGGTTAAAATATCAATAAGTTTGCTTTTGGCTGTATTTTTTTATACATTCCAAGTTAGAGGAAATGCAATATGAAAGAATCATTTCACAATTGCATCTAGTCTAATAGTATATGGATGATTTGTTGTCCCTACGCTAGGTGGTGACAGTCCATGGAGTTGACTTTAAAGCGTTTAAGCAAATTCAAATTAATAAAATAAATAATGTTTTATTTTTTTGATTAAGTACGTTCTACTGCTAGACCTAAACTGTCTATTGTATTGTTATTTAAATGCTAACTACTTTCATTAGTATATTTTATTTAAGAGTTTCAGCATATTTGCTCCGTTCTGGAGAATCACCCATATATATATATATATATATATATATACAGGGTGTTCCTATGTATATATATGTATATATATATATATATATTTATATATATATATATATATATACAGGGTGTTCCTTAGGGTCCATAAAGAAGCACCTGAAACTTTTTTTTTCTAAATTCCTAAGTCTAAAAATAATTTATAATAACCTTTATCCTACCAAAAAGTACGCCACTGATCGACTAGGAACTTTAGGTTAATCTGGTGGATTTATTATGTTATGGTTGGTAACAACAGTGTTTCCAAAATCTCTCAAAAAAGTTGACAAACATTGTTTAAATTTAGCTTAATTACAAAAATGACAAAATTAACAATGCAAATTGTCAATTTGGCGTTTTTATTAATTGTTGGTTATTTCATTTTTGTTGTAACCTCAACTCGAGGGCTATGGCGAACGGCAGATTTACAGTGGTGAGATGGGTCGATGGGCAAATGTTGTTCTTTGATACTTATCGTGTATAGTATACACTGTATACGAAATATATTTACTAAATTTAAATAAAAGCAAATTAAAATTGGGCGCCAGTGTCTTATTATGGCCAGTTGTTAAAATCCAAGTAAGTCAGACACAATCTTACTAAAGATTAAGGGTGGTTATTAAAAGTCAAGTTTAAAAAAATATAAATCAGTTATATTTGTTACACAGATGTTGCAGTGACCACTTTTCATGTAATATTAAATATTTGTTCGATTAATAATTTTGGTGCACCCTTATATGGCCATATATGGTTTACAAAAACCAAAGTCTGATTACTGACAAAATATTATCGATGCTACAAAAATATATATACTTAAAATAACTATTTTGAACTCTCAACTTAAAAGTACACAAACATAATATATTATAAGGAGTGTAGTGTACGTGAACATTAATATTCAAAATTGGTACGGCCTGTTCGTAGTTGATTTGAAGTCTCCTACCATGTCAGATTATGCAGGATGGCTTTTAAATAACGTAAGAACTTGCCATTATCCAAAACAAGTTCAGGGTAAAAACCATTTCTTTACAACAAATCTGACATAAAAAGTCTTACAAAAAACTCCAACATAAAAAAACTGAAGCTCCAGAGAAACTATACTCCATATTAAAAACCCCTTATTTTAAGGAGTTTTCAAGTTAAAGACCATTCAAGGACTAGGTCAACAAAAAGTACGTTGGAAAATCACGAACACCTATAGCTTTTACAAGACACACTTAATTAAGCTTTAACCGGCCCTGAGCCATTAAACCAGGAGAATTACTACACATTTTTGGAATTCTATCCAAATTTTAAGCCAAGGCTTACTCCCAACTAAACGGCTTCAGTGGTAAAACGGTGCGTAGAAGATTATTTAAACAAAAAAAATGCAACGTTGCTAAGATGTTGTGAATGTTGTCGAGAAGAGTAAAAACAAATGGGGAGTGTTCTGGGTTGCATACTATCAAAACCAGTTAATAAACAAAATAATAAAAATAATTAAATTCTTTTGGAAAGAGGCAACTAAACAAATATCATTATTAAAAATATACTTAACAATTAGTCAAACTAAAAATAAACCACCTAACAGTTCACATCTATACCGTTATAGATGTAAAAAAAAACTAATAAAATAAAATCAATGGGTAACTGTCAAAATGACGGTTACATTGTACTGAAGGTAAATTCAAACAAAATCTGCAAAACTTTTATGACAGAATCTAGTGCATTTCTTTTAAATTTTAGGTTATGTTTTCAAATTGTAAATATCTTAACTAAGGGAAGTGCTTTTGGATTTATTTACACTAATTAAATGTTTAAAGTTTAACCTGTGAACTGGTCCCAATTTCATCTAAGTAAACAGAGAAAAAAACTGATGAAAAAATTAATTTTGTGGTTATGGATTTCAAATTTCAAAGGTACTAAAGTTTCTAATCATTGCTTAAGCTAATAGCTGGATGAGTAAATAAATACAGAAGGGTATTAGAGCTTTAAGGGCATAAAACTTTTGTATTTTATTTACTTTTTGCAAGAAAAATTTTTAGTAACAATTTTTACATCTGGCAACGCATAGCTACTTTGTTGGTTGGTATCTATGTACTCACAAAATACAGGTGTGCAGAGATAAACAAGTGTGTAACCAGTGGCGTATCACAAAAAATATAAAAAACTTTTAATGCATATTTTTTCTTTATCTTTGGAAAAATGTTTTTTTTTTAATATTTTTCCTTTATTCCTTATGTCAAAAGGTATTCAGTATTTTAATATATAACATTAATTACATAACACCCTGTATATATATATATTAGGGTGGGCCAAAAAAAACTTTTAATTTTCTTTTCTTTAGCTACCATGAAAATATCGTCCAAGATGACAAAAAAAAATTATGATAAAGTTTGAGCTTAATATTAAGAGGTGGCTCATCGCGATTTTTTATTTTCCATTTAAATAACACGGGAAAAATACATTTTTTTGTTTGGAATTTTATTGCGTTTTAACGAATCAGTGAGTTGTAGAAATCAATACATATTCTTGTAGGGAATTAAACGATCTACAAAAAAGATTTGTTAGGATTTTTTGCATAGTCGACTCTTTTAAAAGTTATTTTAGGTTAAAGTTCAACTTCAAATAGTAAATGATGACTTTTATAGTTTTTCATACTCTATCACGAAATATTCGTAGGTAATATCATAAGGGCATCTAATTTTTCTAATCTAATATTTTAACAAGAAGCATGAGTGCTGGTGGCAACAAAAATCCGAGTCGAAGAGGAGGATTTTTGCACCTGCACGAATGCATTTTGTTCAAAAATATTACTTAGCATTGTGTTATTTCGATTTTTTTCACAGGAAAAATTAGATGCCCGAATGGTATTTGACAAGACTATTTTATGAGTAACAGTTAACAATTAAAATATAAATTGCAATTTTTGGTGACAACATCTGTCAAGTTTTGCCGCGGGTAAACTCGAAAAAACTGCTGACAGGTGCTGTCACACAGTTTTTTCACCTAGAAACCATTTGTAATTCAAAATTGCGCGTTTGTGATTGGTAGAAATTAAGACGAGGGAAATAGTCTCTCAAAAACATGAAATATCAAAAACAATACAATTTTTACGAAATTTACCCATTGACTTTATCAATAAGAATGTAGAATTTTGGACACAGGATGAAAGCTATTAAGATAATCTAGTATTTTTCAAACGTCTTAGCGTTTTCAATGATGTAGCAGAAAGAGGAATGTATTAATAGAAGAGTACAACAAATGTTTGATTCTAAGATAGTACAAGTTATGGAATAACTTTTTTTATTTTAATTGATCTAAATCAAGTATAGAAAAAAAACGGTTTTACACGATTACCTATTGATATTTCGTAAAAAAATGTATTGTTTTACCGAAGAACACTCGACAAACTTCACGAAAAATATGATATTTCATGTTTTTGAGCCAATATTTCGTAATAGAGTATGAAAAACTATAAAAGTCATCATTTGCTATTTGAGGTTGAACTTTAACCTCAAATAACTTTTAAACGAGTCGACTAAGCAAAAAATCATATCAGCCCTTTTTTGTAGATCGTTAAATTCCCTACATATTGATTTCTACAACTCACTGATTCGTTAAAACGCAATAAAATTACAAAAATGTTTTTTTCACGTGTTATTTAAATGGAAAATAAAAAATCGCAATGAGCCACCTCTTTATATCAATATTAAGAGCTCAAACTTTATCAGAATTTTTTTTTCGTCATCTAAGACAATATTTTCATGGTAACTATAGAAAAAAAAAATTAAAAGTTTTTTTTGGCCCACCCTAATATATATATATATATATATATACAGGGATGGTAATGTGCTCTTAGGCCGTTTAATAAATAAAGACAAATGCATTATGAGACGTGGGTGTGGTGGAGTGACGTAAGAGTAGTGGGGCAAACCAGACCGCGCCGCGCGGATACGATCATCGCCCGACCCACAGACAAGAGAATGTGTTGTAAGTAAGCGGTAGTACGTTTGTTATAAATTAGGAAATATTCTCTAATAAAAATGGTTTACACCCTTGAAGAAAAGATTCAATTTATAACGTGGCATTTAAATGGGATCTCAGATCGAGAAATTCAAAGATTATTTCCAAATATGTTCCCAAATAGACCCTTACCAGCAAAGGCAACAATTCAAAATGTTGTAAATAATTTTTTAACATTCGGCAGTGTTAATAGGGTTGATAATAGGGAACCGCAAGCAAGGCCAGTAAATGAAGAACGCGAATTACGGGACACTTTAATTTGTGCAAGCATCGAACAAGATCCAACCCAGTCAACCAGACAAGTTGCCGAACAGTTCGATCTATCACGGTCTATGGTAGGCAAAATTTTAAGAAAGCATGGGTATCACCCATACAAATTAAAGAGGAGTAATGAGCTATTTTCTGATGATCCATACCGTCGCATGGAATTTTGCGAAACCGTTATAGAAATGGCGAACCGGGATGAAAATTTCACACGAAATATCCTTTTTACCGATGAGTCGTCATTTTTTATACATGGTAGGCATAATTTCATGAACCATCGGTATTGGTCCAGGACGAATCCTCATCAGCATTATGCTGCCAATACTCAACGACCACAAAAATTAAATGTTTGGTGTGGAATGCTGGGAGACCATGTTATAGGTCCATTTTTTATAGATGGTACCTTAAATGGTCAAAAGTATCTTGAACTGCTGCAAAATGAAATTGTTCCCGCAGTTCGTGCTCTGCCTGTGCCTTTTGAGTCAGTATGGTTTCAACAGGATGGATGTCCCGCACATAATACCCTATTGGTAAGAGAATATTTGCAAGACACTTTTGCAGACCGCATAATAAGTGGTCACGGAAATATTCTCTGGCCAGCAAGATCACCGGACTTGGCTCCGTGCGATTTTTTATGTGGGGATATGCCAAATCCAAAATGTACGGATTCCAGCATATCAGGGCAAATAACCTTAATGAATTAAGAGAATTTATAATTAATACATAAGGAATATCAGACCTGAGATGCTGTCAAATGTACGACAAAATTTTTATAATAGGTTAACCTATTGTACAGCAGCGTTTGGGGGCCTATTTGAACATTTACTTTGATTTATTTATTTTTTTATTTAAATATTTTAGAACACCATTTTTGTTTGAACATTTACTTTATTTATTTTTTTATTTAAATATTTTAGAATACAATTTTTGTTTAAACATTTACTTTAATTTATTTATTTAAACATTTTAGAATACCATTTTTGTTTAAGAATATTTGTTTTTTTTATTACAAGAATAGGTACTATGGTTTATTTTCCACATTTTCGAAAAAAATTTAATAAGTATTCGTTTTTGTAAACAAAATCATAGTTAAATTTTAAAGAAAATTTAAAATTCCTCCGTCCGCACTCCAACGTGGACCGAATATTACTAAAATTATCGAGTCACTCGATTGCGAAATATGCGTCAAGGTTATCTAGTAGTGGGAATGTAAAGCAGTTAGAGGAGGGGAAGTAAAACATTGGCGGACGTTTAATTGTTTTGATTTAATCGTTTTAAAATCTTGTACTGTACGCTTATGGCAGAGGGGAAATAAGAATTTTGTTCTCCTATTCGTTCAACAATGGTTGTTTGTCTCTCTTATTTATACGTTTATCTCACTTATTCGTACGTTTTATATAGCATGCATCTTTGTTTATTAAACGGCCTAAAAGCCCATTACCATCCCTGTATAGACAAGCGTGTCAGGTTTGACGTTTGACGTATGATATATATACATAATGATGATAATAATATTTATTAATCCATATACATGATGTAGGACAGGACAAACTAGAGGCAATACACTATACACAACTATTAATTATTACCTTATATCCAATTAACCTATTATTGCTTAATTAATACCTTACATAAAATTAAGATACAAAAATAGTATTAATAAAAAAATATTATTCCTAATTTTCGAAATATGTATAAATAACCGTTTACTGTATAAAACAAATTTGCAAACAAAAAAGATTATATATTGGCAATTTGTGATACAAAAGAGCAACAGAATAATATGGATTTGATTTATATAATTTAAGTCTATTATTGCTGAATTGAAAGTCAGTTCCGTGTCTTGTGTTGTAATGATGAAGAGTATTCAGTTAAACTGATTATCAGTTTATTAAATTGGTTTAAATTATTTTTGACAAATTTAAGTTCAAAAATATAAATGCCAGACAGTGTTAATATTTTATTGGTTTTAAATATTTCTCTAGGCTTTAGATCGCACATTTGACGTTTTGCAAAACAAATACCCTTTCTGATTCAGAAGATTTTTCCTTGCGCAGAACTTGTCTATATAATGTCATTGTAAACTCATATATATTTGATGTGGGTCCCATGTCTAATAACTGAGATATGGGTGTTCCAAAATCCACCAGCCGCCACTGAATCAGTTTATTAAATTGGTTTAAATTATTTTTGACAAATTTAAGTTCCAAATTATAAATGCCAGACAGTGTTAATATTTTATTGGTTTTAAATATTTCTCTAGGCTTTAGATCGCACATTTGACGTTTTGCAAAACAAATACCCTTTCTGATTCAGAAGATTTTTCCAAGAATATTATACCGTATCTTAATATTGATTTGAAATTAGCAAAATAAAAAACCTTTACAGTTTCTTTTGGGGTAACTTTACTTAATGGTCTTATTGAAAAACAAATTGTTAAGTTAATTTATTGCAAACATATTGCACATGTGATTCCCACTTTAAACCAAAATTAAAATATATATAACTTAATTTCTGAAACTTGAGCAATAGAATTATTTATAATTTTTATTAGTTGACTTTCTGTACAGGGTAATTAATGTATTATATTAAAATGGGTAGTTCCTTAGGGTCCATAAAGAAGCACCTGAAATTTTTTTTTTAAATTCTAAAGATTAAAAATAATTTATAATAACTTTTATCCTTCCAAAAAGTACGCCACTGATCTACTAGGACCTTTAGGCTAATCTGGTTGCCCAATTTAATTTATTATGTTATGGTTGGTAACAATCAGCGTTTCCAGATTCTGTTTCTGAAAGTTGCCAGATTTTAAACATTCAATTTTCTTAGTTTCTTTAAGAAACTTTCTTGACGCATCACTAGTAATATTCATAAGAAAAAATTGAACTTACACCTCGGCAAAGTTTTTTGTTTTGAATGCGTTCCACCAACTTCAAATACCGACAGACAGCTGTTTCGACCTATATTGGGTCTCATCAGTGTCGGGCAACTTGGTGTAGTGGAACACAATCAAAACAAGTCAACAGAGGCGAGATATATGAACATCAGGTGATCCACACCGTCAAACGACGTGGCCTTTGCCGCAAACAGTACATACTATGCAACCGGGACTGCAAACATCAATTGAATCACAGATACTAATATGGCCTAAAGGAATCTAGAATTAACCCAAACGGGCTAAACATTAAGACAAACATTCAATTTTCTTAGTTTCTTTAAGAAACTTTCTTGACCCACCACTGGTAATATTCATAAGAATTGTTTGTTTAAATTTAGCTTAATTACAAAAATGACAAAATCATCAATGCACATTGTTAATTTGGCGTTTTTTTTAATTGTTGATTATGTCATTTTTGTAATGAAGGTAAATTCAAACAAAATCTGGCAACTTTTATGGCAGAATCTAGTGCATTTCTTTTAAATTTTAGGTTATGTGCTTAAATTGTAAATATCTTAACTAAGGGAAGTGCTTTTGGATTTATTTAAATAAATTGAATGTTTAAAGTTTAACCTGTAAACTTGTCCTAATTTCATCTTAGTAATCAGAAAGAAAAAACAGATGAAAAAGTAATTTTGTGGGTATGGAGTTTTTAAAATAGCTAAAATAGCTAGGTACTAAATTTTCTAATCATGGATGAGAAAATAAATACAGAAGGGTATTAGAGCTTTAAGGGCATACATTTTTTGTATTTATTGAGTTTTTATTTGTTTTTTGCAAGAAAAATTTTTTGGTAACAATTTTTTACAACTGGCAATGCGCAGCTACTTTGTTGAATGGTCTATGTACTTACAGAACACGCAGTGAGATAAACCAAGTGACAACCAGTGGCGTATCACAAAAAATATAAAAAACTTCTAATGCATATTTTTCTTTATCTTTGGGAAAATATTCAGTTGCATCAGTAAGAAATATATTATTTACAATTTTATGGTTTAATTTAATATTTGTTATATTTAAGTCACATTTATTTAGTTGTTTTGGGAGGTTTACAAAGTACGCATTAAAAGTAACTGTTTTGTTTGTTTCTGGTTTGTTGTTTATTATGAAAGTAATGTAATAAGTTGTAATTTATTATATTCCATAAAGTTTTGGAGTTATTTGTAAGAGCTCATTCATAATGGACGTAACCATAAGATGTCCGTAAGAAATACGTAAAACGTTAAGTTGAATATTAACAAAACTAGTGTGCCTGTTTATAATGATTAGCCGTAATTTTTACGTTTTACGTTCGAACATAAGATCTTATGGGTGGCCGTAAAAAATACGTAAAGTTGAATTCATCTCAACTTTTCGGGTTTCTTATGTGTGAATTTTCATGATTTTACTAGAACATTGTTTTTTTATAAATTAATGTGTTTTTTTATATTTATTATAAGTTAAAAATCATAAAAACTCTGGAAAAGTTATTGTTGTAGAGAATTATATCGATAGTAAATAAGAAAGTTTAATTTAAATAGCATAATGGGTTAATATTTATCAATTACTTACGTTTTAAGATATAAAAAGGGCCGTAAATTCATCAAGTATTTGTTAAAAGACTATTTTTTACGATTCAGCTCTTTTGCGAATTGTTAAAAAAAATTGCAAAAAAAAATGTTCATTAAAAAAATTGAACTTTGATGACTCCTACTGGTGAACCACTACGAGTTACACAAAAAAACACAAAGACAATTTTGAAGAGCGTGAAATTCCCTATAAGGTCCATAAAACCGATTCACAATATTGTAAAGAACGGGCGAGCATTAGAAATTTGAAAAAAAAATATTTTTTTTACATGCATTTTAGATGGCAAAACTTTAAATTTAAACTGCAAGTACTAAAAATTGATATTAAGAGCTCTACCTTGGTGAAATTTTTTTTTCTATAGGTAGATTAATATTTTGCTTGAGCGCCGAGAAAAAAAAAGTTTTTTGCGGGAATGAATCACCCTAATATATATATATAATTATAATTAGTATGCCTTTTAAGACATAATAATTATAATTATAGACGAAAGCTATCAATGCTGTCATTTTAGTAAACTTAGACATGCGCGCCTTATTAATACATACATAATCTATGTAAGGCATACGTCCATTATAAACACAGCTTACCGTTACGTACAAATTATGGTGATATTATCTTTACGTTTTATGGGCATCTTATGGTTACGTCCATTATGAATGAGCACTAACACTGTTAATTTTACTCTTTTACATTTTACAATTTTTGTGACATATATTTTAGATAGAAGATTTTTTAAATTTGGATTTATTTGGACCCCCTGGAGTTTTGGAAGTTCGTCAGGCAGTAGCAATGAATTGTATAATTCCAATGGGAATTGAAACCTATAAAAGGCCAAAATCTGTGCTAATAGCAGGTCCCAGGCAATGTGGCAAACACGTGATAGTAAATGCTATTTTTAATTTAACTCAATGTGTTCTATTTGATTTATCTCCTGAAGCGATTCTTGGGAAATATGAAGGAAAGGCTGTAAGATTTTTATTCAAATTTTAAACGTTAGGTATTAGTTAGTTTGTTCACAAATACGGTCTATGATCTTTATGTGTTCTTCACTATCCAACGTTCTTCTAATAGCACGCTCTCTAAAAATGAGTGATTGTCAAGCAGCCACTAAAGATTCTAGTCAATAGCAATTTGTATTCCGAACATTTAGCAGTCAATTTTCATGTTAATTTGTTCCCTAATTCGAAAATGTCAAAAGTTAGAAAAGTAAAACAGTTTTTGAGATAAAGTCAATTTTCCATACAATATGGAATTGACTATATCTCAAAAACTGTTCCACTTTCATAATTTTAGACGGTATTTTCGAAATTAAGGGGACAATTTTACATAAGAATTTGCTGTAAATGCTGGGGATACCATGTTATCCTATGGTTAACCATGGTATAAGTGAAAAAGCAGCCACTAATAACTGTGGTAATAAGTCATTTTTGACTAATTCATTTTTAGAGAGCGGGAAAAGGTTTTACTTTTAATCATAGGATGCCATCCAGATCAGAATACACTGAAAGAAATGCATTGGTCCCTATTACTCAAAAATAGTAATGATTGCAAATATTATATGTTAAAATGGCGACAGCGAAAACTTTTGCTACTACAATATTTATATTTTGCTAGAAGGTTTATGCAGTCTGCACAAATATTTATTTGTAGATGGAACAATTAAGTTGCCCTGAAATAGTGAGACATATTTGTATTGGTAACAAAAAATAACTTGTAATAGCCAATGCTTATTTGTAGGCAGAGCAAAGAAATTTGTTCGAAGTAGCAGCAGTATTTGTTCTGTGTTGATATCATTATTTGTCTTGGCAGCAAGCATTTACTTATTACAACAAATCATTATTTGTACATAGTGCAATTAAGTTTGCCCGAAATGGTAAAAAGTATTTGTATTGGTAGCCAAAAAGTATTTTTTATAACAAATGCTCATATGTAGGCATATCAAAGAAATTTGTGTTAGCAGCAGATAATTATAGAATATTTGCTGCAGTAGGAAACAAATGGGTAGGGGAGGGTAAAAATAATTTAACACTCTTTACAAATGTAGAAAAATATATTATAATAATTAGGTACATTTAAATTCAACCAAACTACAAATACGATTCGATTTCGTCCAGAGAAGGTCCAACAATTACACCTATGTAGGTGTTGGTTGGAGGGACAGTCCAAATGACTTTAGTTTTTGCACTTTGCTTTCCAACACGTCGTTCAATTCACCAGTTATCTAGAACGAAAGACAAAAAAATACTTTAATACACATAAAATTTACTGGATTAAATTCGGTAACTACGGACTAAACATGAGATGTTTGACTACAATTAGGAAGACTAGTTTTTGCAGAAACAATTTCCTATAAAGAGAAATGGACTTTCGCAAAAAATTTACATTTCATAAACACTTATACCTAGGTAATTAGATAAAATAAAAGCTACCAACCCATACCTTTATGTGAATAATAAATCCTTCTTCCACTTCAGTCTTTGACGGCCGCAAACACTGTGATCGCTTGCGTTTTAAAGTGTGTGTAGACAATAAATGTGACAAAATAAATAAAATCCTTGTGGTTCTTACTTCTATGAAAAAGAAAAAACTTCAATTATGTTTCAATACAATGTAAAATTGCCTATCTTGTATTATATTTTCATCACCGAGTTCACTTATTTTACTTAAGATGTATACGGATTTTAGCTTTTATGTCTACTACAAACTTGCACATTAAATATAAAAACATTACAATACTTACGTTTAAAAATATCCACATATTTAGAGAATCCCCATTGATCGTAACTAATGTAAAGGTACACAAATTGCTACGCAATCTTCACACGAACGAAAATTTTTGATAATTAATTTGTTAGTTATTTTTTCGCGTATGTGTTGAAATATCATTAAAACATAGTTTAATAAACAAATATAAATTGAATGTAAATGTTACATGTGTACATGAATAAGTGAACAAACTTAATGCTGGGTTTTTACAAATGTTTTGAGATCCCATGCAGCCCCTAAAAATTCTTATCTTAGGTAAAAGTGGGGTTTTATTGCCCTTCTTGAAAATATCAATACTCTTAAATGAAAACCAGATGTGGTCATGTGCATGAAAAGCTTTTAAAATAAAAATAAAAAATATTTGGGTTTAACATTGATTATAACCATTAACATACTTATTTTTTTATTAAATATTTAAAAGACCTAATTTTTTTAATAATTTTTTAATATGTTCTAAATAAACTATTTTTAAGTATAACATAGACATGCATATACATGCGTCACGTATTGTTACTATAACAACCAATAAATACTTAATTAATACTAATTACTTAATACTTAATTAATTTAAAATTATTTCTTCTTGTATTTACCTATTACCTTGTTAGGTTGGTCCTTAAATATAATTCAAAAAAATTAAATACTTTGCAACCAACTATGTACATTACTTTATTTTGTATTATCAATAAAAAAGTATGCTCTGTAAACACAATCTTCAACTAACGCACATTTTTTACGCCAGCAAATGTCAGTTTGCTATAAGCAAAATGCTGTTTGCACAGAAAGTAAAGATTTTGTCCGTTAAGCAAAACATAAAGAGTTCATATGCTTACTACTACAAGCATTTTGACATTTGTTGTAAGCGCAAAACTTTACCGTTTGTTTGTAATGTCCACAAATATAATACTCTTTCCAACACATTGCTTTCAGCATAATGTTTTTTGCTACCAAAACCTATGCATTTCTTTCAGTGTAACTTTATGGTTAGTTGGTGAATTCCTTATTGACTTACATAAGGAGGTGGTATGGCTTTTGCCGAAATAATTAGTTAAGCTTTCGGCAGCCTGGTTTAGGCAATTGACTATGTCAATAATACAACAATTTTTTGTAAAGATAAAAATATAATTGATGTAAATTTTTGAATTCTTAACTTATTTATTTTTAAGCTATTTCGCTTTATATTATATATGGTCTTACAAAATAAATTTTACAAAGTTTTATGGTGGGTTAAAATTTGAAAGAACATTAATTTTTTGTTAATAAACCTATGTGTGTAAGCGTTTAGTTCAGGAGCTACAATGTGTCACAATTCAACTGTTAATTGTGTAAACAAAAAAAACTTTTAACATATTTAATTAAATAGCACCAGAACGAATAAAAAATTAAAACTATTCATATTTAATGCAATGCATTAATGATAGCGGCGTAACATCTCCCGTCGAACGCTTATCCTAAAAAATCCTCAGCGTTTCTCTTATTTGAGCCGTTTCTACAATCCTTCCAACCAAATCTTGATCTGTTTTGATTGGAATTTCGTAAATAAGATTTTTTTTGGCCCAATAGAATGACACTAACTATTGTAACAATAAAGTGACTCGCCGACAATCGCGATAGGTCGCGACGTGTGCCAATAGCGCTTAGTTTAGTACGACGCGTCGTACTGATACTAAGCGCTACTTCCAAAAAATATTCCATCTACCACCCTTTATATGATGTATTTTTTTGTATATACTCTAGGTCCTGTAATGAGTTTTATTAATGATACAATGGATAGCGGTACTACTTTCAATTCAAAGTAAGTAGGTATATGTCAGGGGCTAATTTAGACATCTACTGAGGGGGGACGAAAATAGAAGCAGCACATGTGAAGTAATTATAATTAAACGTCTAGAAAAAGAATACATAGGACATATATCAGTAGCGGTTTTTTGGAGGGGGCGATAGGGGTGGACGCCCCCCTTAATATATTGCTTATTAAATTTTATTACGTTTTCATAATAATCGAATCAAATAGAACCTACCTGACACCACACCTAAGAAGTAAAATTTAATAAAATAATGCCGGTGAAATTATGTCCAGTCAAGACTGCTATATATATAGTATACTGCACGATTTCCTCTCATAGAAAAATTTTACAGATTTTTAAAATAAAGGTTAAAAAACGTACCTGTGTCTTACACTCGCGTCTATAGACAGGAATATCACTTTGGCTTCCTGGCTTCCGCAATGCGGAATCCGCATGCGCACAACAATAATATAATAATAAATTGTACCTGTATACATGTTAAGGGCACGTTAGTTACGTCATAAAACCAAACCAACCCAAACTCAACAACACAACCCAACCGACCCCGCCCCATTGACCCCCCCCCCCCCGCCCCATTGACCAAAAAAACCAACTAAAATTGGCAAATTTATGTTACGATAAAAATAAAACACTTTTTAACAAAGGAACAACAAATTTATAAAATAAAAAGAGTTCGACAACTTCTAGTAGATTCTATGTTACGATATAAACAAAACAAACCAACAAACCCAACCCAACCGAACACTTTTTAACATAAAAGCAACAAATTTATGAAATAAAAAAATAAAAAAATTTCGACAACTTCTGAGGATCGAACCCAAGACCTCTCGCATACCAAATCAAATCAAATCAAATCAAATTAAATAAATTTATTTACGTCTTAGTGTACATAATAATAGATGTTATATCATTGGATAGTGCCAAAGATTTAGGTTTATATAATGCAAAAACAAAATATTCTTTTTTTCAGGCCGGTGATGAGCTGTCCAGGGGTAGCAAGCACCTCCGCATCGATGTTGGATGAATTACACGATGATACACTGTCCAGGATTGTAGTTGAAAGAGCCCGCCTTATTCACAAAGTGATTTGACGTCATTATTGTTAAAAGTTATGTTTGAACGGTTGCGATGTTCAGCCCTGAGGGATTATTTGCTTTTTTTTATTGAATTTTTTGAGGAGATTGTTGCAGGAAAAATAATACAAAAAACCTGCTTGAATAGTGGGATATGATTGATATATAAAAAAATGGCACAATGTGATTTTTTTTCTGCTAGTGTTTTTGGCAATTTTTTTTTTTTTTTTAAATTGCTTTTTTGGTGCGTTAAACGAGCGAGTCACGCGCGCACTGGAACCCGCCGCTATCGAGTGGGCGGTCGTATGTACGAATCGGGTACCGTCCACTCCGTACGCGGATTGGGTGCCAGTTCGCACGCAGCTAGCCAGTTGGGATTGTCTATTTTGATAATTTAATAGACGTTAGTGGTTGGTTTTGTTCTTATTTGTGGTGTTTTATATTAGTTGTTATTAATTACTAGATTATTATTTAATGGTTCGTCAAATAAGGGGAGTTTTCTGTAAACGAGCCCGTGCTTTATGTTGACATTATCGTGTCGCCGGATATTTGTTATATTTGCTATCAACGGGTTGACTTTTAATTTGTATCTATAGAATAGATCGCTTTTTTCTATTATGAATTCTTTGATGTATGGCATACTAGTCGTTTCGTGCAGTACATTGATGTTAGTGTACCTGCCTTTCCCTGTGACATGCCTTAATAAATTATTTTGTACTCTCTGCAGGGTTACATAATTGGTGTTTGATGTTGAACACCATACAGGGTGTCCGTAAGTTATGATGGGCCTTATTACAGTTTTGTATAATGTTGTTTTGTTTTCCAATGATAACAGACTTTTTTTGTTTAGCAGTGGGTAGACAGCTTTAAGTGCCCCGAACACTTTGGATCTAATGTTATTAATGTGCTTAGTGAATGTGAGTCTGTTATCGATAAGAATTCCAAGGTATTTAACACAGCTTTTTTCGACAAGGGTAACATTATTTAATGTGATTGGAGTGATTATTCTGTTGTTGGTGAATTTTTTTGTAAAATGAATTAGCTCTGATTTATTGTTGTTTATTTTTATTAACCACTTGTCGAAAAAAGCTGTGAGTATTCTTAAATGGATTCTTATCTGGGCTGCCGCTACTTGTGTGTAGTAGGAATGCGCATAAATTGTGGTGTCGTCTGCATACAGTCCTATTTTAGTATGTGAAAATTTTGGTATGTCCGAGGTGTAGATGCTGTATAATTTGGGTGCCAGGACTGTACCTTGCGGGACGCCTGCATTTAGTGGGTGGAATTGCGACGTTACTTTGTTTAAGTTAGTTTTAAATATGCGGTCTTTCAGGTATGATGCCAGTAAATATAGTAAGGGGGTGGGAATATTAAATTGTTTTAATTTAAACACGAGACCGTCCAGCCAAACTTTATCGAAGGCCTTCTCGATGTCCAGCAGAACCATGACCGTATTCTGGCCACGGTTGTTAGCCTGCTGTACATCGTGAACGACCCTCACTGCTTGGTGAACGGTTCCGTGTTTAGGGCGAAATCCGAATTGTTCATTGGGTGTGATATTGTTTGTTTTGTCCCATTTATTTATATTGGTGAGAATGACTCGTTCGGCTATTTTTGATAATGAACTTAAAAGACTTATTGGGCGGTAGTTGGATGGGATAGTATTATCTTTGCCTGGTTTCGGAATTGGGATAATGGTTACCGTTTTCCATTGGGTGGGATAATATTGTAATTTGATTACACTGTTTATTATATAGTGCAACTGCACTATCGCCTTTTTTGGTAGGTTTTTAATTAGAATGTTATCGACATTATCAGGGCCGGGTGCTTTGTTGTTTCCTAGTCTCCTGATAATGTCGTTTAATTTATTAGGTGTTGTGATATAATTTTTGAGGATTTCAGGCGATAGTGGGGTTGGATGGTGGTTAAATATACTTTGTCCTGCATTTTTTATGGGCTTTTGCTCTTCGTTTAGGTTGTTAATGTCAGTTGAAAAAATATTTGCGAAACATTCGGCAAATAAATTGTTTTTTTCTTGGTCTGAGATGTATTCTTGATTATTATCATTTAATGTGGGGATAATTGTTTTCTTTTTTTTAAGTTTTTTAAGAAAAGTCCAGAGGCTGTTGTCGGTGGGGGAGAGTTTTGACAATGTGTCTGTCCAAACTTTGTTTTTATATTCTCTTATGTTGTTTTTGATCTCTGTTCTTAATTTGTTGTAATTTATTTTGTCGATGATATTGCCATAAAGGTTATAGCTTTTTTTTAGTTTATTTTTGTTTTTTATTTTGTTAAGAATGTATTCGGGAAGACTGTCATGAGGGGGCCTGGTCTTTTTGGTGGTGGTAGTTCTATCGCGCGCAGTAATTATGTTATTGGTGAAGGTGTTGATTTCTTTTTCCAGTTCGTTAGGGGTGTTAATATTATTATTTATGGTGGTCAATGAATTTACTATTTGCCGGTACTGGTTCCAGTTTGTTTGTTTATAGTTGATTAATATATTTAAGGGTGGTTTGGGTGTTCTTAGTGTAACGTCTATTGAAATAGGTAGGTGATCAGAATCTAGTTCTGTGTGGACTTTAGTGTGTTTTATAATATTTATATTTTGAATGATGGTTAAATCTATAGTACTAGGGGTAGTATTGTTGTAGGGATAGTGTGTTGGCTCAAATGGAAAGTCAAGGCAACATCTATTACTTATTAAAAAATTGTATAGGGTTATTCCATTAGTATTATTTCGGTTGCAGTTCCAAGCGGTATTTTTAGCATTAAAGTCTCCGATGATAACAAATTTATTAAAGTTAGTTAGTGCATTTAGGTCGTTTACAGAAAACTTATTTGACGGGGGGTTGTAGATGCCTACAATATATGCATCATGTATTTTTATGGCAATATGTTCGGGAGTGGAGTTGAGTTGTTTGATTCTTGAGTGAGGAATGTGAGATTTTAGTAGCACAGCCACACCACCACTGCGATGGTCTGTGGGTCTGTCTTGTCTAAGGACAGTGTAGTTTTTTATTTCTAGTTTATCACTTGGTTTGAGTTTAGTTTCATTTACGAAAATGATGTCTACATTGTGGGCAGATAGGAATTGAATTAGTTCGGGTATTTTATTTTTTACGTTATTGGCGTTCCAACTAAAAATTTTTAGTGAATTGTTAAATGATTGTGCCATTTTTTAAATATCATACTCATCTACTCTGAAGGCTGCAAATTCAAGGAATATTTGAAATTTCTCCTGCTTTGTTTGGGCTGTGCTAAGCATTTGCATTAGATCTCTCAGGGCTTGCATCATCGGTCCCAAGTTTATTTGCTCTTTAAGGCGGGCAATTTCTGAAAATAAGCAATTAGTGGGCGAATTACTCTGGGCAGTGTACTTATCTTTCGTGGATGCGGCTGGTGCTTGCGATGTCGGCTGCAGCGATTGTTGATTGGATGCCTTCGTGGTCCAGTAGTTGGTGGCTGGTTCCGGGGCGGAGACGTACTTCTGTTTTTGTGTTGTGGGCTTGTTCCGGTCGGCTATCTGAGTTATCCTATATAGATATACAGGGCACTCTTTGTAGTTTGCTGGGTGGCTACCAGCGCAGTTGGCACAGGTTGCTGGTGTCTCTTTGGCTTTTGTACATTCGTAGGTGGCGTGGTTGTCGGCGCATTTAAGGCATTTATAGTCGTTAAAGCAATTCGTAGTTGCATGGCCCCAGTCCTGACATCTATGGCATTGTTGTATCTTCCTTTCGTTTTTACGTTTTTTCCAAAAAATTCTGGTATGTTCCAAATATTTTGCTTGGGTATTGAGCCATTGGATAGTGATAGCTGGGTTGGTAATGACCATGTACAATGGGCGTATTGTTTTTTTTAATTTATAAATGTTTTTGACGGAGAGTTCGTGTTCATCAAAAAGTGCTTGTTTGATTTCATCAATTGACATATCAGCATCCAACCCACGCATAATAAATGCATGAGTTTTATCTTCGTATGTGGTGTAAGTATGAGTTTTTGTATTCTTTTTCTTTTTTAATGTTCAAAATAATATTATTTTTGGTGTGTTTAAGTGTGAAGTCACTTACATGTTGTTTTAAGTTGAGGATAACATCTTTGTGCTTTTCGTTCACTTTACCAGTAGGTGGAGGTGGGTCTTTGGTAATGGTTTTTGTATTATTGTTTTTGTTCTGGTTGCTTGGTGGGAATAGATTGTTTATTTTCTGTTGTATTTCTTTAGTGCGTGCTAATTGTTCGGTGGTTACTTCTTCGTTAGATGTGCTTGGAGTTGGATCATTGTTATCTTTTATAGTTTTATCTGTGTTTGATTTTAGTGGATCGTATTTATTTGATGTTTGTAGTTTTTTGGTAGCTTCCAGAGCTTTATTTTTAATGATTGTTGCAATTGGAATGAATTTCTTAGGTTTATGGAATTTATGCTGTTTTCCTTCAGGAGAGTTGTCTGGTGAGTGTTGTCTTTTGATGTTTATATCTTCTGTTGTCATCTGGCCTGGAGGAGAGTTTGGTTGCTGTTGATGGCCAGCTGACATGATTCCTGAGCTTGTTGGGTTTGATTGGGTAGCGTAAGTTGTAGCAATGGTGTATGTAGACGTGGTTATGGTTGAGGTAGGTGTGGCTAGTGTGTTTACTAGATTGCTTGTTTGCGATTGGTTGTGTATAAGCCAGTGGGGTGTTAACAATGTATCGTTTACAACATTAATTATTGCCTTATTTGGTATCTTTTCAGTAGTGTTATACAGTGCGTCAAAATCTTCATCTGTAGTTACCTGCTCGATCTGCTGTTGCTCTGATGGTGTAAGACTGGTTAATGACATTTCCTCAGATGTGGAGGCTTTCTGGGGGCTGTTCGTTGGTGTTGCTCTTGCTGCAGGAGCCGGAGGGGGCCCTGTCTCTTGTACAGGTAATTTATAGGTGTTTTCAGACTTTTCGCCAGAGCGCAGGCTTCTTGTTGTTGGCTGGGGAATTATTTGACTTATGACAGATTTACCGGGGGGTTTCCGAATGAAACCCAGCTTTAGTGCCTTTGCGTACAGTTTAGGGTTGGGAAAATCACTCACTGACACATTGTTTTGAGTTCTGGCCCTAGGAAGAGCCTTAGGTTTACTTTGGTTGGAAGTTAGAGTCTTTTTAATAGCGCCAGCTCCAGGCTTGTCGAGATCCTTGATTGGACCGATTTTTTCGTCCGAAAACGGCACTACAGGAGCGTCCGTTCACTACACGCATACACACATGGCACACACTACATGTTAATTAACTACCACTAAACTATTTACTAATTAAAACTACTTAAAACTATGAAAAAATCTTTGGAAAAATATAGACACGTCTGCTCGGATTTATACGAGGGATGCGTAACCTACCAAGCAACCGCCCTACCAACTAAGCTTGACAACAAATATTATAAGTTCGGGGAACAAAACCGGATTATTATTATTATTATGATTGCGCATGCGGAAGCCAGGAAGCCAAGTGATATTCCTGTCCATAGACGCGAGTGTGTCTTACCGTTTCACGAAATCACGTCATTTAATTTTTTTATACTGCTATTCTTATTCTTTTAACCTATACAGATTTTTAATTCTCCATTTTGTTATAAATATTTTTTTTTTCAAATATTGTATGTTTTTACATGATGATTTGTATGAGTATAAGGAACTTATGGCGGCCCCATCGGCAACGCCTTACACTGATCTCCCAGGGTTATTTTACTCCCTTTCAGTTCTCCTATGTATCCCACCACTGCACCGCATAACCAGTGTTTGGTGGATCCAAATTTTCACCCCGGTTAGTAAATCTTGACTAGGAGATCGTGGATGACAGTGTCGATGGTTAAGGCCACTTCCGGAATTTTGCCGCCGGGCCGGGCCATACACCCGATTTAGGCTAGTGGAGTGCGGGACAAGGAGGGAAAACATTTTGGTTTTTGGGTGACATTGCACTGACCCAAAACGGAATCCTCCTCAACCAGGGATTTAATAATGCCCACATTGCTTGCTGGTCTTGTAGTCTGCTGAAATTTAGAAACTGTTGTGAGCAATTGTTTGTCCCACTGTGCGAAAGCCGTTTCTTTAGTGTAGATATCAAGAACTATCGATAGATAGTTGTCTTTATTTTGTGGTTGAAATGTATTTACGTTTTCTCTTCTATTTTAACAATTAGAAGATGCATTTATATTATTTATTTTAAATAATAACTCTTAACTTTTTTTAATTATCTTATACGGCTCACAGCAGGCTTTTATTTTTGTTCCATGCCATGTTTATTATGTTTATGTTGGCAAATATCGGAAATGGTTGTTTATTTTAGTTTCGTTCGTTAAGTTTTAAACGTTTTAATTTTGTTGGGGCTGGCCTCTTATTGCGATTTATTAGTACTTATCATATTTTTGCAGTTAATGGCCCCTTCCACTCTTGGTTAGACTCGTTTGTTCTTCACATAAGGTTGTCTTAATTACCTACTTTCGTGTCCATTAAGGGCGTCGATAAGGGGGGGTAATGGAGGTAATTACCCCCCCAAGATAGAAGCCCTAAGAAAAAAAAATACTACAAATATAATTTATGAATGCAAGTCGCCCTCTATGAATAGTTTTTAAGTGTGGCATAATAAAAGAAAAATTTGGCTTCGGGCTTCTACAGGTGAAGAAAGACTAGTAGGATTAGTATTGTTTCATGTACATAGGGATATAAAAAAAGGCATTATAATTTGAATTTTATATTTAAAAAGATGACCTAGGTACTTAGTTTTGGTACCTTATAATTCTTTTCCCCAATATACAAAAGCAAATAAACAATAAGTAGTTTTGCAATAGTTATTTGTTGTACAAGTGTTGAAAAGCGACTTTTTCATGCGAGTGTTTAAGTTGCTTAACACGAGCTTGAAGAAAGCTTTTCTCACAAGTGAAACACAATGTTTTTTCTACGACCGTTTTATTTTTTATTATATTTAAATACAAAACAAAATAACCTAAAAACTTGTTTGACAGCTGTTAAAATTAATTTTATCTTTCTTAAGTTACTTAAAATCAATAAACTTACCTTCTAAAGGCATGCACTAAAATTGGAATTTATTATACAAAAACAATTAATTGTGTTCTATAGGATATTTAGACATACATATACAAATACAATACAAATTTTGAAACGAATGTCACTTTACATTCGTGTTTTGCCTCGACAATAAAAAGATTCATTTTTTAAGCAACGATGCCATTACGAAATGTGGCTTTTCCATGGTGTTCGTAGAAAAAATTATTTTCCTTATATGTTACCCCCCCAAAAGAAAAAATTATCGACGCCCTTGGGGCCCATATGGTCTTTATTCACTTGTTGAGAATTGATTTTTAATGCACTAATTTAATGTTTATATTAAAAACAGGTACACTGGTTTTTCTTGTACAGGTAGTAAAGCTTTGCACTAATTTCGCACAGTATTCCTTTACATTGTATGAGCGATTTTTATGTTACTTAATATTATTATTAGGTACACTTAAGAGCGATCGAATTCGTTCGAGAGCACGTCTACTTGTCTGCCCGTCTATATCGGTAGGTAGTGAAATATTGTTTTTTTCTACTACCTTAAGGCCGTATTACAGCCGGCAATTCTTCTTGCAGCAATTATTCTTGCCATCAAGTTTTCAAGGCCGTATTGCATGTTGTTATACAGTCAGCAATGGCAAGACAACTTGCTGTTTATTACCGTGCTACCAACCGAAGAAAAATATACGATTTTGTAAACACTAAGTTTATTTTTTATTAAGTAGAGATATTTAAAAATTAATGAGTGAAATGGATACTAGAACTTTGAACAAAATGCCAATCATAAAACAAATAACCTTAAACTGTTTAAGACAAACAGCGTCTCTCTAGGGAATTTGTAGTAGGGTTGGTAACATAAAAGTTACCAGATTTCTCCCCAGAATTGCCGTAAAACGGCAATAAAAATCCATCCGGACCGATTTTCGGCAATTGCAAGAGATTCGTCGAAATGTATCTACCGCGCATGCCTACGGCAATTTTCATTGCAATTGCCGGCTGTAATACGGCCTTTACTGCAAAACCACCCCCGAGCGAGGGAGGAAATTCCACTTTTCCTCCCCGGGAGAAAAAAAATTTAGGTCCCTCTTTTTTTTAACAATTTTACATTAGCAAGAGCTTTTGTACCTTGTCTAGTCCTATTTGATTTTGTAGGAAAAAGATTTACTCTGCGCTTGTCCAACTTTTCTTTTAACAAACTATAGGTATTCATTTTCATATCGCTCTTTTGATTTTTAAGGAAATTAATTGCAACTATTCTTGCCTCTTTAGCAAGATCTTGCGGCAATTCTTCTTCGTTACCCTAGTAGAAATTTAAATGGGGAACTAGTAGGGCGCTAGCTAGTTTTCCCCAAATGAAACGAGGGCCTCGCTAGGAATCCCTACCAGTTTCTGACTAATCATGTAATGCTTTTCCTGGTGGGGAACTACTGGGGAAAAGCTGGTAGGGAAAACTAGCTTAAAACTAGTTGGGAATATTTGTGAATTTTTTAACCAATAATAAATGCCAGTAGCAAAATTTTTTTTATTAGACTTAAATATATTTACATTTTCACTTTTTTTCTTTTTTTTTCGGTTCTGCCCCCACTCTAGTCTTTGGAAGCTTAAAGCTTTTTCGAACTCTTTTGCCGTAAGCCTTTGTTTATCTGGTAGTTTTTGTCCATCAATGAAATCTAAAATGTTAAGGCAATAATTAATAATTATTCACATTTCATTTTGCATTCAATCGAAATCAAATAAAATTTTAAGGGAAGTTCCCTGAATATTTGCGTTAAATTTAATGATATTTAAAGGCAATGCATTTTTATTGGACTGTATCTAAACGCATTATTTTCGACTATTAAACTGGACTAGTGTTAAGTGATAAATGTATCGTACTTTTTATACTATTTGCGAAATGTGAATAGTGTCTGTATTTTCTGTTTCAGATCAATTACTTTACACATGTCGTCACTTAAGGGTGGAATTGTATCTAATGCCAGTGGATCCTGGGGGGGTGTTTGAAGGGATAATATTATTAAAATTTGGTGACTCACCTGAAATATCCCATAAAACTTTAGAACTTTTGGTTGAGATAAATTTAAGCACAATACTGTAATTAAATGAGACTAATGCTAGTCTAGAAAGGACAGGCATACGACGTCTAAAATAACTAACCTTTAATACGGAAGGATTTGAAGGTACCTCCGTACGAAATAATAGGTGAACAATACCGTTCTTGATCTGCCGCCATTTTAGCGGCTTTGAATTTGCGTCTTGTCTCCCTTAATTTACGTCGTAAATTTTCCTTTTCCTCTTCAGAGCTGCTTGAGGAAGTAGTAACGGGCGAGTGTCCAAGCCTTTTGCCCATTTTCTTGATAAATCTAGCACAATTTTTCTAAAAACTTAAGTATTGATTCAACAAACGTGGTTACCATAAAGCACAAAAAAGAATGACATAACTTATGTCACATGAGCAGGTCTACCAACATCGTCATAAGCAGGTCTACCAACTTCGATAGGTAGGTATTAAAAATTTATTTATTATCTGTAAAATCGTGGTGCCCTCTAGTGAGACGGGACGCAAATATAATAAAAGTTATTTGAAATATTAACAAATTGTGTTTGTCCATTTGATTTCTACAGGCATGTTAAATATACACCCTCATCTTTAATCTCACCCAAAAAATCTTAATCTTAATTTTTTTCCCTGTTTAACTTAAGTTAAAGGTGTTTAATTAAACAACTTTTATCTTTAAAACAAAGAAGCATCTCAAAAACATAATTCCTTAAATTTTTGTCCGAGAGAAGCCTTGTAAATCAAATATATTTAAATTGTAAAACGTTTAATACAATCCATTCTAAGAGTAAGAATGACAATAATTGTTATAACAATTATTGTCATTATGTTTTAATTATATCGATCGATACGAATTGAATGTTAAGATTGATCTTAAAGATTTTCCATACATTTACTTACAAGTTTATGGCGAGGAAAACTTGACTCAGCCTAGACTGGGATTTAATAAGGGAAACTAGATGTGAACTAGTCAGTCGGAGCCGAGCCACAACTAGGCAAGTTTTACTGGTTAGTTCCTAGTCGGGGCCGATCTAGGATTTCCCTTTCTAGTTTTTCCCTATCTAAATCCAACCAGCGCCCTACCAGTAGTGAGGAAAACTGGACAAATTTCTACTAGGGTAGAACTCATTTTCAAAATGTAGAAAGAATTTCAAATTTATGATAAACATTCTGACAGCTTATAAAAACTGTTATGTTTGTATTACCAAAGATACCCTAGCAACAAAGCGTTGTCAACATAAATTCGGCGACGCAACACTTACTTAATATTTTGTCATAATTTTATAGCCCTATACCGGGTTAGTAAAAGGACCGGAACGCTTAAAATGTCTTAAAACCGTTAAAAGGTAATAGAAAAAACTATATACATACCTCAGGAGGAAAATGCGTTTCCTCTCTTAAATATTTAATGCCCTTCGCTTCGCGTCGGGCATCAAACTATTCGCGGGAGAAAAAGCACTATTTTCCTCTCATGGTATGTAAATAGCTATTACATAATTCAAAAATTATAATATTCTATTAATTTTTTATTTTTTTTAATAATACAGCAGATTTGTATTTATCTTATATTTCATATATGTTGGCAAAACATCTTGGTCTTTTAGTTTTACGATTATACATTTCTTTAGAATCTATATTCTATCAAACCTAAAAAATTTTAAAATATAGCTTTAATGGTTGTACATATACGTATACAGTAAATATACGTAGGTATATAGTAAATAATTTTTTTTTAAACTATACAGCCTAGCTGTTATATTATGTGTCGAGGAAAAAAAATAGTTTTTTAGCGCGCCTCCTGCCCCCCTAATTAAGATTATTCAAGTGGTGCAACTCATAATTAACTAAATTTTATCGGCAAATTTCAAAATTTATTTATAAATCTAAAAATAACAGATTACATATAATTTTAAATTTTTATTATTCTTTTAACATTATATAGTTAGCACCTGGGATGATATATGTCATTCAGATCAGCAGCGAATGTGCGAGAGTGGAAAACTCACAATGTTTAGTCATATTCTTCATATCCGTGAAATAATGCTGAATAGCTTCCTTCTCATTAAAAAATTATGGCGTTCATATAAAGGGTGATCCACTTTGAGCCTGGCAATTTAGATGACCATGAAAATCAAAAATTCAATATGATATTTGTGGTTTAGAAAGACATACAAATTTGATCACGCAGCAGTATACGACTAAACAACGCGTTAAAATTGTCCAAACTCATCAAAATCAAAATAGCCGTTTAAATGTGCGTACTTTCCGTGCTTTGCGCGAATGTTTTGGAATACAAAATCGACCTTCTAGACAAGCATTTACGAATTTCGTGCAAAAATTTAAGCGAAATGGGTCAGTACTCAAAACTCCTCAGCATGTTCGTTCTATCCGTTCAGAAGAAAATGTTGCCATCATTCGTGAAAGTGTTGCCGAAAACTTTGTCGCCAAACACAGCAGTTAGGCCTTCTGTACACCTTAACGCAATAAATTCTGGCTAAAGATTTGCTTCTTTATTCTTAAAAGGTCCAAATAACACAAGAATTAAAGCCTAGAGACCTTATCAAGCGGCGTATGTTTTGTGAGTGGATACTTTAACAAAAAGTCGATTTTAATAAACAAAACTGTCGAATTTAGGGGGAATTTTCCTCAAAAAACTTTGGTGTGGTATGTGGGCTGGTCCGTACTTTTTTCAAAACCATGAAGAAAATGCTGTAACAGTAAATGCCGTGCGTTATCGAAGCATGATTACTGACTTTCTTTGGCAAGAGTTGGAAGGAGTGGATATTGAAGAGATCTGCCATACAACGGGGGAAACAATGGATTTATTAAAGACCCGCTTTTCAGGCCTTGTTATTTCAAAATCGGTAAATACGACGAGAAATAGCTGACATAAAACCTGCGTTGTGTCGCAAAGTCATTAAAAAATTTTACCAGCACACCTAATTGTACGATATTAAACCTTATTATTAAATATAAAATTTCACACATATAAAAAAATCTAACTTAGTATCAAGAACAGCGCTGTCATTGAATGCATTAAAATTGAAGCAATCTAAATTGTTATTTGCTCAATTAATTACTATTAAACCAAAATAGGGAAATATTTTGCCTAAATGACAGAATTTGTATATTTATTAGGTTGTTAGTATAGTTATTAAATAAACATTAAATGAAATAAATATCAATATAAATATCAATAGATTTAGAAGCGATAACTTTTGTTATTAATTTAATAACCTGAAACGTTTATAAATCAAGTGCTAACTACCTATTGGTATTATAGGAACTGTTATTCAGGAATACGGATTACAAGATCCCATTGGTTTAATGGCTCACCCATTCATGCTATGCTAGCCTTTTTTCTGTGCAGCTATTGAAAAATTTTAAGTTTTATTTAATTTTGTCATTGCTAAGCTTAAATTGGATTACCCTTTATAATTTTCTTCGGTAGAAAATATTCTTAACATTTTAATAAATATATTCATTGTGTTTTCTTCATATCATTTCAGCAAACGTAAAAGCAAAAACTTAATCACCTATATATTGAAATAGCTGAGCACATTTTGGCTCGTCAGGATTTTTTATACTTCCGTCGCTTTTAGGTAATTCTTAAATTTCTTTATCGAAAACCTAAAATTTTGTTGCAATATTTCCGGACATGTATAAGGTATATGCCTTTATAATCACTCTTTATATTTGCCATTTTATTTATTTTTATCATAATTTCTTCCTAATACAGTTTCAGATTGTAAATTGGCGGCCCAGAGTTTAAAGGGAAATTGCTCCTGAAATTCCAAGACGAATTTTCCTTTGCCATTTTTTGAATTCGTAAAATGGCAGGAACTTATAATGCCGCCAATGAGAGCGCATAATAATCAATTTTTATCTGGGTTGCCTACCTACATTCGAAAAAACGGGGATTGTTCCATAGAGCATAAATACAGCGCTCACAATGGCGGCTTTAAAACGTAAATAACTCCTGCAACTTTGCGAATTTGAAAAATGGTAAAAAAACATTATTTTTGGAATTTCAAGAGGAATTTACCTTTACCATTTGGACCGCCAATTTTGGGACAATAAAAAAATTCACATTTTGTGGCGACACAATTTATAATTTTTGCCTCACGATAATCCCTACACACACTCCATTGTGCTTGTTTATGAATTATTCATAAAAAACATGGCTCTGTGTCACCTCAAAATTATCCCACAGATTGAGAAGTGTTTCGGAGATTAAAAAAAGCAATGGCATAAGTGTGTTATATCTTAAAAAGCTTATTTTTAAAATGAGTTTTAGAAATGCCGCCCTTAACGGCCGCCACTCTCTTTAATAACCTTCGATTGAGATTCACAAGAAAACTGCACGAAATGTATAAAAACTATTTTTATTAAAAAAAAACAAATATAAATTACCTCTTAAAATAATATCAAATGTCATCTAAAAAAGGACGTTACCATAATTTTATCCTTCTAACTTTTATTTCAGCAAATTCGCCATTTAAATATGTGTAATCTAGAGTGGCAGCTAATGTAGATTCAATAGATATTAATGATAGATTTCTAGGTTTTCTTTGGATTATTAAATTTCTTAAGTATTTTTTATCAGTTTTAATTTTGAAAAACTTCTTTTTGCACTAGCTACAGATACAGGGAGTATTCAAAAAATTCGCAAAGCTATAAAAGCGTTTGGATACAAAGTAATTAAGTTATTTTGGCACAAGTAATTTAAAACATCTAAAGGTTTCATAAAATATTTCAGCATCCGAGATACATCACATAGTTCTTCTTGTAGGTCATTTGTCTGGAGACTCGTAGAAAAATTTTCTAGCGTTTTGTCATCTATATCTTTCAGTTTAAAAATATCATATAAAAACTCAAAATTTTTACTATGGGTTTCCAAAACCTTGAACCTATATTTTTTCATTTTTCGTATGGTTCCTGATAACATCCTTACACAATCTTTCAAATGTATAGTCACAGATTGCAACAGCTTTGAGACTGAATTTATTTAAAATAAAGTATCATACCAAAGAATTACTACACACATTAACTTGTAATTTTTAATCTGTTTCGCCAACCCTTTTGCCTTACCTTTAGTTTCTGCATCTCTGTTGACGTCCTCGATTATTTGGAATAATGCATCATAAATCTCGCAAAGTTGAAATCGTAAAGGTTTTAACGCATCTATCCTGCTTGACCACCTAGTAGCACTTAGTGGTTTTAAAGTTTATTGTGAAACACATTTTGTTAGTACTTCCCAACGTTTTGTAGAACCAGAAAAAAGTGTTAAGTTCTTGTACTTTTTCTTTGATATGCGGGGGAGGCGAGTCAATTTGAATGACTACGTTAATACCGGAATAACACAGACTAATCCTAAAAAGTGTCACAAGCATCGCATAAAGATTTCTAATTATTGAAAAATCTAAATTGTACCTTAATATTTTTTTTATGTTGCTGCTAATGCCGCCCCTTTACGGTGCCGCCTGATGCGGCCGCATCTCCGCATCATATCAAGGCACGGCCCTGTGTAAAAAACGTATAAAGAATAATGTCATAAACCTTAAAACTCAGTTCGAACATGTTATAGAAATAAATATTTAAATATCAAAAATTATTTTTCTAAAACTAAGTAATTTTAGGGCACAAAAATATTGCTGAATTTGGTTAATAAAATGGCACGTTTGTTACAACCGTCTATAATATTTTTTGATAAAGCTGAAAGGTTATTTTATAAAAAAATACCTAAAGAAGAACAAGAGCTAGATCCCAAACGACTTGGAGGAAAAATAAGTAAAGCCATTGTTAAAGGAATTAAACCGGTTGATAGAGTTTTAGTATTGGGAATAACTTCAAGACCTTGGCTGGCCGCAGGTGGAAAATTAAAAAAGGCATTTGAAAAGGTAATTAAATAAAATCATTCAAATATTTTAAAACGATTATCTAATCGCCCCATAGTGTAGTCATTGTAGGGAATATCTTGCAATAAATAAAAAAACGAAGTATGAAATCCATTAAAAATTTGTTATTTATAAACATAATTAACATGGACATCTTAGGCAGAGCTGTCAAAGATACTTTTAAAAAGTATCTAGATACAAGATAAGTTACTTTTTGAAAAAGTATCCGAAGTTACTTTGGGTATCTAGTTACTCTTTAAAAAAAGGAACTTAAATACTTATCTTAAGTTACTTTTTAAGATACTTACTAAGATCCTTTTTTAGTTACTTTGTATATTATGTAATAAGTTTCGTATAAACCGCCCAACAAAAATTCGTTCCAACCCCACCCTGATTTTTCAAATAATTTTAAGCTTACTTTTTAACAATCTTTTTCAATAAAATCTAGTTGATTAAAACCATTGAAGGGTCTAATGCAAAAAGTGTCTAACTTAGGCACTTTTAAAATATCTTAAAAATAAAAAGAGATAAAATCGTTAATTAAACACCACTTAATTATAAGAATAAAACAATTATCTCACACTTTTCATTTAATCTTTTTTAACATTTTTTTTTAAATTTAAAATGGAAAATATACATTGAACATTATAGAATGTACGGTACAATGTAACAACCAATATCCTACATCAGTACTTACCTAACCTAACTTATTTCAGACTTCCCACTATAAATTCAAGTCGCAACGAACGGAAACACCCTTCTACAGAGCGGGTGTCGAAGTCACAGATTATAAAAGAAGTATAAGTGAATAAAAATTAAGTAGGTATAACAAAAATCGCCGCCAGTCGATTGGCGCCAATCGCTGAAGTCGCCAGTATACTTATTATAATAACTTCGATGGCCGCGGCCGTTTCGAACAACTTGACTAAAGGAACTTTTCTTGTGGTATCTTAGATACTTTTTGGTATCTAAGATACTTTTTGGTATCTAAGTTACTTTTTGGTATCTAAGATACTTTTCGGTATCTAAGATACTTTTTTAAGTTACAAGATACAGTTCCTTTTAAAAAGTATCTAAGATACTAGATACTTTTTGTTAAAAAAATAAAGGAACTAAGATACATTAACTTAGATACTTTAAAGTAACTAAGTTACTCTAAAGTAACTAAGATACTTTTTTCTGACAGCTCTGATCTTAGGCTTAATACTTATTTCCCTTCCTGATAGAGCATCAGTCAAAAAGAGTTTGGCGACTGCCTCACTCATATCCAAAGCAAAATTTTTCAGAATTGTTTGTGTTCTACATTTCTTCGAAACCCTACGGGTAAATAAAACAAATTTAAGCAAAAAGAAAAAATACTGGTCTCATCGATTTCGGTAGAGAAACTGTAAAAAAAATTCGTTGAAAAATAACGACCTATCCCTTTTTCCTTGGTCGATTTGAGATGGAAAGACCCAATAAGGATATTAGGATATTTTAAATACTATCCCAAAAATCGTTTTGCAATCAAACCATATCTTCTGCCCCCTACCAGCCTTTAAACTTTTGCCCTCGGCGCTACTTTAGGTGAAACTTTTAATTTTGTTACTGAAAGTTATTCGATTAATAAAAGGATGCAACAAGACATTATAAATATTACCCCAACTCGAACTTTTTAATTTTACCGCACTATTAAATAATTCACGTACAGCGCAATGTCATTCGAGCCACGCCTACAATTGACGCAGTAATTGGTTAGATCGCGGTGGTCTCAGTTTGCTAACAGCTACTGTTGGGTGAAAAACATTTTGTTTGCGTTATTATTAGCATTTAGTTTAAAGATGAGTCTTTTAAAAAGGCTATATACTCGTACCAGAAGAACAGTGGAATGCCCTATATTCGGAACCCCTTGTGATTTTAGAGATAATGTATTACCCACTTACGAAGATGTCATAAAATGTTTTTTGCATGTCCGATATGAAATCAAGCCCTATGACTTAGGAAAAGAGCAATCGGTCTCTGAAATTTGCCACATTTTATGTGACAAAATTTGTAAGTTGTGGTTAAAGGCATCACTCCCTGACTTCTCGTACACGTTTAATTCAATGTATTCGATCGTATCACAATACGTACCTTAAAATTATCAGACATCCACTATCAAAACGAAATGAAAACTATGTACTAAAAGTAAAAAGTTTTCAAGAGAATGCCAAAACCCGTTTTCATATTATTTCATGTAAGTGCAAAACTTTTGAAAATTGTTCTTGCATAAAACAACAACGTTCAAGAACAACCTTTCTCAACCGATCAGAGGACGAACCGAAAAATGTTCATAGCCTATGAACATAGGCAAAGTTGACGTAGTAGAAACAAGGAAATTTCAGAAAAGTGAAGAAAGAAAAGAAATAGCAAAAAAATATAAAATGCAGCCTCCATCTACTCATGACGTTTGCAAGAAAAATGGTAAAATTAGACGAAGTCAACATTTCTGACAAAATACTCTCGAATATAATGATGATGTTTCATCTACCTCAAAAGAAATACAGAAAAAGAAGGACCAAATCGTATTGAACTAAAAAGATTTGCTCGAGTTTGCGATCGATATGGTTTGTCTGACAGATCCGCAGTGGCGGCTGGTGGATTTTGGGTATACCAATATCTCAATTATTAGATATTGGACCCACATCAAATTGATATGAGTTTATAATGACATTAAATAAAGAAGATCTGTGCAAGCGAATTGCTCGGCCGTACCGGCTCAATGGGGCCCCCAATAAATATAATTTAAATTTAATTGGTGCAATTTATTATTTAGTTTATCAGCAAATTTCAAATTTTATTTAAAAAATTCAATTTATACAGATTTTATATCATTTTAAAGTTTTATTATTTCTTTGAAAGGACGTACGTAGCCACATAGTGAGACTTTGATGTGTGGAGCTTAGTACTATAATGCAAATATTATTGTAATGTTCGAGGTGCCAATCGGGAAACGGGGGATTGAAACACAGTCTTTACTCTAACACACGGTATATTGCATCTATATAACTTGGCTCTTTGCTATCTCGTACCACACTGACATGGACAAAGTCCATGTACGCGTTACTCGATATCCGGGCATGCGCCCTAATACATACATATATTACACCCCTATCCTATTTTTGTAAATACTTATTCGCTCAAATTATCACATTATTTGATCACTTTGTTACAATAATAATTATTTAGGAAGGTAAGTGGGTAATTTATCCTACAATATAAAAACTGTATTATGTAATACATATTTCTTAAAATTAAACGTTAAGACATCACTTTTCAGTTCGTTGACTAGTATACATACATATTTCTTAAAATTAAATGTTAAGACATCACTTTTCAGTTCGTTGACTAGTATATAATATCTACTTTAGCTATTCTACATTTACAATAAAATCTGTCAAATGTTTTGGTGCTTTCTTTTCTCTGAGAGACCTACCTGTAACCTGAGGTGCTGGTTTTGGCTCGGATTGGATAGGGGTAGTATGGATTTGTGATGTAACTGATTTTTATGGTTTATGTTCTCGTTTTTCTGTACCTCTTTGTTGTGAACTCCCTATTTCTCGCGTCGCTGTCGTGATGTAAGAGTATTTGGCTGTGTTTTTCATCTCTGGGTTCTGTAACTTCCCTCTTGATGTTTTCACAGGCGCTTCTCTTCTTATAATTTGGTTTATGCTTCGTTTCCATTGTTTACCATCCTTCAGTTCGCAAACGTAAACGGACCTTCCTAGTTTTTCTATTATCCTTGCTTTAACCCACTTCATCTTATTCGTTTCTCGATAATCTGTAACCATCACCTCTTCTCCCACCTGCAATTCTCTTTTCACCCCTCCGTGCGTCCTTATCTGTCTTTTTTGTTCTTTAAAATGTTTCTCTGGAACTTCTTCTGTGACTTGTAGTTTTTCTTGCCTTTCTTTTATTATGTCCAGTCGAGATCTTAATTGTCTCCCCAACATAAGCTTTGCTGGTGGCTCTTTTGTGCCACAGTGAGGTGTTATCCTATAAGAGAAGAGGAATTCAGATACTATCATGTTTGTCGACTTGTTTCTGTTTGCTGGATCCAGCAGTCTACTTTTGAAATTTCTCTTGAACGTGCCCACCGCGTTTTCTGCCGCTCCATTACTTTCCTGGTTTCCAACCGGGGACGTAATATGTCTGATTCCGTTCCATTTAAAAAAAACTGAATATTCTGAGACATGAATTGTCTACCCTGGTTGGTGACTACCGTTCTAGGTAAGCCCCATCTTGCTGCCAGCTCTTTTAACTTTTCCTCAAGTTCTAGCGATGTTAAATTCTTTACTAAAAATATATCTATCCACTTGGAGTAGGCGTCCACCATAATTAAAAAGTACTGTCTGTTAATTGGACCCAAATAGTCCATATTTATTCTGGAAAAAGGCTCAACTTCTATTCTCCATGGCGTTAAGGTGTTCTTGGGGGGCAGTTTACTGTTTTGCAGGCAGTATATACAACTCTTGCACGCTTTTTCTATCTCTTCATCCATGTATGGCCAATAAACGTACGATCTGGCTAACGCTTTTGACTTGACTACTCCAAAGTGATGAGAATGTATCTCTTTCAGTATCTGTTGTCTCCATACCTTCGGAACGATTACCCGTTGTCCTAGCATTATAACTCCATCCTCTATTGTCAACTGCTCTCTTCTATTTCTATAAGGTCTTAACTCTTCTGGAACTTCCTTTGGCCATTTATCTTGTTTAATGTACTCTGCCACCCTTCTTAGCTCCTCCTCTTTTCTTGTCTCTTCCCGCATTTTATCGTTATCCAGGGGCCATTCCTCTATAGTTTGTGTGAAGTGTAAATACCCCCCCTTATCTTCCTTTATATGTTTTTTTTATTGGCAGTCTTGACAAACAGTCTGACACATGGTTGCTTTCTCCCTTAATGTGTCGGATCTCATAATCAAAGTTTGAAAGGAAAACCGCCCATCTGGCTAACCGACTGGCATACATTGCCGGAATCTTCTTATCATGTCTAAACAGCCCCACTAAAGTCTTGGCGTCGGTCATTATAGTAAATTTAATACCCTGTAGATATGGATAAAACTTCTGTAATGAGTAATAAATTGCCAAACCCTCCAAATGTACAATTGGGTAGTTTTCTTCACTCTTTGATAGAGTTCTTGACACGAATGCAATTGGTCTCTGAATTCCTTCGATTTCGTGGCTGAGGCATCCTGAAATGCCCTTTTCACTAGCATCCGTGGTAACGACTAGTGGGAGATCTGGATTAAAATGGACCAACACTCTGTCTGAGGTTAGCTCCTCCTTCACCTTCCTGAACGCAGTCTCACATTCCTCTGTCCACTCAAATCCCTTGTCTTTTTTGAGTAGATCATATATCGGTTTTCTTCTGCCACGTTTTCTGGTTTTGGTGCCTTTAATACTGCCTCAACTTTCTTTTTGCTTTTGGATACTCCTTTTTTAGTTATCACATGACCAAGAAACTCCAAACTTTCCTGAAAAAATTTACATTTGCTTTTTTTTAGTGTCAAGCCTGCCTTTTCCAGTCTTTCCAGTGTTACTGCCAAATTTTTCTTATGATCTTCTTTGGTCTCCCCCGTGACAATAATGTCGTCTAAAAATACTGCCACATTTTTAATGTCTGCTACCAACGATTCAATGTGTTTTTGAAATGCAAATGATGCGGTTTTAATACCGAAAGGTAACCTATGCACCCTGTATAAGCCTCGATGTGTTGCCCAAGTCAATATCTCGCTTGCCTCTTTATCTACCTCAAATTGTAGATATGCTCGATTCATATCCAGCTTGGAAAAGCTCTGTCCGCCTGCTAACTTTGCAAGAATTTCTTCGTGCCTTGGTAGCGGGTACTGCATGTCCACTAGGTGCTTGTTGACTGTCGATTTATAATCTGCACATGTTCTTAACTCGCCATTCTCCTTTAACACACATACCAGTGGCGTTGCCCATTCTGTAGACTGTGTCGGTGATTCTAGCGGTACATTCCTTGCTTTAGCGAAAACCGGCACTGTTTCTTTCTTGAGATGTCACCTTATCTTTGCCAGCTTGAATTACCCTAGCTTTTCACTTAAAAGGTTTGGGAATCTTGCCACTATTTCCTCCTGTTCATTTTTAATCCAATTCACTACCCCTAAACCAATACCGAATTCCACCAGCCAGTCCTGCCCCAGGATACAACAGGCAGCTTCCTCTACAACATAAAATTTTATTACTTTACATTTGCTTTGGTACTCCACCTCTGTTTTAAAATAACCAAATGGTTTAAAATTAGTGTTATTGTACGATTTCAGGGTTATGTTACTATATCTTAATCTAAAATGACTAAACCTACGTTTATACAATGTTATCGGCATAGCGGAAATGCTTGCACCAGTGTCTACATGAAATTTCATTAAATCATTGCCTACTTTAACATCTACCTGAAATTTGTTGTTCCTAACTGCGTTTTTGTTGTAACTGGTATTAACACTCAACACCCGTTCACAGAACCACACCTTCTCCTCAGCTTCTGCTGAATCGTCGCTTCTGCTATCGTCACTGTTGCCCTCTATGAAATGAAACCTCTTTCTTCTACAATACCGTGCCAAATGATTTGTAGAACCGCACGTCCAGCATCTACTTCGATTTGTTCTTTCTTGTTTATAATGTTTACCTTTATAATCCGCCATCTTGTTTTGACCTTCACGATCCTGTGTATTTGAACTACGTGTTCTGTCATATTCATTTGCGCGCGACTTTTGAAATTGCTTCGTTCTGCTTTCGACGTTGTATTTGCGCACTAGGTTTACTTGCGCATGCTCCTTTCCTATGTCCTCTTCTGCTTGCTTTTCCTTGCACTTTGCAATTTCCAAAATTTTATCCAATGTTGTATCATCTTTCTCTTCTATAATCCGTTCGTAAACTTTCCCTTTTTTCATTTCCGTAACCAACTTTAATTTCAAAATCGCCTTCAGGTTGCCTTCAAAACTGCATTCGCTGGCTGTCCCGCAAAGTCTCGCGTAGAAGTCTCCTACTTTCTCTTCTTCTTGCTGGTTTATTTCCATAAAAGTTCTTCTTTCTTTCCACACCGATAGTTTTTGGCAAAAATGTTCCTTCAACAACTTGTTGAGCTCGTCAAACGTGCGTTCTGCGGGTTTGGCGGGAAAGCATAAGTCTCGACATAATTTGTAAGTCGTTGCCCCCATTAAACTTAACAAAATAGGTACCTGGACTTCCTCCTTGACTGCTTGAGCTTTGAAGTATTGCTGAAGCCTTTCACTATAAATCTCCCAGTCATCTATTTCCACGTTGAACTCCGTAAACCGGATGTTCGTCGCCATTTTGCCCTGCACGCCGAAAACTTCCTCACTAATTAATTTGTGCTTTCGCGAACTTCTTTTAACTCTGCCCTCGGGTTCTCACTCACAACCTCGTCGCCATGTAATGTTCGAGGTGCCAATCGGGAAACGGGGGATTGAAACACAGTCTTTACTGTTACACACGGTATATTGCATCTATATAACTTGGCTCTTTGCTATCTCGTACCACACTGACATGGACAAAGTCCATGTACGCGTTACTCGATATCCGGGCATGCGCCCTAATACATACATATATTACAATTATGTATTATAATTAAATCGGTAAAATTAAATGCATATTGTATTTTTGTACAAAATATACATGAAACGTTTTCAAATGGCTAATATAACATAGGAAATCAAAATCTAATACAAAAATTTATTTTGATAAAAAAGAAAAAAAACAATATGTAGCATATTCCTCTTTCGTCAGACCTTGTTTGCTACTCATGCTACAAAAAGATATGGGACTTTAGTGCATATTGTTGCAGATATACTACAATCAGTATTTCAAAAAAAATAACCAACTGTTTTTTTATCAATATTATTATTTACATTAAAGTAGATAATTTACTCGTATAGTAGAATACCTTTTTAATTCAGTAAACAAATAAATTTTTTAGTAAATACTTCACTATGTTGCAGATATGTGACACCATGCATTCGAGCCAATACAAGTAATACAGTGTGTCTACTATAAGAGGTCCCGGAGCGTTTCAAATTTGCTACGCGATGAATTTAAAGGTTAAGCATACCTTCAAGAGCAACTCTAACCTTCCTCGCACTGATACAATCAGGGACCTAGGTGTCGTTTTTGACAGTAAACTTTTATTTAATGCTCATGTTCAAAGTATATCCTCTTCCACTTTTAAATTTATAGGTTTTATACATCTACTTTTAAAAATATCACAGCTCTAAATGCAATATATTGCCAAATTATTCGTTCTAGACTAGAGCAGGCGCTTACGCAGGATTATGTCCTGGGGGGCAAAGCCTGGTAAGTTAACTAATAAGACATATTATTTTTTATTTTTACATTATGTATTGAAAAAAAAATAAAACAAATAAACTCTTAACACAGCACAAAGTTAACATTTTTGTTTCATGCAAAAATATTTGGTATAAAATAATTGCCACTTTTCCACATGTCTTAAATTAAATAAAAATAAATATTGAAAAAAATAAAAAATAATATCAATCCTTTTTTTTTTTTTTGGAGTTCATTTAAAACCTCTTCCACAGAAATTGTTATATTAGGATGAACATATAAAAGAGCCAGCCCATTCATCCTCTCTTCTCCCATAGTATTCCTAAGATAAGTCTTAAGCAATTTTAGTGCAGAAAAGCTTCTCTCAGCAGTTGCAGTGCTTACCGAAAGTAAGTTCAGAAGTTCTGATGTTTGGGTATATTTGTTCGTTGCAAATTTTAAAAATTGAATTGCGTTTGATGGATACTCATCAACTTTTTGCAGATATTCTCATCATAATTCAAGTTCTGCTCTCAAAACTGCATGATTACTTCAGATCTTGTGATAAAAAGTAGTCAATTGAAAAAATTTATAAATTTGCTCCTCTTCTATAACTCTGTCGGATTTTTGTGGAACCAGCAGTGCGAATGATGACAACAAATCTTTATGTTTAATAAATCTGCTTTTTAGTTGTGTCTGGACACTGTCCAAGAACGGGTTAAATATATTGAACTGATAATATTCTTCAACTGTTTCTCCTGGACAGTTACACCGCAATGTCTGTCTTCCTTAAGCTCTTACTGCAATTCTCTGTTAGGGCAATTGCAGCGAGGAGATCTATACTCTCTCATTGAAAGATTTTTGACAACGGCAAAGTATGTGCGAATATCATCTCGGTTACCAACAATGATATTCTGATGAATCCAATGCTCTCGCTTTTGTGGAAGAATCACGGTCTGTCCAATCAGATATATCTTCTAATGCATGAACTACTGGTGTTAATAGTTTCTTCATCGCTATAACCGAATCATGTCGCTGAACCCACCTTGTAGGACATAGCTTTATAAGTCTGTCCCTTTTAGTTTCTGTATAATATTTTTTTATATTTTCCTGAAGAGTAATTTGCCTTTTGGGAGTATTAAAGAAATTATAGGAGCTCTCTATAGTACCCATGCAATTTCTTATAGAGGCTACATTGGTGGCATCTGAAAGAGACATATTAAGAGAGTGGGATATGCAGTGAACATATAATGCCAATGGGTAAATTTCTCGAATTCTAGACTGAACGCCTTTAAATTCTCCACTCATAGCGGATGCCCCATCATACCCCTGACCCCTGATATTGTTTAGATTGAGTCCATATTTTGTTAATTCTTTTAAAATGACATTTACCAAGGATTCACCTGTTCTAGACTTAACCGGAACAAATTGTAAAAAACGCTCTTGTATTTCATTATTTTTTATATACCTTATACACAAAGAAAATTGCTCTATCCTGCTTATGTCTGATGTTTCATCTGCTAAAATTGTAAAATATCTTGCCTCATTAATTTCTTTCACAATTTTTTGTAAGATAATAATATTATAGGACTCTATAATTTCATTTTTAATTCTGGGACTAAGATAATTTGCATTCTTTGCACTTTTTAATAAATGTTCTTTTAATATTTCATCCCCAGATTTCATTCTAAATCTTAGCAGTGCTCGAAATTTTCCTTCGCCAGGGACAGGTTCGTGATATTCCAAATCCATCGGTCCGCTGTCTCGATGTCCTCTCAGACTTAGGCATTGCCTTCTGCAAAATATAATTGTTTTGAGTATGGGTTTTAATCTCTTTCTGTTTTCTTTTGATTGAATCTTTCTCTGAGAAAACAACATATTTTCAATTGAAAACTCTTTATTCCCAATATTTTTTTTCAAATTTAAAAAACATAAAACAGATTGTTTATGATATTCTGCAATTTGATGACAAGAAAATTTTTCATTTGCTTTTTTCCAATTTTTTTAGGGTTTGAACATAGAGCACCTAGAGATTGCCCGCTTGTATGTCCCACCTCCTTCCTGGCAAAAAACATGCAATACTTGCAGTATACTCCATCTTTATCCGCAGAATAAACAAGCCACTCAAATTTATCAAGGTGGTTTCTTTGAAATTTTCTACTATACTTTCCTTCAAGCTTGGCTGGAAAATTAAAACTAGGTGGAGGTGACCAAATATTATCTAAAGCTTCAATTTTTTCCTCGTCACCAAGTCGCTTTTTTAAAAATTTGCAACATCATTGATTTCGGTAAGTATATTTAGGTTAAGATCGCTTGAGGAGGATGTTGATGGAACAATTAAACTTTGCTGCGTTTTAACTAGGTCGATGTCTTCCTTTCTTTGATCTTTGACATTAATGTTTTTAACAGAATTGGTATTCGGTATTCGGCTCGGTATTCGGCTTTTGCATTTTTAAAAAGCCCAATAACTACTTTGTCCAGATCTTTTCATTGCAATATTTAACCAAATTCCCGATCTAAAAAAAATATTCTATTTAAGGTATTCTACAACGAGAAATAATATTAAACAATAATTTAAAAAATATATATAAAATCCACTTGGATTTAAAATATTTATTAGAAATTATAAAACCTAAAAATTGGGAATAAAAACACAAATAATACTTAATTTATTAAAGAAATTTAAAATTTAGATCGAAACTCACATATATGTGACAAATACAAAATTTCCCAAATCTAAAACTTTTTTTAAACGGTCTGATTTGGCCTAGAATGGCCCAAGTAGATACGTAGTGAGTATGAGTATGAGTATAAGAGACGTATAACACAGTACGACAAAATTTGATTTTTGGTCCCTCCCATGAAAAATTTCTACAGATTCTAAAAATAGAGTTAAAAAAATGATACCCGTGTCTCGGCGTTTTTTCACATCACGTCATAATTTTTTTTTAAGGGCTATCCAATAAAATGTTATTCACACTATTCGCGACATAATTTAATAGACTCGATAACAGCTGGACTGCATAGTTAAAAATATATATATATTTACTAAATGGATAGGCAACCATTATAGATGCATTTTAAAATTATTTTAATCTTATACAGAGTTTTGCACATTTACATATATGTATAATATACATTGTATATATATCAAACGGTTTATTTTTAAACCAAGTAACAAAATGTTTCAATTTTAAGCCAATCAAAATGCTTTAAAGTCGGGTGATTACAATTTTTATTTATTCAATTTTTTGTAAAAATTGAGCTTTGTTGAATTAACATTTAAAAAAAAAATTAAAAGATATTTAAATGAATTGATTTAAGTCTTAAAGCAAGTGTACCTAAAACATATTTAATTTAAGTAAAAAAAAGTATTTAAGTATACGAAGTCAATTGAAACAGCAAAAAAACAAAAAATTTACACATCTGCGGCATTTATACATAAAAAGCATTGTTTTCAAAACAATCTTTATACGAGGGTAATACTTTTTTTTTAATGTTAAATAAAAACATTATTGCAGCGATAAATCGATAAATTTTTCATATTAATTCTGATTGTTGAGTTAACCATCCATTTGAAATCAAAGTAAAAATGCAGTGTCCGAATCGAAATAATTTTTGTTATGTATGTGGTTTATTTGCACCTCCAAGCCATATGCGAAATATTACAAAAAGTGTAGTAACAGCTTTTGAAGCCTATTTTTTGGTGACGTATATACCAAACTTATGGTATGTACCAGAGGTTTTATGCGATTATTGTTACCGTTGTTTGCATGGATTGCAAGATAAAACACACAGTATGAAATATGTTGCACCAACAATTTGGCTTCGACCCGTCGCGACGTACCGAACACGCATCTGACCAGTGTTATTTCTGCATGTCAAAATTAAAAAGTTTTGGATTTCGGTACAATTGTAGAGAGAAAATTGATTACGCCGATGTAGAATCCGTCATTCCGAACACGCATCTGACCAGTGTTATTTCTGCATGTCAAAATTAAAAAGTTTTGGATTTCGGTACAATTGTAGAGAGAAAATTGATTACGCCGATGTAGAATCCGTCATTCTCGCAAGAGTGCGATCTGAAGATTATCCAACTGCTCCTTCAGAAAACATATGTGAGGATAAAAGTAAAAGACCTTTAACACCCAGCACAACCATTTTTTCCGAGATGGAATCTGAATTTATTCCCTGTAGTTCGGGTTATAAAGTACATTTTATAACGCAGGACATGAAAGTACATATGTCACTGAAAATACATTTTCTCCATGCTCATTTGGACTATTTTCCACCAAATTTGGGCGATTTTAGTGACGAACATGGCGAACGTTTTCACCAAGACATTTTAACAATTGAAAAACGCTTCAAGGGAAAAGACGTCAGGCATTTGCTGGGTGAATATTGCTGGTCAATTGTTCGAGATTTTGAAGCAATATACAGCCTGTTCAGAATAAAACCGAATATATCTATACATATATGGGGCGTGGCCTCGCCTCCCTCCAAGGCGCGTCACTGTTGCTTGTGTGATAAAAGACATGACGAAAGGTCGAGCAGGTAAGGACTTAAAAAATTAAAAGATAATAATGCAAAAAATCTCATTAGCGATGCAGTCTATTTGCTTAGCTACTGTGTCGCGCGTTGGAGGGAGGCGAGGCCACGCCCCATATATATATATATATATATAGATATATTCGGTTTTAGTCTGAACGAGCTGTATAATCGTCAAACTAAACGACCAAGATTTTATTCCAACATGTATTGAATATAAGATAAATACAAAAATGTGTTTCATTAAAAAAAAAATAAAAAAAAATTATTTAAAAAAAATCAAAATATAAACTTTTTTTATATTTGTTTTTTGTATTGTGTAAAAACATACAATATTTACAAAAAAATATATTTTTAACCGAGTAAAAAATGTACAATCTATATAAGCATAAATAATAGGAATGACGGCTTAAAATTTTTTTATGACGTGATCTCGTGAAACTGTGAGACACGGGTACGTTTTTTTTACCTCTATTTTCAAAATCTGCTAAAATTTTTCATGGGAGGGAAATCGTGTTGTACTGTGTAACCAGCCCCAATGCCTCATCACTTCCGGACCCCGTACAGGCCTATGTTTACTTAGGCCCATTTTTGATCGCCCCCAGCAACTGCACGGCTTCACCCGTGTTTGCTGGGCGCGAATGTCCATTGCGTTCCGTACTGTGCCCTATTTGGGGCTCGAGAGCGACATGCGAATAGTTTGGGATTACTATTTGGAGTTGGGGAGTTGTTATTTCGCTGCAGGGGTGTAGTTTCCTAGTCGAGGTCTTCGTCTTGTTCGTTATTGTCATTGTCCGTGTCCTGGTCAGATAGTTCCTGCACTTGGTAAAGTGTGTTAGTTGTTTTTTTTTTTTTTATTGTTGCTTAGTTGCTCCCAACTGGTCTTGTTAATTTGTGAGAAGTGCATGTTTTGTGCTAACGTGTCATGAAATGTGAAGCATGGTCTCCCGACTTTTTTGTCTGTAAGGTCTAGTTTAAGGGTGGCTTGTAGTATGTTGTTGCGTTGCCTACGAGTGACGTGGGCCCAGTATTTTAATTGGGCTACTCTTACCCTTTTGGTAATGGTTTTGCCCGCGGGGATGTTGGTGATGGTAGTCGGGTAAGTCTGTCGTTAGTAGTGTCTTCCGTTCAAGTTTGCGTAATTTTTGTCTGTTTGCTTTAGTTAGCGCGCGGGTGTTTAGGCAGTATGTTGCCGCTGGTACGATCACCGTTGTGCAGATCAGCTTCCGGGGAGGCCACGGGAGGTTGTATTTCTTTGAGAAGGGTTTATCATGTGAACCGAGCGTAAGGGCGCGGTAATACGTAGTTTAGTCGTTTCTTGGCGGTTAAGGGTGCTGGTAATGACGGCTCCTAGATATTTGAGGGTATTGTCGAGCTGTAGTGTGTATGGGCCCCGTAGGGTATAGAGAAGGAGGGACGGGAGGGATGGACGTTTGTTGGTTTTTGGGGGACAATTACGCCGACTTAAAACTAAGTACGATTCGGAATCCCCCTAGACCGGTCGATTAGTGTTACTCCAAACATTTGGGATTACTATTTGGAGTTGGGGAGTTGTTATTTCGCTGCAGGGGTGTAGTTTCCTAGTCGAGGTCTTCGTCTTGTTCGTTATTGTCATTGTCCGTGTCCTGGTCAGATAGTTCCTGCACTTGGTAAAGTGTGTTAGTTGTTTTTCTTTTATTTTTATTGTTGCTTAGTTGCTCCCAACTTGTCTTGTTAATTTGTGAGAAGTGCATGTTTTGTGCTAACGTGTCATGAAATGTGAAGCATGGTCTCCCGACTTTTTTGTCTGTATGGTCTAGTTTAAGGGTGGCTTGTAGTATGTTGTTGCGTTGCCTACGAGTGACGTGGGCCCAGTATTTTAATTGGGCTACTCTTCCCTTTTGGTAATGGTTTTGCCCGCGGGGATGTTGGTGATGGTAGTCGGGTAAGTCTGTCGTTAGTAGTGTCTTCCGTTCAAGTTTGCGTAATTTTTGTCTGTTTGCTTTAGTTAGCGCGCAGGTGTTTAGGCCGTATGTTGCCGCTGGTACGATCACCGTTGTGCAGATCAGCTTCCGGAGAGGCCACGGGAGGTTGTATTTCTTTGCGAAGGAGTTTATCATGTGGGCCGAGCGTAAGGCCGCGGTAATACGTAGTTTAGTCGTTTCTTGGCGGTTAAGGGTGCTGGTAATGACGGCTCCTAGATATTTAAGGCTATTGTCAAGCTGCAGTGTGTATGGGCCGATTTTAAAGGAGCCAACTTTGTGTAGCCTGTTCGGGTATTTGGGGTTATATTAGTATTTTGCTTTTTCCTGCGTTTAGTTTAAGGCCTATTGCTGCCGTGTGTTTTGTTAGCAGGTCGATAAATCTTTCTATTTCACCTACGTTATTGGCGATGTATAGGAGGACGTCCGCAAAAGCGAATAAGGTGGGAAGTGTAAGGTCGGTAAGTTCTGTGGCCAGTTGGAGTTCGGGGATTTCTACTGTCGTTTTTATTAGTATTCTGTGTAACGCCAGCGTGAATAGCCTAGGTGAAATGGGGCAGCCCTGTTTTACGCCTCTCTGCTTACGATAGAGTTTTGTCGTTTGCCCGAACCATGGCACACACGTGAACTCTGCTAAGCAGGCCGTTTCGATTCTGTCGATTAGCCACTGCGGGATGTTCAAGGTGCCTAGAGCGTCTATGATTGCTGCGTGTGTGATTTTGTCGAATGTTTTTTCTATGTCTAAGGTTACTATGAATATATTTTTTCCTTTACTCCACATTTCTTCCATAATTCGCCTAATACTAAAGATATGGTCCTGTGTTGACCTGTTTGCGATAAATCCTGCCTGATAGTAGGGCATGGGCTCTAATAATTCATCTAGTATTTTTAGCAGGTAGCGAGCGTAGTTTTTGTAGCGTACACTACACAGCGTTATTTTCCTATAGTTCTCGGTATTTGTCGCTCTGCGAATCTTAGGAATTGAGCCATTCGCCAGGTACGACGTTCGTTGTCCAAATTTTTGTTAGAAGTATCGTGAGTGTATCGTAAATTTCCTCAGGGGCTTCCTTTAGTAGTTCGTTTTGAAGTAGGTCTATTCCCGGTGCTGAGTTTTTTCGCAGTTTATGTATTGTTTGTTGTATATATTCTCTGTCTGGCGGGCAGTGTTTGGTCTGGCGCCTGTCTGTCTCTGGGTCTGATTTGGCCTAGAATGGCAGATACATATACAAAATATTTTGTCAAAATAGGTATATCAAGCAGATGATTAATATATACTAGATTATTTTTAGAGGTTTTTAAAACCTGCAAGAATACTGTCGATTTTTTTAAAATTCAGTAATGCCCTTATATTAATTTAAAAAATTAAAATAGGTAGGTTTATTAAGAACTTCTACAAAATTTAATCATGACTACCTATCAATATTTTTGCCTGGTCGATTTTGCCCAAAAAGAAATACCTGCGTTTTAGAAAATTTAATTAAGAAATGAATGGTTCATTGCGCGTTATTATGCTTAACAAGAATATTGTGAGGTCATGTACTCTTTCATTAAATAATTTGTAAATACAGTCCCATTTGTGGCAGATGCTTTCTAATTTAAGCTTTAACAAGGATTTAAAACTAGCAATACCAAGTTAAAAAGTATAGTTAAGAAAACTTACCTTTTTAGAATAATTTAAACGTTGAGTCCGTTTAAACAGAGAGACAATGTGCGCATAAACCAACACTTTTTCGAAAAAGTCGTTTTACTATGTTTTGCCTTTTTGTTTGTGGGTTATTTGTTAGCTGTGCTATATTTGTATGATCCTGAACATACATGTAAAATCATTTATGTAATTAATACAAATAAAATATTTTTTGATGGGTTGTATTAATTAGTTATATTTATGTAATAATCAAAATAGCTACATCTATAAATATTTTTATGTACTATAGTAATAATAAATTTAGTAACAATAGGAAAAAAATAGTTTTTTAATTCGGCATTGTTAGGATACCGCGTTTTGTCTGGGGGGGGGTCAATTGCCCCCATTGCCCTGCTCTACTAAGTTGTTTGATAACAGGATTGATTCTCCTAATCTCCTTTCACAAATAAACATTTTTGTATCAAGATTGGGTTTACGATCAAATATTTTTTTTTATAACGCAAACGCTAGAACAAATATTTTAATTAAGTCTCCAATACATGTCAGGGCAGGATGCTCCCGTGTACGAGTTTTGGTTCGTCCCGCGCATGACGTCACTTGATGTGTAGTTACCGTATGAATACACGAATAATAGTAATATTATCAAAGAAAATAGAGGAATATCTGGATATAGTGCGTTTTTATTAAACTTAATATTGAAGAAAGTGATATAATATGGATAATAGATGCTTTCAGTCCTTGATAACATTTAGGGCTGTAGTTTAAGCGTTGCAACGCGTTGGTGTTTTAAATTAAACTTATAGTCACTGTCCAGAAAATGTTTATAGGAAACAGAAGCGGTCTTAACGTTAATATTGTCTTTTATTTTTTTCGGGAAACGATGAAATTTAATGTTTTTATTTAAAGGGTTTTTCTTGGACTGGTTGTCCGAATCGCATCCAAATATGCCACACCGCTTTTTAATAAATGCAAATGGCACGACACAAACTATAACACAAACAGAACAAGTTAATGCAACACAAAAACAATAATAAACAAACAGAACAGGTTAACACAACGCAATAACAATAATTTGAACACTGAAAAGTAATTCAAACCTTACCGAACACAAAAACAACAAGTTAAACAAAAAATAGAGCAAGTTAACATCCAAAAGCATCGCAAAAACAAGAATTTTAGCAGCAGATTATTAAAAAGCAGGTTAAAGATTTAAAAACACTCATCAAGTGACGTATTTAAGTCCCGCCCAACATGCGCACCATCCTATCTTAAGGTGTATGTATCTTGAATACATGTTATGTGTCAAAACTTTAACCAAATTTGTAATTTATGTGATTTGTTTAATGATGGTTTTAGAAGTGTATCTAATACAGCCATGTTATTTTTTTCCCTTAATACTTAAAACATATTTGTTGTTGTAATTATAAACACTTAATGGTGTTGTTATTACATATTATGTTGTCCTGTAATTGGAATAATATATTTTGTTGGGCAATAAATGTTATTATTATTATTATTTTGAAACACACAGCCTGTGTGACACATTGTGTAAATAAAATCGATATCAAAGAGAAAAGTCGTAAAATGTCTGATTCGATATCTCTTTAATATTTAATAAAATTAATAGATTAAAAAAAGTATAAAATAATAGATTAAAAAAAAGTGGGGCCCATGCAATAGATAATAGTAAGGAATATATCATTTGTCATCTTTCACCCGTCATTTGTCACCTGTCATTGTTTTTTAAATACCACAAATTATCTATAAATTAGAATATGTAGAATATTAGATTCTATGCTCTGAGCTACACTAAGAGAAATAATTGAAGACCATCTTTAAGATTCTTAATAACCATAATTAATATATCGCAGTAAAATAGGGGACATTAAGATAGTTTAAATACCATTTATAGATTCACTTTAATAAGTGTTCTTTGTAAAAATCAATAAACAAACTTATTATTATTATTATTAGAATTATTATAGGACCATCAAAAGTTTTTATATCCGCTATTAATAAATATATTATAGTAATTAATATATTATTTTATTATTATCTTAACTATGGTTTCGCGTAAAAATCGAACAAATTTTGGACATTTGTTTGCAAGTGATGCCAGAATTAAATATACTTGTTTAACCTTGTTTCTACATCTGTATGGTGCATTTTTTTAAAAAAAATTTCATCCATTGACCGCTGTGGTTTTCAGGCCTTAAGTCACTCTACTGTGTTAAAAATAGATAAATTTCGATATTTTGTAATAACATTTTGATTTAAAAACGTATCGATTTAAAATTAAGATAAAATGTGGACCTTATTATTTTTTTTAGATTTTAACATACAGGGGGCGCAGGGGACAATTTAATTAAAAAATTTACCATTTTTTAAGGGTTAAAAAATCGAAGAAGCAACGTTGATTTATTATTTTCAGTATATCACGTTAAAGTTCTAATAATTACCTAACTATTAGAGACATCTTCGAAGAACACGCAGATTTCGAAGCTTTCAAAATTAACATTTTTAGTAGTAAAACAGTAAAAAGCAGAAAATATTTAATTATACCCCTTCCATCTGACCCTAATTCAGTTTCAAAAGTTTTATTCGCATCCCTGTACAACTCTCAAAATAATTTAGAAGCCAATAAAATCTATAGCGTAGAAACTAATATTGACCTACCAATATTAGAAATGCTATCCTTTCTTTTTGCAGAAAAAAAAAATAAATTTAAGGTCTTTCAAAACGCCACAAAAACACCTGACCCTGATCAAATTCCAATAATTTTAGATCTTCACTGCGGTAAAGCCACCTTCACCGCGAAATTAACGAAACCATACGCAGAAACAAAAATATAATTGGACCGGACTCACAAAAGACGTAGAAAAATTTATAAAAAATTGTACTACTTGCCAAAAAACTAAAGCTTATCGAAAAAACCTCGACCAATCTTTTGTCATCACCGAAACACCTAGAACACCCTTCTAACGCATTAACATCGACATCCTAGAAGTCCCTAGTAGAAATTACGCTCTTACCATCAGAGATGATATGACAAAATTTGGCCAAGCTTATCCAATTAATGACAACAGCGCAAAATCCGTTGTTAACACTTTACTCCTATACTTCCAACATTTTGGCACCCCTCTTCGTATTCATTGTGACTACGGTAGAGAATTTGACAACAGCCTCCTAAGAGACTTATGTAATCTTTATGACATAAAATTAACGCATACTAGCGCAGGACACCCACAATCAAATGGTTCTCTTAAACGATTTCATTTCACCTAATTGGAAATGATAAGAGTTCACTTAGCTGAACACCCAAACGAACACCCTTTTAACATACTGCCCTATGCCGTAATTTGTTACAACAACTCGAATAATAAAACGCATGGATTCACTTCATACGAACTAGTCTTTGGACACACCTCTAGTAGACCTCCAGAAAAACTTTATAATAAAAATCAACTCATTACCAAATATATTATTAATATTCGAATAACAAATTGTTACAAAATAGCTAGAGCCCGAACCGAAGCCCAAAAACAAAAGTCCAAAACCCGTTTCGATCAACATGTTCATGATAATCTTCCAAATTATCAAGTAGGTGACAAAGTTTATATAAAAGAATCCCAAATAAAAAATAAATTAGAAAACAAGTTTAATGGTCATTTTGAGATCATAGAGATTCTAAATAATTCCGCTATACTTTTAAATACCCAAATAAATCAACGCACAAAAGTCAATTTTGACCGAATTTTTAGGTACTTAATGCTGATTGGTACAGCACTCTGCCAATACCGAATAGAACCCATTAACAACACTTTGGGAATATACTATCATGACGAAACACAAATCGTTGTTTCCAAAGCCCAATGGACACTACTTGTACACAGAAACATAACAAACTTACGCGTCGCATTTGACAATAACGACAAAATTTTAAAGACAATTCATAACACAATAAGCCCTGACTATCATAATATGAATTCTCACAAACCGCTCTAAAGAGGCCTTATTAACGGTTTTGGTACAGTATTCAAAGTAATTACTGGTAATTTAGATGGCGAATTCTTCACTAACAGTATTAATAAATTAAATAAAGATCAAAGTCAAGTTGAAAATCTGTTAAAAAATCAAATAACAGTCACAACATCAATTATAAGTATGGCCCCAAGGTATTATTGTGAGAAAATTTAAGTTTTTTCGAGGCACATTTGCCTCAAAAAACTCTTAAAAAGCACATCTCAGTAATGCATGTTAATATACAATCTATAACCAACAAAATAGATCTACTAAACAAAATTCTAGAAAATCTAGATGTTGATTATGTGTGTGTGTGCGAGCACTGGCTAATGCACGAACACTTAAAACATTTCAAAATTAAAAACTATAATGTAGCATCTCTTTTCTGCAGAACAAACAAAAAACATGGTGGAGTACTTATACTAAATAAATTAACTAACGAACATAGAGAAATTGAAGAAATAAAAGGACACAGCATCGAACAGCAGGTGGAAATAGTAGGAGTTGAAGACCCCAAAAAGAAATGCATAATCATTGTCACCTATAGATCACCAGAAGGTAATATAGAAACTTTTATAAATGTGTTAGAAGATGTCTTACAATACGTAACCTATAAATTTGGAAACAAAAAGTATAATGTGTTTGTAACTGGAGACTTTAATATAGACTTCAATGAAAGCACAAATACTACAATAAGACTATTGGACCTACTAAATAGCTTTTCTTTAACTAAAAAAATAAAAGGCAGCACAAGAATTACATCAAAATCATGTATTGACAATATTTTTACAAATGTTGATTACAACTACAAATGTTATAATGAAAATTTACACCTGGGAGATCACAAGGCTCAGACCATCATATGTTTTTCTGAAAATAATAACAATAACTTTATGTACAAAACAAAAATATCAAGAAATATTACTGAAAATGATACCTACCAATTTGCTTACATTTTTCAAGGCTATCCATGGGAACTTCTACTGGACAAACTAAATGCAGAAGATTCTTTCGACATGTTCTATGATATGCTCTTACACAAATATAACGAAGTTTTTCCTGAAATAAAAAAAACTGTTAGAGTAAACACCAAAAAGAAACAAAATGTATTAAATCCAGAAATACTAATCATGAAAAATAGACTAGAAGCTCTAAATATAATAGCAACAGCCACCAAAGATGAACAGTCAAGACAGGCATACAAATCATATAAAACAGCATACAGAAAACTTCAAGAAAAATTAAATAAAGAAGCCAATGCAACAATTATTAACAATGCCATAAACAAACAAAAGGCTATATGGACAGTTATCAATAAAGAAACAAAACCAGACCAAAACAAAAATCAAGATTGCCAATTAACAGCTGAAGACTTTAACACGTTTTTTAAAACAATTGGAGAGAAGACTGAAAAAAGTATAGAAATGGGTAAGCTTACTCCGGAATACTATCTAAACAAAATCAATATTAAGAACTCAAAAAGTTGCTACTTTAATCCAGTGACAACAGAGGAGATCCTAAAAATATCAAGTCAATTAAAAAACAACCATACCAAAGACGCAGATGGATTATCCCCATTCTTTTTAAAGAAAATAATGTTTGTGTTATGTATGCCACTAGAAATAATTTTTAACAAATGTTTGCTGGAAGGAGTATTTCCAAAAAGACTAAAATATGCCAAAGTGATACCTATTTTTAAGAAAGGAAACTTAAAAATCTGTGATAATTATCGTCCAATCTCAATTTTACCTGTATTGTCAAAAATTTTAGAAACTGTGATAAAAAATAGATTAGTGGAATATCTTGAAAAAAATGAAATTTTTTGTTCCAATCAACACGGATACAGAAAAAACAAGTCAACGATCACTGCATTACTGGATATGCTGGAGACTGTTATTCAGAGCCAAGACAATTCACAGCAGGCTCAACTGGTCTGCTGTGACTTAAGCAAAGCGTTCGACACTGTTGATCACAAAATATTAATGAACAAGCTCAATCACTATGGTATTAGAGGAACACCTTACAACTTGTTACAATCATACATGCAAGATAGGGATCAATGTGTTAAATGGAAAGAAACCATATCAACTCGAGTAAAAGTGACCGTTGGAGTGCCACAGGGCTCGATTTTGGGACCGATTCTTTTCATTATATATACAAATGACATTATTCATAGTGTAGATGTTTCAAATACATGTCTATATGCTGATGATACATCACTAGTAATTACAGGGTACAGTAACCTGGAAATAGAGCAACAAAAAAAAGCTGCACTAAACAGTGCCCAAGATTGGTTCAACACAAACAGACTCAAACTAAACAAGGACAAAACGCAACATCTTGATTTTAAACAAAGAATAGCTCCACAGATGCAAATAAAATTCCTTGGAATTTGGATTGACAGTAAATTAAACTGGGCAAGTCACATATATGAACTTGCAAAAAAACTAAACTCAGCGATATACGGAATAAGAAGAATAAAAACAAGTGCTACCCACCAAAGTGCAAAAATGACATACTTTGCCAATTTCCACAGCATTATGTCATATGGTATCCTGGTTTGGGGTGAAGCCAAAGAAGCAAATAGAGTGTTCCTTCTACAAAAAAGAGCAGTGCGAGCTCTATGCTCTCTCAAATATAGTGACAGCTGCAGACAATATTTCAAAAATGAAAAAATACTTACTTTTTATGGTGTATATGTCCTAAATGTTCTAAAGCATGTACATTGTAACAAAAATAAATTTTTAACCAATACCAATTTTCACAATTATAACACAAGAAATAAAGAACATTTTATTATACCTTATCACAGAATAAATGCCACCCAGAGATCTGTGGATTACTGGGGTCCAAAGCTATATAACCACTTACCTGATACTGTAAAAACTTTAAATTGTGAAAAATTTCATAATGTTGTAAAAGAAATTCTAATAAGTCTATGTTTGTATAGTGTACAAGATTTTTTAAATTTTAATTTTAAATGTAAGTTTCAAATGTAATTAATCTCTTAAATTTTAATGTTTTTATTGTATAAGTTTGTATCTCTCTTTTAATTTGTAAACTTTACTGTGACGTTTTTTACAACTATCTGGTCTTACCTATAAGTTTTTTATATTTTATGTAAATTTCTATTTTTTATTAACATTTATTGTATTGTATTATATTGTAATTTTTTGACAAGTCATGTAATTTTATTGATGACAATAAACTATTCTATTCTATTCTATTCTATGCAAAACTTTAACAACACAATACAAAAACTTTCGTTTGACGAAAAAACATTTAATAACGACATTTTCAAAATAGAAAGAGCAGTTCACCTATTAGGAGATAAGATCGCGCTAGTAGAAGCCAAATTAAAATTTTTGGAAATTTGTGAAAAACTAATGGAAAGTTACTTGTTTTTGGAGGACAATCTTAATGACATAATAAATGGCATTACCTTTGCCCGTCTAAAGATAATTCATTCTTCAATTATAACCCCCAACAACTTAATATTAAAATTAGAAAAAATATCTCAAAATCTTGAGAAAAATAATTTACCTTTAGCCATTAAACATTCACAAATAGCTTAGTATTTGGAAATCATAGAACTCGAAGCGTACCAAACAAATCATGATCTTGTTTTTGTTCTAAAAATCCCTTTAATTGAACAATAAATCTACACCCTCTACCATTTATTTCCTATTCCTATACCTAATGAAAGAACTGGTCTTTATCACGTTTTGTCAATAAGTCAAAAATATATCGCGCGAAACGATGATTCTTTAATGTACATCCCCGTCAAGATTCCAGAAGAATGCAAGCAGCTATCACCAGGAAGAAAACTGTGCTCCAACCTGTACGCATACCCAATAGACAATAACACCGCGTGTGAAGTGCAATTGTTAAAAACCAACATGAACGTTCCGAATAACTGTCATAGTGTCTTAATTTACGGACAAGGTTATAATGTGCAAAACTTAAAGGACAATCCATGGTTAATTAGTGCGACCGAACCTGTTCAAGTGTCTAAACTGCCAAAACATAAACTCTGAAACATTGGTAATAAATAAAAACTCTTTGTTAAAACTTAAACCAGTGTGCCAAGCCTCCATCGGCATTACAAAAATACAAGCAGAAGCTAGCAAGACATCCAACGGAATCGAAAACCCTCAACCCGTTCTCGTTCCATACAACTGTTGTACTCATGTCCCAGACAATATAGAACTCCCTAAATTAGACCCTTTAAAAATCAATAACTTTGCAATGTAATCATATTTAAGGTTGTTAAGCCCGATTATTAAGTTAATCGATTTCCTGCTAAATATTAGCTATCAGCAATTTTTGTATTAATATTATCCAACTTTATGCTGTAAAATATATTAACCTTTATGAAACTAAGGTAGTCATCAATTGTAGACATACACGAGTCGTTGACCAATAAATTTACCTAAAGAAGGAAAAGTTATTTTATTTCATCTATTATATAAAAAGGGTGATAAGTTAATAAAGAGTATGAAAGTTTAAGACATACCATCAAGGAACATTACATGGCGATCCTGCCTAAAAGGAGTTTGCAAACTTTTTTAGGCAGGATCGCCATGTAATGTAGTAATGTAAGACACAAATTTGTGTAGTTATATCATGGGAAAAACAAATTCCAAACATTCGAAAGTTACAGACACTGGGGTAGTGAACTCAAAATTTATAGTGAAAAAAAACGCTATTCAAGTGCCTACGGACATTAAAATTTTATTGTATATAATAGTTGTAGCTTTATTATTATAATAATAATTAGTGGGATTAAAATTAAGAAAATCTTACCGCAGAGGACTTAAAAGAGACTTGTCTAGAAGTATGGCAACAAACTCAAGGTGATATTCTTTAAATGTATAGTTAGTTATAGTTAGTTATATACATAAGTAAAAAGTAAAGACATAAGTGACCAGCAACAGCAACAGCAACCTAGACGTCAACAAGTGTGGTAAAGTAAAGAAAAAAATGTGTGAGTGTGTTAAAAGTTTTGTGAGAGTGCTCTAAAAATTGTTAAAACGTGCGTATTGCCATGGACACCATCTTACCAATGGAACGGATGGGATGACCACCACCAGTATTACTCCCTTTCGTCACCTTTATGAAGAAGTAAACGTTTTTTATAGAAATTTATTAAATGACAATAGTCAAAGAAAATTAGACATAAATGTCACTAACCGTAAGTTAAGTAAATTAGATAAACTAGGAAAAGAATTTAGTTATATAAAAGATTCTTTTAATAGCATTTAGATGCAGAGGTAAAATAAGCTAAAGAATATGTTAAAGCTATTGATACAAAAATTAAAAATATAGAAGGTTTTTAAAAGAAAGATTAGAATTAAGTGGTAATAGCCAAGGATCGGCAGAAACGCAAGAGATTCGAAAACGCCAGATGAAGATAGTGTAAATAAAAAAAGTTTAATTAATAAACACACAATGGCTGAAAAATTCTGTCTTAAGACTGATGCGAGCTTGCTACCCGTTATGAACGGTTCACAGGATACTACAAAACAATTAATTGACTCAATGAAACTTTACGATTCAATGTTAAACGATGAGGGTAAAAAATTGTTAATTAATTATGTTTTGAAGACTAGGTTGTCACAAAATACAAAAATGCGATTAGCAAAAACTTGCGATTATCGATAATCGTAGTCAAAATTTTCAAAGTAACTTGCGTGGGTCATACAACAATACAAGTCATAGCCGAGGTCGTCCCTTTAATCGGCAACATTCTTATCCCTCAAATTTTAATAGCAGTGGTCAAAATAATCAACAAACCTTTAATCGCGGTAATAGAAATTCTAGAGTTATAAATAATATTGAGCATAGAGCTTATTGCGCGAGTGGTAATCGTGACAGTAAGGAGATGGAAAATCCCATAAATAATTTTTTTCGTTCCAATCCGAAGATTAATAATTATTATAGGGAAAAATTAATTTTAAGCTTAGATGGGTCAAATTTTTTTAAGTTATTTTATATATAAGTATTATTTTTAGCGAATTTATTAAAAATAAGGAAAATATTAATTATAATACAAAAGTCAAAATTAACGGAATAGATGGCTCAACATTTTCACAAGGTTCAACAAACTTAGTATTAAATATAAACAATGTTAGCCTAGATCATGAATTTTTGCTAATTAGTGGAATAATTGAAGCAGATTTCTTACAAAAGTATTCTGCTACAATAGATTATGAAAAGTTTATGTTACATTTTTAAATAAATTGCAAACGAATTTCATTGCCTATGGAATCTAAAAATAACTATAACACAACGATTCCAGCAAGATGTCAAATAATAAAAACTTGCAACGTAGACATAGGATTTGATTGTGTAGTTTTACCAGACGAAATCTTTGAAGGTATATTTGTTGCTGGTATATTAGCAAGACCTAATAATAATAATATATACAAAGTTTATATACAAAAGTGCTCTTTTAGTTCCACCCTTACTTCTTAAGAAGTCCCATAAGCCAACTGAATGGCTTGTGCGGGTTAGGGGTAGGAACGGACCGCGGGCTTAAAGTCCCCTCCGAAGGACTATTACACAATAGGACAAACACAAATAAACAGCCATACCCCTGGTGGGATTCGAACCCACAACCTCCGGCTTGTAGTCAGCAGCACTAACCACTCGTCCACCGTCGGCGATAAATTCCGGTTAGAATCTTAAATACGCGAGATGAGCCAGTAATTCTGAAAAATTTTAAACCAAAACTAAGTAGATTAGTAGATTATAAAATATGTAGTTTTAGTAACGTAGATAAAATTAATGTTGACAGAATAGATAGTTTATTGAAAATAATAGATACTAAACATTTAAACAAGGATGAAACACATTCACTGCGCGAAATACGCAGACGTCTTTCATTTAAAGAATGACCCGTTAACGGTAACAAATGTTTATAAACAAAAAAATACATTTACGCCCATCGATGACCCCATCATATGTAAAACCATACCGTTTACCACACGAGCAAAAAGCAGAAATTCATAGACAGGTAGAAAAAATGTTAGCGGACGGAGTTATTGAAGAATCACCCTTGGATTTGTTGGGTGGAGGGTAGCCACATTGTGGCTACATGCACTTAGGCCACAGTTGGCCCTTTGTACTGCCCCCGAGATCCATTTCCCCATTTGTGTTTGCTCAAATTTTTTAATCCAGCCATCCGAGTTTCCGAAAGAAATCTAGAAAGACGGCTGGAGAGATGGAGCTAATGTTGGTTGCATCAACCCATTCTTCTTCTAAAGTGGATTTTCTGAATTCGAGAAGAGCAGGACATTCACAAATAATGTGTATTACATTCTCTTCGCCCCAGTTACAGGCTCTGCAAAGAGGACTGTCTACTTTTCTTATCGTATGAAGATGTTTGTTTAGTCTACAGTGTCCCGTTATAATTCCGACAAGGTCGGAGAGGTTTTGACGAGATAGCTGTAGACTGTACCTGGCCAGCTTGTCAGATGGATTAGTGATAATATTTTTGGTCTGACGACATGAGCTTAGATTAACCCATCTTCTTAGTTGTTTTTCATGGGTTAGTTTTTTTATCTGGACTTTTAAGGTTGAGTTCGTAAGTGGCAGGACAGGTTCAGGGCCCACTGGCAGCTTTTCCGATCCCTGTCTTGCCAGTTCATCAGCCTTTTCATTTCCTTCATTACCATTATGTCCTTTAACCCATACTAGTTCTAGGACATTATTAATCGTTATCAGCTTCAAAGCAGCAATGCATTCCGCTACCAGTCCCGAGTCAACTATATTGTGACTCAAGGCCAGCAAGGAGGCCCTGCTATCTGAGGAGATTCTTATTGTTTTTCCATGTATTTGGAGCTCTATTACTTTACGAGCAGCCTCCAGTATGCCTGTGATTTCACACTGGAATATGGTCGCATAGACACCCAATGATATACTGAGGCGTATGGATGGGTTCTGACAATATACTCCAGCTCCAGAGCCTGAGTCGGTTCTGGATCCATCTGTAAAGATAGAAAGATCAGGCGAGGTATTTGGGTGTCCATTTATCCACACCTGATAGGGAGTATTAAAATTATAGCTCCGCACAATCTGGTCGCGCACTGCACTCAGAATAGGTGTCTGTCGGACATTCTTTTCCAGGATGCAGGTGTGACGTTTGCTAGAGATATTTTCTTTCCACATTTTAGTGGTCGAAAGCCTCAGAGATGATCTCAGTGCATCCTCCTCTACGAACAGATCCAAAGTCTGTACCAGCTAGACATGCAAGCCGTTGCACATGCTCTATTTGTTTTGCTGCAGTAGTTTGTTTGATTTTGGGCCACCAAACGACAGATCCATAGCACAACATTGGTCGAATGACTGCCGTATATAACCAGAGAACTATCTTTGGGGATAGTCCCCACGTCCTTCCGACAGTCCTTCTACACTGCCAGAAGGCCACTGAGGCCTTCTGAATTTTGTGCTTTAGATGACTACTCCAGTTAAGTTTGCTGTCTAGAATTATTCCCAAGTACTTGACTTGGTTTGTTAGTTCCAGACAGGTTCCAAATAACTTAGGCATTTTGAGGAAGCCAAGTTTTCTTTTTCTGGTAAATAGAATTAATTCCGTCTTTGCAGGATTTACAGAGAGGAAATTCCTATTACACCAGTTTTCAAGTATGTTTAGAGCTGTTTGAATTAGATCGCAAAGGGTGCTCTCAATTTTCCCCGTTAGCGTGATAGTGATGTCATCTGCGTAGCCAAAGGTGGTAAAACCATTGTTGTTGAGAGACTCTAGAAGATTGTCAACAACTAAGTTCCATAGAAGTGGCGAGAGTACTCCCCCTTGAGGGCAACCTTTGATTACCACTCCTTTGGTTGAGTCTCCATCGCCTACACTGACAGCTCTACATTGTAGCATATGTCCAATCCAAGTGCAGAGCATAGGATGAACACCGTGCTTTCTCAGAGCTGCTTCTATGGATTTGAAGGAGGCTTTATCAAATGCTCCTTCTATGTCTATGAATACGCCCAGGGTGGACATATTGTTGTCCATGGATCTTTCGATTCTGCGCACCACCGAATGGAGGGCGGATTCGGTAGATCTTCCTGGAAGGTATGCATGTTGGTTTGGATGCAAAGGGTTCGTTATTTGTATTGCATCTCTTATATGCCTATCACAGAGCCTTTCCAATGTTTTTAAAAGAACAGAGGAGAGGCTTATGGGTCTGTAGGCTTTAGGGGTGGTGTAATCCACTCGCCCTGGTTTAGGTATAAATACTACCTTAATATCCCTCCATGCATTTGGTACATGTTTTAGGGATAGGCATGCCCTTAATATTCTTACTAAAAGGGTGGACAGTGCCTCCAAGCCCCATTGTAGTAGGGCTGGAAATACGCCATCCCTTCCAGGTGAAGAAAAAGGCTGAAATTGCTTGACAGCCCAGGCTATTTTATTCTTAGTCACAACAGAGGTTGCTTCAAGCTCCTCCTCCCGAGAGGGAGGGGTACGAGGAAGCTCTGGCCATTTGGCAAGTGTACTAAGTTGACAGCCTGGGAAATGCGTCTTTAAAAGTAGCTCATGTGTTTCTGAAGTTTCTGAAGGGTTTCCGTATAGGACCCATCCTCGCGTTTGAGACAGCTGAGCTGTTGATTGGGATCCTTGGACAACATTCTTTTGAGCCTTGCTGCCACTGAGGTGGATTCAATGCTGTTACAGAATTTTGTCCATTGTGATCTTTGTCTTTTTCTGGCTTCCTTTTTGTACGAACGTTGAAGTTCTTTGAAAAGAAGCCAATCATTAGCATTTCTGGAAGACTTAGCTTTGTTGAATAGCTTGCCCAGTTTGTTTTTCATCTTGGCGAGTCCTTTGGACCACCAAGCTGTTTTTGATTTACTGGAAGTTAATGTAATTGGACAGGACTGCTCATAAGATGCAATAATAATATTTTGCATGTCAAGAACAGCTCCGTCCAAAACTTCCCTGTCATTGAGTTCAGTCGGAATAAGCAGAGACCCCAGGCCCTCAGACAGTGTGCTTTTGTACAGCTCGATGTCTGTCCTTCTGGGGTTCCTATACCTGCTGTTTTCCGACTGAACAGTTTTTATTTTAAAAAGGATGTATCTGTGGTCGGACAAGGATATTTCACTAGACACTGTCCAATTTAAAATTCTGTTTGAAATATTAAAAGAGGCTAGCGTGAGATCAATAATTGATTGGCCCCTACTGGTTACAAATGTAGGTTCGCTGCCTCTGTTTAATATTTCTAGGTTAGTACTTACAAGGTACTCGTATAGGCACTTACCTCTGTTGTTGATGTCGGCACTTCCCCATGTTGAGTGATGGGCATTGGTGTCACATCCTATAATTATGTTAATTTTCCTACTTCTGCTGTACTCAACCACCGCTTCAAGTTCATTACTTGGAGGTGGAATTTCAGCATCGATTGGAAGATAACATGAAGCAATAATTACGTCTTCTTTTATATTGTTTGCTTCCCAGGATATTTGAATTACAGTGAGATCCCGGGTGCAAAACTGTAACAGAAGAATGGCGTTGAGTTTCCTAGGAACTAATATGCAGGTTCTAGGTGAATTATATGGGCTTCCTATATAGTTGTTATAGGAAGAGTTGTTGCTCAGGCCAGCAATCCTAGATTTTACAATCCAGGGTTCCTGTATTAAGCATATTTTATATTGCTTACTGCCAAGTTTGCGGCTTAGAAGACCAGTCGCCTCTCGACAGTGTTGCAAATTAATCTGGATGAACTCCAATTCAGAAGTAGACAGATCCATTTCAGAATCAAAGCTCACCCGATGAAGAGGGGCTTCTCAATAAGTCCTCCTCCATTGCCTCCATGGAGTCCCCCTGAGCGGGGTCCATCGAAGAGGGAGGGAGAATATTTAGAAGCCCCGATGTGGATGGAGCCTGCACAGTCGTCCCCACCGCTGCACCAAGGGCCGAGGGGGCCGATTGCGCAGCAGCAGTGGACGATCCTGCAGGTCCCATCTCATTTTTATCCTGGAAACGAGAGGACTCAGGATTGTGGATTTTAAGGTAAAGATGGGAAAGCTGGTAAGACAGCCTTCCATTCCTTGCCTTAAGAAGTTCGATCTCAGTTTCGGGAACGCCAAGGATTAGGAGTTTGCCTCCAGGTTGATCATCCTTGACCATAAACTGAGTCCAGGTATGGATGTTTGCCCAACGATTGTGTAATCTCAGGCGCCTCATTACCAAGTCCGCTTCATCCCTACAATCAGGAATCCACAGAGTGGCTTTGCGGAGCCTGGGAGGCTCACTTTCGCGAACAACTTTGAGTTTAGCACCTTCCCACAAAGGCGGAAAACTTTCAATCGTTTTCCGCAGCCACTCCAGGGTTGCAGAATCACAGCATGTGATATAGAAAATATCAAAGCGGTGGCTACAACCCCCAAAGTCTGGAGTGGGAACGGTGGCTGGGGGTTCAGCAAACAGGAAGTCATCCACCGCGCCAAGAAGTTTCGCTTTGACAAGATCGGCCCGTTCCTTGGACATTTTGCCAAGTGGGTCGGTGCTATCAATGATGGCGACCCTCAGATGCGCAGTAGCAACTTCGCTGTATGCTCTTTTGTTTTCAGTCTGATGAGGCCGCCTCTTCACCACGTTTGATGGCGAAGGGACGGACCCATCAGATCTGATTCGTTTTTTTCCCTTAGAAGGTACATCCCGGCGACGAGCTGGAGCTCTAGCCTGGTGATCCTTAGGGGCTATTTTTGAAGAAGGAGGTTTGAAAGAGGGATCAGTGCTTGCTGTCTCAGCTTTCTCAGGCCTTAGCATCGGACTAATTCCAGATTTGGAGGTGCTGGCTAGAGCCAGAGCCTCCATTCGGGCTTTCTTCCGACGCTTAATTTCAGCACCGCACTTGTTTTTAGGACGGCGGTGCGGTTTAGGAGCTTTCGAGCCTGGAGTGCCTAAGGGTAATCCCGGCTCGGAAGGATTTGGGTTGACAGGGTCGCCCGAGGGCTCGCCCTGCCTAAGGAATGTCATAGTGCCCTCCCCAGAATCCGAGGGGCGGCCTGCCGAAGCAGGATGGGATTCCGCGACATTGTCGCTACCCATCTGGGGTATTTCCATCGTTTCTAATGACATTTCATGGGGGTTAGGAGTGTTTTTTTTTTTTTTGCCAGGCCGGAAAATTATATTTTTTTGCTGTGGGATTCAAAATCTGGCAAACCCACACTGCCTGTAGCCAGTACACAGGCTTTTTCTCCATATCGTTGGGGATGAGTAGCAGAAATGCGTCACAACCCCATTGATATGAAGAAATGACCTGTGTTCTAAAAGAGAAGAAAACCTCTTTTTAAAAAAAAAAAAAAAAAAAGAATCACCCTTACTAATAGTACCAAAAAGAGTGGATCAAAGTGGAGAGCAAAAATGGAGAGTTGTTATTGACTACCGACTACTTAATAAACGTATTGAAGATGACAAGTTTCCTCTTCCAAGTATAACTAATATCCTAGACTCATTGTCAGGAGCCGTTTATTTCTCCCACCTTGATTTATCTCAGGGATATTATCAAATAAATTTAGATAATGACCATATACTGCATTTACGACTGGTAGGGGCCAGTATCAGATGACTAGATTACCAATGGGGCTTAAAATCAGTCCCGGCGCTTTTTCCCGAGCAATGACAATAGCTATATCTATGTCTATGTTTACTCATAATAAGAATATTACAAAAGTTTTCAAAAGATTATGAGAAGTTAATTTAAAATTAAATCCGTTAAAATGTGAATTTTTAAAAAAAGAAATTTTTTATTTAGGGCATATAATTTCCGCAGAGGGTGTTTCACCTAATCCGGAAAAAGTGTCAGCTATTCAGAATTTTCCAAACCCAAAAAATTCTGAGGGCACAAAACGATTTGTAGCTTTAGCGAACTATTATAGACGTTTTATAAATAACATTTCGAAAATCGCTGCACCTTTGAACAACTTAAGTAGGAAAAATGTTACATTTAATTGGACACAATAATGTTAGACAGCTTTTGAAAATTTAAAATCTGCATTAATTCAGCCTCCTATATTGCAACATCCAAATTTCTCTCCAGAAAATATTTTTATTTTGCAAACTGATGCGTCAGACTTTGCTCTAGGAGTTGTTCTAATAATAATAACAGACCGGTCGGTTTTGCAAGTCGGTCTCTTAATAAGGCAGAAATAAATTACTGCACTATCGAAAAGGAACTTCTAGCAATAGTGTGCTCTGTAAAACATTTTCGACCATACTTATATGGTAGAAAGTTTAAAATACTAACCGACCATAAACCGTTAAAATATCTCTTCGGTATGAATAATCCATCTAGCCGTTTGACAAAATTTCGCTTAGTGTTAGAAGAATATGACTTTTGTATAGAGAAAATAAAGGGAAAACAAAATGTTACAGCTGACGGTTTATCTCGAATAGAAATATCATCACAAGAGCTTACCTCAAAGAAAAACGTTGTATCTAGCGCAATGTATGTAGGTCACAAGCCAAAATTCGTCCCGCCAATGTCATTAAAAACGCGGTTGACCAAAACAGGCCTGATCACCCTGGTATGGTTGAACTAGTTAAAAAACCCACATACGTCATTGAACTTAAACCTATAAAATTGACTGAATTTACAAAAATAAAAAACTATTTAAAATACGAGCATGCAGAAAATAATTTTATTTATGACAATACAATTCATTAATATTAGAACTAATAAAATGCCAGCATTCGATAGTTACGCATTTTATCTCAGCGGCAATATTTTTTATCATCTTGTTTACACGTTACTAAGGATTTTGACATGTTCTTGATTTAACATTTGTTGTCATTTAAATTCTGTGTTTGATATATATCAATAAAATAATGAATTATAAACTCTAAAAGATCGATGGGTTGGTGTAAACGATAATGAAATTTGAAGTTTGAATAAATAAGGTTTATTAAAGTCTTTTTATGTTTTAAAGCACATTTTAATTTTAAATGTCAATCAAAAAATTTTTAAATCCTAAAATTCATTGTATTTTCTCACTAAATATAACTCGTGGTGTGATTAATAATCGAAGATATTTACTCATTGAAACCGAAGCAGTACATTTCACTCGTCCTGCGGACTCGTGTAATCTGCAGCTCGGTTTCAATTCGAAAATATCATCGATGATAATCATACCACTTGTTATATTATGGGTGATAATAACTCGCGAGTAATATATGTAAATAAGGAATCTCGATCAGCATTGACACTAGATGCATCGCTGAGAGCCCTTATATTAATTGGTAAAAAATATGATATTAAAGAATTATTAATAATAAAAAACGAGGATGGCGCGTACCTCATTAAAGATAAAGAAAAAGGAGTAGGTAAATTCAAAATCAATAATATAAAAATTTCAATAATAAAAGATGTTCAAAATATAACAAATGCAGAAGGCAATTAATTTGAAACGATTTCCACATGCTTCCAACCGAACGTATAACACTATAAAAAGGTATTATTTTTGGAATGAACTTAAAAAGGACATAGAAAAGTTTATAAAAAACTGTGATGACTGTCAAAGGTACAAACACACTAAACCTTTTATTGAACCCTTAACAATAACTACGACAGGCTCACGCGCTTTTGAAAAAAATTATCTAGATTTAGTGGGTCCTATTGATCCCGATATTTACAACAATCGGTATATTTTAACCATCCAGTGTGCACACATGTGGTAGGTTGCACGTTTTCCCGAATAATAACTCGAATGGTGTATATTGTGTTTCGGTATGTACTGTATTATTGTAAGAAAAACACCAGTACGAAATCCAAGTGCTCCAAGCATCTGACTGTTGTGTGAGTTTTCCAAAGAGCCTAAAGTTTCATGATGATACGCGGTTGAGTTTTAATGTTTAATTTTTAATAGTTTGCACACCTCGGTCATAGTAGAAGCTAAAAACTCTGTACCACGATCTGTTACAATTTCGCTTGGTATACCATATCTGAGAACAAAATTTTCGACAAATGATTTTGCTACGGTTACTGCCTCTTTATTTGAAATTGGATATGCCTCCACAAACTTCAACAATATTCGAGAGGTTTGGATAATCTTATTAATCAACCTTTCGTCGAGAAAACATATCATGGTTCACTTATTTGACTATAGCTCTGATAGTCATTAGCATTGTTGCATACGTAACAATAAAATTGTTTACACAATTTAAACCAAGAAAAACGATATCCGAAACGATATCAAACACCATCAAAAGACGACCAGACATCGAATCCAACGATAACTTTTGTGAAATCCAACTTAGCGAAAAAGTTGCTGCATAGCATCAACTTTTCAAAAATAAGGGGAGCTGAGTGATAAAATGATGTTACCATAGACTTGACGAGAGTCATATTTCTTTATCTAATCGGAGAAGATAACAAGTTACGGAATTCTCTGGGAAATGCAACTCTTCATTTATTCAACGATGAAAACCCTGAGACAACACGTACAACATATTTTAAAAACTTATAAATAGGAATGTCTTTGCTTTGTTAGTTTAGTATTATACTCAGTTTTGTTACATTAAGTACTTAATAATTTTATATTGTAACTTTTTGTGTTTAAATAAATGTATGCTTTTTTTAAAAAGTGAATTTTAGTAACAAGAAGATATCCTTTGGAGGACTGATAGACCAACTCATGACTAAGCAGAAAATAAAAATATGACCTTAGTAAAAAATCGTTAGTTTTTGAGATATAATCATTTTTATGAATTTTGTAAAACTTGATACCTTAGATCAGTTTTTCGAGTGCCACAGCTACAAAATCTACTATTAATTTAATTTTGAATTGTAATTAATAGCAGTCCTATTCAGGGTTCCGCAACATAAAATATAATCTAAGAATATAGAATTTTGTAGTTGGGGTACACAAAAAACTGATTGTCAAGTTTCACAAAATTCATAAAAATGCCAATATCTTAAAAACTAATGATATTGATATTCTGATTAGTCATGAGATGACCTATTAGTCCTTCAAAGGATATTGTTGACTTTTGGGACACCCTCTATATACTTCAAACTTTATAATTCAACGTAGAAAATTTGTATTGGTTCTTTATTTACAAACTGAAATGGTAAAATATAAATTACCTATACCTATTGGGTAAATATTGGATCAATATTAAATAAAAATATAGGTCCTATATTTGCAAACTAAAATGGTAAAATATATATTATGGCACAAATATTGGGTAAATACTGCATTTAAATATTGGATCGGTATTAAATACAAATATTGGTCCTATATTTACAAACTAAAATGGTTAAATAAATGGCACCTATATTGGGTTATTATTGTATGTCAATATTGGATCAATATTAAATACAAATATAGGACCATTCAAATACAATCTGACGTTTCCATTATTGGGCCAATATGTAAAAATAATATTTTACCAATATTGGTGTGCTACTGGGGCTGCTACTGCTAATTCAAAACTGATCGTGGCCACAGAAACATCATTTGCATAAAAAAGTAATAGTCAAATATCCATACTTCAACGGGTGATACTCAAATTTATAAAACAAAGTTGCTTCTTCGATTATTTTAAAAATTGTTAAATTTTAAATTAAATTATCACCAGCGCCCGTTAAAATCTAAACAAAATTTTTGTATGGATTAATTGTCATTAGTTTTGTCCAAATTTCAAATCGATACGTTTTAAAAAAATGAAATTTCTTCATTTTTAACACAGTGAAGAAAAATAAATAAATAAAAACAAAGTTGTCAATGGACGAGATTTTTTTTTGAAAAAAGTACTGCATTTAGATGTACAAATAAGGTAAAATAGTTTCAAACGATTTCTTGAACCCTTGCAAATCGACCTTTCGATCTTTTCGCGAAACCGTGGTTAATACCATTCTAATATAATCTCATAGGACCATCAAAAGTTTTCATATCGGCCATTAATAAATACCTTATAGTGCTTAATATATTATTTTATGATCATCTTAATACCATTTAACATAATATCGTCTTATGTCATCTTAAGATGATCCTTAATTGCTACATATTCATTTGTCATACTAATATGCTATAGCTATCAGATTAAGACTGTCTTTTAGCCATATTAATATAATACCGTTATAATATTAAATGGTCTGTCTACAGCAGCCATACTTAAACTGCGGCCCGCCAACCCTTTCTATGTGACCCGAAGCCTAACCACAGTAATTTTTTAGATAAAAACAATAGCCACATAATCTATTTTTTTTTCTTACACAGTCTTGTGAGATAAAGAAGGGCAATATATTTTCTCATAATAACGAGATTTTATTGCTCATGGAGCGGCCAAGTACAATGGAGTCTTTCCAACTTTGACTGTGACGAGTCTGAAACTTCTAGAATACACGGCGTTAGACGAGCTCCTCTAATTCGTTTTTGTAAGAAAATATGGGAAGTCGCGGCGCGCGAGTAGGCAAACACTCGCAAAAAGTCATTTGTTAATCTTGTGTTAGTATACAATTTTTAGCACTTACAAACCGCCGCTATGAAACAACTTGCTGCATTGGCATTTGACAACGCAAAGGTATTAAATCAATTTATTGAATTTAAAACCGACTTAAAGTTGGAAGACATTTTTAATTAAAAAAAAAAGAAGTAAAAGGATAGGAAGAATTTTCTAAATTAGTAGGTATTGGGTACCTGGTACCCGATAACTTTAAAACGCTGAAATTAAATATTGCAGTCGATCCAAAAAAAGGGACCTAGGTCCAAAAAATGATTTTTGAGATTATAATTTTTTTAAGTAAAGGGGTGAACGATCTTTCGAAAGATCCAGATGGAATTGACATGGCTATTAATTTTTCAGTCGAGCGTCACCACACAAAAGCCTATGCCGCGCGAACTTCAATCGTAAAATTTGATTTTTGAATGCTAGGTCTATTTTCTCGGATGGCGTCACATGGAAAAAATGCGTACAGATGTCGGACACCTTGACGACTTGTTTAGAGTAGCATGTAGCCGGATTTAACTAAAATTGTCAAAAGTTTTCCACAATGTCAACAATCAGAATGTTATTTTGAAATAAACTGCGCACCACTCAATGTGTCGCGACCAAAAAGTTCGTTCTTTTTCAAAACGACATAACTTTTTTGTTTCTTGAACGATTTTATTTTGGTTTGTGATGTCTGCTAGCCTCATCCTCTGGCAATTTATGCTATAGATATGAAGCTCACGGTTGGTCAAGTAAATTTCCTACAGGGTGATATGTTAAACAGTGAAAAATTTCAATAACTTTATTCAAGCCCCGTTTGTAAAAAAATATTTTTTTTTTTCGTTTTTACTTTGAAATAATGAAGTATTATGTGTTACCTTGAAACGCTTTTCAAATTTTTCGAATTGGAATCTTAGCAACGAAAATATGATTTTTTTTTCAAAAGAGTACATTTAAGGCTTTTTTTTAGGCAATACACTCAGTCTTTTTAGGAACAAGAAGATAAGATGGGGAAATATTGTTCCTTAAATAATTCTGAACAAGCGACAAGCAACCAACTTCCATTATTTTTAGAGGGCCTAAGTTAAGACCACTTTTTGAAAATGACATTTTTGTGAAAGTTTGCAAAAACTAAACCTAAACCGATATTTACTTTCGTAATATGTTTTCTTAATAATTTTGACCTCCTGATTGTAATTTAGTTGTCAAATTAAATTTCAGATAAAACCAAAATCACTAAGAATCAAGATTCGAAAACAATTTCCGGCTGTTAAATGTGTCAATAAAATCCGATTACTGGTTTTTACTGTTTTTTTTACATATCGTAAATGAGTATTTAAGGGACCACCATATTGAGAAAATGAATTGGCCACCTTTGTCTCCGGATATGAATCCTATTGAGCATGTGTGGAGCAGGATAAAATTGAAGATGAAAGAGAGGGAAGGAGGCATGGAAAATTTGGATGAATTGGTAAATGCTATTCAGGAAGAATGGGGTACCCCAGAAATTTCTAAGGAACTTGGTCGAGGGAACGAATTATTACGGCTTAGGGGAGGGCCAACAAAATATTGAAAGGTATTATTGTTATTGTTTGTTACATTTTTCTGTTGAATGTTGAAGTTTTGATTATGATTATATCCAAGCATACAATTTTCAAAAATGAACAAAAATATTTTTATTTAACATTATTACCAATTAGGTAGGTACTTATCAATGATGTTATCACTACTGCGCAATGTAAATGTAAGTTATGTAACATTATCCTAACCACTCAAACAAATTTCAGTAATTTCAAACAAAAAATGAATCCCCAAATGGCATTTTCATCATAAATATGCAAGAAACACGACAGCAATCGGATTTTATTAAGACATTTAACAACAGAGAATTGTTTTGAATTTTTATTCTTGATGATTTTTGTTTTATCTGAAACTTAAATTTGACAACTGAATCACAATCAGGAGGTCAAAATTATAAAGAATACATGTCACGAACGTAAATATCGGTTCAGGTTTAGTTTTCGCAAATTTTCACCAAAATGTCATTTTGAAAAAGTGGTCTTTGCTTAGGCCCCTCTGAAAATAATGGAAGTTTGTTGCTTGTCGCTTGTTCAGAATTATTCAAGGAACAATATTTTACCATCTTATTTTGTTGTTCTTAAAAAGACTGAGTATATTGCCTACCAAAAAGCCCTAAATGTACTCTTTTGGAAACAAAAATCACATTTTTGTTGCTAAGATTCCAATTCGAAAAATTTGAAAAACGTTTTAAGGTAACACATAATACTTCATTATTTCAAAGTAAAAACGAAAAAAAAAATTATTGTTTTACAAACGGGGCTTGGATGAAGTTATTGAAATTTTTCACCGTTTTACATATCACCCTGTAGGAAATTTACTTGAAGAACCGTGTGCTTAATATCTATAGCATGAATTGTCAGAGGATGGGGTTAGCAGACATCACAGACCAAAATAAAATCGTTCAAGAAACAAAAAAGATATGACGTTTTGAAAAAGGACGAATTTTTTGGTCGCGACACATTGAGTGGTGCGCAGTTTAAATAATAACGTTAGCACTTATACGTATTTGACCCAAGAAAAAAAAGCGCATTCGCCATATTTTTGTTAGGTAGGCTAGCAATTTTTTTTAGAAAATTATATTTAGAGCTGGTATAAGTGAATGGAAATAAATTCTAAAAGCATTATTTTTACTAAAAGTAAAGTATGGAAAATTAAAATAAAGCCCAAAAAAAGAAAAAATCAGGAAAACATTATTTTTTTACCAATTGCAATTAGTATAATGTAACATGTTTTCCTGATTTTTTTTAGGAATTAAAAGATTAATGCCGAACTTTTTTTACTAGAAGACTTAAATGGAAATCCAACCCTATTACTGTATTTTTTTGAGTTTAGGCTTTATTTTCATTATCAAGACTTCGCTTTTAGTGGGAATACCACTAAGACTTATTTTCATTTAGTTAATTGCATCCAGCCATTATGTTTTGTGTAGAACACCGACAAACTCTTAAAGAAGCGAGTTAATAAAAACGCCTTAAAAAGTATACCAGGTATACTATACCTACCTACTAGGGTTAAAAGATGTTGGTTTTAATAATTATTAAAATAAATTATTTTTAGAATATATTAATTCCACAAACTGATTATAACACTGTGTATATATTTTGGAGAGAATTTTTGATGAGATATCATGGAGTAGACAGAAATTTTAATTTTAGTTGTCTTACAAAAATGACTATTAATTATCCATATACAACACTAAAATATGTCGCTGAAAAGGTATTGTCACCCAGACGAATTATTCAATTATCTTACAATACCTTGACCCCACAAGAGTTATTTGAAGTTTTTTTACAAGAGGACCTAAAGCCTGTAGATGATAAAGAGTATAAAAAATTTGCTAAATGGTATGGTAAAACACCTCTTAATAAACAATTAAATAAATACAAAAAAGCAGTTGAAAAAAAGCGAGAAAAAGAAAGAGGCCCTAAAAGATAAAGTACTTTTACTGTACAATAAAATATACAAACAAAAGTTTATGTAGTTTCATTTCTATGGGAATTTTAAATAACATTTAATACCATTTAAGCAGACTTTTTCTGCTAAATCAAAAAGTATATTCCATAAAATACACACATATGCTAAAATTTTGCTCAGTCGTTAGTTATTTTTTTATAGTTACTAACTTAAGACGACAAAATTTAAAAATTCTTTTCATAGTAATTTAATAATAATATTTATTTAATTTCACTTTGTAAACTGGTAATTAAATAAATATTATTATTAAATTACTATGAAAAGAATTAAACATTAAAGATATAATTGTTAGTAATGAAATAATAAAATAACCCCTTAAGTCATAAACTTGTCTGGGGACTTACACATAACAATTTAAATTAAAAACTCAATACATTATTAGCTAAATATCAATAACAATAATAATAAAACCACAGTAAAATAAAACAAATAACTACATGTTTTAGACAAATATCAATTAAACACAATATAATAAAACCTATTTTAGTCCTAGCTGCGATTATTTATTAAATTATTAATTAAAATCTCTGGTGTTTTTATCAAAAAATCTTTTAATTGCACCTTGAATGAATTATAATTTAAAATACGAGTATTCTGTATTGATTTTGGAACAAAATTAAATGGTTTGGAGCCAAGTATGAAGCAGATCTTTGGCCAATTACCTTTTGCATTTTTGGCAAAAGGTACTTATAGTTACGGCGAGTATGATACTGATTTTCTAAAATAGGTAAACTGTTTTTCTTTTTATATTGTGTTTGGCATAAAACTAAATAGAATAATTTTCTTATGTTTAATATATTGGTGTCCCTAAAAGTTAGATCGGAAGGGTAGGTTATTTCCTCACCGAGCATAATCTTTAAAATTCTTTTTTTGATTGTATTTAAATTTTCTAAATGTACGTCAAATATACCTCCCCATCCAATTAAACCATATGTCAAATGACTTTCAACAAGCTGAGCTTGGTGCTCGCTGCGGGTGGGAATCGCGCCACGACGGCTCCACCTAAACTGGGTATTAATTTTAAAGATGAATTTTAAATATCTCACTTCTTCTTTTACCTTATATGTGTCATCTGTCAATTGACATCTGTCACCTGTCATTTGTCACCTGTCATCTGTCACCTGTCACTTGTCAAATTTCACATACTATTTGTTATCTGTCACCTGCCATTTGTCATCTGTCACCTGTCATCTGTCATCTGTCAACTTGACATCTGCCACTTGACATCACCTGTTGTTGGATACTTTGTTGGGATCCCCTGTATATGAGTGGCAAAAAAAATTAAATCGACTTTAATTCAAAGATCCACCCTATAAACGAATTTTATTAATTATATGTATTGTGGGTCGACGGAAACGTAAACGATGCACCTCCTAACAGAGTAAAAAACGGCTTGACTAGGTGAAATCGTTAGAAAATTCGCTAAAACACAACAAAAAATTTAAAAAATCCTAGGCTCAGGAGCAATATTTACTTGGTAATTGTTCGTGTGGTTTGCTGTCAATAAGTTTTGAGATTGTAAGCACTACAACGATTTACCAAATTTATATGTTTAGTTAAAAAAACGGGTATCTGCAATTGTACCTACTATAACAGTTTGTACTATTTTTTAATAACAATATTAAGTACAGTCGAGTGCATTGAATCAGTACCACCCTAAGGTTTATATTCGCTTGCAGCCATTGCTAGGTGGTGGGGTGAAAATTATTATAAGATTCATTGTTTCATATTTATTTTGATGAGTTTTTATATTATCTATATTATCATATTGCGAATAAGTTTATTGACACTTTAAACACTTGTTTAATAAAAAATTAGTAGTATTTTTAGTCCGGTCAAATTAGACCAAAAAATAACAGTGAAGGTACATAAATTTACAACAGGCTGAAAATCAGTAAAATTGTTCAGAATATAATTATAAATAAAATTTTAAAGGTCCCTATCATTCCCCTGTATGGAAAAAATGTTATTCAAGGTCAAAGGTCAAAAAAATGAGTTTTTCGCGATTTTCAGCAAAAGTTTTATCATAAAAATACCTCAGACAAAAATTGTAGATCATAAAATTATTTATAAAGTATGAGTACTTTTTTTTACGAGCCACCGTTTCTGACATATAACGATTCGAAAAGTTGTAAAAGTTGTAATTGTCATAATATGCATGAGTACGCCACGTATATACAATGTATTATACAAATATTTTTCTATCGGTCATTGTAACTTAAACACTTAAAATATAAAATAAACCTACATAAGTTCTAACTATAAGAATATCAAGTAAGGGACTGGGTATAAATTAATTAATTTATACGCCATTGTAACCTCGAGACAACATCTGTGACAGATGGTGGGAATCGCGCCGCGACCGCTCCACCTAAACTGGGTAGTAATGTCAATTGTAATCTGTCTACTGTCATTAGTAACCTGTCATCTGTCAACTTGACATCTGTCACCTGTCATTTGTCCCTGTCATATGCCACCTGTCATTTGCCACCTTTTCCATGGAGCCTACACAAGGAGCCCGAACTTAATAGGGAAAATTGACAAAACCTGCCCTCTAAATTGCACAAATTAAGTCTTTTTTTTCACCTCCAGCGGCGCTGATTGTTGATGCGTACTGACGTCTGCTCTTTTGGTAGCGTTTCGGTACAAATTAAGCCCGCTGCACAACCGCCCGGTAACGGGAACGGGAAACTAAACGGTAAAGGTGGGAGAGACTCAGCGAACCCTATCTATCAACAGTGTTTTTTAAGTCTCTACCACCTTTATTGTTAGGATTTCCGTTCCGTTACATCTTTTTCGGGTATATTACCAAATTTAAGTGTGGCTTGGTTATCAGCTAGACCCTACAGACTGGGGTTGGAAGTTGGTCAACAATCGCTTTTATCTTTTCCAATCATTGCTAATTTCCGTTATTTTGAAATAGTTTCAAATTAAACAGGATCAAACTGACCCGTGGAATAGGCCTACTGGGGAAACCACGTTAAAAACGCGCTAAGTACACTTCCTCATAGGTGGCGTGGAAACGTGTCCATATTATGACGATTATAACTTTTACAACTTTTCGAATCGTTATATCTCAGAAACGGTGGCTCGTAGAAAAAAAAGTATAAATACATTTTGTATAGATAATTTTATGATCTACAATTTTTGTTTGAAGTATTTTTATGATAAAACTTACCGTTTTGCTGAAAATCGCGAAAAATCATTTTTTTGACCTATGACCTTGAATAAAAAATTTTCCATACAGGGGAATGATGGGGGACTTTAAAATTTTATTTATAATAATATTCTGAATAATTATACTGATTTTCAGCTCGTTGTAAATTTATGTACCTTCGAATGTCTAGATTTATGCCAAAAAGCCTATGTTTAACTTTAACAAAAATCTAAATTATGTATTATATCTTTTGGTATTAATAAAATTTAAAAAAATACCTACATTAAAAAAAACAATAAAAAAATAATAACTCTATTTAAAGAACATTTATTAATTAAATTACTTTTAAAAGTAATATTTAAAAAAAATAAAATATTTCAAAATAACAAAACAAAACAAAACAAGTCATAAAATTCTTAAAACAAAATAAAAATAAAAAAAATTATTAAATATTTTAAAATAAACAAATTCCTAAAACAAAAAAATACATTAAAAAATAAAATTAAAATCATTTAAATAAATATAAAAAAGTAATATTTAAATAAAATAATAGTATATTAAAGAACTAATGTCATAAGACGTCATTTTATCGCACGCGGACAATTTATAATGGACGAGTGCGACAAAAGCTCTTATGACATGAGTTCTTTATGCTATTTTATCTATTTTGCAAAAATTCTATTTATATTAATTTTATACCTTAAATTTAATTTGGTCGAATTTTACTTTAGATAGTTGGTATCACAGTCATTGGTTTGACAGTTAATGTCAAAATCGATTCGCCATGCCGTCCTTAATTTACTTATTTACAACAAGCGGCTGTTAATGTTAAAAAAGAAAAAAAGGAATTTATTTGGGGTTAAACAAAATTTATTGCCAGAAAAGTCTCGTAATTACGTGAGATAAAAATAGGGGGGAGGGGTCTAGCAAAATCTCACCAAGATTTTCAATTGGATTTATATCCGGATACTTTGGGGGCCATGAAATATGGTTTACCTCGGGGTGTTGATTAAGCCATTCTCTGACAATGTGCGCACGGTGTATTGGACAGTTATCATCCACAAAATCAATAACAGGCAATTCCTCCGCTGAATACACCGCACGCACAGTTGGCAACATGACTTGGTCCAACACCAACATTTTTCGTCGGAAAAGATGACGTTTTGCCAATTGAAATTTAAATAATTTTGGGCAAACGCCAATCTTGCTTGTTTATTTATTTCATTTAAAGCAATCTTACGGGCAGGTCGGCGATTATGAATGCCTTCCTTGTGTAAGGCCCTTCTAATTGTCCACGTTGAAACGCCAAATTCTGTGGTAAAATGAGAGGTCTTTTGAAACCCATCATTAACTAATGCCTCTCTTAGTTGGCCTTTTTGGCCAATATTTAATAATGGCGTACGGCCAGACGGTTTCAGGGCAGTTACCCTATTTTCTTGGGCAAAATTTGTTACCCACCTACGCACGCACGCATTCTAAAAAATTAAAAAATATAAGCCCTAAAAATATAAAAAAAATTGAATAAAATATTTATAATTAATAAATAATGGAATAATTAATTAAGTACCGTAAAACTTAATACACTTTTTGGAATATTTGAGCCCACGCCGCCATCACGATTTGATTGAAATAAAATAATATTTTAGATTACTTTGAGGTAGTGGGTGCAATACCTACAAAATTGTAACCCCCTCGTCTTACAAGAAAAAAATATATAACCGGTGTTCCTTTAAGTCGCCCCAGGATGGGGCGCATTAACATTGTATTTGTTAGTAGAAAAACATTGGAGCGACTTGAAAGATAGAATATGATATTTTATAGGTCCCGCTACAAAAATCGTTTTTTTTAAGGAAAAGAGTTTTTTTAGGATAAACAGTTTACTGGTCGGTTTGACCAGCAACTAATTTTGTGTGCTTCCCTTTATTTTTTCTATATAAAGTTATAAACGCAATTTCGGCTTTGGCTTTCTTTTATATGTTAAGTCGCCCCTGAAATAAAAAAAAATAAACTAAAATAATACACTAATAAATTTGACATGAATATAAAATTTTGGGGTTAGAATATGAATGCCTACTAAATTACTGTTCAGAAAAAAATATGTCACTATTAAAGCCTCTGTATAAAATAAAGTGTGTTATAGTAGCCTGTATTTTAGTCAAGCGCTGCAAAGAGTTTCAAGTCGGCCCCGTTTTACGGTATTTCCTTTTAATTTATCTTTCTTACCAAAATATTTAATTGTAATTGTAATAAATACAGAAGAAATTGTGTAATAACACATAGACTTTTTTCAGTCTAGAAAAAAATAATTTATTTACATTGACAGTATAATCTTAAACTATGACGATAATCTTGCAGATTGGTTTAAAATTTAAACACGCAATGCCTTTTACAAAGCATTTGTACCCCACTTGGTATTTTGTAGATTGGTAGAATAATAATTTTCAAATTAGTAAAATCTTTTTTTACCTATTTTCACTTCTCATCGTTTTTCGAGGTTATAACCAAAGATAATACACCATAGATTGGAAACTCTCCCACCACTGCCCTCTAGAGCTACAATACCTGAACTATATCTATTTGTAAATTGCAGACATCTGTACAAACCACAGACCACCAAAACAAATGGACGGCGCATTGCCATTTAATAACAATGCTTTGTTTGTGGTCAACAAACGGTCACAGTCTAAGCGTCAAATTGGAGATAGAATTTTATGATTTCTTCCAGTGACGTCAACAAACGGTCACAGTCTAAGCGTTAAATTGGATATAGAATTTTATGTTTTCTTCCAATGATAGATTTGGATTTCTTTGGTTTGTTTTTTTTACAAACAGTACACTGTCGCACCATTTTTAGTAAAAAATAATGTATTTAAACTCAATAAAACACGATAGAAATACACAAACGAAAACCACAGATTATAAAACACAAAACAACAAGCTGTCAACCTTTTTCTATGCTGTCAATATGACGAATTTATCAACGTTGTTAATATTTAATTTTTATAATTATTAAATGAATATTTTATTTAAATAAAGAAAAATATCTAAAGAAAATGATAAACAAATCCTTTTTACAATTTTTTTTATTATTCAAACGAATTACTGGTAATTTTTAATGTTGAACGTCCAAAAAGGCGTGTAATATATACTTCTGACAACATTGGAAGCCTTGTTTCTTTCGACGGTGTTTAGAATGTGAAAGTATGCTTTACTCGCTTTTTAAACGTAAACAAATCCGTCCATTTGTTTTGGTTGTCTGTGGTACAAACGCTATTTGCAAATGTCAATGTCAATCATAATTATTGATGTCGATCATAATTTTTGAATTATTAAATACATTTTTGCGCCTTGAAAGTGATAAAACATGTTAATTGTAGTAAAATGTATTGTTGTTGGGTGCGGAAATGTAACCAATTTGTAAGTATTGACTATCCTGCCGTCCTAAGCCAAAAATACTCATTTCGTTATTATTAAATTATTCTCTTATGCCCGTATGCATCGGTTTAAAGCCTAACCTAGTTAGCAAATCGCGATTATGTTAATCTTTCTCTATCATAATGCACCGTACGAGGATTGTGCAATCTGGGTTGGCGATTTGGCAAAAAACTAAAATCGTAAATCCAAATCGATTCACAACCATAGAGAAACAAACTATGTTGACAAACTAAAATTTAAATTTTTTGTTATATGCCTAATAAACAATAGTTTTTATATAGACAATTTTTTTGGATCATCCTTCGTCTGTCTATAAAATGGGAGACCAGACTTCCTAACTTTTCACCAGCGGAAAAAGAAAATCTAATGATTGTTATAAGGTATTATAAAATATTGGAAGACAAAAAAAACTAACAGAACTGGATTTCAATATTCAATTTCATTAAGAAAGTTTAGTCAATCGAAATCGGCGAAAAATTGTCCATTGTGTCAAAATATTCGCTCCTTTCATAATTTCGTCGCAGAAATCCTAAATTAATTATTTCCAGAATATCTTGATCATCTTCTACAAACATATACATGTATATGTATACATGCTTTAATTATACTAGTCCTTGAAATCCACTACAACGAAAGCCCAATCCTAACCAAACTAATCAATTTGGTTAGAAAATCGGTTAATCCTGCGATTAAACCTACCTCGCTGGTGGATCTCGTAATCGAACACTTAAACTACATTTTTCGCGCGGTGCATGACAAACTTTCGAACTAAGCGAGATTAAACTCTTAATCGAGCTTAAGTCCATGCGGTACATACGGGCATTAGCAAAAAAGACGCATTTTAACTATACATACATTTTTAAGTACTATATCTTCTAAAAATTTCTAATTAAATTGAACGTATCTTATGAAAAAAAAAATAAAGCGCTATAATTTATAAAATCTGGAGTTGCGTCTTTTTGGCTAAGTACGGCAGTATCGCTCTAACGTAAAAATACTGTTTGTTAATTATGAATTATTTAGGATTGCTTGTTTAATGTTAATTTAGTCCAGGCCAAGCCCAGGGTACTTATGGTTGTTTCAAAACCAAGAGTTGGCAAGATGGATTTTTCACAGTTGGTTGGAAATTGCCAAAAGTCCACACTCAAAAACCTTGTACAAATTCGTATATGTATATGTATAAGTAGCCTGGACTAAATTACCAAATTTTGCAATATTCTCTTATTATTGAAGAATTATGTATTTTTTTTATATTATACAGACTGTATAGAAATTCTATAATAGAATCAAGTAAGTAAGGCTGGAGACAAGGATGACAAATTATATTCTGATCAGAGAAAAAGAAACAAACTTTAATTGGGCGTGATTTAAAGCAAGCCATTCGTAATTTCGAACCATAGTTGCCAGGGATCTTAAATCAGAAGAGAACGATTATAATTATTTAATAAATAGTTCAATTTTATTTGTTTGAAACTTTAAAAATAACAAAAAAATTAATAATATGTCATAAATAATTTGATTAAGTTAATTTTCTTACTTTTAATATTAAAAAATAAGAAAAACAACCCTTTTAGGAAACAATAATAGCATATGGCAACAGCGCGGCATGCAGCCAGATACAAGGGCATGCAGTTTGATCTACTGTGTTTGTTCAGTAGCTTCGACGCTGTCGTATTGAAATGTGTATAGTTTTTAAGAAATACATTTTCGCCATTAACTGGAATTTAATGGATTTTAAACAATACTTAGTTTTTATTTGCAGAAATGCATTAAAACAAAACAAACGAATTCGATAAAAATAAAACCTATAAATTCTCAAACAAAAATAATTCTAAAATAACGAAAATAACTTTTTTTCTAAATTAAATGTTCAAATAGACCACCAGCAGCAGTTAAACAATACCCTAGCCTATCATAAAAATTCCTGCGCACGTTAAACAGCATTTCATGACTAATATCTTCCAATGTATTAAAGATTCAATCCCTACCACAGTGGGCGGGGTTTGGCACTTGTTTTATTTAAATGTATCTATTCGTTTTAATACACACTGTATTATTACTAAAATAAATAAATCTTATATTCATACTTGTTTTATTTAAAATACAGCAGTAAATACAATATATAAAGGCACCCTATTAAGCATCAACATTAAAATATGGCGCCAATAAATGTTACAGAAATCTACATCAATTTTAGGCATTGCTAAGGGTATTGTATACCTAGATGGCGTTAATTTACTTTAACTTTTTGCCCCTAGCGCTAGTGCATTTCCAATCTATAGGGTGTATTATCTTTGGTTATAACTCCGTACAGGCAATATATGCAACTTTATTTTACTTAAATCCTATTTCTTATGTTTTGTGTTCAATTAAAACCTTTCTGAAATTATTATTTTTACTTTTAAACAATGTTCCTCTTCTACTGTGTAATGGCCTTTCCCTTCCGGGATTTAGCCAGCTGAATCTTCTTCTTTCTCCTTTTCTTCTTGATTTTATATTATTAATTTTTTTAAATTATATCACTTAATCTTCTTTCTAGTCCATTTTTATATCAAACTTATAGGTCTTCTCAGTTCACTTAACATTTAACCATAAACAAAATCGGAAACCGCGCTTTAAATATTCTAAACACAAAATCGATCACGAAGCGGAAGTAAAAAGGCAAAAAAAAATAGAAAAAAAATCGACCATGTTTGCTCGTATAACATCAATCTTGAAAAACTTCGACCATCTCTTGTGGAAATCTTTTGGAACTTCACCAATCTAATGTAGATTATGTGATTTAAACATTTATCAGCTTATTTTTGTGTGCTTTGGGCCCTATATGGTCCTCCCAAGGACCCCTGTTACTTCGGCGAACAATACAGAACTGCAGTGGGATTCTGTAAGCACATAGAGCATAGAAATAAATTTCTTTCTATATTTATTACAAAATCGCTATTCTGTAAGTCACTTCGTGCGTTTCCGTGAACCATCGTTTGTGGCCGAACGGATAGAAATAGAAAGAGGGTTTTTGACATTTCCAACATAAATAAGCAACTTTTAAAGGTTATATTTTCATGCTTTCGGTATACCTAAACAAAACAAAGTATGTTAGTATACAAAAAAAGTATGTAGGTAAGTATATATAACTATTCAATTCAATTATATTTATATCTAAAAAAAACATCACAGCATTTTTTTTTAAGAAATATATATTATATGAAATAATTAGCAAATATAATAATAACATCTATTATTATTATTAAAGGATAAAACATTATTGATCATTTCAGTTTGTTTCTTGACGATGTAACGTCAGTCCAATTCATTGTTCATTGAAATATAAATTAACAATTGCATTTCGCGAACGGACTCCTTCATTTAGAACATGTGCTCACCAACAATTGGCATCTAAGGGGATGCCAAATATTGTGCAGCACAGCACATGCATTTATTATGCCACAAACCTGCAGACTTTATCTAAGCATCCGTTCTTTAAGTAAACTACGGAACCTCGATTTCCACAGATCTATGCAACGTTCAACACAGTTACGAGCTCTAATATGTGCTCTATTATATCTTTACGTTTCAATGTTCTGCAAAGTTAAAAAAAGACAAAATAAGTATTATAACCATAGAATAAAAATTATTATTTTTAGGTTAAAACCATTTTTTAGTACCTTAAACTTTAAAACGAAAAATTACTATGTGAAATTAGTACAAATCTTAGGGATTTTTAAAAAGTTACTAGAATATGAAGGTTTTTAACATAGGTAGTACAGTAAATTTCTTTCAGTCGAACATTACCGATCTAAAAACCGAACACCGTCGGCCAAGAAAGAAATCGTCATACAGAGTAGGTTGTAAAAAGGAAATGTCTTTCTATTTCTTTGCTATCTCTATTTCCATTTCTATTTCTTTTCTTTACAGAATCCCACTGCTGATGTTTTAAACAATGTTCACTGACACTGCCAGTCTGACAGTTCAAAGTTTACAATGGTGACAACCACGAGCGCTCGCATCGACATTACTTCTAACTTCGCACCCTTGCGAAACCTATTCTTAAATAAGCAACATATTTTTTCCTCAATAAGGATTTTGCCTTTACAATTATCCAATTTTGATTGGTCAATAGTATTGATGAACCATTTATTAAAATCAGTAGTATCACTATTCATAACCATTCACAAAATATTATAATTTCAATCTTCAAATTGCCCATTATTCTTTATTAAAAAATATATGATATTCAACCATTAAAAACTATTAACTAATAGCAAAAATTGCATACGTGTATTTTGCTAATTGCAACTCATTACCCTATAAGCTCTTAAATCCTCATTCGGAAAGATTAATGTATTTTGAGGACCGCTAAACGTTTTTTCCTTTTTCAAAACTTAAAATTTAAATTTAAAAAAAGATTTTTCTTATTAAAAACCATTAACGCAGATGAGAAACTTTGACAAATAGTTATTTTCCTGATGAACAAGGATTAACTCATAGGGTGCCGATTGATTTTCATTCATGAAATGGCAATAATCCACCGATAGAACCATTCAGAGTTTGAAAACTCCTCATTCGTAAATGGTTTTGAATACTTTTTTTTTAGCAGGGGAAGGTTAATAATTTTTAAATAAGTTTTAAGTAAAATCATGGTTTTACTTCGACTCTTTTTTACCGCTTTGATTCACCGCCAGTGGCGGATTTACCAGCAGGCTGAGTAGGCTCGAGCCTAGGGCGGCAGATTTTGGGGGCGGCAAATTTGGGGAACGATTTTTTTTTACCTCATAGAAATCAAAAAGATTTTTCTATGACGGTTTTCTGATGTCTTACAGATAGAAGTCTGCAACAAATTTTGTCGATGACTTTTCTCTTTCACTTGTCATTGCACATTCCGAGAGTAGCAAACTTTCATATTCTAGAGTAAAACAGCTAGTTCGCCGCCCCTCAACCAGTAATCGGCCTCTCGCCTCTGCGCCCTTTGCCCACACTTCTTATACGTGAAAAGAGCGAAATTGTAAAAAATATGACTGAGTCAATTATTTTTAACTGTTTGAAAGCGCAATAAAGATTATTTATTTACGTTTACCAAATGTTCATTATTGTGTAAATAGCATACATTACCCCGCCCATACATGATTGAGCTTCGATTAGCTCAAAAATATACAGAAAAAAAATTTTACGTGCAATTTCAACGAAATTGTTGCATTGTAAAAATAATGTATGATATGACATTTGTTGAGGCAAGGGCAGCAAAAACTATTCAGCCTATACCTTGAAAATGTGTAAATCCGCCACTGTTCACCGCATCGTTTAATTTACTTAAATCCCCATTAACACAACAACCTAAAACACAAGTGTTTCCCATGTTTTGTGTGCAATTAAAAGTTTTCTGAAATTATAATTATGTTTGTTTTTAAACAATGCCCATTCACACAGTTACTGACATTTTGAAGTTTACAATAGTACTCACTAGGAGCGCTCGCATCGATATTTTCTACCCCTCAAACTCCTCTACCCCTTGTACATCTACAGAAACGTATTCCTGAATAAGTAACATACTTTTTCCTTAATAAGCATTTTGCCCTCACAATTATCCGATTCAAATCGATTGGTCAATAATATGAATTAACCACTAAGTGAAATCAGCACTGCCACTATTCATAATCATTTACAAAACATAATAATTTGAATAGTAAAATTGCCCATTATTTCCTATTAAAAAATATAACCATTAAAAATATTCACTTAATGCACAAATTGCTTATGGGTATTTTTGTCATTCCAAATCATTACCCTATAAGCACTAAAATCCTTATTAGGAAAGATTAATGTATTTTAAGAATCGCTAAAGGTTTTTTTCTTATTTAAGACTTTAAAATTTAAAAAAGGATTTTTCTTATTTAAAATCATTGATTTAGATGAGCAATTCTGGCCAACAGTTTTTTTCCTGATAAACAAGAATTTACTTATGGGGTGCCGATAGGTTCTCATTAACAAAATGCTAACACTCCGCCCATAGAACCATTCAGAGTTTGAAAACTTCTCATTCGTAAATGGTTTTAAATAGTTTTTTTTCAGCAGGGCAGCTCCTTGAATACGTTCCTGTTCTTGCTTTTAAAAGCCGGAGTTGAACAGTACTTTTTTACCCTATAGGTATTATATAGGGTTATGGGCTATATATAACACCAAATAAATTTTTAAAATTTAATATTATAATAGTAAAGTATACTTTACAATTACATTTAATGCATGTACCCACTAAACAAATGAGTTTTAGATTAATGAACTTAAACTATATAATAAATTTAAAGACTGTTATTATAATAAATACAGCCGTAAATCGCATAAACTTGCTTAAGCATATTTGTGAGTAAGACGTGCGTCTAGTGGTGCATAATCTGTTGATCTGCGTCGTGAGGCAAAGGCGTGGCTGCGGGGTAACGCCCCTGTTTCCCGCCCAGCGCATATCAATGCACCCCGTGATTAGCCTAATAAATAGACGCTTAGTTTGTCCGGCGCCGGTCTTAAACCGACTTTAATCACAGGTCAAACGGTCCAAATTACACAGCACGCGATGCAAGGGTGGCCGCCCCTCATGACTTGACCTGACCTTTTCATTTTTTACCTTGTTGCACTGACCGCGGTTCCCTTTGTTTTAGGTGGTAGGTATTTTAAAGCGATATATTTTTAATGTGCACCTTGTATGGTTTTACAATAATTTTATTCATACATTTTTTTAAACCTTTATCATTTTTTAACCATAACAATGTGGAAGTCTTTAAATATTTTGATTTTAAAAGTAAAGATCATTTCTTAACCTCGACCTAGAATTTTTAGTAATACCTAATTGCATTGTGCATCAAAGTAACAGCTAAGTATTCTTGTATAGGGTAATAAAATATTACCGCCCGGCAACTTTTTTCCAAATTTGGTGGAAAAATCTCCACTCGTCCGAAAAGTAAGTGATTTCCAGCAAATGGCCAAAATTGGGCAGAAAAATAAAAAAATAAACTTGGGCCTTCTTGGCAGCCAAAAAATTTAGTTCACTGATAGGTCTCGTCACAAAAAAAAGGATAATAATTTAGAGTTTCCACTTTTATTGGTTTTCGTGTTACTTGGGTTGACGGACCGACTCACAAACTAACACTTAAAGATTAATAGATTTACAGACAACGATTGTTTAGGATTTGATTAAGAATAAAAGTTGACATTTTTTTTTGTATTAACGAGATCTCGCAACTAGCAATGTTATTTTAAAATTTGTATTATTTTATTGGTATTTTGATGCTACTTCCAAATTGGAAGTTCCAATATAGTGCCAATTTCACTGTGCAATAGATACAATTCTGTTCTGAGCAACTAAAGTGTTTAACAAACTTATGATCAAAACGTTTATACTATAACTTAATTATAAAATATTTTATACCAGTAATAAAATAAGATTATTGTTAAAACGTTTTTATAAATAACTAAAAATAGTTGGGTATATATGTAATGAGGCTTATAAGTAAGTCTTTTTGTTCTGTGCTCAAAGTTTGAAGGCCAACGCGTTAGGGGGCATCCATTAATTACGTGAGGTAGTTTTTTAATACTTTGGACCCCCCTCCTCCTTGGTAAAATTTGGTGAGATGACATCTCACCAAATTTTACCACATTGTGGTAGACATCCATATCCCTCACGTAAGATTATAGCCTTGAAACTTTCTTGGCGGACAACATGATAAACCCAAAAAATTTTTTTTTTACAAATTTAAATTATAATACATATTCTTTAAGCTCAAAAGTTGACGTTAGATTTGAAATGAAAGGTTATGTGAATTATCCAATAATTTCATTGGATTTACGTTTTGAAAAACTCTTACGGGCGTGACAAATCGTAAAGGTCCTCAAACCCTCACCCCTCTTTTAGCATCACGAGATTTTTGGAATTTATAGTGTGGAGCATAGTTCATAGGATATACATATACATGTAGTCAATGCAACCTTTTCTACTTTAAAATACAAGAAGACTTGTATAACATTAGGTCTACTTCTTGAAGAAGTAGACCTAATGTTATACAATTATAAATTAATAGTAAAATAAATAATTGGGTAGGTATATAATAAATTAAATTATTAAAGCCAAAAAGTAGACTTAAATTAAGTTTAGTTATTAACCTTCGGATGACCAAGGGGGGTAAATTTTGACCACAATGTATATTTTTCTTGAATAAACTCTTAAATATTTTTAATTTTTAACTGATTATTATTTTATTTGACTATATTATTATGCCAAGTATCTTTATATTTTGCATAAAAAAAATTTACAAATATTTCTCATTAAAAAAGTATTTTTAAAATAAATATGGTATTAACAGAATATTTAGAAGATCCTGAAGATGCAGAGCCAGCTGAAAATCCCAAGAAACGTGGCCGATGTAAAATTTGCTGTCGATCTTCCGACAGAAAGTTTACAACGAAATGTGGTTACTATAGTCACGGCCAAATCTATATGGGTGCACGTCATCAATGAGATGTAATGACGTCAGCATTACCAACTTTGAATTGTAAAGTTACTGCCGTTAAATTTGCTTTTTTAAGGCGTAATTAATAATAATAATAATAATAATGGGTCTTTATTTTTCAATTAGTACATACAAGATATTTATAATTAAACAAAAAAAAAAAACAAAAATTAATAAATCCTAAATGTACATATCTAAAAGAAAAAATGCCGAGTACAAAAGTGTACTCTTACTGTTATTACTGTTATTAATTCTGATGTGTTATTAAAAAGAAATCATTCATTTGCGTATTGTTTACCAAGAACTGTAACAATTTCCTTGTTTTAAAACGTTTTTTCACGAAATTATTAAAATAAAACCATTCACTTAGTAATTTTTGTGTGTGCCAGTTGGTAATAGCTTAAGGCTGGCGCGCACCGTTCAATATTATTGATTGGTCGCTGTCATTTTATATTTGACGTATTTTTGTTATTGTGACATTTCGTCCGGAAGCATCGTTGTTGCAAATTATTATAAATAATATTATACATTATGTTTATAAGATTCAATCCCTGGATTGTGCAAACAATGATATAAGGCTTGTTGGCAACTAGCCGTTATTAGATTTCGAAGACATTGCGCCCTTAATAATAAATTTGGGGAAATAATCAGACTTCAATTCTGACCTGGTTTGCTCTGATGACAATGACGACTGGTAATTTATTATTTTTGTGTTTCTGATAATTTAGTATTTTTTTGTTATGTGCATATGTAATAAAAATGTAATAAACTCCGTTTGTTTTCTCTTTAAACACATTTAATAAAAATTTGCCTGTAACAAACTCCTAATTAGTTAGTGCAGAAGATTATATATATAGCTATAAACAGTCAACAATACACGAGCGTTAGATTGTGTCTGGGCACGTATGAATAGACCTTAACGCTGACGTCATATGCCGTTGATGACGTGCACCCTTACAGATTTGGCCGCGATTATAGTGCATTTTTTTACAAATTTCATTGCTTCCTTTATTAGGTTTAGACTAATATTTTTACTTTTTTGGTTTAGTTGGAATAAAAATTTGTTGTACTAATGTTTGTTTTCATTATTTAATATAAAATATAACATTAAAATAATGAAAGCATGTTTTCGTTTACTAAAATCAGGAGGGGTCATTTTTAACCCCCCTTGGTCATCCATGTATAAAAAAGAGGTTGGTCATCCGAAGGTTAAATCATTTTAATATGTGTGGTGGTTTTTGTACTCCTGACAAATTGCTAAAGTTTTCAAGTTGTGCTGAACTGTAAATTTTAATACTTTCACAAAGTGTTTTTGTAAAGTAGTGCAATATAACTGATAGTAAGTGCAAATTTTAGTAGTAGATGGAAGAAGTTATTTAACTAAAAATTAATATATCTATAAATTTAACGAGAACGTTTAATGCAAAAACAAATCGACTACAAAAACAATCGAATGTAAAAAAGAAGTAAATTCTAAAAGGACAAAAGCATAAAACAGCAAGGGTCGCCGTTTGGAATCGAACCTCCGTCGTAGAGCTGCTGCGGATTGCTAGGCGGGTGCCTTGGCGTTGAGCTAAAGTCCGATATAAATAAAAGTTGTTTGTACTTCTATTAAAATGTCGAAAATTACATCCTTGGATAAATTATTTGCAAAATTACAGCAAGAAAATAAGAAAATTACGGATAGCATAAAAAAAGACATTCAAGAAACCAGCACAATATTGCAAGAAAAAATTGAGAATATTACAACAAGAATTAATAATTTAGAAATAAAACAAAACCAAATTGCAGAAGAACAAAAAAAAATTGAAAAAAACCAAAACCTGTTAGAAAGAAAATTAATAAAAAATAATATTATAGTTTTTGGGCTTAATACCACCACATAAAACCTAACTAAGGAAATACTAGAATTTATAAAAGAAAATCTAGAAACGGAAATAAGAGAAGAGGATATAAATAATATTTACACAATTGGCAAACAAAATACTAACAAACCAATTATTATCGAATTTATTTCATACACGAAGAAAGCCAAAGTACTAAAAAACTGTTCGAAATTGAGAGGTTTAAATATTACTTTTGCACACACAACAAACGAAGACCGATCAAGAAGTTTCAAAGATCTTAAGGAAACATCTTAAGATAGCAAAAGAAAACGACAAAGCCGCTAAAATCGTAGGCGAAACCCTTAATATAAAAGGCAAAAGATATACGATAGAAGACTTGGAAGCTATTGAAGACCATAAATTGCAAGAATCACAAAACCCATCCACACCTATACTTTGCACAAAACAAATTTCTAAAGAAAGACATTTAATCGGTGAAAAGTTATCTTCATCGATAAACAAAGACAAAAAGCTTATCCAAAAGCTTTTCCAGGATATACCCAGAGCAGGACCCGCTACAAGGTCAAAAAAAGACCAAACTGATTTAATTTCGGATTAAAACTTTTTTAAAATTTTCTTGCTGTTTTTTAAATTTTAGCCACTTTTATTTTTGTATTTAACACTTTTATTGTAGTTAACACTTTTATTGTATTTAACACTTTTATTGTATTGCTCTTATTTTATTGTTTATATATATATATATATATATATATATATAGGTAAACTTTTTTTAAAACTTGAAAACTAAATTTTAAAGTGTTCCTGTTGTCTTTTTAAGTTTTTGGCCGCGTTTATTGTATTTAACTGTTTTTATTGTGTTTAACTGCTCTTATTTTGTTGTATTTACTATGTGTCTAAACTGAACCTGGCTGCATATTTTAAGTATTCAGTGCTTAAAGTAAATGCAGGCGTAAGGTATTTATTGTTATTCCATACTAATATAAGAAGTATTTCAAAAAATTTTAACCATTTAATTGTCTATTTGGAAAGTGTTAAAGCTGACTTTGATTGTATTGTCCTTTCGGAAACGTGGTTTGTTGGAGATACGTCACTATACAACATCCCTGGTTATAGTCTCATTTACAATCAAGAAAAGTATAACCAAAATAAGGGTGTAATTGTATATGTGAAAGAATGTTTTAACTTAAGTTAAGTTAAGTAGAACAATGTCACGAAATCTTGTCACAAACAAGACGTTTTCATTAAAACGAGAGTTTGTCGTGAGTTAGAATTCGTAACGTATTTAAATAAAAACCGTTGCCAAACCGCACTAAATTTAACTGTAGGTTTTGTAACGATTACGCTACACTTTGGTACGTAAAAATATTCACGTTTAAGTGCCGAGTTTGTGACGACTTTTACACATCTTTCTTTTAAAATTTGTGATAATTTCGTCACGAAGCGTTGCATTATAGTGTTAACCTGGTTAACCTGGTTGCGAAAAGTTATTACTATAGTATATATGACATATATATTATATGTATGACATATATATGTATCTGACAAAATCTGAATAATTTTGTTCAACATCTTCAGGTGCCTAAATGACTGTACAAATTTATAAACTTTACATGGCCATTGTGCACTTGATATGCTGGACAAAATCTATACTATACTATAGTAACTTTTCCGCACCCAAGCTAACAGATTTTCAAAAATAATTCAAATCACATTTTTTGCTCCACCCTACAGGGTATACTGAACAGTATACAGCCCGATGTATAGGACATAAAAAAACCTTTAATTAAGTGTATCACATATGTATATTTATAAATAAAAATAGACAGCAATTACAATTGTAATTAACTTAAGTTAACTTTAAATGTATTAAATAAAAATGTAAAAATATTCCTTTAAATAAAATAAATAAAAATAATTAAAAAAAAAACAAACACTTTCTTTAAAAACAACAAAACCTCTTTTTATAAAATGTATATATACAATTGCAAAATAATTAAAAATATTAAAAAAAAACACTTCTTTAAAAACAACAAAACCTCTTTTTATATTATAAAATGTATACATTTGCAAAAAAACTAACGTTACTGGGAGTTGTTTGTACCATTATTGTTTCTACGTTTTATCTGAAATAATTATTTTGTTATTAAGATAGCATGCAGCCTTTTTTGTCAGTACAAACCTGTGGCTTTATTCTGTCATAGGTATGTTGGAAAGCATACATAAAGTATTTCTCTACGTCATCTTTAGTGGCATTTCTTTCCTCAACAACTGCATTTATTATTGAGGTGGCAAGCATCGTTCCCTTTAAACGAAATTTTTCGTTTACACCTATCCAGTTACATAACCTTTGCACATCAGCTGTGAAAATCTCTTTAATGATATTGCACACAAACTTTTTGTCCGGCTTTCCTCCAATTTGTTTAATTTTTTTGACCTAAAAATAAACAAAATTTAAAAAAGATTTACACCTATTTCACAAAATAGGTAAGTACGAAATATTCCCGCTTGTCCTCTTCTAACAGTAATTCATTTAAAATATGGATATCATCAATCGACTGCAATGGAAGAACTTTCTGGAATATTTCTACGATTTCTGAATTAAATTTAAATTTACTATTTTCCGGATTAGCGACTTCCGCAATGTTGCCTCTAATTAACTCCCATTCACGTTTACTATGGATGACAAACTTTTCTAAAATTTAAAATTCAATATTACTACATTAAATCAAATGTTATACATAAAAACCATTTGTAATCACTGCAGCTTGAATATTATTTAGAACATTTTTTACTTCGATTAGTTCATCTTTAAGCCCTTTAATTTCAGAGCGTATTTGGGAGGTTTCCGTCACAAGACTTTTCTTGAAATCTAAATTAATAATAATATTTAAAAACTACTATACAGAAAGGCATAAACTAAATTAACTATAATTTAAAAATCAATTTCAAAATATTTAATCAACACAGATTATATTACCAGAACATCTGTAAGATTAACAGCACCAGTATCATCAGGCTGGAAAATTTTAACCACAGCTTCTTTTTCAGCCATTTGTACAGCCTTTCCGAAATTTCCAGTTGAGTTGGTGTCCTCGTCGGTATGAATTTGTGGTATGTCATCAATTTCATCGTCTTTGTAATATTCATATTGGGAATCATATGCCGCTTTTCTTGACCGATGATTATTTGCTTCGTCAGCTGTCTCCTCTGAGTCAGTCTGGTTTAAAAGTAGCTGACATTTTTCAAAAGCGGCTTCGTAGGTGTCTAAAATATAAATTTACTTTAAAAAGAAATAACAAAAGCAGTTAATACCAAAAGACAAGTTTCCAAATCTGGTCTTGCATGCATACACTTTCCATGTTTGTCCAGGAGGAAGATTTTTGCGTGAAAATGCTGGTGAGTATTTTCCAGCCCATTTTACCTAACAAAAATTATGTAAAAACGAAGGTAAAAGAAAATATATATATATTATTAGGTGCCCCTAAACTTGGTGGCATGAATTTAGGAAAAGATTGAGCAAGTCAAAATAAGACGAAAACCTAAATAAAATTTTTCTTAATTACTTAAGTTTCCAAGATACAGGGTGATACAAACTTTGAGGTTAGATTTTTAAAGCATTTGATGCAATTTTTCGATTACTCCGTTCGGCTACTATTAAAAAGGTGTACCTCAAAACTCGATAAAATAAACCGTTTCCGAGATATTCGAGATTACAATAATTTAATGCGATATAACAATGCATTTATTTTATTATATAAATAAAGTTTGTGAATTGTTTTTTTTTTCATTATTTACTTTCACCCTCGCTTTCATATTATACATACTTACAGTATTATTTGTAATCCAGGAAACGGGTACAACATCTACCTCCCCAGATGGAACAAATTCGACGACTTTGTACATCTTTCTCTGTAACAAAATAAAACATTATTTTGGTTAATTGAAAGTTTGTTATATACGTACAGCTGGAGGACACCATGCTAATGAGTAGTATGAATTAGAGGTACAACATAAACGTAGTTTTTTTTTCTAAGGTAAAACAACCATTTTGCAAATAACATCGTCAAAATCATAAATGCTTTCTTGGTCAGAAAACAACGTTATTCCCGATTGTAGCCTTAACGAATCACAAGGTTTGACATACAAAGATTCTATTTTGTTCAAAATATGTCCAGTGAATTGCTTTTTTTCTATATGAAATGCGGTAATTTTAATAATTTTACCGCCTTTGACTTGTACGACATTGTTTCCGTTTTTTAAGGAACATGAAAAATTAGCAAAATTAACGTGGTTTTCTCTTGGGGTAAATTCATCAGAGATCTGTTCAGTTTCGTTTCTGTTTATTTCCGATATTCGCCTGTATATTTGCTGTGATGCATTAAGGCCTGTTCGTAACAATCTCTTTATTTGGCCTAAATAATTTTCAAATGGGAAGGCACTAAAGCCATCTAATATGCCGTACCTTTCAACATCTTTTTGCAAATGTATTAGGTTGTGAACATTGTAAGTCATATTACACTTTCCGTACATAGTTGCAAAATTGTTAACAAAGTGGACAAGTAGCTCGCCAGCATACTTTTGGTATATTGGGCAATATTTAGGTGAAGCCAATATATAAATAGCTACACTTAAAGTCATAAAATGTTTGTAATAGTCGGGATCCAAAACAGTTTTTAAACACACTGGACCTGTGTATAGCAAAAAATTTCTTAATTCCGTAATTCCATTTTCTAAAAGTGCTTAGGTCTCTCGACTTTCGATTAAACTCTTTTGGCATCCACTCAAAACACATTTCAAGATTTTTTGAAATCTCTTTCAACATATTACAACTTAATTTTCCTTTGCCAGGTTTTCCATGCCAAATTTCTATTATCTTTTTGACAACCCCTAAACACACTAGATGCATATAATCTAGTGGGAAATCTTTTACCATATCTATAGGTAATTGTTCTAATACTGAACGATGGAGCTTGTGATGATCAGAAAATTCTCGCGATCTGAAGGATTGGTCAGTTCGCAATAATGAGTTGGTCTGCAAAAATACCACCGAATTCTCAAATTCGCCGTGCACTGTACATTTATGACAGCTACTGTGACTCTGGACTGATGTTACTGCAGCACGAGCTGGGGCATCACAGATAAATGCATTTATTTTTATTTCAAACTCCTTTTCATTCAAGAAAAATTTATCTTCTAACAAATTTCTTAACTCATTAACGAAAGGAGATAAAAAAATATTAAAATCATCAGGTTTTTTAAACCTTCATATAAACTAATGATGAAAGGTTTGCTTTTTCCCGTCTTATCGCTCACGTTGCATAATATCGGCCAAAAGGATTTGTTACTATCATTAGCAATCGGCAATCCATCAATGTTAAAATTTAGTTTTATTTGTTTTTCTGGCGGCTCTTTATTATTAAAAGCATGCCTCAGACCTTGTGTCAAACCAAAGTGGATAAACTTTCCTGAGCCGAAGTTTTCAACAGTAACATGTCTTGGCGTTGACAACAATGTTCTGGCGTCCTTTGGCAAGTCAGAATGCCCTTCCTCTATAAGCAAATCTAGCAGCTCATTAAGATGTTTGTGTTTAATTCTATTTTTTATTGCCCATTTAACAAGCTTCTCTCTAAGTGACTTTTTCAAGATATGTTTTTGCTCATTCGAATCATCATTTAAAGGGGGGCCACTGGTGTTGTCAAGCCAATCAAAATTGGTACTTTCTAACGTATTTTCATCGATATCACTCATACCAGCACTTGGCAGAGGAGAATTATCATATTCGATTATACAATCGTCAACAAAATGCAGTTCTTTTTGTTCACCCGAATTAGTGCTAATATCACGTTTCAAACAATCTAAAAAGGATTCGGAAGCTTGACGTGCAAGCTCGTAACGTCTTCTTTTTGATAATTTTTTTGCAGACATCGCACCACTTAAACTAAAAAATTGTTTATTATAAAATGAATGTTTAGAGGTTATAAATTTACCAAAATGTATAAAATTAACCAATACCTAAATATATTATATTATTGACAACCTGTAGGTAAAACTAACATGTTAGTTCAGCAAAACTATTCAGATCAACTGTTGACATATACGTATATGTTGTCAGTAAGCCCCAACTGATTTCAAACAGTATTTTACAAATTGCAAATAAACATAAACTTCTTGATTTTTTGTTACATAGGTAGTGCAATAATACTTACCAAAGTTCAATTGCAGCCTACAGGTATTTATTTCTTAATTATTTCACTAGAACTATGATAGTTCCACTCACTATAGCATAAAAAAGACTGAATAAACTAAAGATAAAAGTAAGGTTATGTTGGGTTATGTTCTGTGGTTAAGTTTTCATTCAAAATCGTCACGACTCTTGCGACACGTAATTGTCACAAAAATTTATTTTTCTTTTATGTTTTATGTAAGCCTAACGTAAAATCGTCTCGATTTTTTGACGCGCAATCGTCACGATTCTTACGACACGAAATTGTCACAAAAATTAATTTTTGTTTTTATGTTTTACGTAGACCTAACGTATAATCGTCGCAATTTCGTCAACCCTAGTATAATATCGTCACGTAGTGCTACTTGGGTTTTGTTTTAAAATTATCAATTTTAATTGCTCCAACCTAATCCAGATTACACTATCTATGAGCACCGAAACTATAAAAATTTCATGTATTTATAGGTCACCTGCAACAGATATTAAAAATTTCATAACTGAGCTACAGGACTATCTGTAAAATAATACCAAAAATACGGATGACTTTCATATATTTACGGGCGATGTTAATATTGACCTTTTAAAAAATAATGATGATGTCTCCACATATCTAGATACGTTAAGTGAATTTGACTTTCGATCAACAATTTCAGACCATTGCCCAACCATATTGCAAATTATGAATATTAATGAAAATAAAAATATTAACACACCCTGTAAACATCACATATTTAATATAAACTATAAAAAACTATTTTACAACAAACATCATGGCTTGAAATATATAGTACAGAAAGCGTTGAAGAAGCAACCAACAATTTTATACTAAAAGCTAAACTTGAACTGTGTTCCAATATTCAATTTTTAAGTCATAAAAAAAGAAAAAGAAAACCCTCGATAACTTCAGCCCTCATTAAGTCAATTAATACAAAAAATGAATTGCAGGTGAAGCTTGCAAATAATCCAAATAATTTAGAACTAAAAATAAATTATAACCAATATAAAAACTTCCTAACTAACCTAATTCGCGAAACAAAAAATAAATCAAAACACATCAAATACAAAAAAAATTATTCGTGATTCGTGAAATCACTTGCGACACCAACAAAAAGGAAATAAAATCAATTAAAAACTATACTAAATTAATATATGACTCTTACGAAATTTCAAATTTATTTAATAATCACTACATTAATGTTGGTGAATCACTAGCATCAAAAATTAAACAAAACAAAAACTATATTCCAACTATGAGGCCAACACAAAATAACTCAATTTTCTTACAAGAAACAAATCCACAAGAAATTCAAAAAATTATAAGTTCTTTAAAAGATAAAAAATCAACAGGAATAGATGAAATTGTTACCTTTTTATTTTTATTAAGAACCATTTAAAATGCTTACCTTATTTTGCTTGCGTAAATAGATAGATATGTGCTAAATTTCTCTTATTGTCCCTTTGTTTTGCTCGTAATACGCGTTTGGACCATACATTTGTCTTTTTGATGGTGTTTACCTCTTTGACATACAACTCCAGGTACCTAAATAAAACAGCTGACTCTTGATAAATAAACTAACTTTATTATATATGTTTTGCTATGACATTTCGTTTTGGGTAGTCTGAGTTAAAGGGCCTAAAATAAGAAACATGGTTGTAGTATCTACGCCTTATTTTATGCTTTATTTACCTTTTTCCTGCCTGTGTAATCTGCAGGATATTGTGAGGTTATGTTGATTGTTTTCATGGAAAATATCCATGTCCGCGAGGCTTCGAAGACTCAAGAAGGTAAATTATTGGCTAGTTTGTGTTCAGAATCATTCTTGTAGTGTACTTACTGTGTTTTGGAATTAGTTTTGAGAGAATTGTTTTGCCGGGAATGTCATATGTCATAGTTGTCATTCAACACTCAGTGTTGCCAACCGCATAGCGGAATACCCTAATCTTCAAAATTCAAAGTTTTTCTGTTCCGGTAGGGTTGCAGGTTTATTAGATATGTGACAATTTCCCTAGAAAATCCGGAAACGGTTTCGACCATCATTGTTTTTCGAGATCTTGGCGCTGAACGTTGCTCGCAGGATATTTTGAAGTATCGACTTGTGTTTATTCGATCCGTTAATCTTCAAAAATACCTTTCGTGGACTGTTTAAGGCTATTTAGTGTACGTATTTTTGGCGATTTCGAGCCTTAAAGTCCTTCGTAATTTGGCGGATTCATCGAGCACGTTTTGGTAAGATCCAAATTTTTAGTCACGTTCATGTCTAATAGCCCTCGTCTCTATAGGACCGATATCTAAAAGCAATCTTTTGGCCGCACTCATCACCGTCACGGATATTTTCCTATGTTTTCGTTTACCTGCTGAAAATAACCAGACCAGGCGTAAGTACACTACATTTTCTCACATAAGACCATTTTATAACGTTGTTAATCCCTTGTAGGGCCACTCCTAAATATTTTGATACTGGAAATCACACTTCTAACTATTTTGATACTGGAACTCACACTATTAACTCGCACACCACCTAAGTATCACCTTTTATCGACCTGGTATGACCAAGGAGAAACCATCCCGATTGTGACCTACCCCACCGATTTTGACAACCCCTTCTCGATAGTGACCTATAAGCCCGCAACAAGTGACAAATCGGACTATCTCCAAATGAGTAGCAGCCCCAAGTTTGACATAACACCAACCACGACGTAACACCCATGGATCTTGATAAGTTTTTGCTCTGATTACTACCTTTTTGAACTTTGAATTTCTTAATTTAATAATTGAACTCGGGTCCATCAGACCCCATTAAGAAATTAACCTTTTTATATTTTATTTTGTAAATTTGACTGCCTGTCAACGTGACAGGGAGATAGATTGTTAAAATTTGTTTTTATTTGGCCAACCCAATATTTCCCAAGAGCTGCTGCATAAAATTTATTTAATTTAAATCCCATACTGGGATATTATATTTGGGTCTTCACTTTCTTTTCGGTGTTTTATCCCTTAGTTTTACTTTTCTTATTGGAAAATATTTTATTAATTGTAAGTTTTTAAGGAATTCAAGAGTCAACCACGATACCTAATTTTGCCAAATAAAAACCTTGTTAAACAGCTTTAGTTTAGAACTATTTATAAAAATTTGACATTGGTAATATAATAGAACAATATTATTTTGTAAATAAGAACACGGCAACTATTCTATCCGTTACGCGTGGAATGGCCCTTAATTATTAAATCTGTAAACCAGGTGATATCACTACGGTCGTACGTAATAGAGAAATTACTTTTTGTTTAACGAATAATATAATACGAATACGCTCCCTGTCTTGGCGCTATTATACAGTAGAAACCACTAATATATGAACGTGACTCATCCGACACATTCGTACGAAGCAATCTATCGAAGGTCACGGTCCAGTGCAGTCCCGATTGTAAAAAAATTTGAGTGTAATGTTGGTTGCTATACTTATGATATATTTGCTTTTAAAGTTAAATAATTAACATCTACGATAATTAAATAAAATGTAATTTTCTTAGAAACTAATTAATAAATAAACTTTTCTTTTAACTTTAATGAAATATTCTATCATCTGATTACAGAACGTACACTCGTGGCGACATCTCTGATTTTAATAACAAATTTTTAGACCGACCCAACCTCACTTTCTTCCAATTAAATTCTTAGTATAGTCTGAAACACGTTTGGAATTGCATATTCCCCTCTCGTGAAACCGTCAAACTTGTTACAGAATATACTATTCTTTTAACTGTAAACGCAAATATTTCAGAATTGGTGACAAAAAACAAAAATGTTTACGCAGGTCAGGTACAAAGTGAAAGATATTTAAATTGTGTGGATATAAAAACAACTTGCGTTAGTTTCACGAAATTTATTACACAGTAGCTTCTTCAGAATGTATTAAACTAATACTAGTACAAAATTTATATGTATAATAAAAATATTTTTGTATTCTAGCCTAGAATTTCTAGGTAAGGATTTTTATACGACATCTACCTGTGTTACATAATATAAACCACTGCCACTACAACGTTTAAAACGATTATTAATCCGTAAACACACAGTAGAAACACGATATGCAAAATCAAAGATCATATGACATATAAAAACAAATGCCCGACGGTAAAGTTGGTTGCCTTACTATGTAATAAAATAAAATAAATTCCTAAAACACGAACTCTACTGACTTCCAATAAAATTAAGTAACAAGCTAGGACACAAGCGTCATATGTCCATCTTTGTCCAACACCTAGGCAGTTTTACATCACAGATGGCGCATTTTAGACCGGATGCTTAAAAACCTACGTGTGAGTACATTTACCGCTGCATCGAATGTACAAGACAAGTAAAACATTACTGCTAGCATGTCTGAGATATGTTCGGCACCCGATGAGTCACGTTCATATATTAGTGGTTTGTACTTTACTTACCTTTTGTTATTTGTCGAGCGAATAGGCTCACCGAATTTGACTTACCATACATTTTAGATTTACTTGATAATACCTTTTTTTTTCTACTTATTTGGGATAACCTCAATTAATCTCAAATTCTTGTACATAGAACCCTGACGAAGATAAATATATTTGAATAATTTTTAAATACCGCCGTTTCCTTTAACTGCTGCATATCCGGTAATTGGTATGCGGTGTAACTAATTGTCTAGCCTAACTAATTCATTTACCTGGCGCCCAATCCCGAAGTAACTCCTTGTTCCTTGAACCACCCCCATCTCCCCTGTTCAAGCTGGTCGAAGGCAAATTTTACACCGGAATTGGTTAGTATTTTTTTATTGTAGTATTTGGTTCTAAATTATATTTTCGGTGTAACAAAATAAATACTGAAACAATTAAGAATGTTAGCAAAAACATATGTTCTCCACTTACTTATATTATTAATAAAATAATAGAAACTGAGTACTGTCCATCAGCATTTAAAACATCCATTATTGTACCGGTTTTTAAAAATGGTGACGCAAGTGATGTTGTAAATTATAATTATAGGCCTATATCTTTGGTGACATGTCTTGCCAAGGTTTTTGAAAAAATAATAAAAATTAGATTGGACAAATATCTTCAAAAATTTAACCTAATTTCACCATCTCAGTTTGGATTTCAAGCAAAAAAATCAACCCAGGATGCTATAGACTTACTAACAAAAAACATTTATAATAGCCTAGACGAAGTCCATCCATGTGTGTATTTTTGGACCTATCTAAAGCATTTGACACAGTTAGCCACCCGATTCTGTTGAAAATTCTGAATAATATAGGTATCAGAGGAACACCATACAAGCTTTTTGTAAGCTACTTAAAAAATAGATAACAATGTGTTAAAATTAAGGACTCCCTTAGTAGCTTCAGGGAGATAAAATATGGTATTCCTCAGGGCACTGTGCTGGGTCCAATTTTATTTACGCTATATATGGATGGACTCTTCTCAGTGTCTAGTCCTGCAAAAATAGTAAGTTTTGCAGATGATACGGCACTATTTTATAAAGCAAGAAATTGGGAAATTCTAAGGAACACAGTGCAACATAACTTAATGGATATTAAAAACTGGTTTGATGGTATGCTTCTTTCGATAAACTTTGGAAAGACGTGTTACATTCCTTTTACATGCCATAATTATAATCTTCCAGTATTTAACAAAATTAAGATCAAGGAAACTGATGTTGAAATCAATCAAGAAAGCTCAATTAAATATTTAGGAATTGTAATTGATCAACATTTAAAATGGGAAGCACATATCCAACATGTTTTTAAAAAAATTCGAATTTTAACATACAAATTTAAATATCTAAAACAACTACTCATATATATATATCTAAAAATTCTATATCATGCCCTTGTAGAAAGTCATTTGTCTTATGGAATTATTGGATGGGGTCGAGTATTTGACGCTCATTTGGATTCTCTACAAAAAATTCAAAAAAGAATAATTAAAATAATTTATAATAAAAAGTTAACCTATCCGTCTGATTTGCTCTTTTCCGAGACACGAATATTAAGTGTAAGAAAGTTATATTGCTTTAATTTATGTCAAAATCAATTTAAAAAAAAAGATAGCTTACCTCTATTGGAACATCCTTACGAGACCCGCGGCATAAAAAGTATAAAGTTCCAAAAATGAAGAAAGTAGTTGGCCAAAGATCTGCTGTCTATCTGGGTCCAACATTTCTTAACTTTGTCCCAAAAAATATAACAGCTGCGAAACACTTTTATTCATTTAAAAATCAATTAAGAGATTTTCTAATTACCACGTCAGCGAGATCAATAGATGGGTTGATCAATAATCGCTGCTAAAATACAATTAAGACACTACTGGTTCTGTTGTTTGAGTGTTGTATATATTTTACTGCTGTTAGTTTGTGTTTTTGCCGTGATATTTGTAATTATTTATATTGTAATTGTTTATATTTATTTTTTAGGTTTTAAACTTTAAACTACGTTCTTAATATAATTATATTTTCTGTATTTATTTCCCCAGACAAGTTAGTACTTACGGGGTTACTTTGTATTTATTTTGCCAATTATTTTTATTATACTATATATTTTTAATTTATTTGTAAGGTTTATATGGTAAAATAAATATTATTATTTTTATTATTGAGAACATCCCCAAAAATTTTGTATCAGAGAATATTTGACAAAAACGCGTTGCCAGGTTTTAAAAGATATTTCGATCTCGAGTTCTGCCATTCTAAAGTACAAAAAAAAATATCGATAATTCCCAGTGTTTTAGTGCTAGATTCTTGTTTGTAAGATTGTTGTAATGAGATGCATTATAATCAGAGTCGTAACGAGGGTCATGAGTGGCCAGGGCAAGATTTGAATGTTTTGCCCCCCCAAACCTATTTTGTAGAAAGAGAAACAATACAATGACTTTAAAATGTAACTTAAGTTATATATTGTAGCGAGTACGGCTCTGGATATCGGAATGATGACTCATCGGCGATGAGTCATCGCTGGTGAGTCATCGCTCTAACAATCAAGAGTGTGGAGCTCGCTGGAATGTTCCAGAAGACTTGGGCGCTGAATATATAAGAAACGCAGCAGCACAAAGCAGTTAGTTAAGTTTTGGTACACGCGTCGAAATAAATAAATACCAGTGCAAATAAATAGACTCTTGAACAGTAGTGATATATAAATAATTAGTAGTTAAGTGTTTAGTTAGTTTTATAGTATTTTAAGTGCTTGGACATATACGAAGTCGTTGCAGAAAAAGCCTGGAGGCGCCGACTTCATCTCAGTCGGAAAACTAGATAGGGTCGAGGAAAAGGGGCCACCGTCGACCTGTAACCAGCGTGCCCCAGAAGATATTGAACGTGTTGCATCTCTTCTACACCAGTCCAGCAGTGTTTTGATGGATGATTTAATTAATGGAAAATTACATGTGCTGCTGCTGGATACAGGTGCGACGAAGACAATTATTAGGCCAGATATTGTCGAAATGTCCAAGATCAAATCTACCAATCGGCGACTACGTACTGCAACAGGAGAAACCGCTACTGTTCGTGGAGAAGTGGACATCACGATGGTCATAGGAAACACGAAATTTAAACATCGAGCATTAGTTGCAGATATTGAAGATGAAGTTATTGTAGGCATGGACATTATGAACTCTAAAGGATTTGAACTGAACTTTAAGCGAGGAATATTGAGGGTAAATGGAGAGGAAGTCGTGTTGCATCGATCTAAAGAGAAGAATATTCGTGTAATGCTAACAGAAGATGCTTTAATACCGGAACACAGCGAGATGATATTCAAGGCTTTCTTGGATTGTAAATCAGAAGATGGAAGTATAATGCATCTGAAACCGAGAATTGATGACAAAGAGGTCCGTCGAGGAATTGTAGTAGGGAAGACTTTAATACGCGTCGGAAAAGAAGTGCCTGTAAGAGTATTGAATGTTAATGGTTACTCTGTGAACTTGAAGAAAGGAATCGTTTTGGGAAACTGTTCTTCAGTTTCCTCGATTATTAGAGACATTCGTGAGTCAGCAGTTCCGGCCAAGAAAGTTAGCAATGAATTGATGAATCTTCTATCGACTTCTTCAAAGGATTTGAAACCCAATGAAAGGATAAAGCTGAAAGAGCTGATTCACAATTACCAGGATGTCTTTGACGACGGACAAGGAAAGAAGGGTAGGACAAGAATTGTCCAGCATAAAATTAACACCGGTGATGCACAGCCCATTCGACAGTCGGCAAGAAGGCTACCACTTGCCAAGCGAGAGGAAGCTGATAAAATTGTGCAAGAAATGGAGAAGGAAGGGGTGATCGAACCATCCAACAGCCTATGGTTTCCCCAGTGGTGTTAGTTAAGAAAAAGGATGGCTCAACTCGATTTTGCGTCGATTTTCGTCAGCTGAACAACGTGACGAAGAAGGACAGCTACCCTCTACCTAGGATCGATGACACCCTGGACACATTGGCTGGATCGCAGATATTTTCAACTTTGGATTTAAAGAGCGGTTATTGGCAAGTTGAAATGGCACCAGAAGATAGAGAGAAGACGGCGTTTACCGTGGGTGCAGGACTGTGGCAGTTTACTGTCATGCCGTTTGGACTATGTAATGCCCCTGCAACTTTTGAAAGGCTCATGGAAATCGTTTTGAAGGGACTATCCTGGAAGACATGCTTGGTGTACCTTGACGACATAATTGTAGTTAGGAAATCATTTGAGGACCATATGAAGAATCTGAAGGAAGTCTTTCAACGCTTAAGAAGTTCCGGCCTGAAGCTACGCCCGAAGAAATGTCACTTGTTCCAGAGGGAAGTGCAGTATTTGGGCCATGTTGTTTCGAGTCAAGGAGTGGCAGTGGACAAACAGAAGGTGAAGACAGTGCGGGAATGGCCAATATCAAAGAACAAACATGACTTAAGAAGCTTTCTTGGATTATGCACCTACTACCGTCTGTACGTACCGGGTTTCGCAAATGTTGCTAAGCCTTTGACACATTTAACAGAGGGAGAAAGACGAGTCCAATGGGACGACGAATGCCAGAAAGCCTTTAAGAACCTGAAAAACGCGTTGACCAGCTCACCAGTCCTAAGTTATCCTCTTCCGGATGGTGAATTTATTTTGGACACGGACGCCAGCAATGTGGGCCTGGGAGCTGTTTTGTCGCAGATTCAAGAAGGAAAAGAAAAAGGATACTTCAGTAAAACTCTATCGAAACCAGAGCGAAATTACTGTGTTACTCGACGCGAGCTGTTGGCAGTTGTGAAATCAGTCGAACACTTTTACAAGTATCTATATGGAAGAAAATTCTTGCTAAGAACGGATCATGCTGCCCTAAAATGGCTTTTGCAATTCAAGAATTCTGAAGGACAGGTAGCAAGATGGATTGGAAGACTACAGGAGTTCGACTTTGACACAGAACATCGGGCTGGGACCATCCATAGAAATGCTGACGCCTTGTCAAGAAGACCGTGCCCGAAAGACTGTAAACATTGTTTCATGGCCGAAGAAAAGGATGGGTTTGTTCGCAGGACTACAATCGTGGATGATCATTGGCAACCTGCTGAGGTTCAACAAGACCAGGAAAGGGATCCGGATTTGAAGCTTATCATCGATTGGAAGAAGAACGACCGTAAACCAACGTGGCAGGAAGTCGCTCAATATTCGCCGAATGTGAAATCGTACTGGGCCCAATGGAATTCCATCATCTTAAGTGACGAGCTTCTAAAGCGCGTTCTGGAGATGCCAGAAGGGAGGGAAGACCGGAAGCAGGTAATAATCCCCAGAAACAGGATACCAGAAGTGCTGCAGGAAATCCATGATGGAACTACTGGAGGACATCTTGGGGTGACCAGGACGCTCGGAAGACTTAGGGAACAGTTTTATTGGGTCAACAGCCAACGAGATGTGAAGGAATGGTGCAAAAAGTACGCCGTTTGCGCGGAAAGCAATGGACCCCAGAAGCGCCCAAAAGCCCCAATGCGACAGTACAATGTGGGCAGCCCATTTGAGAGAATTGCAATCGACGTGGTGGGTCCATTTCCGGAAACAGAATCTGGAAATAAATACATCATCGTTGTAATGGACTTACGAAGACATGGATCGAATAAATGACATCATCTACAGGATCAGGAAACAACCAAGAGGAAAGCCTAAAGTGATCCATTTTAACCGATTGGCTCCTTTCGCTGGAAACAATGATGACCAAATAAACAATGCTAGAGTAAGGAGGGTTAATCCGCCGGAAGACGAGTTGCCTTTTGAAGACTTAATGTATTTATATTCGAGCGGTAAAAAAGCTCGGTATGGTGTCACTCGAGAAGAACGAAAAGATCTGTTCACGGTTTCGGCCGATTACTCCTTGGCTCACTGTGTTGCAAAAGACCTAAGGATGTCCAGGGGAATAGCGGTTGTCTTTAAAAACAAGTTTGGACGGGTCGACGAGCTACGAAGGCAGAATCCCAAAGTTGGAGAGGTGCTTGAAATTGTGAATAATAAGCAGATAGGCAACAGAAGTATCTTCTATCTGGTAACGAAGCAGCTCTCCCATCAGAAGCCAAATTACCGTGACGTATGGAATTCCTTAAATAAATTGAGAAATATCCTTTTGTCCAAGGACATCATGAACCTGGCAATACCGAAGATTGCTTGTGGACTGGAGAATAATTAGAAGTATGGTGGAAGTTATCTTATCAGCATACACATTCTTGTCTGTTGCCACAACCCTAAAAGAACAACCGGAAGGAAGACCGTAAACTGCTACTTCTATAGGACGTCACAATGCAAGTTTGGATCTCTATGCAAATATCGCCATGGAGCTGAGGACCATTTTCGGGACGAAAATGTTTTAAGACGGGGGCAATGTAGCGAGTACGGCTCTGGATATCGGAATGATGACTCATCGGCGATGAGTCATCGCTGGTGAGTCAGCGCTCTAACAATCGAGAGTGTGGAGCTCGCTGGAATGTTCCAGAAGACTTGGGCGCTGAATATATAAGGAACGGAGCAGCACAGAGCAGTTAGTTAAGTTTTGGTACACGCGTCGAAATAAATAAATACAAGTGCAAATAAATAGACTCTTGAACAGTAGTGATATATAAATAAATAGTAGTTAAGTGTTTAGTTAGTTTTATAGTGTTTTAAGTGTAGTTAAGTTATTAAATAAATAGTTTAGTTCGTTAATTAACCAGTGCGTGTTTTAATTCACACAAAGAACAGTTTAAAAACGTTACAATATTTAAGCTTAAGATATAAAATTAGCAATATTTTGGTTTAAGGAAAGTCAACAGTGAATATTTTGTATAAAAATCTGTTCAATAATTTCGTTTAAAGATTTTTTTAGGTGCTGCGGGTTGGTGAGTGCACCCCCTTGAGGTTTGTGACAGTTGCCCCCGGAGCCAGCCCCTAGATACTACTCTGATTATAAAGGAACATTAAAGTAATTAATACCAAAATAATAATTATGCAATTGTAATTTTTTAGTTAGTTCCAGCTTAAATAAAAGTTCTGGAACCAATTTACAGACAAAGTGGAAGAGGTTTCATCTGCAGACGTACATGAACATTCAAATGAGAAGGAATAGTAGCCATACTCTATATATACCATATAGTATATACTATATACTCATATATACAGGATAAGTCTTTTAACTTAAAACTTTAAAATATCTCAGTAAATAGGCGTTTTGCGACAAAACTTTTAAAATAAAAATTAAATGATTCGAGGGGGAAATTAATTTAGTACCAAAATTATTGCCCATACTCTCATCCTTACAGGGAGGGCATGGGGTAACTTTAAAATTTCCAAAAGAACACCCTATTTTTTATTTTTAATGATGTAGGGACCGATGAGTTTGTTGCCAACCATTCCACACCACACGTTGACAGTCCAAGGACGCTAATGTTCAACTTGACGGAGCCAACGCGGGTTTTCAACACTCCAGTAATTCATGTGCCGATTTACCGTTCCGTGGTTCGTAAAAGACGACTCGTCGGAGAACAATACAAAATGGAAAACATTTGGATTTTGTTGTATTTGTTCACGTACTGAAAAAAATTACCTGATTTTGAAAATTCAAACCATGAAGCTCCTGATTGATTTTTTTCGGAAAACGCTGAGCGTAGATATTAACAGCATTATCAAGATTTTTTCCTGCTTCTCCATAAATCAAAATCATTTTTTTTTCTTCCACTGTTAAAAAATCCATTATGAATGGGTACTTAGCTGCTCAACAAAAACAGGTCTTTATATTTGCAAATTAATCTTTAAACTAAATAAAATTTATTTTAGTTGTTTATAAAGGTTATACATGTTATAGACATAATCTACCTATTTTTAGTCGAAAGATCCGAATCACATCATTTGTGTTTGTTAATAATAAATTAATGCTAGAATAACATAAACTTAAATATTATCTGGAAAATAACCAAAATAATAGCAAAACTACTTAGGGGGTCCTACTCCTACTCTTTTCTACATGTTTTACTGTTTTTAGTTTTGTTTTACGATTTTAGCGTTAGATTGAAGTGACAATAAGGTTTAGGCAGCGTAACTAAATAATAGTACAGCGAACTGTCATATCCAAAGAAGATGTAGTAAGCTTTTAGCTTTTCGCCCCATGGAGGTAGTTCAACCCTTAACCCTGTCGAGTTACGAGTACTTTTCAATTATTTTTAATTGCTTAAATTCAAGGTGTTTCTAATATGTATATGTAGGTATAAGTGATTCAAGGGATGAGTTGAGCTTGGATTCTCTTAATTGAGACGATTAATTATATTAAACATTTTAGAAACATAGGAGATGGACAAATAGCTTTTAATGTCAATACCCCTGAACACAGATAATCTCTTCTGTGTTCAGATTTTAGGAGAAAACAAAGCAAGACCGCGAGTGTATTTACTTAATTGTGACTAAAAATTAAAAGTAACTCCCAAAAATATTTTAGTTCTTTTCACTCCGACGTGAACTAATACAATCGATACAGGTTCTGACGATTTTTCCACAAAAAAAGCAAAACACTCGGCTTTAGAGTCAATATGAATTCCGATCGATCATTAAAGAGGTACCTAAAAATAACCTTAAAAATACAATAATTAAATTTTTTAAATCTTTTAGATAAATATATTAAAAACCTCACCCGAAATATTTGTCTGGATTCACCCTTGATTAAGATACTAATATACTAGGATATTAAGGTTTTAAGGTAGGTATTAAGATAATAAAATATTAAGGTATTAAAAATAATAGATAATAATAATTTATTTATCATAAAATTATATAAAAAGTAAATATGAAATGTTAAGACAAGAAAAAATATAAAGTTTATTATACGTATGCATTTTTAAAAATGAAAAAAATACAATCTTATCCTTAAATAATTTTATGGTGTGACAGCTTCAAGATTGTATACAATTTGCATTTTTTATAAAAAAAATCTTGAAATATTTATAAATTCATTTCATGATTTTTTCCTGAGCCTATTTGGTAAATTATTGTAAAAGCGTATCCCTATAAAGTATGCGTACGTTGGCAGAACTTCAAAATTAGCCCCCCTGCAAAACGAAAAAAGTTGTTCCGGGCACCTCGGGAATATTATATTTCTAAGGGACTTTAGTATTGACACAAAAAATTTCATGGTTACGAGGGATAATACATGTGGCGGTCTGCATAATATTATCACACAGTTAACTAAATATATCACTCCTCTGTTGCATTATTCATTATTCAGGGATGCACTTCTTATTTGAGCGGCTGAAAGCATCAATTTTGGTTTTCAAACATACCTAAACATAAATATTATTTAAAAAAATAACAAATATACCTACAAATATAACAAATATGTAATTTTGAAAAAAAATATATTCATATGTTATTTTTTTCAAATACTTTAACCAAGGATCATTGAATATAAGTCGTAATAAAAATAAACAAATTAAATTACACCTATTATTCTAAATATTTTTTTAAAAGCATGTTTTTAACAAGTATTTTTTTGTCTGATTTTAATGAAATTTATAAAAATTTTGGCTTTATTTACATATGAAGGGGTGAAAAGCAAAAGGTTACATATGTAAGTGCAGAATTGGGTAGTTTAGAGTCAAAATTTTTGAAAAACATTTTTCATAACGTGAAAATTGTACGAGTTCTGCATGTTGGTTAATGCAAAAAACAATATTTGAGCAAGTACCTATCCAGATTTTTGTATATAGCAAAAATTTTAAAAGTAAATAACTCCACTTCTCTTTTTTGCACTTGCACTTCATATGTACTTTATAATAATAAAATTTAGGCAATTAAATTAAAATTGTCAATATGATACTTAAATCAACCGCGCGTGTCAACAATGGTAGTTAAGGTCATTTCTGCTCCTGGTGCGTGTAGGTACTACTAAAAAAAACTGTGAAGAAAAGTAATACATAAATTATTTAATAATTTAATACTTTTTCTTAAAAATCATGTTTACAATTTTTTACATTTATTTTAGCAGTGACTCATGCAAGAATGTATTATATATTTTTCATAACATTTTGTTTATCAGTGTGATTGTTTTTGGTTTAAAACTCATATAAATCCATATTTTAATTCAATACTTTTCACATAATTTATTTAAGAAGTCGCGTTTTAATGCCAAGAGCGAAAATGATTGTAAATATAACCTTTGACACGCGCGGTTTCTTTAGGTGCCATTTTGATTTTTTTTATTTAATTTGGTTTAAATTTAAACTTCATAAAGTAGATACCAAAAACGTAAACATTTTGAAAATTTCATTAAAATCGGACAATTGTTTGCTTAACAGAACTTTAAATTTTGAAAATTTCCGAAATTTGCCTTATTTCGTTAAAAACATGATTTTTGAGGGGACAAGCTTTATGAATGTGTATAATTTTTCTCAATTTAATTAGGAGGCATAGATACATTACCAATAATCCTTTTATTAAAAAAATATATATGCGAATTTGGATGTTTGCTTATCGAAAAAAGGTTTTTTTACAATATCTTAAAAACAAAAGCTGATTGAAAATGATGGTAATTTACTAAATCAGCGCATAGATATGGGGGGCCCACGCCTACTGGTGCCCTTTTAAAAAGAGAAGAAGAAAAAAGGAAGAAAGAGAGAAAAACTAGACCAATTTCTACTACGGTAAGGACACGTCACAAACACTTGGGTAAAAATTTAATAGTTTGCGGTATGGTTTGTAATATATTTTTATTGAATGCATATATTTTTATGAATGCATATATTTTCATAAATAAAATTGTTTTTTGTTAAAAAAAATTGTATTGTATCATGTTCTTAAAATTTAAAATTATAGTTAAAATGGATGGATGTTTTGCACCTGCTAATAATTTATGCATCTTAATACAAAATAATGACAAAAAAATAACTATTAAGTATAATTTTACTTATACTGTACTTTAACGTTTTTCATTTATTTAATATACCTACTTATATCTATGATACTCTTTAAGGTTTAAATGTAAAACCATTAACAAATTTTTTAAAGTCAGGCTATAAAAGTTGCACAGTTTAATTATAGATTCATTAATTAAAACACCTTTACTTACAACTATGTTTTCACATTTAAAATTTTCCCAAATTTAGTGGGAGTCGAATAAATAACAGGCACGATCCTTTGGAATTATAAATATGTGCTCGTAAGCGATGCATTATCTACCTGAAGGGTTATCATTACCGAAGATTCGTGGAATATTTTTTCTAAAACCCTCTTATGTATTAATATATACAGATATATGAGTAAAATAAAGAATTTTCTCACAGTTTTACTTTCGCGTTTTAAATTTTAATAAGATTATGGGAACATGCAAATTATCCACTTAATTTTAATGGATTATATTAATAAAACTTTTTAAGACCAACACATGATTTTGTAACAGTATTTTTACTTTATTAAAATAAAACAAAAATGTCACACTATCTAATTAACAAAAAATCATACAAATCCTTTGCAAAAAACACACTCATTTAACCAGTTACATAAATACCTATAATAAAAACTTAATTTAGGAGAATATCTTGAACAAATCAATAGTTTAAAATAATAGTGTTTATATTTTTTAAGTTTAGGTATGTTACTAGATGTTTTGTACCCTAAGTTTCAACATATCAAGTTTTAGCAGCATTGCACGAACCTACTACCCGGTCAACATTTAACGTAACACAGTATTGCCGTTATGTAACATAGAAGTAACGATGTTACTAAAATGCAACGCAACAGTTACCTAAAATAATGGTAACATTGTTACCGTCCAAAGTTAACCAATACTATTGTAATGTAACAAAATTACCAATAAGCAATATAACAGCAACGTAACATTGTGAAACTATTGTAATATAACAAAATTACCAATATGCAATATAACAGTAACGTAACATTGTGAAACTATTGTAATATAACAAAATTACCAATACGCAATATAACAGTAACGTAACATTGTGAAACTATTGTAATATAACAAAATTACCAATAAGCAATATAACAGCAACGTAACATTGTGAAACTATTGTAATATAACAAAATTACCAATATGCAATAAAACAGTAACGTAACATTACAATACTATTGTAATAAGTTTGTTACGTAACAGTTACATTTATGTTACGTAACAAACTTATACTTATACACATAATTTACATCTTGCTCGTGTTACCACTTCGATTAGGTATATAAACGAAGTTAAGACAGGGCACCATGTCCATTTGTCATTGGACCTCAAACAGTATGCCTGATTATGGGAAAGTCAGAATACGATATTATGTATCATTTGATACGCTTTATCGTTCAACTGACCGCACTTTCTCATGGCGAGCATAATAACGTTGCAGCGTAACAATGTTACATAACCGTAAAGGCCATGTTATGTAACAAAATTGCGAAAATGTAACGTCAACGTAACATTGTTACCTATTTGCAACCATCAGGTTATGTAACTGCTAGCCGGGCTCCAAGCGCGTCTCCCGAATGGTATGGTCCAATGACTAATGCACCATACCCACCAACACTGACAGACAGCCTGTTTCGAACTATTGGGTCTCATCAGTGTCAGGCAGTCGGTGACGGGAGACACGCATCAAGCTCGGCACTGTTCACTTATAAAGAAATAAGTGACCAGGACAGCGCCGAGATACTTTCTATCTGGATAATTCCTGGATGACGTCTTTCGTATAGGGCAGCTGCTGCCATTGCATTTCTTTGACATTCTCCGAATATGAAAAGCATATTGACTTGTTCGCTTTGTGTATACCAAATTCGATCATGCATATTTTTAAATAAAAATAATTTGCGCTTCCAAAAGAAAGCGCAAAGTTGCACTTTTCCGAGGAGCGTTCGTTTTTTTTTACTTTATCAATAATTATTAATTTTTACCAAACATTTTTATAGAAACACCGGTTGTAGAAAAAATCCTGTGTGTAATTCAAGCGCAAAATGACATTGCAAACTTCTCGCTCAGAGCGGCAATTTATCACTTTGCGCTCTTAATACACAAATAGCTATTGAATACGCAAATTCAACTTAATATTATTTGGGGTTTTGAATGTTTTATACCTAGGTACACCATTAATTTTACTTTTTAATTAAACAATTTTAAAAAAATGCCACATATATTTTATGTAATATTTATGTAGGTATTTATTTAACCCACCCACCGATTTTTTTAAACTAGTTTTTTTGTACATATTTATAGATATTTTAAAATGTGCAGGGGACCAGGGGGTCACTTGACTCCCCGGCATTTTTCAACTTAGTTTTTTTGTACACATATACTTACCTACAGGTACATATATATTATCTATAGGTATTTGTAGATATTTACGAACTATTGAACATTTTTACAATTAAAACTAGAAATTTTATAGGCAACCAAATACATAAGTACATTTATATAATTACCCAGGCAGAAAGAAAACCATTGAAAATTGATAACAGTACATTTTTGTAAAACCTAACTTAAATGTAATTTAAATTATATCGATCGTTGCTTAGGACAAAAAGTTTGGTCCATTCCAAATTGAGCGATTTCTATTTCGATCACCATTTCTGCTGCGCTAACAGACTGATTTAGATAAAAAATGTATGTAGAGAAAAATTATGATAATCCGGCCGAAGACTATGTCACTGGTGTAGTGCGCTTTGCTCTATAAGATAGTAAGTGAAATATAAGTGACTTTGCGACCCAGGAGGGCCAAGGTCGGATTCCCAGGGTAGAAATACACTGATATTTATTGAAAATATATAAATATTTCAAAATATTCAAAAGATGGAACAGATAATTTAAGATTAACATTTTTTGAAGAAATTATCTGCATACAGTCATGTGGTGCATGGTGAAAGAAAATGCAACATGGTGATATACAAACTAATATAAATTAATAAAAGAGTAAATAAATAATTTTAGTAAGTAATGAGTTAATCTCAGATTTTCTTAATTGAGTAACATACAATGATCTTCTTCTTCTTCTTTTTAATTCTGATCAAAAATCTTTGTTCAGAGGAATGACCTTTATCTTAATTTAAAAGTTATTTAGCCAGCACATTGTTTTTTAATATGATTAAGGGTGAGCCAAAAAAACTAACCTATTGAATTTATGGGTTAAAATGAACCTATATACCGAGAAAAAAATGTCCCTGCAAGGCAGGATTTTTATCTCAATTTTAAAAGGTGTCGGTGAGCATTTAAATTTTCCCATTTAAATAAAACGTAAAAAAATCTTCTTTCATTAAAAATACCATAACTTTTGAACCGTTTACGATAAAAAAATTTTACGTCGCGGATTCTTGTAGCATAAAATTTCCCAGGATTATTTTTTTCAATTAAAAAATTCGTATATTTGAAAGCTTTGAAAAGTGAAAAAAATCAAAATATTCAGTTTTAGTGATTTTTTACACTTTTCAAAGCTTTCAAACCTACGAATTTTTGAATTGAAAAAAATAATCCTGGGATAGATTCTTTGGGAAATTTTATGCTCTACAAGAATCCGCGACGTAAAATTTTTTATCGTAAACGGTTCAAAAGTTATGGTATTTTTAATGAAAGAAGATTTTTTTAAGTGTTATTTAAATGGGAAACTTTAAATGCTCACCGACACCTTTTAAAATTGAGCTAAAAATCCTGCCTTGAATGGACATTTTTTTCTCGGTATAAAGGTTCATTTTAACTCATAAATTTAATAGGTTAGTTTTTTTGGCTCACCCTGACATTGTCACTGTATCTATGGTAAGGTATATGGTGGATTGCTCGTGTTAAGTTGGTAAGCTACAAATAAATGTAATCATATTAATTAACTAATCAAGGTGTTTGTTACGTTTTAACATTTATACTTAAGGTTAAATTTGTACTCGAAATGATGTAATGTTTGAGATACACAAGATGCCATTTTTCAGTTAGGCCGGTATTGCACTATATTTGGTAGGCAGTGGACTGTATGAATGTAAGAAATAGGGTTTGGTGGTGTTAGCTGACTGATTTTTGTAATAGATAAAACGTGGGCGGTACGAATACTAAAAAAGTAAAGTCCTACCTTATTGCTGGTGCTGATGATGACACTCAGGGCCCTGGTTTCTGGTTAGGCTGTTAGCGATGGTTTCAAGCGGGTGCGATGCACAAAGCGGGATAAAGCGGATACAATATCGCGTGGTAGATCACTGTTTATCGCGGGGATGCTTGGGGTTCGAACTCTTCTTTGTAAATACACTTACACCCTCAACCACGCGGTCAAATAGTTAATTAAAAATAGTTGCGATAAACATGCGCGTTGAGGGGTAATAAGCTGGATATAATATTTAAATAAAAATAATAAAAATTAAACAAACATTAAAAATTTCGCGGAAACGAAACAATATTTTTATTGTTATCATTTAATAAGTACGGCGCGAGCCAAAAAAACTAACCTATCGGATTTATGGGTTAAAATGAACCTACATACCGAGCAAAAAATTTCCCTGCAAGGCAAAATTTTTTGCTCAATTTTAAAAGGTGTCGGTGAGCATTCTAAGTCCATTGAAATAACACGTAAAAAAATCTTTTTTCATTAAAGAGACTATAACTTTTGAACCGTTTGAGATAAATTTTTTTACGTCGCGGATTCTTATAGAGCATAAAATTTTCCAAAGAATCTATACCAGGATTATTTTTTTTAATTAATAATAATAATAATAATAATAATAAATTGTTTATTTATTGTCAATATTAACAGATTTACAAGAATACTTTAAACCTTAAGTTTAAACTATGGACATCCGTGCGATATGTTATTTTATTGTATAAATAGATTGGGGTGTGGTTCAATATAATAGTATGATAAAGTGAAGCAGCATGCAAGTTTCTTCTCTTTTCCATACTCAACCACTTTGTTTCTCCTAGTTTGTACGATATTGGCTCATGTTTACGAATGCCATATATATAACGTAAGCATGATTTTTGTACTTTTTGGATTTTATTATTGATCCAAACATGGTCCATACACAACATCACAAAAGTTAAAATGGCTTAGTACCAGTGCATCAGTTAATTTAATTTTTAGGTTCTTCGGAAGAACCTGCAGACATGTCTGTGAGGGTAAAGAAGTTTGAGATTACCATATGCACTTCTAAGACATTTATTTATGTGATTATCAAATTTTAATTTATTATCCATCACAACACCTAGGTTTTTTGCATGATTAATACACGATAGGTCTTTGTTATCTACTGTAATTTGAATATTACTTTCAATCTGTCCACTGCTTTTGCCAAATATTAAGACTGATGATTTTTCTGAGTTTATTGTAAGCTGGTGCCTGTTTGATTCTTTCACTAATCGAAATAAGTCATCATTAATGTCGGTGTTGGCAATGTTAAGGTGAGTAGCTGGGAAGGAATAGCGCAACTGTGTGTCGTCAGCGTAGAAGTATGTTTTACAATTTAAAACTGAGGTTGATAGATTGCATGTATAAATACAATAAAGTAAGGGTCCTAAAATTGAACCCTGAGGTACGCCACATGTGATATTAACAATGCTAGACTTTCCTTTGTTTGTTTGTACATATTGCATTCTGTTCGTTAGGTAGTTTTCTATTAATTTAGCAGCTTTCTTTGAAAATCCAACGAAATGCAAAATAGATAGCAGAATTTTATGGTTGACAGTATCAAAAGCTTTAGAATAGTCTAGCAGAATTAGTGCTGTGGAGTTACCTACATCAATTTCTCTTAAAATATCGTCTACAATATCGAGCAGAGCAGTGGTACAACTATGGCCTCGTCGAAACCCAGATTGAGTAAAATTCAAAAATTTGTATGTTTAAAAGCTTTGAAAAGTGTAAAAAATCACTAAAACTGCAGATATAAATAACTCAAACGGTTCAAAAGTTATAGTCTTTTTAATGAAAAAAGATTTTTTTACGTGTTATTTCAATGGAAAACTTTAAATACTCACCGACACCTTTTAAAATTGAGATAAAAATCCTGCCTTGCAGGGACATTTTTTTCTCGGTATATAGGTTCATTTTAACCCATAAATTCAATAGGTTAGTTTTTTTGGCTCACCCTTAATCATATTAAAAACCAATGTGCTGGCTAAATAACTTTTAAATTAAGATAAAGGTCATTCCTCTGAACAAAGATTTTTGATCAGAAATAAAAAGAAGAAGAAGAAGATCATTGTATGTTACTCACCGACACCTTTTAAAATTGAGCAAAAAATTTTGCCTCGCAGGGAAATTTTTTGCTCGGTATGTAGGTTCATTTTAACCCATAAATCCGATAGGTTAGTTTTTTTGGCTCACCCTAAAGTACGCATATTATAATATAAATAAATTATTTTTTTGTACCCAAATTTAGAGTTCTCATAAAAACCATCCCATTATTTGTTTTTGCGTTTACATATAAATTCATATCAATGCAAAACGAATCCCAAATTGACATAATATCTACTCTGAATTTGCGTTAGATTTACGTAAAAAAAATATGTTAACGCAAAATTGGCATATTTAAAAAAACAATAAAAATACTAAATATTTGAGTTTAATTTTAAAAATTAAACGCAAATCTAATATATTATATTTCGTTTCGTTTAAATTTAAAACTAAACGCAAACTAAACTCCAATCCTATAATAAAAGTCAACGCCAAATAAACGCAAAATTGCTAGATTAACACAAAACCTGCAATTTTTTAGTTTTCTTTTTGCACTACTCAACGTTAAATTTGCGTCTGGAAGATCCGCTAGGGTTAACAGCAGTGTTGCCAGGTCTGGTGATATTTCTCCAGATCTGGTGATTTAATTTCATGCTGGTGATTTGGTAAAAACTTTTATCAAATACCCTATTTCTGGAGAATTTCAAATATCCTGGTAAATTGTATTGGAATATTTTCAAAAGTAAGTACCTACATACATATTCGTTTATCAAGAACTTTGTGTCGCCATCTAGTAGAAAATATCAAAATTAAAAAAAGTGTACTGTTGTGTCATCCGGTAGACGATGGTGCCATCTTATTTATGATTTTTGAAGTTAGTACATAATGAAGTATACTGGGGATTCACAATTTGTGAATCACAAATTGAATTTCATCCCCCAAAACAAAAGTTTAGATAAAAAAGTGATTTTTAATGTTTTTATCTTTGCCTAAAGTTAATTCAATACTTAAAATAAATATTGCAATATCAAGGAAGGAAGGCAAGAAATGTTGGTGTGCTCTGATAGAATAAGGTTGTTGTGTAGATTGTTATCTATATATTGATATTTTTTTAAAATCAAGTTTGAATAATAATTGATCTGCTTGTTTTATTACTAAATATGCATTAAGTCATAACATTATTAACCTTTTATTTTTGCAAAAATTAAACTTAAGATCAATTAGTCAAGTTTTTAAAAACATAATAAAAAACTAAGTTGCCTGATTTAGAGATTGCCTTCTTTCCTTCCTCCCGTAAAAAATGAACAATACAGGAATCTACGATTTTCGTATTGTTCACCTTTTACGGGAGGAAGGTAGGAAGGAAGGAAGGCAATCTATAAATCAGGCTTAATACATATTAAAGTAAGTTATTTATTTTGTCAGATTTCACTTTTAAACAAATTACATTTTTTTTTAAATTTACGTGTAAATACTCTAAATTAAAAAAAAGTTGTGAAATCTGACAACTTTTCGAGGTACAACGATCTGGTGAAATCTGGCAACTTTGCGATGCGACCTCTGGTAAAATTCTTGTTTTTCATCTGGCAATACTGAGTCCAAGAGTGACTCTTAACAACTGATTAAAGCTAGAGTTTTAGCTTGTATTTATTTAACGCCTATATCTGAACGTTCGCATTTATTCGCAGCTAGGATTTTCCTTTGATTAAAAAAAAACGACAACAGATGGAGCGCATTCGAACCAATTTTCTTTGTCCAACCTTGCCTACACCTAACAAAAATTCGTCGTTAACGCACATTATTTTTTTTTCACCTCAAAGGCTAATATTTTTGATATTAACAAATTCATTAAAAAAAAGCGGAGATTCAACCAACTTTAACACCCAAATGTGACTTAAACTATTTATTTAATATTTTAGGTACCTATTGCGTGCTTTCCATACTAGTAAAAAATAATTAGAGGCTTCTAATAATGGGGGTTAAAATTGGTGTTATTACGACATTAGGTAAGACAATTTGATTGATGATTGACGGACAAATTAGATCTCGGAAGAAGTATGGGCCAGAAATTGGCTTGATTAAAATTTTGTGGGAATGCCATTTAGGTATTGTATTATGATGGACGTATCCAATGCGTATTATAAATCAAATTTATTGATACGCTTTGCTCTTTGTTTTTTAGTCGTGTACCTGCACCAAAATTAAAAAAGAATTACGTTTGATTAATAGATCTGTTTCGATTTAACAGGAAAATTATTTGGAATAGTTTAGTCTATTTTGTTTGACAAACAACTTTTAGATGTGAGCACCTTTTTAGTTTTTTATATAGTTTTGTAAATTGGCAGCTAAAATCTGGCACATAATATTTTTGTGTAGTAAAAAAAAATATTAATTTTTAATTAAAACATTTTGTAGAGATACCTCTAAGTATTTATTAAAATATATGCCCCTATACAAAACCCGTGTTCGTTAATTTATAGTAATAAAATAATATGTACTCATCATTATTATCCTTTTTTTAGACTTTTTCGATCTTACCAATATTTTCTTGCTTGCAATTTGTTTTGTTTTTTACATTTCCATGGCCTTTATTATAACCATCCACTCCTTTCTTATATTTTTTTGTCTAAAACTCCTAGTTAGGCTTTTACAACTTACGGAACCACGTTTTACTTCGTGAGATGCTTGCACTACTGCTGCTGTTATAGTTGACATTGCTCTGTTATTTCATCCTCCTTTTTTTCTTTTCATTGTCTTTTTAATTAGCCTCTGTTTGTGTTCCCACTGGGTTCAACTTCCCAGTTGATTTCTTCTTCTGCCATAATTGATATTAGATTTTCAGCCGTTATCCTTTGTAGACCCTCGCCTCTGTTCCTCCCACTTCTGACACCTGAGGTGTCATCCTCTTCTCGTTGCAGTATTTGCAAATTCCGTTATTTACTTTTTTAATGTTGTGCAGGTACTTTTGAAAATTCCGTGTGACGTGCATATTTGGATAATTCATCTATTTATTTATGCTTTCTATAGTATTACACTCCAACTATTGGCATCAGTTTGTGTAGCCATTAGTCTTTCTTGCTTGTTCCTTACCTGTATTGCCATTTTTAAATGGTTTTGTGTCGTTCTTTAGTGATTATTGTTTGGTGTGCAGTGATCGTACCAAAACAAATTTTAAGGTTTTATTAGGATTTAAAAATTCATATCCTGTAACTACTCTTAAGTTGTCATTTGTTACTAGCTTAGTTCCAAATATTGATATGTTAGGTTGTAAACTTTACTATTTTTATTTATGGAAATATTTCACCAAATGTGCAATAGCAATTGGGCGACTTTAATAACATAAATATTAATCAGTTTCCAGTAATGCAATTTTTTTTGGATTCACAAATTTAATCCAATTTGCATTGTCCACCAATAACTAAAATAATAGTTACTGATATAAATGCTGTTTATAAACTTAAACCCTTATGTTTGGTCTCTGAAGATATTTATCATCCTTCTCTTATAATAGAGTTTAATATTTCCTCTTTAATAAAAAATAAATTCAAACATTGTTCATCTTATAAATTAAAAAAAAAAACTGATTTTGTATGTTTATACCATACCTTAACCAGTATTGATTGGTCTTTTTTGAAAAGCAATCAAAATGTAAAATATTATTATAATTATTTAAATTATGTGTAGTATGTTTTATGGAAAAATGTATAACATTTTTTATTTATATCCTAAAATTAAAACACATATCTGTACCCTTTTTGGTATTCTTTGAAAATTATTAATAATATAAAAATTAAATTAAAAATAAATTCTAGTTTAAGAGATCTCGTGAAGTTTATAAATAAAATGAACTCTCTAAAATGCGTTTAATAGCTAAACAACAGATACCATGGCCATATAACAACTATTTAAATTTTATAATTTTACAGTAACAGTTAACCTAACCTTCCTTTAGTTAATAAAAAATTTTTTAGCGAAAAGGATATTTTAGATTCCATAAAAAACTACCAAATAAATTTACCTCAGGTGATGATGACATGATACCAAGTTTAATAGTTAAATATTGTTAGCCCGTCTTAACTTAAATCAGATGTATTTCTAGTGCTGGATCATTTATTTGTGCTGTTTGGCCAAAATTGTTTTGATCGTTACAATTTTTATTTTAAACTGTAGGTAAATTTTTACTACATACAGAAAAAATATATGAAATTAAGTGAATTTACTCAATTTTTTTAAAATTGTTTTTTCTAAGAAGACAAAAAAATTGAGGTCAAAATTTGGACCATTGTCATATTTTTTTTTGTTTGAAGTTAATGATATGAACAACTTTCACCAAAAGTCCCAAGTTGGCTAAATTCGTCGTTTCGGAATTATTATTTTTTTAATGAAAATGTCATTTTCTAGTAAATTCGTGGTTCATCGCAAAAATTTGGTATTTTATATAGGGGTGGCCTTTATAAAGTGTAATTTAAAACTTTTGACATATATAAGATATTTTTGTCAATTTTGGTTTTACAGGAAATGCTCTTAAGTAAATTAAATTATTAAAGATTTTAAAGTAAAATTTAAATTCCCAATAGTTTTGCATGTGTTAGAAGATGTAAAAGTATACGTAAGTTCATTTTGGTTAAAATAATAAAAATTAAGTATTACATGCCTAAAAGTAATGAATCGAATTCACAAGACACGTAGAAAAATGTAGAACACAAACAATTCCGAAAAATTTTGGTCGGTTAACAGATATTCTTTTTGACTGAGGCTCTATCAGGAAGTATTAAGCCTATAAACTTATATTTTTATTTTATTTCATATTTCGTTTTTTTATTTATTGCCAGAGATTCCCTACAATGGCCACAATATGGGGCGGTTAGATATAACTTTTTATAATCGTTTCAAAATAGTTTAATGATTTTATTTAGTAGTTTTAAAACCAAAGAATGTTAGGGTATGTCTTCATATTAAAATAAAATGTTAATATTCACTTACAAGCAAAACAAACTAACGAACTGCCAAATCTTATACTTCTTTTAAACAAAAAGATTTCAAAGCCTTCTTAATTTATTTACTTCTGTACACACTTTAAAACCTAATAAACATTAAAATTTATTTAAGGGTTTGAAAGAGATATTAATAAAAAATGCATTAATATTTGTTATCAAATTTTAAAAAAGTAAATTTCTTTAATGACTAAGGGACCACCCTTTTATTAAAAAAAATAGTACCTATTGGCATAAAGTATGGTTTTTCAATTTTTGAAAACTCCTAAAAAAGAATAAAATTGTATTTTTTTCAGGCTACTTGCCCAACATGAAGCAGAAAAGCCAATTCAAGGCACTCTAGATATAGAAATAAAATTTAATCAAAAAATTATTTGACCTGTCAAAAATTGACAAATGACATATATGTATGTATTCAGAATTTTATTTTGAATCGAAATATGTAAAAAAGTTCTAAATTACACTTTTTAAAGGTCACCCCAGTTTCATGACCCAAGATAAAAAACCAAATTTTTGCGATTAACCACGAATTTACTAGAAAATGGCATTTTCAATAAAAAAATAATAATAATTCCGAAACGATGAATTTAGCCAACTCGGAACTTTTGGTAAAAATTGTTCATATTATCAACTTCAAACAAAAAAAATGTGAAGTAAAAAAAAATGTGGCATTGGTCAAAATTTTGCCTCAATTTTTTTTGCCCTTTATAGAAAAAACAATTTAAAAAAAACTGGGTAAATTCACTTAATTTTTTATATATTTTTTGTATGTAGTAAACATTTACCTACAATTTAAAAAAATTGTAAGGATCGTAAAAGTTTTGGCCAAGTTATCGCATTTTTTAAGAAAAAATGTCACTCGTAAAAAGAGAAAAATCGATGTTTCTGTCCATTTTTCAAAAATTTCCTACGGGTGAACAAAACAAATTTAAGCAAAAAAAATACGGGTCTCATCGATTTTGGTAGAGAAACTGTAAAAAAAATTGTTAAAAAATAACGACCTACTCCTTGCCTGGTCGATTTTATATGGAAAGGCCCTTTTATCAAATAGCCAAAGCGGTTTTATTAAAAATAAATCCACCATAACTAATTTGACAGTCATCACTAGAGATGAGAGTTTAGGTTGTCAAATTTATAAAAAATAGGTACCTAATTAGGTATCGTTTTTTCTTGTTTAAGGTGAGAAAATTTTTATATTAGGTACGTACAAAAATAAATACAGGAAAGCAACTTTTAGGTGGTAAATTAATTTAATTTATTATTGAATAAAATTGTATTGAACAAGATGTTTATGATTTTAAAATTTGATAATAACTGACGAATATATTCATTTGACATTCCTGTGCAATGTCTTATAAGACATGACATGATGGTATTATATTTTTACTAGATATATATATATATCTAGAAAAAATATAATACCATCATGTCATGTCTTATAAGACTGTAATGTCTGAATATTTTGGGGTAAGGTTCGAACTACTAGCATGAGTCAAGGAAACACAATAGGTCTTCACAGGAACGGTGTTCGATTTATTCTATATATTAATTGTTGGTTTACAGACAGTATAACATATCGGTAAGTTCATTAATTTAATTTTTAATTTAATTTAATTAATTAACACGTATAAAATACAAGATAAGCATAATTGCTAAGCAATATACTTTTAACTATGATTTCGATATTCTACTGATATTGCAAAATAAGTTTATAATAATTATTATTTAAAGCCTTATGACTTTTCCACTACACCTTTCCCGTTGAAAAAAGAAAAAAATATTTTCTAATGTTTTTTTCTACATTCTAAAACGCATTCCTCTGTGAAATTTGTATAGCAATATTTAATGACCTCACATCTTGCAGGAATTACAGTACAAAAATCATTTTTTGACTCAAGCTGTACTTGAACTTTTTTGTTATTATTCCAAAATAAAAATAAAAATTTTTCAAAGTCGATTGTTACTCCAAATTTACAAAAAAAATCAGATCCCAAAATTCCATGAAAATCAGGATCAAAATCATCAGTAATAAAAAAATCATATTTAATGTTTTCTGTCCCTATAGAAACTGAAATATTTGCTGATCCAATAGTTTTTGTTGAACCTGCAATGCCTTTAACACTTATTTGTTTTGATGTATCAATTACATCTATGTCATCATTAAAACAGCTCTTAAATAGACAAGTTAAAGAAGAACCTGTATCGCATAAAAATAATAATTCCTTAAACCTATATTTAATACGTATGAAATTTAATCCATTTACGCTAAAACTACTACTACTTGTACAACGTTCTCGCATTCATCTATCCTATTACTATCAGAACCTACAAGTAACTTCTGCGGCAATTCGTATTGTGGGTACTATTACCACGCGTAGGCACATTGTTCCCACGACTTCGTACCTGTCTATAGTTTTGCGTACCGCGCTGATTATAATTATTATTAAAATTTGACCTACTATTTGAATATGTAGACCTACTATTATTCCTGGTGTTGGTACTAAACGATGCTCGACCGCGAATCCCAGGGTTATAGTGCCCTCTAGAACGCGTAAAAGATGATTGCCTGTTACGCATATGAAACACACTGGATGAGTTGTTCAACGTAACACGGGATTTTTCCTCATCTTTTGCCCCGCTAACAGCATCCTTCAGCTCCTTGTAGTCCCTAGCTTTTATAATCGTTCTTAGCTCACCATCACGCAACCCGTTAGCAAAAGCATTGATAGCAAGCTTCTCGTTTACCTGCGTTAAGACTGGTACAGCAGCATCATTACCATCCGCCTGTGCCAGGGTTAATTCAAGAAACAGCTGTTCAACACTTTTTGCATAATCATCTACATTCCTATTATTTTGTTTTACAAAATGAAGCTGTGTTGATAGAGAAGCAGCAGACTTAACGGTTAATAATTTAGCCTTTATATCCCTAGTTAATTCGTCTACCCCTATATAACTTGTTTTAAGCCTTAATTTTGCGTTTTCGGTCAATTTAGTTTTCAAAACATATTTAATTAGAAACGTTTTGCCCGCGTCGTCTAGAATTTCGCTATATAATTCAATCGCATCCAACAATTGTTTTGTCACTGACTCTGAGCCATCCATAGCAGGTAACAATGTACCTGCCGTTTTAAGGTCAAATTTTTCCGGCATATTTACTATTGAAACGTTATCTAGATTACTAACACTCTGTTATATTTTTTAAACGGTCAAATAAAATTGCCCGGATATTAATTAAATTTGAATTAAATGCCTCGATTAAACTATCTTCGTTAACAGCTCGAAGTTTTAAAGTATGAAATTTTTGTTCTATATCACCTACGTCTAAAATTAACTTATTTACCCTTGCTAGATTAACTCTCCGTTCTTGCGGCTCTTTTTTTATATTAGTATATAGGGACTTTAAATTATCAAATAGAGTTTCAAGGTCTGTCATTAAGTAATTAATATAACGATAATACGATAATAACCTAAATATATAATCTTAACTAATTAAATTATATTTTTAAGGGCTTCCACGGTGCATTTCGTCGGTATATCTGACCAGGGCTTCTACGGTGCATACTAAGGACATTTCGTCACATTAGTACGGTCCTACGGTGCTGACCCCTTTGCGGTACAGTCAGTTGATGCTATGCCAAATATTCTAGACTTCTTGCGATTTCTTTTCTAATTTTTCTTTCCAATGACTTCTTAGCTCGGTGACAACAGTAGAAAGTAATGCCAAAAATTATGAATGCCACTATCACAACGGCCCCTACTTCGAAGAGTGTAAGTCCAATAGCACCAGATGCAGAGATACCACCACTATTTCCGGCTTGTGCGATTATAACTTCCTCCTTCGACTGTGTTTTTCCCATTTCACTTTTAAATCTCAGTCTAAAGATTTTATTAACTTAACTCACGCACTGGCAGGATCGCCATGTAATGTCTGAATATTTTGGGGTAAGGTTCGAACTCATAGCATGAGTCAAGGAAACACAATAGGTCTTCACAGGAACGGTGTTCGATTTATTCTATATATTAATTGTTGGTTTACAGACAGTATAACATATCGGTAAGTTCATTAACACGTATAAAATACAAGATAAGCATAATTGCTAAGCAATATACTTTTAACTATGATTTCGATATTCTACTGATATTGCAAAATAAGTTTATAATAATTATTATTTAAAGCCTTATGACTTTTCCACTACAAGACATTGCACAGGACTGTCAAATTTGCATGGCGGTTCGCGATTCCCAGTATACCAAGCACTCCCAACCAATCAACCCGGTATACCAAGCACTCCCAACCAATCAACATTACCAATCCTGTACAAGAAAAATAAGTACAGGGTGGTCCACGTAAGGTGACCCATATACTTATCTCAGAAACTACTGGAGTCACAAAAAATTTGTAGGAAACAAATATTCACGAAGTAAAAAATATTTTTAAAATATTATATTTTCATTTATACAGGGTGTTCGGTTTTCCTTGGGACGATACCAACTTTCTTATTTTCAATGGAACACCCTGTATTTTTTTGCATTTTTGGATTTTACCCACTCTTTTAGGTATACTTTGTAAATATATTAATTAAGAAAATGTTAATAATTTTTGAGTAAAATGAGGATTTATTAAAATTTCTCTAAATGTAAACATTCGCTAAAAGTTAAAAATAACCAACTAAAAGTTATTATTTTTTATATTATGTAGCATTCATCTCTTTAATAATAAGTAAGCTATAAGTTAATTAATTTATTTTTTGGAAAATATTATACAGAGTGTTTTCTTTGAATAATGAAAATTTAATTAAGGTAATTGGAAAAAAGCTAGTAATTGTGAAAAATGCGAATATTTTTTTTTCTGTTAGGTTTAGGTATATGACATAAAATGAAAGGTAATTACTTATTCTATCAAATTATGCAAAAATATATAGGGTGTTCCATTGAATAAAAACAAGATTTTAAACTTTTAAAATCGCTATTTTTAACGGGACATAGAAAACACCCTGTATGATATTTTTCAAAAAATATAATAATTAACTTATAGCTTACTTATTATTAAAGAGATGGATACTACATATTATAAAAAATAATAACTTTTAGTTGGTTATTTTTTAACTTTTAGCGAGTGTCTACATTTAGAGAAATTTTAATAAATCTTAATTTTACTCAAAAAGTATTAATATTTTCTTATTTAATATATTTACAAAGTATACCTAAAAGAGTGGGAAGAATCCAAAAATGCAAAAAAATACAGGGTGTTCCATTGAAAATAAGAAAGTTGGTATCGTCCCAAGGAAAACCGAACACCCTGTATAAATGAAAATATAATATTTTAAAAATATTTTTTACTTCGTGAATATTTGTTCCTTACAAATTTTTTGTGACTCCAGTAGTTTCTGAGATAAGTATATGGGTCACCTTACGTGGACCACCCTGTACATTGTGCATAAGAATAATGTCATCCGACAATCCCAATAATAAAAAAAAAACATGTTTTTGATTGTAAAATTTAAAAGTTTGGTTCATTTCTGTTAAAAATAAGAATTTAGGTAATTTACCTAAAATTACACTAGTTTATGTAGTAAAATGTAAAAATTAGGTCCATTCCTCTTAAAAATTAAAATTTGGGTAAAATAGGTAAAATTAAATCAGGCTCCAATGAAATCATTTTCTTCAAAACGGATTTTATTCCATTGAACCTTAAGTTATAATTAGCGTAGACAAATAGGTAATACCACTAAAATCCCATCTCTAGTCATCACTAAATATGTTTCGGAAGCTAAAGGTAAACAAGTACACTGATCGTTTTTTGAAGTGGTTCGCCAAAAAAATTATCCCACTTTGATAGGTTGTAACTTTTGAATGGATGGACGTATCTTGTTAATTTTTTTTTGTTAGAAAGGGCATTTCTTTAGCAGTAAGTGTGCACGACTGCATTTATTTGTCCTGATTTAAAATAATTTTACAGGGTGATTTCTAAAGCTATGATTTTAACATTAAATTTATTAATGTGCAGGAGGTAAATGGGTCACCCTGTATAATTTATTTTAAGGTCATCATAGAGCCTTACGTCTTAGCGCTTCGTACTTTTTTGGGTTTTGGTCATAACTCAATAGCCTTGGAAGATATTAATTTTTCTTTTACTTCATGTCTATGTGCGTAAAAAATCGAGATATCTTTGGAAGTAATAATGTTTTGACATGTGTCAATTTAATTGTTTGTAACAATACCGCGTCTACAAGGTGCAATTCTTGAAAGAATCATCGGAATGGTTTTAGCTGGTGTCTTTCAAAGGGAAGTAGCCCGACGCTTTAATATTGCATACAGTATGGTTAATCGCGCTTGGAAACGATACGAAAAGAATAACTCTCCACAATATAGACACGAAGGAGGGCGTCAAAGAGTAACAACTCCAGCAGGAGATCGTCTTCTTAGGAGAACTGCTTTGCAGAACAGAAAAACTAATGCTACCCAACTGAAACGAGCATTGCACCTGGCTACCGGAAACATGATTTCAACATCCACAATAAGAAAAAGATTGCATGAAGGTGGACTTCACTCCAGACGGTCAGCTAGGCATCCAAAATGGAATCATGTGCATAAAAGGCGACGTCTGGAATTTGCTTTGAATCATCAAAACAGAACTGCAAATGACTGGGCCCAATGTCTTTTCACAGATGAATCACGGTTTTCTGAGGATCCCGATACCAACCGCCTGCGTGGCGAAGAGTGAATGAACGTTACGAAAAAGATTGTACGGTTGGCGTTACACCTTTCGGTGGTCGTTCAATTACAGTTTGGGGGGGATATCAATAGACCGTCGTACTGAACTTGTACTTTTCGTCCATGAGACAGTTAATGCTTTACGATACTTGTAAAGAATTCTGGAACCAATAGTTCTCCCTCTGTCCCATCAAATGGGTGAAAAGTTTGTATATAATATATATATTATGGACGATAACGCAAGACCGCATCGAGCCAACGTGGTAAATGAATTTTTCCAACGAGAAAATATCACCAGAATGGAATGGCCGGCGCTTTCGCCGGACCTCAACCCCATTAAAAACGTGTGGGATGCGCTTCAAAGAAGGATGTTAGATCGCCAAATTGAACCACATGGAATTGAAGAGCTGGGAATTGCTCTTCAACAGGAATGGGAAGCTATTCCGGGTGACCTCATCAATAATGTCATAAGGAGTATGCCTCAAAGATGTCAGGAGGTGATAAGGAGTAGAGGGGGCCCTACCCATTATTGATTTTTTTTTATTTACAATTCGTTATTCATTATTATTGTTATTGTTTTAAAAATTAAAATCAAACTTTTTGACTTTCATGTGTACTTTACATGGTTAAAAAATCATATCTTTTAAAATAAATGACGTAAGACCAAAATCCAAAAAAGCACGCAGCGCTAAGACGTAAGGCTCTATGATGACCTTAAAATAAATTATACAGGGTGACCCATTTATCTCCTGCACATTAATAAATTTAATGTTAAAATCAAAGCTTTACAAATCACCCTGTAAAATTATTTTAAATCAGGACAAATGAATGCAGACGTGCACACTTACTGCTAAAGAAATGCCCTTTCTAACAAAAAAAAATTAACAAGATACGTCCATCCATTCAAAAGTTACAACCTATCAAAGTGGAATAATTTTTTTGGCGAACCACTTCAAAAAACGATCAGTGTATATCGACATTATTTTTTTCTTAATTACAATTGTTAGAAACGAGTTAAAATTATAACTAATAATATTTTGCCCATAACAATATTTTTAATTAAATTAAAAATAAAGTGTGCTTTTATTAGAAACAGTCTATTAATATAAGTTTATAATTAAGTAGGTACTTACTGAGTAAAGGGGAAATAAATCACTATTAATTAAATTAAATCAATATTAATTAATTACTGTTAATTATAATTATAATTATTATAATAATATGTATAATAAAAAAAAATTAATATCTAGAAACTTAAGTTTTTCAAATTAAAAAATCTGTTTTTAAACACTTTATTTTCAACTTAAAACATAAGATGATATTTATTATACAGAAGCAAGAATCAGAATGTTACATTATTGTGTTTTACATATGTTTATAACCTTACTTTATCTAACATGAGCTTTCCAAGAAATGACACAAGACTCTCTGAGATCTGCAGACTATACAATTTACTAGCTTAGGATACGTTCATAACTCCTCCCACCTTAAGAGGAAACATAAAGGGGAGCTTCATGTTTTCGTGGTTATTTTCTGAAACTTCAGGGGTTGTTTTCTTGACGTACCATTTTATATAAAGAAATATAATGATTTCTATAGTGATGAGTAGTGCAAGGGTAGTTGAGATGCTCCAAGTTGCGGGGTGAATTTCGTATTTTAATGTTGGTTTTGTCCATTGAAGTTCTTGAGAGATTTCTGATTTTGTCCATATTGATTGAATGTAGTACTATTGAATTTTCGGGTATTTCTATAGATGATTGGTTGTATATTCGAATTTCTGGAAGTTTTAGTGGTTTTACTGCAATTATTTCTTCTTTGTTCCAATAAATTGATTTGTTGACTTTTACACTACAATTTTTAAATAATTTACTAAACTGGGTTCTTCTATAAGTGAGTGTTCATGGTTTACGCACTGACGTTGAATTTTAATTGATTTTGTACCAGAAATCATAATGATGTATTCTTTTGTAATTTCTTCTATTATTGGGTTGATGACTAGCAGTTAATAGCTTCAGCTTCATTGATGAGGGTAGCGATACAATCTCCAACTATTGGTTCTAAGTGATTTTGACATATTTGTACCTTTTCAATTTCGGGACAGGGTTCTTTGATGTATTGTTGCTCGTTGGTGCCAAATATAAGGTATGGAAGTTTGGGTAAAATAACATTGTTTTGGATTGGAACTGGGAAAAGGCGGTAGCCTTCAAAGGTTTCAGGTTTAAATATTGGAAAGTGTATAGCGAAAATTAGTTTATCGTTTCAAAATGAAATTTGCAAACTTGCTAAATTGTAATATAAAAAGGTATTTTTAAGAATCATTATTTTAGATTCACCATATATTTTTATTAAATTATTTATTAAAATATTAATATCATTGATAGGTATAACTGAACTATGTAAGGTATTAAATTTTGCAAAAGAAAGTGCAGTACCAAGGTTGTCAAGAAAAGTAATAAGGTTTTGACAGTTTAAAATTATTTGATCCAAAGTGTTTTGTGCTCTTAAATATGCTACAATTTCGTCGATTGTTTTATTAACGTTCATTTGGAAATATTCCAAACATTTTTTAATTAAAATTTGATTTTCATTAAAAAGTGTTATAGTGTTATTGTAATTTTGAATTAATTTTGTTGATAGTGACATTTGCAAAGAGATTTCTTTTGACCAAAAAGCCATTTTGATGATTTACCAATAATATTTGCTAATCCACGTTTACTAATTTTATGCGGTGAAATATTGTTTAACTTATTACTTGCTTCTAATAAAAGATACTTAGCATGATTAACTAAACTAGAGTAAATACCAAAGTATGATTTTGGGAACTTATGATCTAAACTTAATGAATATTCTACATCTCTAAAGAATGACTTAAGATTATTTAATTGATCGTTAATTGGCTTAAATTCTAGATAATGTATAAAAGTATGTCTAGAGCTAATTACCTTAGCTTTTCCTAATTGAAAGGGAAGTAAAGGGTTTTTAATGGGTGTAACTACAAGAAGGAGTAGCTGGATCCAAAATTTCATGTTCCTGTGAAGGAGAACAGAAAGCTTTAAGGTTTTTAACCATTGATTTGTGAAACTATTGCCTTTGTGTTAAGCGGTTTTGTTTTACTTCTAAGGGCTGATTTGTCTGTAATGAAAACTTTATCACCAGTATTAAAATCAGGGGGTTCGTTACGTTTTTTATTTATTTTTTCAATATTTTTGGTCTTAGTTTCTAGAGATAAATTGTGAATTTGTTCATGGATGGCTTTTAGTCGTTCGCGTCGATCGATCATAAATTGATTTAAAATAATTTCGTCGGTAATGTCGAAAGGATCAAGGGAATTTAATCTACCGTTGATAACATCCACGGGTTTTTGTTTTATTACACTGTGAACAGATGTGTTGTAACCTAAAACGGCATATTGCATAAGTTGCTTAGTAGATGCTTTTGTGTCTTTAATTCTAAGAGTTCTAAAAATTTCGATAAATGTCGAGTGTACGCGTTCAACAGGGCTATTACTATTTGAATTACCAGGGTTTGTAAAATGAATTTGAATTTTATGTAATTTACAAAAATCTATTAAAAGAGAATTTTTTAAGTCCGTGCCATTATCGCAAGTTATACATTGGGGTATACCAAAATGGGAAATAAACGTTAGAAAATTTTCATAAACTGTTTGGGAATTACAAATTGGTTAACCATACATATATGTATTTTCAAAGTATGCACAAGCGTACCCCTTAGAACCGGTTCTAAGGGGTACGCTTGTGCATACTTTGAAAATACATCTATGATTGTTAAAAATTTAACGCTCGCTATTTGAAATGTATCCACGGTTGACTTGGTGTTGCAGTTAAGGAGAATTTTAATTTAGGTGGGTGTCTATCATATTTCGCTTGTAAACAAATGTCGCAATTGTTAATAAATTCTGTGACATCTTTTTTTAAGTTGGGCCAATAATAAATCTTTTTTAAGGATAAAACTGCTTCATTAATGCCTCTATGACATGTAATTTCGTGGTGGTGAGATATTATTTCTTTTTGTTGATTTTTGTCCAAAATGTCTTTTAAAAATTGTGTGGAAATAATTAAATTATAAGAGTGGTTTTTAAATGTTTTCTGAGGGATTCTACTTATTTCGGGTATAAACTCGGTTTCTTTCTGATTTTTGAATAAAAATGCAGTGGAGTTTACTGGGGTCAATATAGTCCTTAAAAAGTTGTATAATTTCTGATTCATAGTTTTGTGAAAGTTTAACAGTAATTCTAGATTTTGTCTCAAAAATGTTATTTTTAATAACATGATATTTATTAAATATATTTTGATTAATAACAATTTGATTAGAATAATGATTAAGGCAATTTTCGGTAATTGGTATATTTAATATGGGGTCTTCAACTGCTGAATGTACAGTTTCGCTGTCAGGGGGTTTAACTTGAATATTCGAATGAATAATAATTTTTGATTTTTCGTCATTATGGTTAAAAATTTCGTTTAAGTCGTCAAGATCTTCAAGTGTTACAATTTCGTCATTTGTCGGTAAAAGAAAATCGTTAATTTCGTTTGTAATGTCACCAGGATTTCCTATAATAGACTTGTTTTCTATTGCGTTAATTTCTATTCGAGAAAGTGCGTCGGCGTTGGTATTTTGACAGCCCTTTTTGTATACTCTTTGGTAATCAAACTCTTCGAGTTTGAGTCGCCAGCGGACTAAACGAGAATTAGGTTCTTTAAGATTCATTAACCATTGTAGGGGTTTATGATCGGTTACTATGATACATTTTCTACCAAAAAGATAAGGACGAAAATGTTTAGTAGCCCATACAATTGCTAATAATTCCTTTTCGATCGTGCTATAGTTTATTTCAGCGGGATTTAAAGTACGTGATGCATATGCGATAGGCAGCAAAATTAGATGCGTCAGTTGTTAAGTTGAAATTTTGATTAAAGTTGGGTATAGGGTCGTTGCATAAAATGTTTTTACAGGTTTCAAATGTTCGTAGAAATTCCGGGGTATGTTCGATTTTTTCACCTTTCTTTAGGCATTTGGTGAAAAATTTTTTTTTAATGAATTTACGATAATATCCTAAAAGACCTAAAAATGACTTTATGTCTTTTGGTGTTTTGGGTATTGGAAATTTTGTATGGCTTCAATTTTTTTGTATTGGGTTTTATTCCGTCTGGGGTAATGACATGACCTAAAAATTCGACTTCTTTTCTTAGAAACTCAGATTTGTCGAGTTGAACTTTTAATTTTGACTCTCTTAATTTTCTAAAAATTAATTTAAGGTTCGCGATATGTTCTTCTAAATTAGACGAGAAAATAATGATATCATCCAAATACACTAAACAGATTTTACCCTGCAAGTCTCTTAGAACGTGATCCATAACGCGTTGAAACGTTGCGGGTGTGTTCTTTAGACCAAATGGCATTCGTACATATTCGTAATGGCCATTTTCCACGTTAAAAGCTGTTTTGGGAATGGATTCGGGGTCCATCTCGATTTGATGGAAGCCAGAAGCTAGATCCAGCGTAGAAAAATACTGGCATCTACATAACTTATTGAGAATATCGTTAATATTGGGAAGAGGGTATCGGTCGTCAATTGTCTTTTCATTTACTTTGCGATAGTCGACAACTAACCTCCACTTTTGTTTGCCGCTACTATCGATCTTTTTTGGAACTATCCAAATTGGACTGCTCCAAGGGCTTTGACTTGGTCTAATAATTCCGTCATCGAGCATTTTATTAATTTAATTATAAGATTTTGCGTGTATTGGTATTTTATCGCTAGTTTTAATTTCATGTTTAACTTTGTTAGTAAAGGAAAGTTTCTCGTCATCTCTATGAAAGATGTCAGAAAACTCTCTGCAAAGATTAAGAATGTATCGTCTTTCTTCGCTATTTAAATGTTCGTGACTTATCAAGTCTCGTATGTCGGGATTCTTTTCTAATTTATGTTTAGGTAAAAAGTCTTCAAAATGGTAAAATTCAAAATTTTGTTTTTTGCAAATCGTTAAAGGGAATTGATTTTATTGGTTCAGAGATAAATATTTCTAGTGATTTACGTGAATGATTAAAAATTTCTACTTGTGCAAAAAAGTTTTTTGCTGTTGTTAATGTTTCGGGAATGTATAAATCGTCAATATTTTGTTCTGGAATAATTATGTCGTCATTAGGGGTGGAAACTGGAATTTTTACCGAGGCTACTTCTAAGGCGTTAAGACTTATCTTATATCTTTTTAATTTTGGGTTTCTATAAAATATTGGGATTCGTGTTCGGTGATTTATTAGTTGTTTGTTAATTAAGTAAATTGTAAATTTTAGATTTATTAATTCTTTAAGTCCAATAATACCGTCGAAAGAATTGTGAAGGTCGAATAGAATAAATGTTATGTTATTGTTACTGCAAAGTTCTGGCATATCGGGAATGTCAGCTTTAAATCTAACTTCTTTTTCACCTACACCAGTTTTTATTTGAGAGGGTGAATGGTAAATTGTTTGAGAAAAATATTTTTAAGCTAACGAGGGTTTAAGGATAGAATTATAACAGCCTGTATCGATTAGTAATTTCATTGTGGGATTTTGTATTTTAATGTACGGTAAACTATTGTTAATTTCAGTGTGCATTTCGGAAACTATGTAAGGTTGGTTTTCGAATGGTCCGTCTGAAAATTTTGAGTGTTATCTGGATCTGCTAAGTTACATTCGTAATTTTCTGATATGTCGTAATTATTTTGATAGTAAGATTCTTGTTCTGTATAAATTTCGTTTGTGTTATCTTGTGAGTAAAAGTCAAATGTATCGTCAGGGATTTCAGTTATTTGGGGAGAATTTTCTTCTATATTAAAAAGTTCTTCTGCCCTAAAGTTTCGGGGTCCGGATGGTTTAAAATTATTCTGGGAAAAGTTAGTTCTCTTTGAGGTAGGTAAGGTATATGAGGTTCTGGTGGACATTGGTTCGGGTTTATAATTTGGAGTTACACCGGTTGGTTTAAAAACATCTTTTGCGGGACCAAAGACTTGGTTATTGGAAAAGAATCTTTGGGGTACTTGACGTGGTTGAATGGGAATTGGTTGGCTGGGGAATCCTGAAGAATTTGGGGCTTGTAATGCTGGAAAGTTTCTTGGGAAATGGTTAGCTTGATGATAATTTTGATTGAATTTGTAATTATTAGGATTATTATAATGATATTTGGGTTGCGAATAAAATTGATTATTTTGGGCAGGATTAGTTTGGGCATGATTATTTTGTTTATGTTGTGGGTTATGAGAAAAATGTCGGTCTGTCGTTATGGGTCGGAGGGGCTTTAAATAGATTTTGAGTATATTGGAAGTTTTCTTCCTCAGTTATGTATGTTAATGCTTCTTCTAGAGAAGTGGGGTTTTTAAGTCTAATAATACATTGAATTTGGGGTGATAGCCCACGAATATATGTTCTTAAAGTGAGTTTGTCATAATTTTCTATATAAATTTTCTTTGAAGCTGCGTCAATATTTTGTAAACTAATTTTTTGAGCAAGATTACTTCGTAAAACTTGTAATCTTTTACCAAAGTCAAGAAGGGATTCATTTTTAAAGGGTCTTGCCATAAACAAGTCCTGTTCTAAGCATTCTATAATACGATTGTCACCAAAACAAGTTTGTAAAGCGTTTTTAATGTCTTTCCAAGTATTAAGTTCGGAACGAGAGCCAGCTAAAATTTGTGCTCTATCAATTAATTTAGTTTGGATTGCGCGAATTAAATATTTTTTTTAAATTGGCGTCTTCGGTATCGCCGTATGTGTCGAACAAAAATTGTCCAGCAGAAATAAAATTATTTAAATTGTTGACATCACCATCAAAACGAGGGATAGTGTCGACAAACATTTTGAGCATATTTAAGCTAACTGAATCTACTGTTCGGGTAGTCATTGTTTCGTTTGTATCGTTTACTCTTAATGAATTTAAAAATAAATTACTTAAATCGTCTAATTCGTTGTCTGTCATAGACTTAAAATAAATTAGAATTTATATTTTATAAAATTTTTAAATGGTTTAATCTTTAAATTTGATTCCTAAAAATAACTTAAAAATAACCTAAATTTCTTATACGGAGAAAATTAGGAGGTGAAGGAACTTGGACTTACGTAGAAACTCCTTCGGTGATCCTGTCTTTGGGTCTGCACAAATGGTTTTCGGCGGTCCTCAATGTCTTTGAGAAAGGCCTGGTCTATTGAAGGCGGTCCTCTACGGTGTACCAAACACTTGGAGAAAGGCCAGGAATAGATTTGGTCGTCGGCGGTCCTCTGCGGTGTACAAAACACTTGGAGAAAGGCCGGGAAGATGGTTCAAGTGTCAAAGAGTTGAAACTCACGATTAGTCCAAAAACACGTTACAATCGGTACGATTTTGGAAAAAACTTCACTTATCCTACCGACTGCGCCACTTAAGTTTTTCAAATTAAAAAGTCTCTTTTTAAAAACTCTATTTTCAACTTAAAACATAAGATGATATTTATTATGCAGAAGCAAGAATCAGAATGTTACATTATTGTCTTTTACATATATTTTTAACTTAACTTTATCTAACATGAGCTTTCCAAGAAATGACACAAGACTCTCTGAGATCTGCAGACTATACAATTTACTAGCTTAGGATGCGTTCATAACTAGAAATAACACTAGTGTCTTTAATCCTTGCTTAACGAATTTAAAGTGAGAACAATGTAACTAAGAAAATTCATTCACTTGTTGTTATATAATTTTGCCGGGATTAATCATATACAATGACTACAATTATTAATTGACGATTTCAGTATTTATAAACACTTAAAACGTAAATAATAAATAATATTCGTTATTCATGATTACATTTTATAAATAATAATCATAATCATAATCGAATAAAATTTGCCCCACTCTGCTTTACGGCCCAGAAGAGAAAGTATTCCTAGCGGATAATCTTCGCTTTGAAAATAATTTATATAAAAGAAACTAATTTTTTTGTAAACGTTAATGTTGTCCAATGGTGAATAATGTGAAAAAAATGTATGATGAAATATTTATAAAGCCAAATTCGTTACTTTTTTACTCCAAAAATGTCCATAAGGCGATGTACTTTTTCTTCCATTGTGGCATTTGACATAATTTTATCAAAATGAAGTTTTGCCCTCAAAAGGGCTTTTACATTTGAATTCGTTGCTATTATTTTTGGCATAATTATCTTTTTATATATAATAGATGGGCGTTTCTCTGTAAACTGGGCAACTCATTGTCTCAAGCTAATATTGTTTAGAAAAATAACAGATCATAAATATTTCGTAGATAACTTCAAAAGATAATAACCTAATCTACCTATGCTCGAGGTTCAAAATCCAATTAAATAAACTTTAATGTATCAAAATCGTTTTTATAGTCCTTAAAAACCAGTCCCCTGACGTGTCACCAAAGCAAAATGGTCACTTCAGACTAAATTAATTAAAGACAGTAACTATTGGAATCAACCTAATTGTTTAATTATTCAACCAATATTGTTTGCTTGTTACTGTGACTTATTTATTTTTTATAATTATTATTTTGTAATTCTAAAAAAATCATCTAAACTTTGTCTCCGGATTTTATAAACATAGATATAGATTTTTCAGAAAATGCTCAATGTTTTCCAAAGTAATAGGAATATTATTTGGTTCATCTGCCGTATACTAATAAATAGACCGATATTTATTCCTCGAATAAAGGCCCGAGCCGCCATAGCATAAAATCTTTCGCACTAATTACTTAATATTATTACTAATAAAATACAAATTTTCAAACTCTCAAAATATTTATAAAAGAATAAAAACTTGAAAAAAAATAAAAACCTGAAATTGCTAGATCACTAATTAGACTACAGACCACCAAAACAAATGGACGAATTTGTTTACGTTTAAAAAGCGAGTAAAGCGTAGTTTCACATTCTAAACACCGTCGAAAGAAACACGGCTTCCAACGTTGTCAGAAGTATAGATTACACGCCTTTTTGGACGTTCATCATAACATAATGAACATTAAGAATTACCAGTAATTCGTTTGAATAATAAAAAAATTGTAAAAAGGATTTGTTCATCATTTTATTTAGATATGTTTCTCTATTTAAAGGAATTAAATCATTTAATAATTATTAAAATTAAATATTAATAACGTTGGTAAATTCGTCATATTTGTGGTTGACAGCATAGAAAAAGGTTGACAGCTTGTTGTTTTGTGTTTTCGTTTGTGTATTTCTATCGTGTTTAAGTTAATTATTGAGTTTAAATACATTATTTTTTACTAAAAATGGTGCGACAGTGTACTGTTTGTAAAAAAACAAACCAAAGAAATCCAATTTTATCCTTTCATAGGTAAGTAATCACAATTAAATTAAAATATTTTTAAATTATCCCTATTTAACACCACGGCACTGGTTGCAGTCAGCTGTCATATTTGTTATATGTCAGCTATTTTGGAGTGCTCAATACGTCACTGGAAGAAAACATAACGCTTAGACTGTGACCGTTCGTTGACAGCAAACAAAACATTGTTATTGAATGGCAATGCGCCGTCCATTTGTTTTGGTGGTCGGTGAATTAGACCTTATAAAATTTTGTAAACTAATGATTTTTTTAAAATCGTTTTAACATTGTGATTTAAAAACATACTTATAAAAAAATTTTAATTTATTATGTTATGGTTGGTGACACATTCTGTCAAAAAATTGTAGGTTATGTGCTCAAATTGTAAATATGTTAACTAAGGGAAGTGCTTTTGGGCTTTTGGATTTATTTACACAAATTGAATGTTTAACTATTAACCTGTGAACTTGTCCTAATTTCATCTGAGTAAACAGAAAGAAAAAAACCGAATATTTTTTTGGAGTTTTTAAATAGGTACTAATTTTTCTTATCATTGCTTAAGTTAATAGCTGGATGAGTACATAAATACAGAATGGTATTAGAGCTTTAAGGGCATAACACTTTTGTATTTATTGAGTTTTTATTTATTTTTTGCAAGAAAATTTTTTAGTAACAATTTTTTACAACTGGCAACGCGCAGCTACTTTGTTGCTTTGTATCTATGTACTCACAGAACACAAGTGTGTTGTAACGTGTTAATTTCCATTTTGGTTAATAAAGCTCAAATAATGATCAAAGACATTTATTTAAAGTAAGTAGCTATATACATTTTTTATTACTGTGTAAATAATTTTGGAGGACGCACTGTATACAGACATCAAAATCTGAAACTTAAAATAAAGATTAATAATTGTTTTGTTGAATTGTAAATAATTAAATAATGTATTTGTACCTACCTTGTTTGTGTTCGTTTGGTAGTTTCTCGTTGTATCCTGGTGGCACTTCTCATATCGTTTGGGCACAATTTATGTTGGCTTTGTTATTGTCAGTTGGCAACCTTGCTAGGAAATCGAATCCATCTTAGCGTTTTTATAAATAGGGCAGTATGTAAAGTGGGTTTTGCGCACCCCTACTTAGTCCTGGTCTTCAAATCAAGCGCTTGTGGTTGGCTGGTTTTAACTTCAGTCAGTATGCAGATTTAAGGTGTGTAGAAAAGTTGAATTCCTGCTCGTCCTGCTTAAGCAAAGTGCTGCCCTGTTTGCGGATTGAAATTAGCCGCTCAGTTATAAACTGGAGTATTACAGGCACAATTGCACTATTAAATTGTGTAGTGTATTGTTTAGTTAGTTATTGTTGAAACACACACACATATCGGATTGTTCCGGATTAAAGCTTACGGGACGCTACCGCTTTCTGAAAACATCCTAAGCATCACCAAGAGCCGACCCACCATCTTTTGGGCCCTGCTTTCCTGCAGACACACTGATCAGATCCAACTAATATTTTGTAACATCGCCCAAATCACCCATATCTAGGCGTTCTATCCCTAGCCGCCATCGTCAGCCATTACCCGAAGATGCTTCTGGATCTGTCACCAGCCTGGTAACGCGTTCAGATCATCAGCCTGACATTCCCGGCGTCGCGACGTCTTCATTAAGTCCCGAGGAACCCAGAACTGCCACCTATCTGTTAAGTTTCATGTCTTGTGTCGTCCAATATTAGTATATAAATATAACGTACGTTGTCTTGAACCGTTTGTAGTATATATATTATAATCATTATTTCAACTATTGTTCGCCTTACGTGATCACGCATAGGTTAATATCGTTAGATATTAAATATTTATTTACCATTTGTAAAATATTACACTATACAGAGATACTATTTTGTTAATATATATACATTATTTACTAAATCTAGTTTCGTGGTTTTATTCTAGTAGTTACATAATTAGCATAGGCTTGGTACGGCAAAATCACGTGGCGCCTAAAATAACATACTTTCATACCCACCCCGTCTTCGACTGAGTGAGGGGCACCGTACCCGGTCTTCGATAGCATTCTGTAAAATCGCCGCGTGTAAAAGTAACGTAATCACCCACGGTGGTTTTAAACGTTACAGTGTAACCAGTGGCGTCTCACAAAAAATATAAAAAAACTTCTAATGCATATATTTTCTTTATCTTTGGGAAAATATCTTTTAAAATATTTTTCCATTACACCTTATGTCAAAAGGTTTTCAGTATTTTAATATATAACATTAATTACATAACACCCTGTATTGCCGTAAATAACGTACCTTACTAGGTAATAATAATTTAAATAATAATTTAATCAATTTTAATTATCCATGTGCTGTTTCGTAATAATGTGGATTAAATTGGATTGGAACTGATTTCGCTTTTTCCGTTCAAACCGTGACCTTTTTAACTTTTCTAGATTAGACAGTTGCGCACCTTCAGTGTTTGGTTTACCCTAACTTCCCTGGTAATTTTAGTATTTTGTTATCTGTTCTTTTAATCTTATTTTAAAATACTTGGCGCCCTTTCTAGGTTTTTTATACTATTTTATTTAGAACCCATTTTTATCTTCAGCCGCGTGCTCACAGCCTGTCGGGTGACAGTCAACACAACCAAACCACCCTCTGCGAAAGAGGGGTGGCACTTAATATACTTTCATCTTACCTAAGAAACCGAAGACAAGTAGTTGAGTGGAAAGATACACAAACCCAAGAAGAATTAATAAACATGGAAGTACCACAAGGATCCATCTTAGGAACAATTTTGTTTATCCTATATACAAACCTGAGTACTTCAAAATCATGCATTTATGCTGATGATACCACTTTTATAAATAGTTCCGGCAATACAATAAGGCTAAAACAAAAGTCTATTGAAGCAATAATTAATGCACAAGATTGGTTTGAGACAAACAGATTAAAACTAAAAAAAGGAAAAAATGAAATACAAAAAAAACCTACACTACCTGGAAATATCCATTTGCTAGGGTTTTATATGGATAGTACAATGACATGGATTCAACATATAGATCACCTTTCAAAGAAACTAACATCAGCCATTTATTCAATTAGAAAAATAAGTTTTATCGTGAACAAAAATGCCGTAATACTTACCTATTTTGCACATTTTCATAGCATCTCCACACATGGCATCATGCTCTGGGGTTCATCATCCAGAATATTTCTACTAAAAAAAGGCTATTAGAGCAATAATCGGAGCACCGCCAACAACAAGCTGTAGAGAACTATTTAAAATCTTTAAAATACTTACCATTCCAAGCTGCTACATACTTACCTGTCTGTGCTGCATACACCAAAATCAGACCAACTACTTAACACACGCACAAATTCACAATTATGAAACAAGAAATAGAGACAAAATGGTTTTACCTAAATGTCGTTTGCAGAAGTCTCAGAACAATTTTGTATATTTGGGAATGCAACTATTAAATTAGCTTTTAGAATAGATTAAAAAAAAAACACAACACTTTTTAAAAAGACTAAAAAAATTCTTAATCCAAAATGTTTTTGTATTCAATAGATGATTTTTTAAATTTCTAATGTATGTATTGTTGCCTTATTTATATAATTTTTTTTACTTTAATTTTTTCTTAATATTTTTAAACTTGTGTAGTTAGTGAACTAATTTATTGCGTTTTTTATTCATAAGTCTCTTGTACTTTTTATATTATTATATTTTAATTATGTTTTTATATATTATTTTGTTGACACGCCTTGTATATTTTGAAGGTAAATAAATATATCTATATATCTATCTATCTATTCTTATGCACAATGTAATTATTTTTGTTGTACAGGATTGGTAATGTAGATTGGTTGGGAGTGGCTGGTACTGGGAATCGCGAACCGCCACGCAAATTTGACATTCCTGTGCAATGTCATATATGACATGACATGATGGTATTATATTTTACAAGATATATTCGTCAGTTATTTTCAAATTTTTCAAATCATAAAAATCATGTTCAATACAATTTTATTCAATAATAAATTAAATTATTTTACCACCTAAAAGTTGCTTTCCAGTATTTATTTTCGTAAAGTACGTACCTAATATTAAAATTTTCTCACCTTAAACAAGAAAAAACTATAAAGTTCATTTGTTTCATCTGGACTGCGGCAACGTTGCAAATTTAGGGTTTTGGTTGGTAAATACAGTTGTCAAGTTGGTCGCATTGATTAAAACAAACTAAGCTACAGTGTATTTTTTGAATGTGTGTGATTGCGTCTTCAATTGCTGAACCAAACAAAGACATTAAAATGTGTAGCTGTCTTTTTTTTCTTTGTAAAAGTTCATCTGAAATTCTAAAACGTATCGGGATCCGCTAAACCAGCAGATGGCGACACAATTAAACGTAATTTACGACAAACGTCAATCCGATGTCGCGCTCACGCGGCTTGTGCTAAAAAAGGACAGAGCGCGTATAGTTTGTTGTGGCATTGAGCCGAAATTTATCAAAATTTGAAGGTTAGTCAGTGGCGTTCATACAGTAATTTGGCATTAAAGAACAGATTTTGGAAGTTTAACAGGTTTTAAAAAATGTCTTGCAAACGTTTGGACGATAATCAAAAACGTTTTATTATTAATTTAGTTCAATATTTTCAAACGGAACTTGAGCATGGGGGTCCCCTGCTCCCACTAAACTGTGTCCAAGAGGTAAGCTATGTTAGGCTTGTTTCTACTGACCATGTTTACTTTAGGGTCAAAGACATGTGCAATAGTAAAATCGCATGCGCAATATGAAAATATAACCGCTATTTCACTACAGCGCATGTCTCTGACCTCCACTCGAGAATCCAAATGCTCGGTGGGAACAGTTTAGCAATGGGCCAAAAACAACTTCCGATTGCAGCGTGTGGCCGAATGCCTTTGGCATTTCGGTTAATACAGTGGGCAATGTTTTGCGGAAAGCACAAGCATTAGACGAGGCCCCAGCCCAACCTTCTGGCAGAAAAACAAAGGCCAAGTTGCCATACTCACGTCGTAAAAAATTAAAGACCTCGGATTTACCAGAAGCCTCCAAAATGGAAATAAGGAAGGCAATTTATGACATGTATACCGCAGGTTGGTTTATAGTTATTTGGGTCACAATGACCAACAATTGATGTGTTTCATTTGTAGGAAAGCTCTTAACCCTGAATACTCTTAATGAGCAGCTCAAATTAAAGGAAATTGTTGACATAAGCAGAAGTTCTCTGAACAGCTTGCTTCAGGAAATAGGTTTTACGTATAAAAAGCATAATAACACAGTTGCTTTAATGGAGCAGCAGGACGTGGTGTTTCGCAGGGCCGAATTTTTACGGCAGTACACCCTGAACGCTATCTCCAAATTTAAACGCCAAGTTGTGTTTTTAGATGACGTTCATGGCAGGATGGAACAGCGAAGGGGGTGCGCCGGCCAAGTGCAAGTGAGGGAAAGCGTTGATAACGCCTCCCTCATTTTTGGGACTAAATCGAAGCTGGCAGATTACCACGGGGACATGAACGGTGAATTATTCGAAAGGTGGGTAGCTGAAAAGTTGGTGCCAAATTTGAAGGAACCTTCACTGATTGTGATGGACACAGCGTCGTTGTTGAGCGTCACCCTACAAGTGCTTGGAAAAAACAGCAAATAGAAGAGTGGCTAACAGAACATAATGTTCAGTTTATCAAAGGTATATTTAAAGCGGAATTGCTGTTCCTGGCACGCTACCACAACCCGCCTAAGCGTTACAAAGTTGATGAGTACCTCCAGCAGCATGGGTATGAGGTTTTGCGTCTGCCTCCATATCACTGCCAGTTCAATGCCATTGAACTTATATGGGCGCAGGTACATACATAAACAATCAGATGGGCGCTTGCAACAACGAATTCTGTTTTAGGCTAAAACATATTATGATTCCCACATGGGGAAAGACGGCTATGGCGACAATAAAGTGCTAGCAATGTGGGGCCAAGCACTGAACCAATTCACGCCAGAACGTTGGTGTTCAGTAGTGAGGCACACCAACAAATTAATTGACGATTGGTTCCAAAAGACAAGAATGGTCGATGACGTGCCAGAACTAGTTATCCACCTCGGAGAAGACAGTTCCGACGAGGATGTCTTTTAGTAATTTTGTTTTCGTTCTCCTATAACATTTTATTAATTAATGTTTTGTCTTAATTAACTTATAATATATTATATGTATGTACATAATATTATGTACAAAAATTTTGTATGTTTTTTGTTATTCGTTTATAAAACTTGCATAATTTACATTAATAAAGTCTAAATAAATTCGAACTAATCATTAGAATTATTGTTTAATTGGGTGTAAACTGAGTTGCGTAACTATGAGGCGATATTAGGCAACCAAAAATACACCCACAATAAATGCTTAGACCCCTTCAAAATGATACGCTACTGACTCTAAATTTAGTTTCGGTTTAATTCATACGACCCAATTGATGACGCAATCACACACATTCAAAAAATACACTGTAAGTCGTTTTATCGCGTAAATACTACGTAATACTACGGTTAAATAAGTCATGACGTCACAGTTAATTCGTATAACCATGGTTAGGTTTCTAACATTTGACATTTGTTTACTATAACATATAATTTTTGAAATGTGTTTTTACCTATTTATATTTAATTTCTATGCTTTTACCGGTGTAAATAAATTTCTTTGCCTCTTCTTATACCTGGTATATTCTTTTTCTCTACTAGTTTTTTCAATACACGTTATCCAATTCTCCTACATGTTTAAAACAAAATAAGGAAGAATAGGTATAAAACAAATCTGCATATAATTCCTCCACTTCTTGTGGAGATTCCACAATATGAAGCACCCTATTATTTATTTTCACTGACAACACCCCGTTTATCATTTTAATACAAAGTTTAAATTCGGTTTAAGAGCAATTGTACCTACTTAAAATATTTTAAATTTCAAATATAAACAAATTTTTGACAGATCGAAACAAAAAAATATATATTAAAAAGAGAAAGACTATTAACCACGTTGAATAACTAGATCAGCGATATAGTTTTATGGTCTGGTATTTGTGACGTCATAGTTAGGATTTTTGAACGCACTCTAAACGCAAAAATGCCTTAATTATTAACCAAGGTTAAGTTTAATAACCATAGTATTTCATGGTATTTACGCAAAAAAACGACTCTAGTTATAAATCTACTTGTGGTTATGTATAAATTATTGTAGGTTACATTGTGCAGTTGTCAAGTTAAGTTGTCGACATTCGTAGTTAAAAATGCAATTAATTTGGCTTTGGTGGTGCTTGGATGAGTAAAATCATATAAAAAAGTAGTTAAATATAGGTTTGCTTTACGGCCCAGAAGAGAAAGTATTCCTAGCGGATAATAATCTTCGCTTTGAAAAGAATTTATATAAAAGAAATTAAAATTTTTTGTGAACGTAAATGTTGTCCAATGGTGAATAATGTGAAAATAATGTGTGATGTAATATTTATAAAACCAAATTCGTTACTTTTTTCCTCCAAAAATGTCCATAAGTTTTGCCCTCAAAAGGGCTTTTACATTCGAATTCGTTGCTATTATTTTTGACATAATTATCTTTTTATTTATAATTGACAAGTAAATTATCAATAATAAATATTATTGTCAATTTGACAGTGTCAAAGTATTTAATTAAATTCTTTAGCAGAAGTACCATTTTTAAATACTAAAAATACTAAGTCAAACTAGCATAAGCCAACCTAACAAAAAAACACGAGTTCAGATTAAAAAAAATGGACTGTACCTATTTATGTACCTATTTTTATAAATTTGACAACCTAAAAACCCATCTCTGACTGTCAAATTAGTTATGGTGGATTTATTTTTAATAAAACCGCTTTGGCTATTTGATAAAAGGGCCTTTCCATCTAAAATCGACCAGGCAAAAAGGGGCAGGTCGTTATTTTTTAACAGTTTTTACAGTTTCTCTACCAAAATCGATGAGACCCGTATTTATTCTTTTTGTTTTGTTCACCTGTAGGAAATTTTTGAAAAATGGACAGAAACATCGATTTTTCCCTTTGTACGAGTGACATTTTGTTTTAAAAATGCGATAACTTGGCCAAAATTAAAAAAAATTGTAGGTAAATGTTACATACAAAAAATATATAAAAAATTAAGTGAATTTTTTTTTAATTGGTTTTTCTAAAAAAGGCAAAAAAATTGAGGCAAAATTTTGACCAATGCCACATTTTTTTTACTTCATATATTTTTTGTTTGAAGTCGATAATATGAACAACTTTTACCAAAAGTTCCGAGTTATTAACGTTTAAATTAGGCAAAGTTGATTCAAATTATAATTATTTTCAATTTCGCAGCTTCTTTGGATTATTCAAACATTTAAAATCAGTTTTTAATATTCACTGAGTAGATAAAGATACTTTTATTAAATTATATAAACTAATACGTAATACATTTTTTCATAAGAAATCTTCTTATGAAAAAATTTATCGCCTCCTTTCCCAAACTAAAATTTTGAAACAGCCCTTGCTCTTAAAAAAGAGTGAATATAATACATTAATTATTTGTAAATTGCAAACTAGATTTTCGCTTTTCTTTTTTTGCGAATCTTTCATTGCCGTGTAGTGTATCTTAAAATGTGTTACTAATGTGGATACTTTAAAGTGATTTATTTATCATTGAACTTTTATTAAAAACTGTTACAGTAGCTTAAATTTCCTTTTAAATTTAATTCAGAGGTCTGGGGGCGGTATTATTACCCAAGTTTACTAGTAGGTATATTATTTACCGTTAAAAATTGGTTTTGTCGTTTGTTTGTACAGCGTTTTAAAGGTATTATAATGTTTAAAAACTACATAAAAGAAATAAACTCAAAGTATTTTAAGATGCTATATAAAATTGTTTCCACAGAATTTCATCTTTAGAGAAATCTACAATGAAATCTCAATTTTCACGGTTGTCTATAGAAAATACAAGTAAAAACAGCTTTAAAGTCTTCACTTACTCAGGTAAAGGTTATATGAAACAGGTTGTGATGCAGGTTAATAATTCAATGTTAAGTTTTATTTGTATTGTGAATGAAATGTTTGCATAACGCTTTTTTGGATAACTTCTTTTACTTAAAAAATCCCTAATCTTAAAATAGTAATATTTACTTATGCTAGAATAAATAATAAAATTGTTGATTTTAGTACAAGAAATCAAGACCCCAAAAAAACTACAAAATTGATTGTTGTAGGCACAATGGCTGAATATAATCCTTAAATGGTGTAAAAATATAAACTTAAGGTAGTTGTCGTGGTACAATATTGTCAAATTTTTTTAGATTATATGCACAGTAAAAGTATACGAGCTTGTACTGCCGTCCTAAGCGCAGAAGCGGTAACTGCACATTTAAAGGAAATTGACATTTTTCCGTAATATGAACCTAGGGTTAAAAATCTCTACTTTAATAAGGTATTAAATCGGTATTTTGTCAGTAAATGATTGAAATATCAAGTTATTTTTAGCGGTGTCTGTTACCAAACTGAGTTGGCAGAGCTATTAACATAAAAGTACCAATATCTCATGACAGCCATTATGTTAATTACCGCTTCTGCGCTTAGTACGGCAGTGTAGCTAAGTGATTCATAATTTTTTCGCAAGACTGTACCCTTGGAGACGTTACCTATACGTAATACTTCCACATATTTTCATAAGTTTTAATCCGGCAACGTCGCTTACCAATAGATAGATATATTGGAGACTGAATCAGTCTGTTTGCATTTACTGTGCAAATAATATCTATACTCGCGTCTCATCAAATAAGTTGTCATTCTTTAAGGGGATGATAGTACACGCCAAAATAAGAAAGTTTTTCCTCTATTATTTTTGCATTAGTTCCATTTTTTGTAATAAAAAAATCATTAAAACATTCGCGGACACTTCCAGATTTTAGAGGTTACTCAAAAACACACCAACTTTTGTCTGCAATTGCAGACGTCTGCTATAACAGACACGTCCTTGTATATCCCAAAATTTCATATTAAGGGACATGCGTCTGTAATTGCAGACGTTAATAAACTAAATGCCGGTTTCGGTAATAAGAAGAAAATCGTAAAAAACATAAACTTTATTCAAATAAATAATAAAAATTACAACAAAATAAACTTTTAATCCAAGTCTTTGTCATCTGAACCAGCAAATGGATCTTCTATACTAGTACTGCTTGATCTATCACCCTCAGGCTCTGATGACGTATTACGTATGACGTAATTTACGTATCCCTATAGGGCAATACGAAACATCATCTCTTTTGCCAATGATCTTATACGTATATTTATTCAAAAACCATTTTATATATTGAATATATATATATATATACTATATAATATATATAATATTATTATATATTTATAATTTATAATATTATATATTTATGATTATTAAGATTTTATAACAAAATATAAAAAACCGTATTTAGCTTAGGCAGGAATATTTCCTTAGAATAAAAATAAATAAAAATATTTGAACAAACCCTTATTAAAAATATAGTACTTACCGAGAGTTAAAATAAAAAAAACAACTTAAAATAACATTTAAAAACAACAAAATAAAATCGAAATTTACAGGGACACTTCATAACCTCTTCCATTGGCCGTTATGAAGCTACTGTCTGCTTTTGCAGACATGACGCTTTTCGTGAGAAAACAATCTGCGCGGGAACTATATATTTAACCTTAAAATTTATCACTTATAGGGACACTTTTCTGCTAAAAAACTTGATGTACAGGGACAATATGCTTCCATTCATACGTATTTAATAGTAAATAGCGACTGCTAATGCAGACATGCGTTTTTCTGTAGTTTAAAATTTGTCTGCAATTGCAGTCGTGTCCCTACACATGTGTCTGCAATAGCAGTCGTGTCCGCGAATGTGTTAAAATTTTTATAAGTAAAGTAGAAATTTTGAGCCGCCACTGGTTGTTCCTGACCTACGACAAATACTAAAACATGCTCGCACAGTGGGCAATACTCTACATTTATTAAAAATTTACATTTGTGTTATCATTCATTACTTGTTGATAATTGTTTTTTGTTTTGCATACTCAACTATTTTTAGGTAATTTGAATAAAACAATACTTACTTTTTATTTTTAGGTAGTTTCCGTGGTTTTCACAAAATTATAATAAATGTTTAACTATCCCGCCGTTATTATCCACACAAAGTATCCGGATAATTTCAGATTTCATCTGCCGCTGCAGTGACAAGTTCGCGGAGTTGTTCTTTGTCAACTTCGCTTTGGTACACTAAACTGTTCATGTAGCCCCAGAGAAATCCTAATAACAACCAAACTATCAGTAATCAATGATAACAAAGTACTAAATAAGTTTAAAAGTTTGCTTGATATTACATAATACACTGTGCGCATACCTGTTTATTTTTTGTTTGGATGAATAATATCACTGTTTTTAGAGGTAAAACAATGATGATATATATATATATATATATATATATATATATATATATATATATATATATATTAGGGTGTCCCAAAAAAAAAGAATATATTTGTTTTTCTTGTCTCTTGTAAAAATATGTTAGTTTATCATTCTGTAAGAGCCCTTTCAAAATATCAGCTCGATTAAAAATTTTGTAGGGGTCGCTCAAGATTTTTAAAAAATTTCAAAATCGTCAAAAATTGAATTTTTGTTTTATTTTAATTCTTTTTCTCATCTCGATATTATTTTTTAGGTTGAAAATAATAAAAATTCTGTAAATTTCAAATCAATATTTTGATTTCTAAAGGTCGCTAAAAGTTCGTTGATATTTATATTCAGAGGTCGCTCGAAAACATTCAAAATACTCTACTTTGAAAGTTAAACAAATCTTGAGCGACCTTTAGAAATTAAAATATCGATTTGAAATTTTCAGAATCATTATTATTTTTAAATTAAAAAATAATATCGGAACGAGAAAAAAAATTAAAATTAAAAAAAATTCAATTTTTGACGATTTTGGTAATTTTTAAAAATCTTGAGCGACCCCTAAAATTTTTTTAATGGTGCTGATCTTTTGACAGGGCTCTTAAAACATGACAAACCAACATATTTTCACAAGAGACGAGAAGAAAAAAAATATTCTTTTTTTTTGGGACACCCTAATATATATATATATATATATATATATATATATATGATAGGTCAGTGACATCCAGTGGCTCCCTGGTTTTGTAAAAAAATCATAATTTTTCTAATAAAAATCAGAAGCTCTAATGCAAAAATGATAGAGGAGAAACTTTCTTGTTTTGGCACCCTGTATAGTGTAAAATAAATAAATAAATAAATATTGTTGCGACCAACAGTTAATCAAATAACATTATGTGTGACTTCAATAACAGAAATAATAGACAAAAAAATCGTCGTTCACATCTCCAGCGTGTATAATTAGGTATGGTAATGTTCGGCGGGCGGCGAGGGAGACCACTTAATGAAGGAATTCTGGCCAGAAAACCCCGGGGCTAAACAAGTCACGCACGCGATAGTTCACAGACTGTTTTCTCTTCCCCGTTTTCGTTGTTCTCTTGCTTATTATAATGTCAATTTTAGGGAAATGATTGTGGGTGGATGCTGTTAAATATATCCCTTTGTGTTCGCCTAGTCACAGATGGAGTGCAAGTAATACACTCATAAAATAAACTCATAAAAATGTCATGTGGAAAAATATTTTTAGGTGTATTTTTAAGTGACTTGACCATAACAAATGTGTAAACTGTTGAGTAAAAATAATATATTCATGCGACATGGTATATCATATATATGTGCATATGGCATGATTTTAATTAAAATTTGGTAGTTAAAGAAAATCCCACTGGAGTATGAACAAATATTTATATATATATAAGCACTATAATCAAGGCTAAAGACTTTAAAAGGATTCTAGTCCATCAAATCCATTAAAACACAGGGAATTTAGTTTATTTAACATAGCGCCAAAAAATAATTTTTATATTTATATTTAAAGACACAAGCGGAATGACTTATTTAAAAAACTCTTTAAAAAAAATAACAGTAAATAATAATAATTTTATTTATATAGTGTTTTATTTTTTATCTTTAATAAAAAGTGTGAAGTCAGGATTATAACTTCTTTAAATTACCGCCGCTAATTTACCGGCAAAGTTAATGTTTTTTAATCGTATATATTTAATTTAGTTGGTAGGTAGTTAATATAGGTAGTATTTTTTAATATTAAACTCCTGTTTATTAGTTTTAATATAATATGTGCCAAAAACTGAGAATTTTGACAAAATCGCGTAAGGGGTATTTCTTTTTTATAAAAGCTTATTCATGCCATGAGATCTTTTTTCATAAATACTGAATGGTTAACAGTCATGGGTGCCGGCAGAAATTAATCTAAGGGAAGCAAAAAAATTACGTGCAATTTCAAGTATCTAAGGGGTGTTTCAATAAGACTAAACTCAATAATACGTTATTTGTAAAAAAATATTTCTTTATCAAATATTATTATTTGGTACATGGCAGTTATGTGTGAAAGATAATTTTGCCAAAGCTTCGACGTCACATTTCTCACACTACTCGCTGGTCCAAATTTTTGATAACATATCTGTATAATTGCTCCTCGATCTGACTAATATGCCTTATTGGTTTGTTGGCACATACCTTAATCTTAAGATAACCCCAAAGGAAAAAGTCCATAGGCACAATCTTAGTGGCCAATTGACTTTGCTTTGTCAAGAGATAATTTGACATGGATACTAATCATTCAATAAAAACATTGTTGCATTGGCTGTATGGCATATAGCACCATCCTGTTAAAACCACAAATCGTCGATGAATGAATATCAATGGCATCCAATTCTGACCATAAAAAATTCATCATTCCACGTTTACGCTCACCATTCACCGTAGCAGAATTCCCCAAAAATTTCATCAACCTTTGGGGACATCCATTAATTACGGGTCGAGCCAAACCTCACCCAATCTCACGTGGGGGGAGGGTGGTCTCGGCAAATATCACGTAATTTTTTTTCGAAGAAACACTGTAAAATTGCGAGAAAACTGGGTTAAATAGTAAAAAATTATAAGGAAATTGTTTTTTTAATAAATCTACACTTATTTACATTAAAACTATATATTTAAAAAAATCTCACTTGAGATTAAGGGAGGGGTGAGGGGGCCGACCAAAATCTCACGACAACTCACCAAGGGGAGAGGGGGGTCGAAAAATCGCCAAAATTGCCCCCTTTGGTGGTGTGCCGCCGAAGCCTTGGTGAACATTTGGCAGATATTATCTTTCACACATAATTTCCTAGTTAAATATTATAAAACATACTGTTTACTTAAATAGACATTTTATTAGTGGCGGCTCGTCACGGGAGGCAAGGAAGGCCTAGCTTCCTCAAAAATGTTAATCATTTTACTTATTTTAATTAAATATGTATTATATTTTAACTAAATAGCCATTTAGTGATAAATTAGTGAAATTGTAATTTAATTTTCAATCATAATTATTATTACAATGATATATTTTTGTAATAAATAAAAATACTGAACCGCGCTCTTTGTAGTCGGATTATATACAGGGTGTCCCATAATTAGCGTGCAATACTTTAACAGTAGATTCTACGTACAAAAATAAGAAAACAAGTTCCTATAAAAATAGGTCGAGAAATGCTTTCCAAGGGAGCTACAGCCCCCGAAAGAGGAGCCCCTGAAGATGGTTTTTATTTAATATCTACAAAACCGTTCAAGATAGAAAAGTGAAATTTTGGGATATAATCAAACTTTTTATAGCCAATAAGTTGAAATGATAAAAAATTCAAAATTTTCATAAGGGGTGGGTCAGATAGATAGGGAGTGGGGGTAAACTTTTTTGTACGTATCTTGTGCTATGATTTGATATCAGATCATAAAATTTCAGAGTTTTACACATAAAAAAGGTTCTCTTAATGAACTTCGATAGCATGCACCGTTTTCGCTTAAAATCGATTTAAAAATTCCCTTACATAGCATAAAAATTTAAAATGAAATCACAACTAGAGAAAAAGATTCAGCGTAGGCCATGGACAATTTTTAAACATGGCCATGGACAACGGACCGCGGGCTTAAAGTCCTCTCCGAAGGACTATTGCACAATAGGACAACACAAATAAACAGCACTAACCACTAGACCACCGTCGACTAAATTAGTCAGTCAAAGTAAGGATTATACTAAAGTGCAAGTGTTGTACATTAAATGTACAACACTTGCACTTTAGTATAATCCTTACTTTGACTGACCCCGAACCGCCCCTTCATTTTATTATTATTATTTAACAAAATAACATTATTGTTAATCAAATAACATTGTGTTATACAATTTTAACATCGATCCGTCTTATTGGAACAACCTTTATAAACTAGTTTCCTAAAACTTTTTGTTTTCGAGATACAGAGTGTAAAATTTTTCTGGTATCTAATTTTTATTTTACATTTACATTTTACAAGAAAGAAAAAGTTTTATTTTTTTAATATTTCTTAAAAATAACAGCCGAGATGCTCCGGGACGACAGTGGAATAAATTAATTAAACCTTCATATAGATCAACGGCTGGCCATTATTTTTATAAAGAACTCTCAATTATTTTAATTTAAAAAATTCCAACACTATTATAGTGTTTCTCAAAAACGAAGCATTTCCGGAAATTATGTAGTTTTTTTATTTTCATGCAAGGAATCTTACTCTGAAATGTTTTGCATTGATAATGAATTACCCTGTGTATTTAAGTTTAGAAATATTTCTTTATTAATTAAAATTAAAAGGTAATTTAAGTAGCATAAAAAGGTGAGAATATCAGAGCCCTCTCAATTTGTCCACGGCTAAATTCCAGTAGCATAAGTAGTAGAACCCCACGGAGACGACATGCTGAGTCAGTGGCGGAACATGCTGTTATGTATCAGCATGAACAATAGCCGTGGGCTTTTACTTGTACAAAGTTTTTTAAATGATTATTTCATTCATTATGAAATATCGATATTATTTTTTATTATTATTTAATTTGATAATTATCAAATATCTAAGTAAATACATGTACTTTCCTTAATTTTTTATTCTTTATAAAATCGTCTTAATTTTTGGAGATTTTAGATTTTCCATTTTAACAATGTTTGACCCCTTCGTCAAGCACATACTGACTCACCCGGTAACAGAACATACGCCCAACTAGTATCCCTGGCTAGAGAATATAATATCATAATAGAGCTGACTTTTTATTAGAATAAGGTTAAAATGTACATAAATCGATGATTTTTATGGGGCTGAATTGAGTTGGATACCGATCCGTTATCGCTATTTAAAGATTTATTTATATTCTTATAGATGTATAAACTTTATTGAGTTTATTGTGCCCGTCTACGGTTAGGTCAACCTTAGCTTATAATTAGTATAAATATTCTAAATTTAGCAGTTAGATTTAGTTACACTTCGCTTCTCAAGATGCCAACATCGTTGGCGAAAAGTATTTCAAGCACTTTGTGTTGGGGAATATTTCTAATAGGTATTTGTTTAACATATCAACAAAGTTGTCCTTTTTAAAGTATTTAAACCCTATTTATATTACATAACAATTACAATTTGACCATTTTAGGGTTTTACTTTGCATGCCGACATTTAAAATGGTTTAAAATCTTGTACTGCAGTGGTCGGTCGCAACACTCTTTAAATCCATTAGTACAATTTAACATTAGTTTACAAAATAATAAATAGTGTGAATTTAAAAATAAACAGAAATATCTAAAATTGCGACCTCTTTATAAATGTGAATCTTTGGAATATGCGTCAAAGGGAGATAGGATCGAAACGGCATAAAAAAACAGAAAAGTTATTGAGTACAATTTGTTTTGAAATGCGTATTTTTAAATAAAACTTGTCTCTGCCGCTGAAAATTGCCTGCTGAAATTTATTATAAGCGTCTAAGACTATAAAGAAAATCATTTATATTTTATCAAAATATATTTTTTATTATTTGTATTAACTTTAAAACATCTTTACATATTTGATATTTTTTCCCACATTAATTACATAAAATCCTTTAAACTGATATACATCTAAATTGTTGAGTAATTGTTGGTGCGTGGTGGTTAAAAGAGCTTGAAATTGCGCTTGATAGGCAATATTTGCATAGAGGCATTAGGTCGCCCCTCTGTCACCAGTCATTGCTTAATTAACCATGATATCATTTTGCTACGCCCCATGGTATCATATATTAAGCATTCGTCTCCAGAGAACATCAGACAGAATAAATCATAAATTATCTTTTATGATCGTTGGAATAAATTATATAATACCTAATAAAACAATTTTTATAATTAAAAATACTTATAACTAAGGCTGTGCAAACTATGCATTAAAAACATTAAAATAGGCAGCATAATATGCACGATAAAACCATCAATTATGGACAAATAATTTCATATATGCTGAAATATATGCAAAAACTAGCATGCAAGCTTCAAAAATACACAAATATCCACAAAAAAATAGAAAAACTGTAAAAATAATCGTGCTTACTTGAAAGATTTTTAGGGCTACCCTCAAAAATGTATGCATTTGCATACAATTTACAGCCTAACCTTACAAATAAAACTAACAAAAAAGTAATAAAAGCCTTTTATTGAAAAGTCAAGCAAATTTTATTTGAAATTGCTAAAAATATACAAAGAGACCCAAAGTTCGATCGCCTATTTGTCGTTTTTTTGTAGAAACATCAACGAAATGATACGATACGTAGTGCAAATATCCTATAAGTTGTGCACGCTAGAGTTGTGGTAGTTTAATTATAATATACAGAGTGTCCCATAACTAATGAACAATAAAGCAACTGTAGAAATAGGAGGTCAAAATAGGTCGATTAACACAAATATGTCTTAGTAAAATGTTAATAATAAACGAGATACAGGGCGATAAATGTGAGATCTGATTTTTGAAAATTTGTTATATTTAGTATATTTGGAAAACTGTTCAATGTATCAAACTTTAAATTTGTACACAATAGTTTTTAAGAATGAAAAATACAAATTTGTCATAATTATACTACTTCTAGAGGGCGCTAATGACACATGTCGAATTGGGTGAATTAATACTTACTTTTTTTACAGTTGCTGTATTGTCTATTATTTATGGGACACCCTGTATGCCTCATGGCAAATCAGCCTCAAACTTTAAGAGTCCTTAGTGGAACCCAAAAAAAGGAAAAATTACAACATTTCAGAACTTTTTATGCATTTTTGAGGATTTTACAGTATAAAGTTTTTACTGTAAACTATAGAAAGTAGCATGTTTTTTTGTTTTAGAATTCCAAAATTGAACAGTGGAAAAATTTGAAAAAATACACACTTACCTTTTTCTAAACTGCCTTTCGAATTTTTTTTATTTTTTATTAAAAGAAAATAGAAAAAAAATAAAAATTAGTAAATAAGTTAATTATAAATAAAATAATAAAATTTATATGCATTTTCGCCTGAATTCGCCTGTAATAATAATACACAAAACAGAGTATAGTACAAGTCAACAATAATTTCACAAATATAAATAAATACAGACTGTATCATGCAGGTAAAAAATAATGAGCAGTAATAAAAAATGGAATTGCATAAATTAAGTTTTATATATTCAGCAAGCGATTCAGGATTATTGCAAACTTGTGTGACTGTATTTAATTGGGAGGTATTTGAGGCCACCATTGTTTTATCACAAACTCACAAAAGTATTAAGTATTTGATTTAAATCATTGCAATATAACAAAAACAAAAGAGGCCCAAAAACACTACCCCGGGGAACCCCTATATTTACAAATTTTACATTGGAATTAGCCCCATTATACAAATAGTTTTCTATTAGCAAAATATTCTAAAAGTTTGTTACAGTTTTTTTTATCAAATTTTAAAGAGCTACCTATAGGTTATATATATAGTTATAGTTAAATTACATGTAAGTAAATTCAAATTATTGTTTGATATACCCTAGTCTAAAGCTTGGATATATATATATAATATATTATATATATATATATATATATATATATATATATATATATATATATATATATATATATATATTAGGGTGAGCCAAAAAAACTAACCTATCGGATTTATGGGTTAAAATGAACCTACATACCGAGCAAAAAATTTTCCTGCAAGGAAAAATTTTTTGCTCAATTTTAAAAGGTGTCGGTGAGCATTCTAAGTTTTCCATTGAAATAACACGTAAAAAAATCTTTTTTCATTAAAAAAAAATATAACTTTTGAACCGTTTGAGATAAAAATTTTTACGTCGCGGATTCTTGTAGAGCATAAAATTTCCTACAAAATCTATCCCAGAATTATTTTTTTTCAATTTAAAAATTCGTATATTTGAAAGCTTTGAAAAGTGAAAAAAATCATAATATTTAGTTTTAGTGTTTTTTGACTCAAAATGTTCATTAGGGTGTTTCATTTAAAACGAAATTTTTTTTTTTCTTGCTGACACATGAAAATTTCGGTTTTTAGGTTGAAAAAAAAAATCCCTGAAAATTTGAGCCCTTAATTTTGATTCTAAGTACTTCCTTTTTAATTTTGTAGTTTTTCCATATAAAAAGCATGTATTTTTAATCATTTTTACTTTAAATTTCTATATTTTGGCTGGGTTTTGAATTATAATTTTTATAACCATAATTTTCTGCATAGTATTCACGGTTTTTGAAAGGCCCTGCATCAATTTTGTTTTTGATTTATTTACGTTGATTGTAGTAGCTCCAAAAGTCGTTTTTTCACTTTTTCTCACATATTTTTGAGAAAATCCATCAAATGACTGGTTTTACCTAAAAAGTTCAAATAAAAAAGTTGTAGGAAATTTAATTTTTGACAAAAAAGGTTTTTACGTTCATATCACTAAAGTGCTTTGTTTAAGAGATATAAGCAATTCAATAACCAAAAACAAAGAAAAAATAGGTTTTATTGAAATTTATGTAATTTCATTCAACAACTATATATTGCTTATATCTCTTAAACAAAGCACTTTAGTGATATGAACGTAAAAACCTTTTTAGTCAAAAATTAAATTTTCTACAACTTTTTTATTTGAACTTTTTCGGTAAAACCAGTCATTCGCTCGATTTTCTCAAAAATATGAGAAAAAGTGAAGAAACGACTTTTGGAGCTACTACAATCAACGTAAATAAATCAAAAACAAAATTGATGCAGGGCCTTTATTATGGTGATAAAAATTATAATTCAAAACCCGGCCAAAATATAGAAATTTAAAGTAAAAATGATTAAAAATACATGCTTTTTATATGGAAAAACTACAAAATTAAAAAGGAAGTACTTAGAATCAAAATTAAGGGCTCAAACTTTCAGGGAATTTTTTTTTCAACCTAAAAACCGAAATTTTCATGTGTCAACAAGAAAAAAAAATTTTCGTTTTAAATGAAACACCCTAATGAACATTTTGAGTCAAAAAACACTAAAACTAAATATTATGATTTTTTTCACTTTTCCAAAGCTTTCAAATATACGAATTTTTAAATTGAAAAAAAATAATTCTGGGATAGATTTTGTAGGAAATTTTATGCTCTACAAGAATCCGCGACGTAAAAATTTTTATCTCAAACGGTTCAAAAGTTATATTTTTTTTAATGAAAAAAGATTTTTTTACGTGTTATTTCAATGGAAAACTTAGAATGCTCACCGACACCTTTTAAAATTGAGCAAAAAATTTTTCCTTGCAGGAAAATTTTTTGCTCGGTATGTAGGTTCATTTTAACCCATAAATCCGATAGGTTAGTTTTTTTGGCTCACCCTAATATATATATATATATATATATATATATATATATACAGGGTGTTTCTTTTAACTTGAGACAGCTCAATATTTCTTGAAATACGCATTTCACTGAAAAATGTCTTAAATAAAAGGTTAATGTGACTAAAGGGGACATTATTTGGTGCTACCGCTAGCCACCCCCTACCCCTCCTTAAGGGTGAAACGGGGGGTAACTTTGGAAAGTCAAATGGAATGACCCGATTTTTTTCACAGAGTTTGGTAGTACATAAAAAAATAAATAACTTTAATTTAAAACTTTTTTCAATTTATCAACAGATGGCGCTGTAATTCAAAATTTAAAAAAAATGAGTTTCCTTGTAAAATGTATTATTTGAAACGTTTGAAAAACAAAAATTAACATTAACAACAATAGTCGGCTATGAAAACAATTTATAAAAAATGTTCGAAATGTCGTCATTCCATTTCCACACATTTTTGAATGCGGGTAATGAATTCTGACACACAACGCGCCAACATGTCGGGCGGTATCGCCGCACAGGCGTTCCTGATCCGCTCCACCATGTCCTCCCAAGTTGTAGGAATTGCAGCGTAAACTTTTTCTTTCAAGTAACCCCACTGGAAGAAGTCTGGTGGCGTAAGATCAGGTGATCGAGCAGGCCAAATTACTGGACCACGTCTACCGATCCACCGTCAATAAAGAAGGGTCCGATTAATCGTTCGCTTAAGGTACCGCACCAAACGTTTACCGACCAGGGACGCTGGTGCTCCACTTGGTGTCGAAATGGAAGGACGACATTTCGAACATTTGTTATAAATTGTTTTCAGAGCCGACTATTGTTGATTTAAGGTAGTTGTCGTGGTACAATATTGTCAAAAAATTTTAGATTATACGCACCGTAAAAGTATACGAGCTTGTAGCTAAGTGATTCATAATTTGTTCGCAAGACTGTACCCTGGAGACGTTATCTTTACGTAATACTTTCAAATATTTTCATAAGTTTTAATCCGGCAACGTCGCTTATGCTCAACCAATAGCTATATTGGAGACTGAATCAGTCATTTGAATTTACTGCGGAAATAATATCTATACTCGCGTACAGCGTTGCCAAGTTGTTTTTATCTGACACTAGTGATGTATACTTTTTACAAATTGTTGAACTTTAAACGGTTATTTATAAACAATTGGACGGTCAAAAATTTTTAATTTTTTTTTTTTAAACTCAGCAAAAATACATTAAAACACTGTTAGTTTTTTGAAAGCTTCTGACAGTTAGTTTTTTCTGTATAACTAAGAAACTGGTACAGAACTACAGAAAGCCTATACAATCCATGTTAATTATCCAATATTTAATTGAATTTATCTCGGGTTATAGACGGTCAATCGACTTCAAATTTTAAGGATATATGTAATGTCATGTCCTTAATAAGTATACAAAAATTTAAAATTTTCTGATGGTATGCTTATAGCACGACAACTACCTTAATGTTAATTTTTGTTTTTCAACGTTTCAAATAATACATTTTACAAGGAAACCCCTTTTTCCTAAATTTTGAATTACAGCGCCATCTGTTGATAAATTGGAAAAAACTTTCAAATAAAAGTTATTCATTTTTTTATGTACTACCAAACTCTGTAAAAAAAATCGGGTCATTCCATTTGACTTTCCAAAGTTACCCCCCGTTTCACCCTTAAGGAGGGGTAGGGGGTGGCTAGCGGTAGCACCAAATAATGTCCCCTTTGGTCACATTAACCTTTTATTTAAGACATTTTTCCGTGAAATGCGTATTTCTCGAGATATTGAGCTGTCTCAAGTTAAAAGAAACACCCTGTATATTAGACTGGTTCAAAAAAATCGAATATTTTTTTTTCTTCAAAACCCGCATTGAAATATCTTCCTAGTAGTGAAAAAAGAAGCCTGTGAAAATTGTAGCTCTTAATATTAATATTTAGAGGTCGCTCACCGTGAATTCCTATTTTACGTTTAAATAACAGGAATTCTTTTTTCTTAACTTTGAAATTTTATAACTCGTTTTTGAGTGAACATATTGGAATAAGCGACACATATTTTTAAAGAAAATTAAACGCTCTACAAAAAATGTCTCCTATAACTTTTTCATAAATTTACTTCTTTTATAGTTATTCAAGGTTGAAATTAAGCATATAATAAATTTAACGTTTTTTTTCAATTGGTGGCATAATAATAAACCTTATCACTCATTATTGTACAGGATGGTCCAGTTTGTAATACATTACTTTTAATAGGTGAAAAAGCATCAAAAATAAGGTAGACTTTCATAAAAAAAATTTCTTAAAAATGTTTCCTAAGAGAAATACAGGCCGTCAAAGTTTACAAAAAAAATAGTTTTCTCTTCATAACTTTTAAACCACATAATTAATTTGGCACTCAATGTAATATAGTCAGTGCCTTAATAATGATGTAGATAATTATTAAAAAAAAACATCAGTGCCGCAGCTACTTGGGGGACTGCTCCCCTTTTCACCTCAGTCTTTGACGCACTGGAAATTTTAAAATAATAAATAAATGTTTAGGTCAAGTTTTTAATTAAGGAAAAAAATTAGCTCTTGTAAAATTTTGATTTGGGGCTTCGTTTCTAAAATATGAGCTCAAAAATGTTTCCTCGCAAAATTACATTTTTAGGTTGTCTGTTCAATTTAGAGATAAAAAAACTACTGTGCTAAAATTTTAATTTAGGGCTTCGTTTTTGAAATATTTGGGAACACACTCCAAAAAAACTGCGGCAAAAGTATTCTTGGATAAATAAATTAATTATTTAAAAAAGGAAGCACTAAATCAAAGTTTTACATGAGTAGTTTTTTTCTCTAAATTAAACAGATAATCTAAAAATGTGATTATTATTAAAAAAAACTGCGCCACTGATGTTTTTTTAAATAATTATCCACATCATTACTAAAAATTGACTATATTGTGTACAAAATTTGATATAAATTTAGTGGTTTAGAAGTTATGATGGGGGAAACGAGTTTTTTTTGTAAACTTTGACGGAAAGCGTCTCTGCGAGGAAACATTTTTGAGCAAATATTTCAGAAACAAAGACCCAAATCAAAACTTTACAGGAGTAAATTTTTTCTCTAAATTAAAAACTTGACCTACAAATTTATTTAATATTTTAAAATTTTTAGTGGCGTCAAAGACTGAGGTGAAAAGGGGAGAAGTCCCCCCACATTATTATTAAGGCACTGACTATATTACATTTTGTGCCAAATCTGATGAAAATTAATGTTGTGGTTTAAAAGTTATAAAGAGAAAACTAGTTTTTTTGTAATCTTTGACGGCTTGTATTTTTCTTAGGAAATATTTTTGAGAAATGTTAATTAATGAAAGTCTACCTTAAAATTAATGTATCACAAACTGGACCGCCCTGTATAATCTTTTTTGAAAATTTTAAATAAAATATGTTTCTTTAAAAAAAAATTATCGCTCATTCCAATATGTCCACTCAAAACAAAAGTTATAAAATTAAAAGTTAAAAAAATTCCTGTGTTCTTTAAACGTTACATTTATTTTATGTCTAATTTCAACCTTGAATAACTATTAAAGGAGTGAATTTACGAAAAAATTATAAGAGACATTTGTTGTAGAACGTTCAATTTTCTTCAAAAATATAATATATATATTATAGAGTTCATTCCAATATGTTCAATCAAAAACAAGTTATAAAATTTCAAATTTAAGAAAAAAGAATTCCTGTGTTATTTAAACGTAAAATAGAAATTCACGATGAGCGACCTCTAAATAATAATAATATACAATTTTCACAGGCTTCTTTTTTCACTACTAGGAAGATAATTTAATGCGGGCTTTGAGGAAAAAAAAATATTCGATTTTTTTTAACCAGTCTAATATATATATATATATATATATTAGAGATGCCACGAATATTCGGCAACTATTCGGTATTCGGCTATTCGGCCACTTTTTTCGCTATTCGGTATTCGGCCGAATATTGCAAACTATTCGGCCGAATACCGAATAGCAAATCATGAAAAAAAAGAACTCAAAATATGACTCACATTAATATGTTTAATTAACCAATAAATTAATATATTAATATTTAAAATCTACCAGTGGTAAGTTATGATGAATGAAAACAATTTTTTCAGCATTTGTTGTTGACAGACGATTGCGTTTTTCCTCATAAATTATACCTCCTTCCGAAAACAGCCGCTCACTATATACACTGGTACCGGGAGATGATAAATAAATATTAGCAAATTGAGAAAGGGTTGTATATTTTTTTGCGTTTGCTGACCACCACTTGTAAGGGTCTGCTGTTCGATCTAAGCGAACAGATGACATGTAGAAATTAAGTTCATTTGCAACCGAACTTTTCTATTCCACGCCCTCATCTGAATGTACATTTTCTGCAGCAACTTCCTCCTACGTACTACCGCAGCTTACTTCTCAGCTCCACAAGTCGGAGCGGCGCCTTTGATATGGCGGCGAGATTGAATGGTGCGGTCTTTCTTTGACACGGGGTAAAAGCCGGGGCCGCGGTTCGGCCGAACTGAACGACTTGAACCCGCGAAAAGTTCTAAGTGTTGCCGAATATTCGGCTACCGAATATTCGGCGCTTCGGCCAAGAGTCTCGGCGAATATTCGGTATTCGGTATTCGGCCAAATAACTATTCGTGGCATCTCTAATATATATATATATATATATATATAGCCGGCCTCGGTGGTGTAGTGGTCAGAGCTCCTGGGTACGAGCCGAGAGGTCGTGGGTTCAAATCCCACTTGGGTATGGTTGTTTATTTGTGTTTGTCCATTGTGTATAGTCCTTCGGAGGGGACTTTAAGCCGTCGGTCCGTTCCTACCCCTAACCCGCACAAGCCATTCAGTTGGCTTATGGGACATCTTAGTTTGGATGTAAGGGTGGAACTAAAAGAGCACTTTATAACTTTATAACTTTAAAAGTAAAAATTGAATTTTATTTAATGCACTGATCTATTATCAGTGATTCTATGTATTTTTGGTTCGCCCCTAACCTCAAAAAAAAACTTAAAAAGCAGTTTCTCGTAATTTACACCCGCTTAATGCATTTTTGATATATGGTTTAGCATTTGTTTTTTGTATTTCTCATTGCCTAATATAAATATGGCCTTACCTCAGAGTCGACATAAAACTGTACGTTCCTAACCTAAAAGAACTAACAAAACATGTACTTTTACCTTCTTTACAGCTGTTTAAAGCATTTTAAAGATTAGCATAAGGTTTCATTTTTATACTTTTTATTACGTAAATAATCCAACTATTTACTGCACACAAAGCAGTTTACCCATAACCTTAAAAATATTCTCTACAAATTAGTTTTCTGCAGTATACAGACGCTAAAGAAAGTTGAAATATGGGATTTATAGATTTATTTCCACACTTTTATCGCTAAAAATGTTTATGATCTTTGATGGCAGTTCTTTGTAACCTAAAAAACTTTGCATATAAGCAATAAAAATGAGGTTTAAATGATATGTTAAAAATATTTACTATAGCAGTTATTACATAACAATATGCTGAATTTGTAATTATCTACATCAGATTCTAACGATAATTAAATTCGAATACTTTTTTAAAAGTAAATTTTTATTTGGAAATACCACAAAAGAATATTATTTTTGGTACGAATTTAATTAACGGTAGATGTAGATTATTACAAATTTCGCATATTCTTATGTTATAACTGCTATATAAAAAATATTTTTAACATATGATTTGAACCTCATTTTTATTGCATTTATGCTATACTATAGCCTATAGGTGAACGAAAAATTGCCGTCAAAGAAAGATTATAATCGTATTCAGCGATAAAAAGTGTGAAAATAAATCTATACATCCCATATTTCAATTTTCTTCAGCATGTAGCATGCAGCATGCAGAAAACTAATTTTTAGAAAATATTTTTAAGGTTAGGGGTAAACTGCTTAGTCTGCAGTTAATAGTTGGATTATTAACGTACTTGGCGATAAAAAGTATAAAAATGTAACCATATGCCAATCTTTAAAATGCTTCAAACAGCTGTAAAGAAGGTAAAAATACATTTTTTGAGAGTTCTTTTAGGTTAGGAACGTACAGTTTTATGTCGACTCTGAGGTAAGGCCATATTTATATTAGGCAATGAGAAATACAAAAAACAAATGCTAAATCATCTGCTTTTTAAGTTTTTTTGGGGTTAGGGGCGAACCATTGTGTAATCAGCGGTAAAAAAATATAGAATCACTGATAATCTATTATAATAGATTAGTGCATATAATCAAATTCAATTTTTAATTTTATAACGCTATTAGTTAATGTAAACTACGTAATACGCTTTTTTTTTAAGTCATGTCTATTGCTTACAGTCGCTATATTGACACCGCCATTTTGAAATTTTACAAAATACCACTCGGCATTTGAAAGTTAAGACGATAAGCTAAAAATTTATCAATTGCAAGTTTCGAAAAACTTTAGTAAATTTTGCACAGGGGTGGGGTGGCCGAGTTGACATCGAATGCCTCATATATATATTAGGGTGGTGCGAGATTTTACTTTTAGGAAAACGCCTGTGCGCGGAAAAGTTGTTAAGTAACTAGTAGTAAATACAACTTTTTTACCTTTATGACAAAAATCCGTTTTCCACCTCCCCAGAGTAAAATAGTTAGGGAGGGAATAACAGCTTTGGGGAGGTGCACAGAAAAAAATAATTACATATTATCAATGTATGCCAAACATTGACCAATATTTTATTAAATTAATGTGGTTATACATAAATAAAATGTATAAATACATTAATTGAATGTTTAAATTTTATAAGCTCATGACCACGTACATTGATATTATGTATAGCATACATTAATATAATGTACAATTTTACATAATATCAATGTATTAATACATTAAATTCATGTAAAAATACATTTAACTAAAGTATATATACATTAACTTTAGCCAAATCATTAAAAAAAAACGTACATTATAATAATGTATAAATACATTAACCAATGTTTCAGGTTTATTAATTGATGTTTTTAATACATTATATCAATGTATAAATTCATTAATCAAGGTAGATTGTTCATTATTCAATAAATTAATACATTGTATTGATGTGCAAAGTTATAAACGCCTACAGAGTATTAATTATATAGCTTCCCGCTTTACTAGCCAACAGTGCAAGGACGTATTTGTTTCTGTTCCAGAGCCCACACCCTAAGAAAAAATTGAAATTATTATTCTTTTGTGTTTGTGAGTCGAATCAGGTGGTTATTGTGAAAGTAAAAAGCAGATAAATAGAAAAAAAGGTAAGGAAAATCACTTATTAATGTAAAAAGTAATATGAGTACCTTAGATGCAAAACTCGGTTTTTGCAAATTAAAAAATAAAATAAAATTGACTTTAAATTCCGTTTAGTGTTCGTCCTAGATAAATGGCGTTCATAAAACTTGATACATAATAATATTATATTATATATATTATTATGTATCAAGTTTTATAAACGCCATTTATCTAGGACGAACACCAAACAGAATTTAAAGCCAATTTATTTATTTTTTTAAATTTGCAAAAACCAAGTTTTGCATCTAATGTACTCATATAATATATGAAAATAACACTTTACGTTAAATGAGGCCACTTTTTATCGAAATTACCTTAGATGCTTGTGAAATAATATTATGTTGCTATTGTTTCAGATGCACGAGATGCTACAATTTTTCTGGTAATCCATGGCAATCCAACTGGCAAAATAGTCAAAAAAGATAACACAGAAAAAAACGTGACAACTAAATTTACGATAAAGGATTCACAAGACGCATTTCTGTACCTCTCACCCACTTTGGAGGAGTTCGAGAAGCATCTTGATCATTAAAAAAAAAGCAAGTCAATGCACAGCAGTTTTATTTATTTTTTGGATAGGAAAGGATGAGGTAAACATTAAAGAAATTTATCTTTATTTTTATGGTGTCCGATATAAATTTTTTAGTTTATTAAGGGCATTAGATATTTGCTTTAAATGTATTTATTTGTTTAATTTAGATTTTCCGCCCGAATCAGTAATGATTTATAATTATAATAACCATTTTTTTTATTTAAAACGACAAACAATTTTGGTAAAGTTTATTTATTAAAAGAGTATTTAAATAAAAAATCTAATATGTATAAAAATGTGTTTTTTTCCTCATCCAAAAACACCCTATACTGTGCGTTTCACAAAAGATTGGCGGTCTTAGGAATGTGATGCAATTCTTCATTTCTGTATAACGGCCAACTCTTTATTGATATCGGGATAGGGTTTATTGCATACGTTTGCCTGCAACGGCTGCAAATTATGGAAAACCCTAGCATTATTATTATAATTAAAAGTTGGCCGTTATATAGAAATAAAGGATTGCATCACATTCCTAAGACTGCCAATCTTTCGTGGAACGCATATTCAATTATAACAATATATAGTTATATCAATGTACATGGTACATTATATCAATGTACAGGGTGCATTATATCAATGTAGAGGGTAAATTATATCAATGTACAGGGTACATTATATCAATGTAAAGGGTACATTAAATCAATGTACAAGATGCATTATATTAATGTATAGGGTGCATTATATCAATGTACAGGGTACATTATATTAATGAATAAGGTACATACTATAAATGTATGACATACATCGACCAATGTATACTGTTACATTATATCAATGTACTCTTCATTGTTCAATGTAATTTGTCATGCATTAATGAAACATTTACATTATAATAATGTATTTGTGCATCGGCTCTATTTTAATGTGCGCATACATTGTCACAATATTAAAATACATTAATATTATGTACTTTTTTTTTCTGTGTGGAAAATGAACTCTTATCGATTTTTTTTACTAAACAATTTTCTTTTCCTTTATCTATATTAAGCGGTCAGGCGTTTTTAGTTTTAAAAATATTTTTTATTATTATTATTATTTTTTATTATTTTTTTATTATATGTTAAATTAATCCACTTATTATCCATTTTTCTCCAGAAGGAACAACCCAACCTAAGTAATAGTGCGTAACGCGCATGTGCTACATCCCAACATTGATATTAATTAGTTCACTAAACCACAGTAAACTGTGACTAAACGAAAAATCTTGTTCGCGCTGTTTTTTTTTTTAAGAACTTAAAAGTTTTTTATTCGTACATGTTCTAGTGTTTTTTGTTGTGTCTGGCTTACCGTTATTTGTTTTAAACATTTGTGTTTAGTAAACATATCTTATAAGACAAGAAATATTGTGAACTGCCCTATTTTTGGAGCTCCTAAAGAGTTAGGTTATGTTGTGAAATCCTTCTTATGGATGAGAAATACGTTGGAGGCAAAATCAGTCAATAAAAATCTTGGTGTCCAAAGCATCAGACATTGTCGCTGGTCAAATTGAGGATATATGGCGAAAAGCTAGTATTCCTATAGTAAGTCACCAAAGAATTGTCGACCTTATTAAAAAATACAATGTCAAACGCCAAAACTTGTTAAAACCTTACAAAGAAAGAAATGAATTGGCCTTGTACAAATTGAAACTAAAAACTTTTGAACCAAATGGCAAACGATTGTTTGATATTGCGGCTTGCAAGTGTACCAATTTTTCTACATGTGTTTGTGGAAAATAATACAAGGTAAAGTCTAATTTATATAATAATAATATTCCAATCTTAGCAAAAACTTAAGATAGATATGGCGTATCGGATAAAGCAGGTGCAGCCATAGCATCGGCTGTGTTAGAAGACTATAGAATTATTAATATTGATGATAACCAAAATATCATTGATAGATATAAAGTCAGAAGGGCCCGCGATAATGAACGTAAGAAGCTCCAGAAAGTCCAAACTGAATCTCACTCTTTGCGAGGCCTCTATTTTGATGGACACAAAGATATAACTTTGTCAATTCTTGACAATAGAACCCAACCTGTTGTGGAGGAACATGTAGTTCTAATAGATGAACCTGGTTAAAAATATTTTGGGCACATTTCGCCTGTAAGTGGTTCTGCAGAAAATATTTTAAAAAGTATGTATGGTTTTCTGCAATCATCCTGAATTTCAACAGATTGTTTGAAAGCAGTTGGTTGCGATGGAACCAATAACAACAAGGGAAATAAGGAAAGAACCATTGTATTATTGGAGCATCATCTAAAGAGACCGCTGCAATGGTTCATCTGCCAGTTGCATGCAAATGAGCTACCTCTGCGCCATCTGGTACAGCACATAGATGGAAAGACAACTGGTCCTCGTGCTTTTCAAAAAATCCAGTCTACATTTCCAGACATTTCGAATACCAATTTAAGCTCGGATCAAAAATATATGTACGATATATGCCAATGACCGGCATTTGTTCGGCAAGTTTGGCCAAAAGGAAACCTGGTAAACTCAATCATTCTCGGTGGTTAACTACCGGGAATACAATACTCCGATTGTACGTAGCTACTGTAAACCCATCCGAAAATTTAGTAACATTAGCGACATATATTATTAAAGTTTATGCACCCATGTGGTTTAAAATCAAACACAACAATTCAGCTGTGTCGTTACTTACCAGAGGATTTAAAAACTATAGTTTATCCAGTTATTCAAAGGAATAGCTTTGCTAAGTATGCTTTGGGATCAACGCAAGCATATTAGAACACTTGCCTATCTAAGAATATTGAAAGCGCGACGTAAATATGAGAACACCAACAATAAGATAAAAATTCGAAGTTTTATTATTCCGGAGTTCAACTTTGATGCTGTGGAGTACTAAGAACTTGTAGATTAACAAAATATTGTCTTCAGCGAGTCCCCTATTACTGGGGGTTTATCTCAAGATGAGTTAAAGAAAGTTGTAGATGAACCTGCTTCCTCCATAATTTCCTAAGGCAGTGATTATCCTTGTCATACACAAGCTGATGAAAGAGAAGTGAAGCTTGTCACACAAGCATCCAATAAAGTATGTGACAAGGATAGAACGGATGGAGTCATTAGGAATACACTTAACTCCAGAGCAATAATGCCAAAGTTCAAGACCAAGAAGGATTTTTATTATTAATAATTGATATTCGCTTTTTTTAATAAATCTTAACAGAAATATATTTTTTTCCATTTTCTGTTTTTTTTTGGTTCTGTCAGGTGTGAGGACCCCTCACTGATGGGTGAAATATACCTTCAAAAAAATATTTTAATTTTTACAATAAGATACAAACATAGGAGCGTATTTAATTTTTTTTTTAATTTAATATACCTAATGGAATTTTGAAGAGGCTTGGGGAGGTGGAAGGGGTTAACGAAAAATTAAAAAAAAAATCTGCGGTCGTCTTTTATTATGACCCAACTTTTTTGCCTACAGGCGTTTTAATTTTTGAAAAAAAAAAAATTCCCTTTACCGACGCACCGCCCTAATATACATATATCAGAATTCGAACGCGCAAGTTAAACTTGGAGTGTATCCAGAGTTTTCGAACGCGATCCTAATGTAGAAGTTAGAATTAAGAAATGCTTAAATGTAAATTTAGGACAGTGTCCTCAGGACACTTTAAATATTAAGTAAAAAATTAGTAATAAATATTGTTGGTTTATTTAACTTTTACATTTACGCACTCTTTGTGTTTAATTAAAATATTTCATAAATAAATTTTATATTTTATTTTCTCCAGTTGGAGACATTAATGAGCTAGTGCTTTATCTAGTTTGAAATCCTACAGCTTTGTTGAGTTTTTTTTCAAAATTAGCAGTTATACAAACGTATAACTTTTAAATTTATAAAATATTTTAACATATGTTTGGCTTGTCAATGTTTGTTATGTCACTGACCACTATTTTTTATTAGTAATATTGTTTAAAAAAAATTCAGGCCATTAAATTTTAAACAAATACATATTACGTGGTAACCATAGATACCGTCAACTAACCCGTCACAGGTTTCTCGATAGAAAATATTATTTAAAATTTAAGAAATTGTTAAATATCTTTGAAATTATTAACTTTGGGTATAGGGAATAGTTACATTAATCGAAAGGTTTTTTAATTTACTATTTGATTATTTTGAAAACATACCGGGTGTTACATTTAAAATAAAAAAGTTATTATCCTTTCAAGTCCAATTTGACCTGTTTTTTTAGGTAATTTTTTTAAAAATGTTAAAGAATTTACATGGAATCTTTTGAACAATGTTTTAAGATTCCAAAAATTCTACGGTCATATCTGTAAACATACTAACAAAAAAGTTATGGGCTATTTATGGTAGACGCGCATTTGTCAAATTTTAACGAAAAAAAAAATAATATCCGAAAATTTACTTTAGGTAGAGGACATGGTATAGTAATTTTACCCAGAAATTTATACAGAATTCAAAAATGTAAAAATATATAGGGTGTTCTATTTAAAATAATAAAGTTTAAGTCACTTTCGGTTAAACCAGAAGTGGTAATTTAGAAAAATATACTTAAATGGATTATAAACGCTTTTAAAATTTTAAATCGATATCTTTTTTCGTTCCCCAGAAACTTCTAATGGGCCAAGAATGTGAAACACCCTGTATATATTATATAAATTGTATATTATACAAAGCTCCCTGCTTGCGTATAACTTTTACATCCACCAACGACGAGCTTTACTTTTCTTTTTAATTTCCTAATCTGGTGAAGCCCGTAATTAAGTCCTCGGAAAATTTTGAGGGTGACAAAGAATCACGTCTAGTTTTGCTAGAAACTGAATGGTCCTTAGCACCAATTTATTTTAATAAGATTTACTGGAAAAGAGATCCAGAAGACTTTAATATAGATGCATTCACTTTCAATTGGAAAAATATTTATTTTTATGCCTTTCCTCCTTTTTCGTTGATTCCAAGAGTTTTACAAAAAATAAATTTTGATAAGGCCTTGGGAATACGTTGTACCGAATTGGCCTAATCAGCCATGGTATCCACTTTTTATGTCCTTATTAATTAGTGAGCCATTAAGTTTGGGTCATAATTCAGACTTACTTTCTTTCTTTAACAGATGCCACCCTCTGTCATCGACCCTTACCCTGGTGGCAGGAGTATTATCAGGATGTCGTTCCTAAGAAAAAACTTAGCTGTAGCAGCCTTAGAAATACTTACCTCTTCATAAATTGTATATTATACAAAGCTCCCTGCTTGCGTATAACTTTGAAATCCACCAACGACGAGCTTTTCTTTTTTATTTTTCCAGCACAGAAAAATAAATAAAAATTTATGCGGCTGCTATTTGTGGTTTACTTGTTTAATTTAATAAATTTAAATTAAATAAATTCTATTTTTATTCAATACATATATTTTATATATAATTAGTTAATACAAATTAATTAATTAAGAATAAATGGGCAAATAACATACATTTCACAAAAAATCGTAAATTATTAATTTTTGTAGGTGATGATATTGTCCATTTTGTATTTTTCCTTACAAAACATTTAAAACATTATGTATGTATATCGTAGAAAAAGAATAAAACATGTTTAAATAAAATTGGTAGGTACTTTATAAGATGACTATAAATAAAATAATTTACACTTACCATTGATTTGCTTGACAATTCCACCATATCGGTTGGCAAAACTTATGTACACACAAAAAAAAACAGAAGTAAACAAATTAAGGTAATAATATTGCACACGGCAATACATCTTAATTACATCTTAATTAAACTAAAGACTTTAGAAATAAGAATTCAGATTTAATGAAATCACGGTCAAATAATGAGGAACTTAAATAAATCAATTATTGTTTTCCACCAGTACTTTTCTATTCATTAATTTCTCATTTTTAAAATAGGCTTAAAATAATATATCTTGCCAATTCGTAAAATATATAGGACTTTATGCAGCTGCATGAATTGTTTTTATCTAAAACAAATTAATAGTTTTTATTTATATTAGGTACTTTATTCATATGCCAGTGACGAAGATTTTAGGGTTTGTACGTTTTTTTGCTCCTAATTTCTACTTTGCTACTTTGTTCATGTTTTTCATCATAAAATGCAGTTTTTCTCTAACGTTGAAATTAGAGTTTTTAACCAAAAGTACCTTTTTATGTAAATAATATTCTCAGTTTAAAATTTGCTTGTAAAATGCTAATTTTTCCAATGTCATAGAAATTAGGGCCATAAAAACGTTAAGCAAACCTAAAATCTCATAACAAATCTTTTTTGATACCCCTTATCTCAAAAACTTTGCATACCCATGTTAATAAGAACTTTTTTTCTTAGAATTAGACAAGGAATTCCACCCTGACACATCTATTGAAACATCCTGTATAATATATAATATTATAAAGTTTTAGGCAAATTCACAAAAATAATAATAAATAAATAGATAGATATGTGGATGCAATTTTAAATTACTTAAAATAATTTGTAAAAAATAAGTTAATTTATAATAAAAAAGGATTGAATTATTGTTTGTTATTTGTATGTATTTTTTATTTTCAATGGACAGTTAGCCTTATTTAAGTAATGGATATTTACTATTGTAAAGCCTTATATCGTTTGCGATTATATTAAGTATTTTATGCTTGGTTATTTATTATTCCCAAAGCTGACATATTAGACACGGATAAAGAATTTGCATATATTTACATCCCTACAATAAGTAATACAATTAGGCAGACGGGTCACGGCTCATATCGGGCGCCGCGGCGGATGCCAACGCTGAGCCATATTAAGACACCAGGGGCTACTGTGGAAACAGATAGCTCGCAGGTAAGATAACCAGAATACTGCGCTGGTTATCTCCTATACAGATACCAATAATATTGTAAATTGGTAGTAGGTGGATCAAGCTACTCTCTCCACATTCTCACTACGATCATAAATCTAAAAGAGTGTCAATCTCTTGATTTGAAAATTCAATACGCTAGCAGTCTTTGAAGAGAGTAAGTAATGCAATACGGCATTCTAATTTCTGTTATTCTTTATTTTAAGCTATTATATTATTTAATAAAACTGAATAATAATAATAGTTATAGTAATAATAATGTATATAAGTTTATATAAGACATTCCACATAAACCCTTTTGACAACATAAGTAACGTCACTTTACGCATAGTCTTGTGTAATATTGAAAATTCACAGTTATGGAATTATATTACCATCTCGCCCTTAAGATCACTTACTGTAGTACCTTTACTTACTCACCTTAACACGAACTTCTTTAAAGATAAATCAAATTTAGCGCCATATATTCGCAGACAGCGTCGCCAACTCCGGCAACGCTGTACTACAATTCATTACTCTATTGTGCGTACCAAAACACACACGCGTTTTGCCAAAAACTGTGAATAAAATTTATTAAAGTGACAAAAAGAAGTAGATCATCAGATTCGTCTGACTCAACGGATTCAGAAGAGAAAGTAAGACGTCAAATTCGGAGATTAAATCGATACTTACACTATCGAGATGAAAAGAAAAATAGACGGGCGTCACAGTCGCCATTACTGGAGGATGAAAACAAAGAAAACGACTATGATTCAGTCTATTCCGAGCAACTCCTCGGTGATAGTAAATATCTAATTGTTTTATTTGAAGCTTATTGTTTTAGATAATAAAGGAATATATGGTAAAAAATCGGCGTGTTACGCGAAGACAGAGAAATAATTTTGATTTTTCTATGCGCCAACACATAGTTAAAATGTTAATGGGTGTTTTATACAATAATGCAGCTTTTCATGCTGCAATTACGGCGTGTTACGCCAGGATAATAACAGCAAGAAGCTGTAAATATAACCTAACCTATAAGCCGGCGTGTTACGCCAAAATAGGTAAACTATTAATAAGTGTGTTACACTGTTAATAGAACATTTATGCTGCAAAATGGCGTGTTACGCCAGATTAATAACAGTAAAAAAGTGTAAATATATTAAAACCTAACCTATAAGCTAGGTTACACCATTATTGGTAAACTGTTAACGGGGGTGTTACACAGTTAATAAAGCATTTTATGCTGCAATAATGGCATATTACGCCAGGTTAATAATATCAAGAAATTGTATATTTCCTTACTATGTAAATCTTTAATTGTTTGTCACACAATTTAAGGTATATTTAAGGTATAAATATATAATTAGTTTTCAGAATCCCAAGATGAATCATTGATGGAAGAAAAGGAGGAGCGCCTTTGGAGGAAAATATATTAAAAATTATTGAGTTAATTCTACAGGATGGTTTGGCCAACGATCAGTTGGAAGAATTACTTCTTAAATACCAGGCATTTTCAAACTGTCCATTGAAGCCACCACCCAGGGTTAATCCAGAAATAAAAGCTTCATTAAGTGAATCGTCTTTAACCCGAGACTCGCGCCTGTTAGCCAGTCAGAATCGCCTTTGCTCAGCTTTGTCTTCTATAGGCAGTGCTTTATCTATCCTCTTTTCGGAGGAGTTAGAAGAACCCAAATGTACAGTAATAAAACTAATTAATGATGTTGCAAAATTAATTGTAGATGTTCATTATGAACAATCTCAGGCATTGGATTGTTAAAGGGTGTACTTAATAAAGAAATGGCGGACACATTAGTTGAATCCTCAATGGATGGCTGGTTGTTTGGGAATAAGTTAACTGAACGTATTAAAGCAGCGAAGCTTTTAGCTAAAATATCAGAGGATTTAAAATTGACTAAAAAACCTAAAACATAGTCAAAATTTTCAAACAAAAAAGTACAGCAACCACAAAATTTAAACTACAAGCGTCTTCCTCGTCAACATTATCAGCAGGCTCGACAAGGGGGACAGAAAACAGGCCAACATTACATTCAACCGAGAAGCAAGTTGAATTCCAGAAGCAACCACCACCGATACAATTATCCTCAGAAATAATTGCAGATAGACTAAAATTTTTCATAAAAAATTGGGAATTAATTACATTGGATCCAGTTGTTTTATCGTGGATCAGGGGTGTACAGATCCCATTTATTGTGCCTGTTAGGCAATCAGTTCTTTTGCAACACCGAATTTAGTCGTTTAAAGATTTTTAAGATCTTAAATTAAACATTCTTGAATTAATTAATAAAGGTGCCATCTCTATATGTTTTCCTTGTAAAGGACAATTTTTGTCATCTTATTTTTTAGTGCCTGATGGATCAAAACGGTTTATTTTAAATTTAAAAAATTTAAATAGAAATTTAAATCCTGAACATTTTAAATTGGAGAATAAAAAAACTTGCTGCAAAATTAATGCAACAAGGTTGCTATATGGCAGGATTTACAGGATGCCTATTTTATGGTACCTATAGCAAAAAAATTTAGAAAAAACTTAAGATTTGAATTTAATCATGTCTATTATGAATTTAATTGTCTTCCTTTTGGGTTAAGCATAGTACCTTGGGTGTTCACAAAAATAATGAAACCTTCTTTGGCCTTTTTGCGAAAGAGGTTTTTTTATCGGTAGCCTATTGAAACGATAAATTAATTTATGGTCAATCTTATGGAGATTGTCTTGTAAATATTCAACAAACATCAAAGTTGTTAACTAACTTAGGATTTATTATTAATGATAATAAGAGTGTAACAAAGCCTAGCAAAAAATGTAAATTTTTGTTTTTTTTTTTTAATTCAGAAAATATGTCCTTGGGGGTGCTAAAAGAAAAACAGTTCCGTATTAAAAAATTATTAGAAGAGGTTCTACAAAACCCAAATGTAAAAATAAGGTTTCTAGCTCAGATAACTGGGACATTAATCTCGGTTTGCCCGGCATCAAAATATGGCTGGCTTTACACAAAATTGTTAGAACGTCATAAATTTTTAGCTTTACGTAACTCAACAGACAATTTTGAAGCTATGACAACGCTGCCACACTCGGTGTGGACGTAAAGTGGTGGCACTTAAATATTGTAAATTCCTTTTTTCAAATTAGAACATGATAAAGATAAAGCTCATGGACAATGGAATTTGAAGGAAAGCCGTATGCATATAAATTGCTTAGCCTTAAAATGTTTTGCCAGTACCATGCGTGATTGTGAAATTTTGCTCCGTGTGGATAATACCACAGCTATTGATGCTTAAATAAAATGGGGGACATACAATTTCCTAATCTCTACGAATTATCAATAAAAATTTGGAGTTGGTCTGAAGCCCGTAATTTGTGGATTTTCGCTTCGCCTCCGAAAATTTTGAGATAGAAAAAGAATCACGTCGAGTTTTGCTGGAAACTGAATGGTCCTTAGCACCAATTTATTTTAATAGGATTTTGTCGAGTTTTGGCAAACCATATATCGATTTGTTTCCTAGTAGAAATAATATTAAATGCAGTATTTACGTTTACTAGATAAATTTGGAGTTGGTGTGAAGCCCGTACCTAATTAAGTCCTCGGAAAATTTTGAGGGTGACAAAGAATCACGTCTAGTTTTGCTGGAAACCGAATGGTCCTTAGCACCAATTTATTTTAATAAGATTTACTGGAAAAGAGATACAGAAGCCTTTACTATAGATGCATTCACTTTCAATTGGAAAAATATTTATTTTTATGCCTTTCCTCCTTTTTCGTTGATTCCAAGAGTTTTACAAAAAATAAATTTTTATAAGGCCTTGGGAATACTTGTTGTACCGAATTGGCCTAATCAGCCATGGTATCCACTTTTTGTGTCCTTATTAATTAGCGAGCCGTTAAGTTTGGGCCCTAATTCAGACTTACTTTCTTCCTTTAACAGATGCCACCCTCTACCATCGACCCTTACCCTGGTGGAAGGAGTATTAACAGGATGTCGTTCCTAAGAAAAAACTTACCTGTAGCAGCCTTAGAAATACTTACCTCTTCAATTAGTATAATAATTCTTGGAAGAGATGGTGGATTTTTTGTCAAACAAACAAATTTGATGCTTTTAATGGAACAGATTCAGTTATTTTTAATTTTCTTACTTTAATGTTTAATGATGGTGCTTATTATAGTGTTATAAATACTGCCAAGTCAGCGCTGTCCTTCCTAATATCCCCGGATGTAGGAAATAACTAAGATAAAACGGTTTTGTAAAGGAATATACAACTTGAGACTCTCTGCTCCACCTTATGATTCAACCTGGGATCCATCAGTTGTTTTAAAATATTTGACAACAATTTTTCCCAATGAGACAGTAAGTCTTGAAAAGATTTTTATAAAGACGGTAACCTTATTAGCACTAATTACGGCTCATCGTCTACAAACCTTTGCCTTAATTCTGATAGAGAATATTGAAGAAAAACAGGGTGGAATCGAGATAAAGATTCCTTTAAGGATAAAGACGTAAGCAAAGGGGATCAAGTTGTAGTTACATACAGTTACATAACAGTGCACTATCTCGCATGGGCGCTGACAAAAATAATCCAGGGGGGCGACAGAAATTACGTGCAATTTTAAGTAAATATATGAAGGGTGTTTTAACAAGACGGATCAATGTTAACAGTAAATTATACAATATTAAAACAAGCTCTTACCTCTTGGATACAATTTAATGTAAGTAGGTGACCCCCATGTGCCAGTTCCCTTTGGAAATAGTTCAATAAATTTGGCATAAATCGCTGCTGATTTACATGTAACCTTTTGCCAGACATTATTCTGCCAGAAATATCGAAGGAACAGTGAAACCAAAGGAAACGTTAATTTTACCTATTTAATGCAAAAAGCCGCACATTTTATAGAAATATAAGCAGCAGCAAACCGGAGCACTTTATTTTGACAAATTTTAAAATTTTTGTTACAAATTAAAATAATTACTATTAGTGCCTACTATACAGTCATTATAATAATTAATATTCTCTTACATTAAAGTTCTAATAAAAAAATCCAAGTTGAAGTTGTTAGCCAATCTGCAACCCCTATCTATCGGACCATAATTAGTTTTATGCATATTAATGAAGAATAATATGGTATGTCTAGTTTGACTCCCTCTACGACGGCCGTTTGACAGTAAATGAACAAACAAAGTGGGCATACCAATTTTGTACACCCTGTTTATAAATCTTGCTTACAAGGATAGTTTTTTAAGGACCTGCTCAACTTATATTAACACTTTTAAATGATGTTTATAAATAATTTTCCACTACCACCTTTAAAACCCCCATTATCGTACATGTTTCCATGACACTTAGTGATCTTTTATATACAAACTGACAAGCTCTGGCTTTATGGCGCTTTAGTCACGGGTTGAAGTTAGCTTTAAGTTCGTTGACAGTTGTCAAATGTCATAAATTAAAGTGCCTTTCCTGTGAAATAATACTAAATGTAAAAATTATTATATTACCTTAATACAAAAATTCAAAAGTATTAGTTAGTTTCTCGACGCCAATATTTAAAAAGTTTATACTGACCTTTTGATTTTACCCGCAGCACGGTCTAATATAAGGCTGTGGCCAGCAATAAACTAAATTTTAAGTAATCATGAAACATTCCCTTTACTCTCTCTTTAAAAAACTGCTTTATATCGGATTTAAACTGTTGTTAGTCCATTTTTAAGGGATACATTTTGATTCACACAGAAAAATTTACATTTGCCGCCGTTAATACAGATTTCAATCCTAAAAGTTACTTTATTTTTGTATAGATGTCGCTCTATACAAATATTTAATATAAATTAAAGTATTTGTCGAATAGAAAAAGTTTAGTACGCAACTCGTTCATAAACTTTTCTAGACGCATAATTTAAATTCGTTACAAAAATGGCGTTTACCAAACTTGATACATAATATACTATAAAATACTTTTAATTTAAAAGCCTGGTTAAAAAAACTGTGTATTTGGATTCAGCAACCTACCTTAAACTATAGACTTTTTGATTTGTGTTTCATTTCTCTTAGGTATATTAATTGTATACAATAAAATATATTTTATTTGTATTATAATTTGGATTTTTAATGATCATGCGGGATAGCATGTTTGTCGGCAGGTGGGATGGGGGCAAGACGGGCAGTATTTTTCTGTAAAATTAAAATACTATATAAAAGAGCATTTAAAGCTCAAAATAGTTTTTTGTTAAAACATTTGTTAAAAAGATAATATCAGACAAATGTTTGCCAAGGCTTCGGCGAAAATGATGAATTTTGTATGACCAGAATGCCAGGACCCCTATTCTTGACTGCGAGAGAAAATATCCGCCGGAGAGCTCTCCCTGTAATAGAACGAACATTCACATCCCCGAAATTTTCTCTCGGTATACCGGCATATATGCCAAAGTCGTATTCTCGACGGATTACCGTGAGAAGCATGTTGTCATATTTATACTGTATTTGCTCAATCAAATGAAAGTAATTTAAATTTCCCGCGTAACTTAAGTTGACTAATGTCACATTTGAAATGTGATTATTAACCTAGATATAATAGTTTTTTTTGCAAATTCAAAGAGTTTTTGTGTATTAGTTATTACTAGTCAAAATGGAACGAAAAGTGTCCGTTACTGCAAGACAAAAATTTTTTTTATAAGACTTCTTAAAAAGCTACCCTCAACTTTTAAGTAACAATTTTGCAGAATTGACAAAAAAAGAGACACACGCATTATGGCAGGAACTTGCTATAACATTAAATAGTGTCCAAGCAAAGATTATTAGCTTTAAAATATCTCATAAATTTTATTTCTGATAACAGAAATGGATTTTCCCGGTTTAAAACAACTCGGTTGGGTTCATCTGCTTGTTCTTCACCATCTTGCAAGTCTCTGATAATATTAAACGCTAGATTTAAATTGTCCGGATTTATTGTAATAAATCACTTGAAAGCACAAAGAACATAAGCATAAACACTAATACTAATACCACAGAATAAACGATAAATAAATTAGGTTGAGTATTTTACTAATATTCGCAAAATGTCAAATTTTCTCTCGGGAATCTTGAATTCTACTATAAATCAGTAGTAGAAGTGGATTCGCCTGATAATGCATGAAAATTTTCACTTGCTGGTTTCAAGAATACAGCTGTAGACACAGACCGGGTCTGTGGCTGTAGATGTTTTCGAGAGAATTCCGCCCATTTCTATTACAAATTTCTACTCCTACGAACTCGACAATAGGCGTCCAGAAGTCAATCCTGTGAATAATTTTTGTTGCGTCATTAATATCTGAACCAAGAACCTACATTACGATAATTATTAGTAGCTGTTTTCTTTGTATACGTATGTGGGTATTCTGTAATTGTAATTGTATTTTCTCGGGAAAAAGTCGAATTTATGCGTCGTCTGAAAGAGAGGTCGAACCTTAATCAATGGGAAACACTGGTAGATGATTTCCCAATTATGATAAATCATAAGTCTGTAGACGCACATCTCTAACAGTTACTGTCGTTTATCGGTAGTTATAGTAAGCGACCGTGCATAAGCAGCGGTGAGATGTATCGCTATTATTTTTGTTCATAACTTTGTTAATTAATTCAATTTTGAATATGTTTTCTAGCAATTATTTTTAATTTTTTTTCAATTTTACCTAGTATAACTAGTTAAACTAAATAAAATTAATAATTTTTAAATTAATTAATATTTTATTGTTGTTAGTTTTCCGATAACCATTTTCCGACATTTAAATAATTAAAAATATTTAAATTGTTTACATTAAATTAAATATTTAAATTATAAAATTATAACTATATTGTTATTTCAAACTTTTTACATCTGGAAAATAAACACAATATCATTAAAGTTTTGCCGACGTAAGCTTCCTGTTTATCATTTTTATACATTTATCCGACAATCGGTCTATTTCCGGAAAACGACCAATAAAAAACGATGTTGGTTCGACGCTGTCTAGCCTATATATTTGCTTAATCAATTTTCAACATTTATCCGATCATCGGCCGACGATTTAATGTTTACTTGGAATTTTATTCTTACCTCGACCGCCGCCGTTGACACGTTGTATGTATAAACAAAGTGCTCACACCCTAAGTTTATAAAATTTATATAAAAACATTTTAGGCAAATGATCCACGATTTGTACACACCCTATATAAAACAAAATTTTTAAATTTAATAAATTTTCTTGTCGTGGCGTTTAAAAATATTTCACGATTCGGGGATGCAGGTATTATTTTACGATATTGGTATACTAATAACTCAGGTAAATTCATTTTGGGTTTTAAGATCACAACCGAAGATTTATGGCAAATTTTATAATTATAATAGATTGTTTTGATTTTAATGTGTTTCTAATTTTAGTGTCAAATTTTATTTTTATGGATGTCGTAACATTTATTTATTTTAAATAAATTTCTTGTTAATGGAAATAAAGTAAAATTTACCTATACAGTATAAATAAACTGTAGGTATATATAACCTATGGGTTATTTTTTTTATTTAAACACGTTTAATAATATTTTATAGGTGGATAGTGAAATTTTTGTATTTACTACCTTACTAAAAATAGACAGATTAATTTGCAATTGTTGTAGTAATTACCAAAATGTTTAATAATTTTGATACTGTATGTTAATAATATTTTAACACAATATTATTTTGTATTTTTCATTTATTTATTTTATTTTTATGTTAGTTAGTTAGTAATGATCAAGAGAATTCTTATTCGTTAGGAAGACTTAAATTTTATAATATAGATATTATGTTTAGTAACAATGTTACTGTAACATTATGTTTCAAATGATTAAGTCTTAAAAAACTTTAATGATAATGTATAAGTTAAAAAATCAATTTATTATATTTTTTAATTTTTAAAATGGCTATTTTATATAAAAATATGCGTGGTTTAAAATCAAAACAACAAGACTTAAATTAAATGTGAAAGCAAGTAATCTCGACATAGCAAAGCATTGTTTGTGTTACTGAATCTTGGTTGGTTAAAAATATATTTGATTTTGAATTGTAAATGTAAATGTAAAATAAATTTAAAAAAAATCTTTTTCCTAAAATTACGTTGCAACTATAAACAATATTTGTGCTTCTCGATGTAGTGACCTTTAAAGTGCCGTTGAGGATGTGGCAATTAATTTTTTTTTATATATCTCTCTTATTATATTTCACCTCTAAACTTTTATCTTAGATAAATTATCTATTAAGAACATAATTAAACATAGCGTTTTAGTTATTTTGGGCGACTTTAACGCCTCGTCCATCAACTGGGTAAAAGCTCATTCACATCCACTTAATATGCGTAAATTACCTTAACTTAACTTAAGAAACCTTCGTCTGTTAAGTTGTCTGTTTACATTAACTTAATACACGCAAAGAACGCAATATACAATGTAGACATGGATGTAGACTGGGTTGCCTATCTATCTATAAAAGTGAAACAACAAGATAGCGCTATATCGTTTTACTGGGCATATGATTGGCTCTATCTATAATAGTGAAACAACAAGATAGCGCTATATCGTTTTACTGGGCATGTGATTGGCTCACGTAAGAAACGTATTCCCTTAAGTTGAGCCGGACCCAACTTTTGGATACGTTAAGTTACGTGTGATAAGTTTTCTACGAATGTAAACAGCTGCATTAGTTTAAATGTATTTCAACTTCGTCTATCACGTACGTTAAGTTAAGTTACGCGTATTAAGTGGATGTGAATGAGCTTTAAGTCGTTCCATTAATAATAACCAACCCATTGAACCTCAAAATAACATTACTACCTATTTAAAAATATGCAATTTTATTACATCAAAAACAATACAAAGACAATTTTTAATCTTTTTATTTGTAATGATTACCACCCCACAATACAGTTTATGTTTATCACTGACAAAACGTATTTAAAAACAATATTACCTCATATTTAAACTAAAAAGGCTAATTATTTTGCTAATTATAACGCTTTATCCAATATGCATTGGGATCTACTTTAACAAAATAATAAGAATATTAACAGTAGTAACATAAAACATTATTCCTTAAAAAAATATATATTACCCCAATTAATATTATTTTCTTAGACGAAGAGGTGCTTTAAATCATGTCAAATTGATTCGACAAAATGTTCGGGTCCTGATCTTATTTCTTTCTATTTTATTAAAAATTGCGCATCTTCCCTTCTCTCGCCGCTGACCATTTTATTTAACCAAGCATTAACACATAGTATTTTTGCGATCGTTAGGGTACCATATACAAAGTAAATCCAACCATCAACCCCTTACAGCTTTTTCGCCATCTTGAATTTAGGTTCGAATTTTATCAAAAAAACAAACAAAACCATTTTTGACAAGAAAAATAAGTTCCACAAATTTGTATACTAAATATTTGAAGGATCTACTAATATTATTGAAGCATTATATCAAAGCAGTAGGTACCTCGTAAGTGACATTTTTATAGTTTTTTACAGATATCTTAATTTTATTCTATCCACTAAATTATTTTAAAGTTAAAAATATGCAAGCTTTAAAGCTAATAATTATTCCCTTATTATATTCTTAAAATATAATAAAAAATATGATCGTCAGCGATTTTTTTACGTTTTGCGTTGAAGTCGTTGAAATTCAATTTTAGGTATTGAACAATTTTTTTTAGCGAAACACCGAGTCTAAGCAGGCCCCTGTTTATTTTGCTGCCCCGGAACTTAGTCAGCCACTGGTGTTAAGATTAAATAATCCCTGTTAATTTTTACAGGGTCCATTTGCACCAACAATATTTTTCTATACATATTTAAAGTTTATTTCTAGATTATACCCACATAAAAAGAAAATTGCAATCCTTACCAAATTGATAGTACCATTGGTACTGTACCAATAAACTAAAAAAATATAATTATATATATATATATAATGTTGCCACTTTCATAAATAATGTACCTACCAAATAATAAATAGTAATAACGTGGGAACAAATTAACAAAATATTCAGTTTAATTTATTCAAAAACAACGAAAAATTACTCGAACAAATTCAAAGTTGTCCCTTTTTGTGGTCACACGCAACCACAAACTAAAATAGGTACACATGATCGAATTACAACGATCGTTGCACAAAAAAACTTTGGTTACACATCTGGGAGGAATTAAAAAAAAATGGAATGCCTTAAAATTTGAAAATTCTTGGATAATGATAGGTTAAGAACACTTCATTTGTTTCTCATCAGCATATTCATTTGAATAATTTAAATTTTTACGCACGAACATAAATTGTTTTTTAAGAATACATAGTTGGTCAAGTTTGTTAATTTAATACAATTATAATATCTTAAAAATAATGAGCAATAATACATTTTGTGAAATTTGGGGAGGAACTATGCTGTAAAATGCACCATCTATTTAAATAAGATTTTTTGTAAACAAACTTATTAGAAGGCATTTTTTTTTTAATATTTTTGTATTTTCTTTAACATAATATATTATATGTATTACAATGACATAATATATTATATGTAATACAATTACAATTGAAAAAAAAAACGAAACAACTTTGGATAAATTTGAGTAAAATCGACGAACCATTATTATTAATAGGGTCTCGTTACATTGATTTATTTTCACCTTCTTAGTAAATGACCTTTTATAGGTTAATTTTGTTGTTTTTGTATCCAAGTAAACGATACATTATGGGAAAAGACCTGTAATATTTTACGGGCTTGTATAAAAGACCTGTAAAGTTTTACAGGCTTGTAGAAAAGCAATTTATGAAATGAAATGTCACATTTGACACAATAATTGAAATTTTAAATTTGAAAATCGTTATCTAAAGGTAACAATAAAAGTTTGTACGTGTCACGCTTTGCAATTAATCTAGGCTCACAAACCAGCTCGCCCGTAAAGATTCATTTACAAAGCTTGACACGTAAATAACTAGTACAGTGTGGATTGGATTTCACATTTAAAGATTTAAAACCATCTAAATATGCCCTTTCCCTAGTATCAATTAGTCCCACTATAGAGTGTCACTGTTGGAATCTGATTGGAATAACCAAAAATAGACTGCAACGTTTAATAAAATATTAACAATATTGCAATTAGCTCTAATTACCCTCTATTACTAATATCCTTATTATTGCTCCACACCAAAAAGGCCCACTTTGAACTTTGTTTAAGGAAACTCATAATGACGTAGAATTAAGGTTAGGTATCTGTCTAACGTCAATTTCGTCTTGATTTCTGTGAAAAATATAATAAAAGAAATAGGCAGAAAGACTAAGGTCGTTAGCCTTTTGGAGTAATCCAATAAAGTTTATTTTATTTTTATTATAATAATAATTATGTTTTTTGTCATATATTAAGAGGTTTATACGCTAAAACAGCTGTAAAAAGTTTTATTACGTCCTGAACGTGGCGAAGGTTGCAATCATGGTGGGGGGTGAGTAAAATCATTTTACTAAAATGCCATTTTTTTAAAGATTTTGCCGACTGTAGAAATTTTTTATAGGTGTAAGCTTAGGAAAAAATTACACTTAGTGCAAATAAGCTTTTGAGAATCGGCATTAACTACAGCTACAGTCGGTATTAGTCAGCAGCTAATAAAATTTTAGAAAATGCCGAGAAGGTACTGAATTAACCGAAAATAAAGAATCCGCAGTAGCACAAAGATATTGGCCCAATATTCGTAATAATATAGTTCTTTTACATTATATTCTAGGAAAGTTAAGTTGAATTAAAATATAAAAAAGATAGCCACAAACGGATGTTTTCAGAAAATGTTTATAATACTTAGGGGCGTAGAAGCGGGGGGGTTTGACAATACCCACCTAAATGATAAGGGGGAGAGGGGGTTACTTGATGTAAAATGTACCCTCAAAATTCTTTGAAAAAATCTACCAATAAGTCGTGTACCGTTTATGTTATTCTTAATTACGATGAAATGCTAAAATCGTTTGTATTGTGTGCTAAAATGATCAGCTTGAGCTTTATTAACGTAATAACGAATTTTATTGCTAATAAGATAAGCACCCATTAGGTGCTAAACAATAAGAATGGTAGCCGGTTGCGCCACCCCCAACTTAAAACCGTTCCTGCGCCACTAGTATAGACATATCCTGGAAACAAACGTGTCTCGTTACATACCACTTTTAGAAATCCGAAAGCATCGTTAACTATAGTTAATGATATGTTGGATATTTATGCCAATATCCGATGCATCGGCTAAATAAATTCAATATTGGCCCCAGATAAAATATTGGGCATAGACGCGCCCCATATAGGACCAATATTTTGTTCTACTGGGGATATATCATATATTCAATATTTCCAATGAATTGAAAAACAATATATATATATATATCGATGACTTTCTGCCAAAGTATCGCAGGCAAAAAACTCAAATTTCGGTAATTGAAATTTTGTTTTGTTTTAAAGTCTGTTTTAAACCATATATAACCTATAGGTTTTATAACAAGTAAATAGCTATAATTATAAGCTATTTACTTGTTATAAAAACTTTAGGCTATATTTAATTTAAAACAGACTTTAAAACAAAAAAATTGTTCAATTCCCGAAATTTGAGTTATGTTGCTTGCGATACTTTGGCAGAAAGTCATCGATATTATATAAATTATAAATGATATAAATATTATAAATATAGATATATTATATATGTATATATTATCGGAATCTCCGAATATATTACAGAATTTTCTTCCACAAATTTTTGAGTCTATATTTTTAGAAAAAAATTGTTACCTACCTATATATTTATCAATTATATTATATATCTTATATACTTATTTTAATAACTCTTTAATATAACTCTATAGAGTCTATACATTCTACAAATTGTCTTTAGTAAACGTGATCATACCCAAATTAATGGCGCTGATATTTTAAATTCTAGAACAGTATAAGAAACATGATATAATTGTTAAATGCTTTTTAGTTTATAATTATTAAATATAACGTTGATAAAATGAGGGATTGTTGAAACTATTAAAAAAATGTTTCCGTTTTTTTAATGAGGATCGCATGTAATCACAATATATATTCCAAGACCGATATATCTCTTTTTTCATTCATGCCTATCCAGTATGGTAATTCATTAATTTTTCGAGGTGGAATTCATCATCAAACGTCTGTTCCATTGTTTTGTGGTAACTCAGTGACGGCCAAGGCAGGCCAAATTAAAATCTTATAGAATCTCATTAAAATTTTTCCGCTCCTAGACCTCATTTAAAATAACCGATTTTGTGTTTGGGTTATGGTAGTTTTAAATAATCTTTTAAATAGATTTAAATGTTTTATGCTGGTTAATTAAAAAGCTAAAACACACTAATTTCTCTGAAAAATAAACTTTTAGTTTAAAATAAAACCAATAAGTTTTTATTAATTCATAATCATCGGGAGAAAAAGTGACACTTAATTTTTGCTCCATGAAGAAAATTTTGTTTTACTATATTTTTAAATGTTAAACATTGTTTTTCAATAATTGTTCCTATTTACTAAATGTAAATTTCTAGAAATAACTACAAGAAAATAAATTAAAAAAAAGTTTTAATATTTCTTTCTTAAAAAAATCACTTAATAGCTCAATAGCTTGATAGCTTTTCTTCCCTACACTAAAAGAAATGCATTGCTTCTTATTACACAACAATAGTAAAGATTATAAACATTATATGTTAAAATGTCGCCAGCGAACACTTTTGCAATACAACATTTATATTTTGCCAGAAAGTTTATGCAGTCTGAACAAATATTTATTTATAGGTGGAACAATTAAGTTGCCCTGAAATACTAAGACATATTTGTATTGGTAACAAAAAATAACTTGTGATAGCAAATGCTTATTTGTAGGCAGAGCAAAGAAATTTGTTTGAAATCCCATCAGTATTTGTTCTGTGTAGATATCATTATTTGATTTGATTACAACAAACTATTATTTGTACACAGTGCAATTAAGTTTGCCCGCAATGGTAAAAAGTATTTGTATTGGTAGGTAGACAAAAAGTACTTTTTATAACAAATGCTCATTTGTTGGCATAGCAAAGAAATTTATGTTGGCAGCAGATTATATAATATAATATAATATAATATAATATAATATAATATAATATAATATAATATAATATAATATAATATAATATAATATAATATAATTTTATATTTGCTGCACTAGGAAACAAATCGGTAGGGGAGGGTAAACATAATTTAACACTCTTTACAAATTCAACCAAACTACAAATACATATGCCTCAATGTTATAGGTATTTTTATCAGCAAAATTACAAAAAATCTTCTAAAAAAAGTTTTTTAAAAAGCGTTAACTGAAATTAGTTTTTGTCGCACAGGGTTTGCGGTTGTAAATACCCTTTTGCAGCAATATCCAAAAGCCTTCTGCCTCAAAAGAATAACATGCGTGAACAACGTGTATAATTTTAAAGCATACATATACATTAAGGGAGTTGAAACCGGAAATAAGTGACCATCCACATACACGTAGCACGATTCGATTTCGTCCAGGAAAGATCCAACAATTACAGGTGTTGGTTGGAGGGAAAGTCCAAATGAGTTTAGTTTTTGCACTTGGCGTTCCAACAGGTCGTTAAATTCACCAGTTATCTAGAACAAAAGATAAAAAAAAGTAAAGTAATTTAATACACATAAAATTCACGAGATTAAATTCGGTAAATACGGTATTAAACATGTGATGTTTGACTACAATTAGGAAGACTTTCCAATTCCTATAAAGTGAAATGGACTTTCGCAAAAAACTTACATTTCATAAACACTTATACCTACGTAATATGATAAAATAAAAGCTACCTACTGTTAAAAGCCCATACCTTAATGTAAATATTGCAGTTTTAGTGATTTTTTACACTTTTCAAAGCTTTCAAACATACGAATTTTTGAATTAAAAAAAATAATCCTGGTATAGATTCTTTGGAAAATTTTATGCTCTACAAGAATCCGCGACGTAAATTTTATCTCAAACGGTTCAAAAGTTATAGTCTTTTTAATGAAAAAAGATTTTTTTACGTGTTATTTCAATGGAAAACTTAGAATGCTCACCGACACCTTTTAAAATTGAGCAAAAAATTTTGCCTTGCAGGGAAATTTTTTGCTCGGTATGTAGGTTTATTTTAACCCATAAATCCGATAGGTTAGTTTTTTTGGCTCACCCTAGTGTGTGTAGATAATAAATGTGATAAAAGAAATGGTTCTTACTTACGATACTTACGTTTAAAAATATCCACATATTCTGAGAATCCCCATTCGTTGATTCTTACCTCCAGCTCATTAGACATGATCGTAACTAATGTAAAGGTACTCAAATTGCTACCCAATCTTCACACGAATAAATCTCAAATGATGTTGACTCGGATTTTATATTGAAGAATTTGTGTAACATGTGCTTTTCAGGTACTTTTTGAGGCCACTTTATTCCCTTTATCTACTTAACAAAAATGGCCTAGTGGTTGCCATATGGAAAGACTGGTAATCTTCGGGTATATGTTTTGCGTTTTTTAAATTTATGTTTTGCTGGTAAAAATTGTTGATAATTACTTTTTTTTATTATTAATAAGTCACGACTGGGTTTATTGGTTTATATTATTTGTATTTAAGTTTACATTCAAGTAAAAAAGAATTTATGGTTTTGGAAGAAATTCTTGTAAAAAGAATAATCGGTAGATTCCCAATTGCGGGAAAATCCTTGACGTCATGATTTTTATCTGATGTTGATATTAATAATAATTATAATAGTAATAATAATAATAATAACAATTTAAGTTATACAGGAGCTACGCGCTATAACTCGTTGTTTGACGCTATTTATCAAATTTGTGCAACTGGTACCTCTGGAGGCAAACCCTATTAAATATTTAAAAGACATTTAATTTTTTGATATTTTTTTAAAATAAATAAATTATTTTTAAGTATAACATAGCCATGCATATACATGAGTCACATATGTGTGTCACGTATTGTCATTATAACAACCAATAAATACTTAATTTATAATTATTTCTTTCTGTATTACCTTGTTAGGTAGGTACTTAATTAAATATAATTCAAAAATAATTAATACCTTTCAACCAACTACGTACATTACTTTATTTTGTATTCTCAACAAAAAAGTATGTTCTGTAAACACAATCTCCATCTAACGCACATTTGTTACGCCGGCATATGTCAGTTTGCTATAAGCAAAATGCTGTTTTCACAGAAAGTAAATATTTTGTCCCAAAAGCAAAACATAAAGAGGTTATATGCTTACTACTACAAGCATTTTGGCATTTGTTGTAAGCGCAAATCTTTACCGTTTGTTTGTATACAATGTCTTCAAATATATTACTATTACAATGTCTTCAAATATATTACTCTTTCCAGTGTAGGTCTTAATACATGGCCTGCTTGAAAATAAAATAAAAAATATACGTTAAATAAGTTTTGAAATAGTAAAAACCTGTAAGTACATATAAAGGATTGACTTATTGCCTAAGGTTCAATGATTGCAAGAATTATGAGCCAAGTAGTTTACGATGCCATATAATAATAATAATTATTATTTATTTATAATTTATGTTTAGTTCACCAAAAATGGGGTTAAATCTAATTTAAAAAATATAATCATATCTAGGAGAAAGCAAACGACTCCGAGGCCGTGATACGTTCTCATGCACAAATGATAGGTCACAAGTAAAAATTGTGAAATTGAAAAAAACAATTGGGAAATAACGAATACCCTAATGAATACTACGAAAAATTGCGATTTTGGAGAGTAAAGGGTTATAAAGGTTATAGGCACTTCTTCATTTTGAACGAAAAAAGGTATCGACATCAGACGAAAAGCATTGTCAAGGATATTAAGTATAATACTTTTTGATATCAAATTAATAGGTTCTTATTTAAGGAATGCCAAGAGGCCAGTATCAACTTGCCGCCCTAAAAAAATGTACAATTGTAGTTTTAAATAATTGTACTTTAGTATATTTATATATTTTTTTTATTTATGCTGAAGGTGGACGTATACCCAGGTATACCCAGACAATCCTATTTGCATGCAGAAAATATCTTCGGGAGTTAGTGACTAAATTTTAACTGGAAGTGTGAGTAGGCAGAAAGGATCGGGTAGAAAATCAATATCAGAAGACGAACAAATGGAAATAGTCGGTTCCATCGTCAATAATCCACAACAATCGACGGCGGCAGTTGCAGGAAATTGTAATATAGTAAAAACAACTGTTAAATTGTGGGACTCATCTTTTTGGAAGAAAATTTAACAGGCATCTTGTACAGTGGCTTGATAAGACTTATCCAAATAGGTGGATTGGTAGGCGTGGTCCTACCCTACTATTATTGCTGTTACAGCCGAAAAGCCAACGTCTGTCGGGTCCGCTAGTATGTATAACATATAAAAGTTTGTGTTACATTTTTAGATAAAACTTTGAAACGTCCTTTATATATATAACATAAACATGTTTTTGTCTAGGACCTGTATGGTCATCACAATCGGCAGGGCCAAGAAGCGCGGTCTGTCCGCTAGGGATAGGAAGGCAGAATCTAACTAGTTCAGCTAAGTAATTTTCCTAATTGCATGACCTAATAACAGTACCAATTTGATTCTGATATAATTTAATCGTTAAATGTTTATATACGCAAATTCGCAAGCTGCCAAAAATGTCATCTGGCTTCAGAAATCAAACCCCTACACTGAGAAAAGTAAACTATTTTAAGTTTTAATTAAATGAACAGTTTTTGGTACATTCAATACGACCAATGCGCTAATTGTTTATTTAAAAGTCGAATGATACCTACAGTCTTTAAATTAAACTCGTACAGTTTTTGAATATACATTTTTACTACTACAAAAATGTACAAACATTTCAATAAAGCGGTTAAGACAGTAAATTATGAAAAATCTCTAATATAAGCACTGATTGTTTATCTAAGATTTCTTTTTATTTGTCTCAAAAACTAAATTTAAAAAAATAATAAGATAACATTTCCGTAAGTGTTAAACTAACAACATCATTTTCTCAGAGTAGACAAACCATAAACAACTTAACTAAATTGAAAAAGGCGTAAGAGTAAATAAACCAAGCAAGATGACAAAAAAATTTAGATCATAAATAAGTATGTGAATAGGTAATATTGTATATGCATTTAAGATACCTAACAGCCATAAATCAAAGCCAAATAAATATAAGCTCAAAAAATACAAGAACATCACAGAAGAAAAGAAGAACAACCCTCTCAATAGCCAATGCAGGCCATATGGCCGCATTCCAATTACGTACACTACAGGGCCGGCTTTATCTATTTTGTATATTACTATTTATATTTTTAAATTAAATTTGGAAAAAAAGTAAGAATGGAAAGATATAAATTAAATGAAAACGGTATAAACACTAATTTAACAATAAAATAAATAAAGAATATACAAGGTTGGTAGCCGGCACTCGGCAGGAGGAATATCCACCGAGGCAGAGGGCACTTACGGTGTGTCATGGCCGTCAAGACTTCGGTACGGAAGACAAGACTCAGTATCACACAGGGGGGCAAACAATTCTATAGAGGTTACCAGGAACCTGATACTAACTCGGACAGAGATGTTCAGAATACACTAACAAGGACAGGTTCTAGCAGCGTACTAACACTTCTACCCCCATTCATGAATCCCAATTGAATGGGGTTATTACTAAGACCCAGGTTGAGGAGGATTCCGGATTGTACTTAGTTTTGGGTTAGTTCAATGTCCTCCAAAAACCCTTCCTAAATTAGACGTATGGCCCGACCCGGATGACAAAAATCCGTGGAGCGGCCTTAACCATAGACACTGTCATCCACGACCTCCTAGGGTGGATCTACCAGCCGGCGTAAAAACTTCGGATCCAACAAACACAGGTAATGCTGTGATTTGGCGGGATACGCAGGAGAACGGAAAGGGGGTAAAATAACCCTGGGAGATTAGTGGAAGATAATATCTTTGGGGCCTGCCATACGTTCCCATACTCATACTCATACTCACTGTAATGTTTTGAACTGGGTTGTTTTATTAATAATGCGCCATATTAAATGTAAAAGGATGACTCATACTAAATTAAAAATTATAACCCAGTAAGCACAAGTTACCCGCCGCGCAAACGGACCGAATACGTTTACCCGAATTGGCCGCGGAGACCGGGTATGTCCGTCTAAAATTCACGCAACAGTTTATTTAGCTTGGCCCAAATGGGATCGGGTGCCAGATGAGCTGGTTCTCCAATTGGCCGACGGTGGAAGTCAATCTACAAAGCCTCAACACAGAGATGTGTTTTAGTCCCGTAGAGTTTTAAAGACAAGTTTTACACCAATTCTTTCTTTTTTATGTTGACGATTATCCAGGAAAAAAATATTAAAAAACCTTTTGACATCAGTTATGTCATGTTTTGTGCTTTTTGTATGGGCTGAAAGCCGTTTTTGTTTAGATAGGCCGGTCGCCCTATCTTTATCATTTCAGGCGTTCCACCTTATTTTTTTGGTAAATAAAGTTGTAGCGACCAATGAAGTCGGTCGCGACACCTAAATTTATTTTAGGCACTACACCTTTATTTTTAGGGGCCCTACCTTTATTTAGATTTAAAGGTGTAGCTACACCTTTATTTTCAGGCAGTACACCTTTATTTGGGATTTAAAGGTGTGGCGACCGGTTAGTCGCTATGTATTTATCCGGGAGACCATGATCTGATTTGTGTCCGGGCCATTGTGGCATTGTATATTATCTACTTTTAAAATACACATATGCCCTGCGTGAAGAACTTGTTATCCAGTTCTTGGATGTGTTGTATCTTAGTCGTTCTAAGTTGTATCTAAGTCGTTCTAAGTGTAACTGCCTGGTCTTTGACATGCCGCACCATACTGTGGCTGCATAAGTTATGTTGGGGCGTAAGACAGTCTTATAAAGCAGCACTTTAGTTTATAGTGTCGGTGCGCTGTTTGGCGATAATAAAGGTTACGTGGATTTTATGGCGCCATGGCGTCTCTTCCTCATATTGGTCAACTGTGTTTAGTATTTTTTTTGGTATACACCCAGGTACCGGTCTTTCTGGTATTGCATGACCCCCAATATGTACAATACTGAATATTTTGTTTTTGTTGTACTAGCAGATCTGTTTCTCTAGGTTTTATCTTGATCAGCCATCTGTCCCAGTAGGACTTGAGATGATCAAGATATATCTTTACTTGTGAGTTGGCAACCGACAATGTAAATGAGTGGGCATATAATGCTGTGTCATTGCGAAGTGTGGTATATCCGAGGTGTATAGGGTGTACAGTTTGGGAGCCAGTAAAGTAGCAAAGGGGTTCCTGCGCCACCATGTCAAATTCAACCGCCAGGAGGCGCCACTTGCCGGTCATTTTCAGTTGGGGGCGGTGTATTGCGCATGAGCGCCCTCTGGAAAAAAAAATGTGGCGGCAGAATTGTGAACTAATAGGTTGGTGACCCGGTAATTCGATATCTTTTATGTCGGTAATTTGATATCTTGTGATATGAGCGCCCTCTGGAAAAAATGTGGCGGCAGAATTGTGAACTAATAGGTTGGTGACCCGGTAATTCGATATCTTTTGAGTCGGTAATTTGATATCTTGTGGTATGAGCGCCCTCTGGAAAAAAAATGTGGCGGCAGAATTTTGAACTAATAGGTTGGTGGCCCGGTAATTCAATATCTTTTGAGTCGGTAATTTGATATCTTGTGGTAAGGTAATATTTGGCAAATGTATATAAATTTCATTTTTGACGCCATTTTTGTTGTTGGCTGTTATGTTGTGGTTAGCTAATGAAAATGCATATAAATTGTAGTTTTGACGCCATTACTGGTGGGCACGCGCGCAGGAATCATTTAAAGGCGGCCAATCGAAGGTTGCCGAGCGGACCATCGAAGGTTGACGAGCTGACCATGCAAGGTTAATGTAATGTTACGCAATCAGTTTTAATAATTTAAACTTTATTTAACTATTACTCATACCTGAAAAATATTTATTATTATTAAAGGAAAATCTTCTAATATAAATCTTAACAACTTATCGGGGGCCGAGGATGGCGCAGTGCGTTAAAGCTTATAACCAACTTGGGGTTATATGCTCCGGCAGCTCTCGTGTCTGGGAGCATAGGTCTGTGGGTTTTTATTCTTCATACTTACACTTTGCTTGGGCGCCACCACAACTTTAAAGAGTACAATAACCTAAGGTTGTGGTCATTAAGTTAAACTCAAGGTTTAGTTACTTACTTTATATTTTAAATGAAAATTATATTAAATTCAATATTTAGGATGTTAAAATTAGTACCGAATAGCTATTGGTTTACACTAGATTAAAAATAGTAAAAAAATAAAATAATGTTTCATAATTTACTGCAACGCAGTTTTGCGCAATAAAAAAATTAATAATGATGATAAAAAACCTGTATCCCGATTAGGGTTTCTGGACGTCTGATATACTCATTCAGAGGGCTGGATCAGGCTCCTGGATGCATGGGGCTATTCGTGCTCCATGGGTACTGTCATAAAAGCGATCTTTGAGACCGTTCCATCAGGAACTCCTCCATAGGAAAATCTCTCAGAGTAATTATTTCGCTACAGTTATAAGCGAAGACCAGGATAACCTCTCCAGAAAATGTGCCCCCAAGAAAAAACCCTAAATGAATAATACTTTGAATAAAAAAATGGGATACCACCACAAAAAAATACTTACGGAGTTTCTCCGGTTTTTTCGATAAATTTCTACAAAATAAGACCTTCCCAGGTCGATGGAATATTTCCCAGGTACTTTAGATGGCTATTTAGCAAACTAGGAAATAGGATGACTTAGAAAAAGTTGGAATATACATTTGATTGCACTCACCACGCTGCTCGATTACAAAAAACTCAATTGTTCAGGAGACCACGGCAACCACTGTTCTATCTAATTGCGCTAACTTGGTATGATAGGCAAACAACTAGTTAATTACTAAACGAATCGTAATTATACTTTAGTTAGATTCAACAAATCTTTTAACTTGAGAACCGGCCATTCGCACCTCTCTACCTGCAGAACATCAGCGTCTACCTGTTGATTCTCCCCTCTCTCGAACCAACCCCTTATGCGCAATATCACCAAACAATGCTACCAACGTACGATTTAATTATTGTAATATTCTTAATGCAAAGCGCACTTCAGCAATATACAAAAAATTAAAGGATTAATGAGCAACGCAGTGAATACAAACAAACTTAAACCAACTTTAGAGCTATGGCCCTTCGTGAATGCATTCCTGAGAAACAGTTGCCAAATACCAAAAGTCCCTAAACCGGGTAAAACGTCAAAACAATATGAAATAATTCAACTACCAAAATTGACAAACAAACTTTCCGAATATGAAACCCTACATAAAATAAAAGTAAGTAACGTTTTTTTATAAAAATAATAATTATAACTAACTTATTCTAACCCCCTTTTATCCTATTCTAAAGTACACTACTGTTGTAGGATTACCAGAGCCCCAGATAAACTTAAAACGCATACATACTGTAAAGGAGACCCCGGAGCACCCACACCATTCACCTACACTCACCCACTCAACCATTCATACTTATCACACCTCATACATATCGAAACAATAACTAAAAGGTAAATTCAGTCGTAACCTAAAATATGTACCAAGGTCTTCCTGGTTATCAATAAAACTAAAATAAACGTACTCTTTTAGGCATGGCAAATCAACACCATGAAGCCAGCGACCTAAAGACCCCAAAATAATAACCAAAACATAAAAATACAATACTCTTAAGCCGATATGCGATATACAGTGTGAACAGGCGTGTATTCAATAAACTAAATTATACTTATACAGTGCTTAACTTATTTCTAATACATAAATCATGTAGCGTTACTATTTGTAACGTTACAAGCTACAGAGCGGTAATCAATCTGCGCCACGGTACTGGGTTCGATTCCCGGTCACAGCCTTGGGTGTTGTGGTTGTTTATTAAACAAAAATAAATACCTATCATGAGCTGGCTAAATAGTCTTCAAAAGACTAAAAGTCAAAAAAAAAAAAACAACTTATCGCATTTATATACCTATACCTATACCATATACCAAAAAGTTAAGACGTGTATTGCTTGTCTTTGTGAAAATTGTGTGTTTTGGTGCTATTAAGTAACATTTAAAATATAAAAATTGCATCACAGTGTAGACTTGTAAGACCTTCTTTCAATTTAATTATTATTTTACTGAATAAGACTTTAATAAATGAGTAAGTAAATAAATAAAGTGATAAAACTATTAAGTGTTCTTCTGAAAGAAAGTGCACAAAAAACAATAACAACAAAAAAAACGTTCATTGAACTAAAAATATAATTCAATAAAAATCCTGCCTGGGATTGGAACCGTGGACGCTCGCTTGGAAGGCGAATGCACAACCGCTGAGCTAATCTGTTGAATAATTCTTATACCTTTTAATAAGTCATGTCTATAACAAATGAAGATTTATTTAAATTGATAAAGGAAGGAAATAATTCTTTAAAGCAAGATTTTAAGGAACTCAAACTAGAACTTCAAACTGAAATAACCTCTCTTAAAACTAAAAACGAAGAACTGGAAAACGAAAATAAAATACTAAAAACTAAATTACTTGAAATTGAAAGAAGACAAAAAAAATATAATATAGTAATATATGGATTAGGTGGGGACGAAAACGTAACCTAAAATAAAGTACTTCAGCTGTTTAATGAAACTTTACAAACTAAGTGCAATTCTTCTGATTTAAGAGACGTTTTTCGCATAGGATTTAATTTACTGAAGACTCCCCCAGTAGCACAAAGATATTGGCCCAATATTCGTTTTATATATTGGGCCAACATATCTTTCGTCAGATTTTTTCTAGCTTGGTCCAATATTGAAACCCAACATTAATACTATGATATATTGGATAATCATGTTACGCCAATGTAGGGCCAACCTTGAATAAATATTTTTAATGATATATTGGCGTAAAATGATATGCCAATATAGGACCAACCTTGGATAAATATTTTTAATGATATATTGGCTTAAAATGATATGCCAATATTGGACCGATCTTGGATAAATATGTTTAATGATATATTGGCGTAAAATGATATGCCAATATAGGACCAACATTGGATAAACATTGGCAAGATATATTAAATAACCATTTTATGCCAATATAGGGCCAACATCGGCTAAATAAATCCAATATTGGTCCCAGATAAAATATTGGGCATATATGCGCCCCATATAGGACCAATATTTTGTGCTACTGGGGTCACCTCGACCTATAATTGTAGAAACCCTTAATTTAAAATTAAAAAAGGACATTCTGAAGAACACTAAATCAAAATCAATACAACTCAAAAATAAGAAATTATATATTGGCCCCGAATACGCCACGGAAGACTATAAAAACCGAAAATTGTTGGGAAATTTCTTAAAAACAGCTAAAATAAACAAATTGGAGGCTAAAATTCAAAATAACAAACTTGTTATTGAAGAAGAGGAGTACACTGTAATGTGTTAAGGGTGTTTGAGGATAAAACACTACTAGTTCCCATTAACTACTTTATTTACGACCGGTCATGTCTACATTATTGTATAAAACTAATTAAACATTATTTTAACTAAAACTATATTACTTATTATATTATTGCTTACTAAACTAATTCTATAGGTTCGTTGCCATTTGACTGGCAGCAGGAAGTGTATTGGACTCACTATTGCAATCCAAACACATTCTTTAGTATTTGCAAAATTAATCCATTACACCTCCCACGGAAAAGGAAAAAAAAGATTTTTTTTCATTGAGAAGAAAAAATCCTTTTTTTCATCCATAATAAAACTTAATTCTATCTTTATGCACTTCAACTAACCTGCTGTCTATTCTTATAACTACATTAGAGTCCTTATTTTCTATCACTTTGTAGGGTCCTTTAAATATCGCTTTCTGTTTATTGTTTTCACCACAGTTTTTCAATAACACCTTATCTCCTATCTTATAGCTAACAGATTTACAATGGTTTTTCTTATCAAATATTGTTTTCGCTTTACTTTTGATGCAATTAAATTTTTTCTCGCGTCTGCATTTGCAGTTTGTAGACGGTACTTTAATTCTAACGGGTAGTTGTCGAAACTGTATAGAGGATCTATTTCTTGAATTAAATTAGAAGGTAGTATACCAATTTTCCCAAATACAAGTTCAAATGGTGTATATTTTGTCTCAGTGTGCACTGTGTTATTGTACGCGAAACTCCAATATGGTAACCAAGTACTCCACTGAGTTGGATTGTTTAACGCTTGAATTCGTAAAAATGAACCTAAATTCTTGTGTGAATTTTCTAAAGCGCCTAGAGTTTGATGATGATATGCCGTCGATCTTAGTGAATTTATTTTTAATAAACTACAAACCTCTTGTAATATTGAAGCTGTAAATTCTGTGCCTTGGTCAGTTAGGATTTCCTGAGGAATTCCGTACCGCAATATAAAATTTTCCACAAACGCCTTTGCCACCGTTTTTGCTTCTTTATTTGGTAACGGGTAACATTCTACGAATTTACTTAATCCGCATTGCAGGGTTAGAATATAACGATTATTATCTTCGTCGTTTTCTAGTGGCCCTACCAGATCAAGCATTACCTTTTGGAAAGCTGTCATTGCTGTAGTAGTGACTTTCATAGGTTGTTTTTTATTTAAAGAATACTTACATTTTTGACAATCATCGCATCGTTTTACAAAATTTTCAACATCCTTTTTCATACCATTCCAAAAATAGTATTTACGAATATTATTAAACATACGATTTATACCAGCGTGCCCTCCTGTGGGTAGCATGTGAAAATCGTTCAAAATTAATTGTTTTATTTCGTGACTTGTAACTTTTTTTTGTCCTTTAATTATAGAAATTTTAATACCTAGACTTTTTATTCTACTTGGAGCTCTCAAGATTTTATTTAATATTTGTGCATTTTGTTCATTTTTTAATATTATTAATTCCGGAATTTTAAATTTCTCACATACTTCTTTCAAGTCTCTCAACGATGCATCTAGTGCGAACGCTGATCGAGTATCTTGTTTCAGATATATGATATTATCACTTACATTATAATGCACATTCTCATTTACTTTAACATTTTTATTGTTGTGTTTGTCTCGACATTTGTTTAACATTGCATCTAATTCTTGTCTATGAATAATTTGCAACTCTGCACAATTTTCGGGAGGTTTTAATAATTCTACCACTCCAGGGTGATCAGTCCCTTCGTGGGTTAAACCATTTTTTATCTCCGTCTTTTTTACCTTGCTTTGTGCCCTAGTCATTACGTTTATAGATTGACAGGTCATTTCTTTCAATAAATCTGACTCAATTTGGATTCTTGAGAGTGCATCGGCTGTTACATTATCACTGCCCTTAACATAATGAACTGTAAAGTCATATTCCTCCAAAATGAGTCTAAATTTAGTTAAACGACTGGATGGGTTAGTCATTCCGAACAAATAAATTAATGGTCTATGATCCGTGTATACTAAAAATTTAGTTCCATATAAATAAGGTCTAAACCGTTTTACAGCCCAAACTATGGCTAATAACTCTTTTTCTATGGTAGCATAATTCTTCTCTGCCTTATTTAATGACCTACTCGCATAAGCTACAGGTATGTCATCAAAATTTGATAGAACTGCCCCTAATGCGAATTTCGATGCATCAGTTCGTAATATGAATTTATTTTCTTTTGAAAAATTAGGATATTGCAATATGGGTGGGTTTGTAAGTATTTGTTTTAATGTTTCAAATGAATGCTGACATTCTGGTGACCACTGAAATTTTATACTTTTTCTCGTAAGTTGATTCAAAGGGTAGCAAATTTCCGCAAAGTTTTGTATAAATTTTCTGTAGTAATTCGCAAAAGCCACAAATCTTTTTACACTTTTAGCGTCTTTTGGTACTGGATATACTTGCATTGCCCTAACTTTTTCCGGATCTGGTGATATACCTTTCGAAGATATGACATGCCCTAAATATAAAATTTCTTTTTGAAGGAAACTGCACTTATAGGGGTTCAATTTCAAATTAACCTGTCGCAACCTATCTAGTACTTTAATTAAATTTTTATTATGATTTATTAAATTGTTTCCAAAAACAATAAGATCATCTAAATAAACAAAACAACTTTCGTAGTTTAACCCGGACATGGCCATAGTCATAGCTGTAGAAAATGCGTTGGGACTATTTTTTAATCCCATAGGTGCCCTAGTCATTTGAAATTGACCCCTTTCTGTCGTAAAAGCAGTATAAGGCCTACATTCTTTTTCCAATTCTAATTGGTAATACCCTTGATAGAGATCTAAATGTGAAAAATAAATCGCGCCTGATAATGACTCTAAAATTTGTTCTATTGAAGGTAAAGGGAATTTATCATCTTTTATTTTATTATTTAACTTTCGATAGTCGATTACAAGCCTAAAACGTTTTTTACCTGTACTATCAGCCTTTTTTGGAACTATTAGGATTGGTGCGGACCACTCAGAATTCGCGGGTTCAATTATACCATCGGATAACATTTTGTCTACTTGTTTATTTATTTCTTCTTTCTGGGTATAAGGTAAACGATAAGGTTTTGTGTACGCTGGAGTAATGTCCGTTTGTAATCGGATCTTTTGTTTGTAAACATTAGTTGTACTAAGCGTGTCATCCTGTAAAAAAAATACGTCCGCGTACTTTGCACAGATTTTTTGTAGCGAATCACGTTCTTCATGAGTCATAGCTTTGGTATCTAATAACTTTATTAAACTATCTACCCTATCAATTGAAAATTCTGCATTGTTAAAGTAACAAGTATCAAAATTATTTAAATTCTCCAAGTGGGGTTTAAAATTTTTTATTTGAATATTTTTTTCATTTAGATTTAAAAACTTTACTGGAATTAAGCCTTTACATGGTTTAACTAACGCGCCTGCTACGAAAACACCTTCGCACGCCCCTTGTGGTAGTATTACGCTTTCATTTTCGTTGTTTACCGAAAAGAATCGTATACTCTCACATCTGGCTGGTAAATATGTATTATACTCATGTTTCGCTTCTAATGGAATCGTAATTTTTTGTCCGTTTTGCAAAAAAGAAAATATATATTTTTCATAGTCTATTACAGCTGAAAATTTGTTAAAAAAATCTGAACCAAGTACTCCATTCATACCAGAATCAAATTCATCTACTATCAAAAATTTATTATTTATACTACAACCCCCTAACTTAAATGATATGTTTGTTACCCCATGCGAATATGTTGAGCCTGCTATACCATTAATCTCAACTTTTTCTCTAATATCTATACATTCATTTTGAGTAATACAATTAGCAAAAATTACGCTAACTGAAGCGCCTGTATCTAACAAAAATATTAATTCTTTTGATGCATATTTTACCTTTATAAAATTTAAAGCGTTTAGTGATAAAATTGTTTCCGAATTACTGCGGGGGGGCTCGAAAAAACGTTTCTGGGATTTCGGTACTAGTTGACGGTCTTGGACTTGTATTTGCACCCGAATCATTTATGAAGTAACTTCTTCTTTGAGACTGACCTCTAAAATTTGAATAATTTCCTCTACCGTGCCTATTATATCCGCGATTAAAAGTAGTACCTCTATAGGAACTATTGCTATTGCTATTATTATAGCTTTTATTTTTGTTAATAAAAGAATTGTTGTAATTACTTGTCCTCGGTCTAGTATTATTTCTATCGTTATTAACATACCTAAAATTCGAACCTCTAAAATTACCTCGCTTACCAATAGAAAATACCTGAGAGGTGGAAGAGCGTTTGGCCACATCTTCATCTTTTGCTCCGACAATAGCGCTTTGAATTGATGTATAATTACGCGCTTTAATAAGCATTTTTAAGTCGTGGTCGCGTAACCCATTTGAGAAAGCACTAATAGCAATTTTTTCGTTTATATTCGACAAAATTCTGGCTGTGTCTTCATCTCCATCGGCCTGCACTAACGTAAGATTAACCATTAACTCCTCGATAGTTTTACCGAAATCATCGATTGACTTCTGGTTTTGTTTAGCGTTGTGCAGCTCGAAGGATAGAGCAGCGGCAGATTTACGCGGTAACAAATGTAATTTAATGTCAGAAATAAGATCCTTGTTTGATTGATACACTGTTTTAAGCCGCAATTTGGCCGACTGAGTTAATTTTGTTTTAAGAACATAAATTGTTAGCATTTTCTTCCCGTCTGCATCTAATAACCCGTCGTATAATTCAATTGCATCAATAAGCTGTTTTGTTACATCCTCCTTACCATTCATAGTAGGCAGCAAGGATGCTGCTACTTTTAAATCAAATTTGTCACCCATTTTTGTTTCTAAATCTATCTTAACACTATCTCCTACCCTAACTTGCTCTTTAGCTATCCTACACCTGTCCTGTAACAATTCACTAATACTATCAATACTGTTTTTAATTTCTGTTAAATAACTACTTAATTGCTGCTTTGTTAGGTCATCTTGGTCACTTAAATTTATTTTAATTGATTTAAAATCATTACTTATTCTATTTAGCTTACATATATTATTGTCAATAACTCTTAAATTTCTAGAAAATACCTTTAATTCCTCGTAAATGAACTGAAGTTGCTGCGTATCACTCATCTAGAAGCACCATGTTTTTTTTTTTATTTATTCACCTCACTTTCACTTTGACGCCGCATCGCTGCTAAGGATTTCCCTACTTCTCAGGATTTCGTTGCGGATTCTCCTATCAAGATACCTTTTTACCCTCTTCTTCAAATAGAGGACAATACCACAAAGAAATACAACTGCTAGAACCATTCCAATTACTTCATAAACGTTAAAGTGTAGACCTTGGTTAACGCCATCGGAGATACCTCCACTATTACCAGCCTGGGCAATAATTACCTCTTCTTTAGAAACTGTTTTCCCCATGTTTAAAACATTTACAGTTTAAATCTTCAACTGCTACTGCGAGAATACACTCCGTTATGGTAAATTAGTCACTTTTTCTAGGCGAGACCATTCCGAATTGGCAGGATCGCCATGTAATGTGTTAAGGGTGTTTGAGGATAAAACACTACTAGTTCCCATTAACTACTTTATTTATGACCGGTCATGTCTACATTATTGTATAAAACTAATTAAACATTATTTTAACTAAAACTATATTACTTATTATATTATTGCTTACTAAACTAATTCTATAGGTTCGTTGCCATTTGACTGGCAGCAGGAAGTGTATTGGACTCACTATTGCAATCCAAACACATTCTTTAGTATTTGCAAAATTTATCCATTACAACACCTTAGATTATTTAAAAAATAATCCTGATTTTTTGAAAGCCAATGAAGCTGGTGCTTCTACCAAAAGTTTTGAGTCTGTAATTTCCAAAGAGGATCACCTGGAAGCAACTGCTGAGTACAGCAAAGAAAAATTGGAAGTTTCGCCCTCAAAAACAACTGAGTTTACTTCAAAAAAGTCTACCCGAAGTAAAAAGAAATAGTAATATTTATTAGGGTGTCTTCATATATTTATATAATAATTATTTTTCATTTAATTGTTTGTTTTTTTTTATTATTAATGTAGTAGGTACTTTTAAATTACATGAAACATGTTTAATTTTGCATTTTATAATGTTAGGTCCTTAACTAAAAGTTTTATGGAACTAAAGACCTTTATTTTAAAGGAAAAATTTGATTTTATAGGCATTTGCGAAACATGGCTTACACCAAATGTATCAAATAATTTGATTCAAATTAAAGGATATGATTTCATTAGGCAGGATAGAGGAACAAGGGGGGGAGGAGTGGGGATATATGTTAACTCAAAACTTACCTATTCCAGAATAAATACCAATACCAATAATGCGGTTGAAGACTTATGGATCCAAATCAAAATAAATAAAATAACTTACATTATAGGTACCTTGTATAGACCACCTACTAGAAGCGTTCCTGATTTTATTGATATTTTAGAAGGGGTTATTTCTGATTATTTTTCTGAGTGTCAAGAATTTATTTGTGGAGGAGACATTAACATAGACTTACTTGATATGAATAACAATAATACTATACTTTTTAATAATGCCATTCAGTCTTTTAATTTAAAACAAATCATAAAATCACCTACACGGATAACAAAAACAACTGCTACAACTATTGATGTAATATTGATTTCTGAAAACAACTTTTCTTTTAGTTGTGGCACAAAAGAATTATTTAATATATCAGATCACTTAATAATATTCTGCAAACTTAATAATAATGTAACAAAGCCAGAAGCTATCAATATCATTTCAAGAAGTATAAAAAATATAGACCGAACACTATTGAAAGATTTTCTAGAGCTTGCCCCTTTTAATAATATATTATTTATAGAAGATATAAATGAAAAGGTTAAATATTTTAATGAATTAATTATGAATATATTCGATGTTTTGGCACCATTAAAAAGCTTTACTGTAAAAAAAAAGAATCCTCCTTGGCTAACTGATACTATAAAGCTTTTGATGAAACTTAGCCCAGATAGCACACATACGTCCACTGGATATCCTTAGGACGTCAACCCAGGACATAGTGGACGTCCTACGGATATCCGAAGACCACGAATGGACGTCCGTAGGACTTCCAAAGTAGACACTTTTGGTTGTCCTTTGGCCGTCCTATAATGGTCTATTAAAGACTGTCCTAGGATCAAATTTGGCCATAATTTGGCTGACAGGAATAAAAACTAAAACACCTAAAATTTTTAACCAAACATTTTTATTCACCTATATTATAATTACAGCACAAATGTCCAGAGGACGTCCAAAGGATATCCCCTGGACATCTCAGTGTCCAAATGACATCCATTGGACGTCCACTGCCGGTAAATTCGAAATTCAGACATTCCTTGCTTTGAGCTGACTTCAACTTGTCTGGTCCACCTACAATGTATTTTCCCTATGACATAGGCTATGTATAGCTTGCAAATGAAGGAACGGTATATGAGCTCATGAGCACCACATAAAAAAATTCACGGTTAAATAGGAATAAAAGCCTTTTTAGATATTAAATAAATAAAAGCTTTTCTAGTTAACAATAAAAATGATATCCTCACTTTGTAGTTTGGTTGTTTTGATTTTTGATGTAGGGCTTTGGGAGGATAAAATAAAATTTAGAAAGTATAGAAAGAAATCCCTTGGAAAGTAAAAACAATAAAAATGTTTTTTTTAAATCCTTGTTTTCACGATTTGTTTACGCCCAATTATCAGTGCAACCGTAAATTTTGTTTGTGTGGTACAGTCTATTAGTCAAAACAAACCTAATTACTTACTTGAATTTATTCTATTACAAGTCTATAAACAGCCAATACCTAGTAGAAATCACAACACACAATGTAGAAACACCGCCATAAACGCCATCACACAGCAAAAGAACGCCATTGCAACGGATTATGGGAAGCGTCGTCACGAACCCGTTCGGTTCTACCCGAAGAAGACCGATGTTTAAAATTTAAAACTATACGTTATAATAACGGTGTTTTTATACATTTAAACGTAATAGCGTTGAGTAAAGAAGTAGTGAACTTATTAATCAATGGTAATAGAATTTAATTGAATTTAAAAATGATGCAATAATGGATTTTACTACCTTTACGTGATAACAAGAAATTTTAAATTAAATATAAATGTATAAATTCCGACGAATAGTACAAATATGTATTATAAACTACCTATATTCAATAATAAACTTAATTTTTTTGTAAATTAATCTCTCTTATAATAAGGCTAATCGATTTGATTGACTCTCTGTGACACCCTCAGGCTGTCCCACGAACATCCAATGAAGGCAAAAGAGAAACCTCATAAAAATAGGTGGTTTATATAATTTGTACATGATATTTAATATTACCCACAATTTATTACATATCCGAAATTTCTTGAACGAAAAGTTTAGGCATGATAGCCCATGGGTGCACCCACATAGTACAAGATGTCCAAAGGATGTCCAATGGACGTCATTTGGACATCCTGTGCTGTGTGAGCAGGAACGTCCAATCTAGGTAATTCTCGACTTGGCCAGGCCGAACGGGTCTGGGACATCCATAGAACGTCAATTATAGACGAAAATACGCCTAATCAGGCTAAGCCGGACAGGGTCTAGACTTGACGTTCTATGGATGTCCCAGACCCGTTAGGTCTGGCTAAACCGAGAATTACCTAAATAGGACGTCTGTGGGTTATCTTGTGCTATCTGGGAGGGATAAAGCATTAAATAATTTTAAACGAAATAAAAATCATGCTCACTGGATTTTTTACAAAGATCTAAAAAATCAATTAACAACAGCAATTCGAAACGAAAAAAAATCTTATTTAGATTATTGCGTTAATAATTGTAGCACCAAAATGTTATGGAGTAAATTAAAAGAATTAGATATCAATCAAAAGCAAAACTATAAAACCTTGCCTAAAGAACTTGACATACCGGATGAGTTAAGTAAGCATTTTCTTCAGTTTTCCATAGGCAACCCGGCGGACACTGAGTTGAACTACTACAATGCTAACCTAAAATGTGATTTTAAAACTTTTTTTAATTTTACTTTAACTACCAATGAAGATGTTTATGAATGCCTAGCTAATATTAAAACTAATTCTACTGGCCATGACGAAATAAGTAAAGAGATGCTAATTTTATGTTGCCCTCAAATACTGCCCTATATTACGCATTTTGTTAACACTTGTTTGTTATTTTCAGTTTTCCAGACCCATGGAAAATTTATAAAGTTATTCCTTTGCCTAAAAAAGATAATATCTCCTGTTTTAATGAACTAAGGCCAATCTCTATTCTACCCGTTCTGTCCAAGGTCATAGAAAAAATATTAAATAATCAAATTCGTAACCACATTGATAAATACTCTATTTTACCTATAACTCAATCTGGGTTTCGACGAGGCCATAGTTGTACCACTGCTCTGCTCGATATTGTAGACGATATTTTAAGAGAAATTTATGTAGGTAACTCCACAGCACTAATCCTGCTAGACTATTCTAAGGCTTTTGATACTGTCAACCATAAAATTCTGCTATCTATTTTGCATTTCGTTGGATTTTCAAAGAAAGCTGCTAAATTAATAGAAAACTACCTAACCAACAGAATGCAATATGTACAAACAAACAAAGGAAAGTCTAGCATTGTTAATATCACATGTGGCGTACCTCAGGGTTCAATTTTAGGACCCTTACTTTATTGTATTTATACATGCAATCTATCGACCTCAGTTTTAAATTGTAAAACATACTTCTACGCTGACGACACACAGTTGCGCTATTCCTTCCCAGCTACTCACCTTAACATTGCCAACACCGACATTAATGATGACTTATTTCGATTAGTGAAAGAATCAAACAGGCACCAGCTTACAATAAACTCAGAAAAATCATCAGTCTTAATATTTGGCAAAAGCAGTGGACAGATTGAAAGTAATATTCAAATTACAGTAGATAACAAAGACCTATCGTGTATCAATCATGCAAAAAACCTAGGTGTTGTGATGGATAATAAATTAAAATTTGATAATCACATAAATAAATGTCTTAGAAGTGCATATGGTAATCTCAAACTTCTTTACCCTCACAGACAGGTTCTTCCGAAGAACCTAAAAATTAAATTAACTGATGCACTGGTACTAAGCCATTTTAACTATTGTGATGTTGTGTATGGACCATGTTTGGATCAAATTACAGCTAATAAAATCCAAAAAGTACAAAAATCATGCTTACGTTATATATATGGCATTCGTAAACATGAGCCAATATCGTACAAACTAGGAGAAACAAAGTGGTTGAGTATGGAAAAGAGAAGAAACTTGCATGCTGCTTCACTTTATCATACTATTATATTGAACCGCACCCCAATCTATTTATACAATAAAATAACATATCGCACGGATGTCCATAGTTTAAACTTAAGGTTTAAAGGCAAAATTTCACCGCCATTTCACCGCACAGCCATGTTTCGCAAATCATTTACCTATAATATTTATTCTTTATACAATGGACTATCTCCAAATCTGAAAACATTAAAAATTGTTGGTTTTAAAAAGAAATTAAGAGAATCTTTATTATAAACAAATTAATTATGTTAATTTATCCCCACTCATCTTTTTTTTTTAATTTTTTTTTTGTTACATGCTTTAATATATAGATTATAAGTTCCAAAATATAGTTAGGTATACTAATAATATTCCTAGAGGAATAGAGTATACTCTTTGTTAACACTTGCAATATGTTCTTTCTTTATTGGTTATTTCTAAAACTAGTTATTATATTTATATTATATTATTTATATAGAATTTGTTTTTATTTTTTTTTTCTTCTAATTTACCAAATAATAAAATAATTTTAGTTTATTTTATAATTTAAGTTTAATATTTCTACAAAATAGGGCTAAATTAATATCAGTTTTACTGCCTTTTAGTCCTTTTTATTGTCGAATATACTAGTAAATAAGTTATTTTATGTATTCTTGTAAATCTGTTAATCTTGACAATAAATAAACAATTTATTATTATTATTATTATTATTATTATTATTATTATTATTATATCAAAAACTTAATGGTGTAGTAGTGATAATAAATAAATCAATGCATATATTAACTACCCTGTCCACATACTTTAGCAATTAATTATAAAACGTGAATTTCAATGAAAATAAAATCATTTCAATGTTAACCTTTAGGCATAAAGGTTGCGGTTTATTAAATTCTGCAATTAATAACCTACCCTTTGAGCTTCACTTGCCCTCATACCAATTTTGTGGTCCAGGTTCCAAATTAGGCAAGAGAATTAAGAGGGGTGATACTGGTATAAACCCATTAGACTCTGCATGTAAAGAGCACGATATTGAGTACTCAAAAAATAAAAGTTTAGGGGATAGACATAAAGCGGATTGGATTTTGGAAAATAAAGCTTGGAAAAGGGTTAAATCTAAAGACTCAAAATTAGGTGAGAAAGCAGCTGCTTGGTTAGTAACAACTGGAATGAAGATTAAAAGAAAACTTGGTATGGGTATACGAAAACCTCGAAAACCGATCTCATTTAAACGAGGACTAGTCGATAAAGTTAAAAAACATGTTCAAGATATAAATTTAGATTTGTTAAATAAAAATTCGCTAAAAAAATCCGCTGCTACATCACTTAAAGCAGCTCGTATGACTATAAAGAAAGCTGGAGGTCGTAAAAATATTAAAGTGCCTAGGATAATTCCATTTGAATTCAAACAAGGGGGATTTTTACCTCTTTTACCACTATTAGGAGCCTTGGGGGCTATTGGATCGTTGGTTGGAGGCGCAAGTGCTGTTGCAAGAACAGTGATAGCTGCAAAAGATGCTAAAAAGAAACTTGAAGAATTAGGGCGGCATCATAAAGCTATGGAGGAAATAGGCAAAAAAGGTTCTGGATTATATTTAAAAAGGAATGTTAAGGGAGGATATGGTCTATTTTAAAAAAAAATCAAAAAAACTACCAATAAAGCTACCCAATAGAGCCTTGTACGATTTTGAATTAGTAAAATATGCACAAAAACTTAAAATACCTTATTTTAGAGGCGTTTTTATGCGAGATACTTACTTTACCAAATATTACTAATAAAAATGAATCGGCAATTCTAAATCTAGATGTAACAAAAAATGTTGGGACACACTGGGTAGCTTATACTAAAATAAACAATTCTGTTATTTATTTTGATAGTTTTGGTCGTCTTAAACCACCCATTGAACTAGTTAATTATTTAGGTAAAAATGTTACAATTAATTATAATAATGATTGTTTTTAAACTTATAAACAAACTAATTGCGGTCAATTATGCTTGTGGTTTCTTTATAAAAATAAATGAGATAAAAAAAATGATTAGTCTATTATTAGCCATCGTTTATAGATAATGTCCCAACTATTTACATTAAAAGTAATAATCATGTTTTAAGTATTGATTTTAAAAATTCAATACAACTTAATCCAGAGTTTGAGTACGGTATAGCTTTAATAGGATTTTATTCTTATAACAGTATTCCCAATATTGAGGAAGGTGAAAACAATTTTTATTATAGAGAAGCAGCTGGGGCTACTAAGAAAATAACAATACCAACTGGTACTTATGAAATATTAGATATAGAAACTTATCTTAGGCAACAAATTATTCCTAAAAGTGTTAAAAAGGAAGATTGTTATAAATATTTTTCACTTAAACCAAACAATAATACATTAAAGTGTGAAATTCAAAGCGAAAAATACGAAATAGATTTTTTGCAAACAGATGGTATAGGAAAAATATTAGGATTTTCAAAGCGTACTTTAAAACCAGGACCAGGTAAAAAACACGAATCAGATCTTTCCGTTAATATAATAAAGGTTCGAACCATTCATATTGATTGTAATATAACTACAGGTGCTTATTATAATCATCTACCAACACACACTATTTACGAATTTTCCGTAGACGTTGATCCAGGCTATACAATCAACGAAATTCCCAGGAATCTTATATATTTACCAATAATAAATAAACAAGAAATATTTAATATTACTTTAGTAATTTTAAACCAAGATTTTAAGCCAGTTAATTTTCGGGGAGAAGAAGTTATTATTCGTTTGGAATTAAAAAAATTATCATAATGGGTTTAACATTCAACAATTATTATAAAAATACTGACACAAAAAATTTAAAATCAGTTGACTGCAAACGTTTGCCTAGTTCAAACTATCTAACACATTCAAATCAACTCTTTCTACAATCACTAGGATACAATATCATCGTTAGACCAAATCTTCGATATTTATCGAAAACCACAGTTTGATGAAACTATTCAAAAAGTTAATTCCCGAACGTATTACCCGTATGTTAAGTCTTTTAATAATAATGATGTTATAGAAATTTCAATAAATCAAAGAGATTCGTGGTTGCTTATGCATGATGCTGGTTTGCTAATTGAAGGTAAAATAGAGACAACATTTGGTAATGGGGATGTATCAGTCGTAAACAATATGGGGGCATTTTTGTTTGATCGAATTTCTTATGAATTAAATGGAAAAGAAGTTGATGGTATACGCGATCCAGGTATTGTAAGCACAATTAAGGGTTATCTTAATTACAGCAGTGATGATTCAAAACATTTAGATATCGCAGGGTGGAACTACCACTCTGCACCCATTTTAAATTCAATAACAGCGACAGATTCGACTTTTAATATATATATGCGTATACGCATACCTTTACATCATTTATTTGGTATATTTACTGATTATCAGCTAGCTCAATTTGGTAAACAAACCATAAGGCTTGTAAGAGCTCGAAATGATGATGATTGCATACTTATAAAAGAAAAAAGTGGGGCTGCTGTCGGTACCACAAAGGCCAAAATAACTATTCAAAATATATCATTAAAAGTGCAAGTTTTTACTCCCAATGATTTATTAAAACTTCAATTATTGGAATCAATAAAATCTGACAGACCCATAGTAATTCCATTTCGAAAATGGGAGTCTCACGAACTTCCACAATTAACAAAAGATGCTACTAAGGAAATATGGCCGGTTAAAACGTGTACCGCATTAGAAAGTCCGCGCTTTATAATGTTAGCTTTTCATACTAATACAAGAAGTAATGTTTCAAAAGATCCATCATATTTTGATAACATTGACATATCAGATATACGTGTTATTATAAATGGGGAGTATTACCCCCTAGAGCGAATTAATCTCGATTTTGAAAAAAAAAAATTTTATTGAGGCTCACCATAATTATACACAATTTTATTCAAGTTTTAAAAATGATTTTACAATATCAAAACGCCCTTTACTTAATTATACGCAATTTAAGAACCATGCCCTTTTTGAAATTGATTGTTCTAGAAGAAATGAATCCTTAAAATCAAGTACAGTTGATATAAAAGTTGATATTGAGGCGAAAAAAGGCTTTCCCGATAACACAAAAGCATATTGTATGATTATACATGATGTCATTATAGAGCACCTCCCACTCAGTGAAATAGTTCGCAATTTATCATAATTTTTTAATAAACATTTTAGTTTTAATTAGCCCGTACAATATGAAAGTTGTGTCTATAAATATTCAAGGGTTTAATTTATTTTCCAAAGAAGCTGAAAAATGGCTTTTTCATCCAAAATAAATTGCAATTACTAATGGAGTGCAAACAAATCATTATCTCTTAAAACCAATGGTGGAATTTAAGCAATTATCAAAAATAAATAGAAAACAAGTTTGCCTTGAAGAAAAAAACATTCATGGACTACGATATTCCAGTGAACATGTGAATTTCAATGAAATCAATAATATTTTAATGGAATTATTTACTGAATACGATACTGTTTACACGAAAGGTAATCAAAATTATGAATACCTAAAAACAGTCTGTGAGCAGCTATTACCAAATTTAAAAATTGTGAACATTGAAACCTTAAACCTGTGGGATTTTCCAGTGTCAAAAAGCAAAAAACCAATTTGTATGAATCATTTCAAAACTGGCCAGTGTAGCACAACCAACGTACACATTTTACATAATTGGCTTCAAAGATATCTACCACATAATCATGGCTTGTAAAGAATCTTTATCAAAAAGAAAAATAAAGTTTTATGAAGATTTGCGAAAATTAAAAGGCGACATTGAAATGTATGAATTATTTAAAGCTTTTGATTCCATGCGCATATCTGAGAATTATTGGAAGAACGTCTTCAAGGACCCACTTAGGTTTTCCGCAAGCAGTTCTTTAACCATAAAAAGGAAAAATGTTGTGCTTATATATAATGTAATCTAAAAATTAATTTGGAATAAAAAAATTAAACAAATAATACATTTTTTACTATTTTACCCTTCCCCAAAATTTTTTTGTAAGAACCCTTTTGGGGTGACATGACTTGATGCTTCGCCCATAAAGTGGAGGGGTGGGCCCCAAGTTAATTTTATTAGTATTAAGGTTGGTAGATGAAATAAAAAAAATAATTAAATTAATCCTATTTTTCTATATTTTTATGTTCAAAATAAAAAAATTCTTTATTTCCTAAGTTTTTTATAAATATTGATTGTAATATAAGTACTAAAACAAAAAGTAGTGAAAAATAAAAAAAAATATACTATATAAATATTTTATTTTAAAAATTACGGACAATAATTAAATTATTGTCCACATTATCGTACACGTATCGACCTTTATTTAGTGGAGGTGGTGCACAGTTTTCTAAAACCCATGCTGGTGGTATAGATGGTTGGGGAGATTGGGGTGATGGAGGTGTTGGTGGAGGTGTTGGTGGAGGCATTGATGCCTCGCACACCAAGTCCGGGGTTGTTAGATCAACTCTGAAACAGAAAAAATATTTAAACTTCATTTTTTTAAAAAAGGTTACAAATATTACATTACATACTCTTGATCCTCACACCCAGAATCATCATCGACAGAGATGGGCGACATCCCTCCCATTTCAATGTCCGGGGTTGTTAGATCAACTCTGAAACAGAAAAAAATATTAAAAACTTAAAGTTTAAAAAAAAAATGTTACAAATATTACATTTCACCATTTTGCCCCTGACACCAAACATCATCATCGACAGAGATGGGCGACATCCCTCCCATTTCAATGTCCGGGGTTGTTAGATCAACTCTGAAACAGAAAAAAATATTAAAACTTAAAGTTTAAAAAAAAAATGTTACAAATATTACATTTCACCATTTTGCCCCTGAAACCAAACATCGTCCCCGATGAAGCTGGGCGACCACCCCGATTTAACTATGATTTCGCGAAAGAATCGAACGATCGATTTACAACACATCTCAGATTTTTTTTTAATTTTAATATTTTGTTTATACATCCAATTTAACACTAAATCTAAAATTTTTCTTTAATCTGACTTAAACTTTAGTTCCTAGAAACCATTTAATTTTGCCTTTCACAAAAAGGCCAAATTCCATTATTTTGGCATACATTTTTTATTAAAATACTGAATGATTTGAAATTTGACCCATGTATGACCCATATTAGTTCCTACAATTCTGTCAAAAAAAAGTTTTAATTTTTTACATACAGGTGGCGCTGCAATTTTTTTTTCTTTGAAAGTAGACGTTTTTTGAAGACAAAAAATTCTCTTAAGCAACAATGCTCAAAAAAACTAAATAGCGTACCAGATAATATAGATATTCCTTTATAATTCGACATATAAAAATTTACTTGCAAATGATGTTGCCGCCAGTAAAGCCAACTTAAAGTTTGGTCTACCGCATTAAAAAAAATTGAATTACACTTTCAACTCTATCCTTATTTATAAACTAAGGAACTCCAGGTGATGGCTTTTATTGGTAACTAATACGCAACAAAAAAAAGTTTTATTTTTTTATATACAGGGGGCGCTGCAGCCTTTTTTTCAAAAATAGAGACCATAAAGTTACTTAAGCAACATTGCTTAAAAAACTAATGACATTATTTATAATGTATCCGATAATATAGATATTCTTTTATTGTTTGACATATAAAAATTTATTTGCAATAATTAATGCCTGTTGTAGGGACGATTAAAATTATAACTAGTGCACGTACCCGCATGCGGGTATAACAATATGCACTAGTGCACGTACTATAGTAAGTGCACTAGTGCATATTGTTATATAAACGCCTTTTTTCGCTTTTATTGTTGTATGCGGACAAAAGGTAACCAAACCAAAGAAATTTTAATTACAAATGGTAACAAGTATTTCAGTGACTCTATAGTAATAGTAATATGACCATTTGTTTAAATATATTTTAGTATATTTCGAAAGGCAAAGCATTCTTTATTATCTTACTTTAAAATTAAACTAAAGTCAAGCCTATAGGCTGGAAATCAAGTTACCCCAACAGTTGATAGTTACTGTCAACATTTAAAATTTTGCCGTTATTACAAAAGTTGAAATTGGAGAGGGAAAATATCATGCTTTTAAAGGTACGCAAAGTTAATAAATTTTCTTTAAGTAAATCAAAATTCTAGGAATTGAATTTTCTTCTGGAGTAAACATGAAAGTTCCTTGGACATCATCGAGTCGACAAAAGGAAAATCTAAATAATTTAAAAGCAATTAAATATAGGTGCGACGAATTACTTTGCAGTAGGGTTTTTGAAAATGAAGATGATCTTCTAAACCACCTTAAATTTCAAAATCATAAATTTCCTGAAATTAGACAAACTATAGGTGATGTTGCTAGAATGGAATTTTTAAAACAAAAACTGCAACTAGTTCAACAATATCTACCGTTAATATATGCCCAAATGAAGAAGATAAAAATACGTTTTTTCGAGTTTATGCAAAAGGGTTCGGAAGGCGCTAAATTAAAAAATCACGTTTTAATGAAAAACAAAAAGATTTTGTTGGCAACCTTTTTGAAGAAGGTGAAAAAACTAAAATTAAATATACGCTTGAATATATAGCAACAGCTTTACAAAATTATGAAGTAAATGGCAAATTTTATTTTTCTTCAAACGAGTATATGCATCCTAATCAGATACGCGGCTTATTATCAAGATTATCGTCAGATAGAAGGTTAAGTAAAATAGAAAAAGAAAATTAAAAAATTTGCCGGAAGAAATTGATGAAATTAGCCCAGAAGCGGATGAACTTTTTTTGAAGTTTTATCAGTTTTAAAGTAGTTCCTTTGCGGCCTAAGTAACTTTTAAGTTATAAATAACCCTGGTTAAAATCTCTAGACTGATTCTGAGAATCGCTCTAGAGATTTGAACCAGCCGGTATGATATAAACCAGGGTTATTTATAACTAAAAAGTTAGCGAATATACCCCTTAGAGCCGAACAAGTTTAAAATTTAAGGTAAAGGTAATAATAATTATTAGGATATATTTTTATTATTTAATATATGCAAATCTTGCAGATAAATTGTTATATGTTAAATAATAAAGAAATAGTAATATCAATAATAATAATAAAGAAAAACATAATAAATAAAATAAAGAACAAACCTATTAAATAAATAAAGGAATACGTAACTCTTTATAATAAAGGAATACATAACTATATTATCTGAAATGCTATATAGTTTTTAAAGAAAAAAGGCTGCAGCGCTCCCTGGGTGTGAAAAAATAAAAAAAAATTTTCGCTGTGTTATTGTTACTAATAAAAGTAATCTCCTGGAATTTCTTAGTTAATAAATAAGAATAAAGTTGTAAGTGTAATTCAATTTTTTTTAATGCGGTAAACAAAACTTTAAGTTGGCTTTACGGTCGGCAACATCATTTGCAAGTAAATTTTTACATATCAAATTATAAAGGAATATGTATATTATCTGGTATACTATTTAGTTTTTTTGAGCATTGTTGCTTAAGAGAGTTTTTGGTCTTCAAAAAAACGTCTATTTTTGAAGAAGAAAAAATTGCAGCGCCACCTATATGTAAAAAAATTAAATTTTTTTTTGGTAGAATTGTAGGTACTAATAAGGGTCATTTATGGACCACATCTCAAAACATTCAGTATTTTAATAAAAAAATTATGCTAATATAATGAAATTATGGCTTTTTGCGAAAGGTAAAATTAAATGGTCTCTGGGAGCCAAAGTTTAGGTCAGATAAAAGAAAAATTTTAGATTTAGGGTGGAATTAGATGTATAAACACAATATTCAAATATAAAAAAAATCTGAGATGTGTTATAAAAAAATACCCCAAAATCGTTCGATTCTTTCGCGAAATCATAGTTAAGTGCTCTATATAAATAAATAATATTAAAACTATAACTTACTTTTCCCTGAAATACTGCTCAGGATCTTGAGGTGGAGTATATCTATTCGTTAATTCACATAAATTATCAAACGTATCAAACGACATGATTTAAACTCAAAACATAAATGAATAATATATTTCAGTCAACATTTGCTTTTATATGGATACAATTTGACCACGTGAAATGTAATTTTTGCATTCACATGTATTATTTGACTCCAACTATATGGGTTTTTATATTATTACGTTTTGAAAATGTAGATTTTGCACACGATTAAAAAAATTAATTACTATCCATAAGAAGAGTGCAAGTTTACAAAAATATCATAATTACTATCCCACTCTTTTATATTTGTATTAGTATTACATCATTTATTTGGTATATTTAATGATTATCAGCTAGCCCAATTTGGTAAATAAACTATACGTCTTGTAAGAGCTCGAAATGACTCTGATTGTCAAATTATAACAGAAAAAACTGCGGCTGCTGGCACAACAAAGGCTAAATTAACCGTTGAAAATATCTCGTTAAAAGTACAAGTTATTACACCCAATAATTTATTAAAGCTTCAGTTGTTGGAATCAATAAAATTAGACAGACCCATAGTAATTCCATTTAGAAAATGGGAATCCCATGAGCTACCCCAATTAACTAAAGATACAACTAAGGAAATATGGTCAGTTAAAAGGTGTACCGCATTAGAAAGTCCACGCTATATAATTTTAGCTTTTCATACTAATAGAAGAAGTAATGTTACAAAAGATCCATCATATTTTGACAACATTGATATATCTGATATACGTTTTATCCTCAATGGCGAATATTTTTCTATAGAACGCATGGGCCTTAATTTTGAAAAAAATAATTTTATCGAGGCCCATCACAATTATACACAATTTTATTCAAGTTTTAAAAATGATTTAACAATATCAAAACACTCTCTACTTGATTATAAACAATTTAAGAATCATGCCCTTTTTGTAATTGATTGTTCCAGAAGAAATGAATCCTTAAAATCAAGTACAGTTGACATCAAAGTTGATATTGAAGCGAAAAAAAGGTTTTCCCGATAACACAAAAGCATATTGTGTTATTATACTTGACGTCATTATGGAGCATCTTCCACTCAGTGAAATAGTTCGTAGTTTATCATAATGCTGTTTAGTTTAAATTATTCTGTCTAAAATGAAGGTTGTGTCTATAAATATTCAGGGATTTAATTTATTCTCCAACGAAAAATGATTTTTTCATCCAAAAGAAGTTACGGTTACCAATGGATTGCAAACAAATCATTATCTCTTAAAACCAATGGTAGAATTTAAGCTGTTATCACAAAAAAATAAAGTTTGCTTTGAAGAAAAAATTCATGGTCTACGATATTCAAGTGGATATGTGAATTTCAATGAGATTAACAACATTTTAATGGAAATATTGCCTGAATACGATACTGTTTACACAAAAGGAAATCAAAATTATGACTATTTAAAAACAGTCTGTGAGCAGTTATTACCAAATATAAAAATAATAAACGTTGAAACATTAAACCTTTGGGGACAACCTATGTTTAAAAACAAACTCCTCATGTGTTTGAACCATTTTTTAAAAAGCGGCAAGTGCAGCACAACAAACGCATTAGTATTACATAATTGGCTTCAAAGTTATCTACCGCATCATGGATTGTAAAGAATTAGCTCAAAGAAAAATAAAATTTCATAAAGAATTACAAGCATTAAAAGAAGACATTGAAATGTATGAACTGTGTAAGGCTTTTGCTGTTATGAGCATTATGAGCATGAGGATCTGAGGAAAAATGTGCTTAAATAAAATATATTTTATAATAAATAAATAAAAAAAATTATATTGTTTTTTATGTACATCCTAAAATTAGAATAAAACTTCAAGGCAAGTTAAATAATATATTTATTAAATATTTTTACATTCATTAAATACATAACCTAAAAAGTATAAAAACCCATAGATGGTTAGTAAAAAATGCCTACTACTAACAGAGATATAAATTCTATAAATATTTTTGTGGAAAATGTTGTTGAATTTGAAGAGGCCACCCCTGATCCTGTAGTAGTAGTAGATAAATTGGTTAAATTAGTTATTACACTTTTTAAACTATTTATTTCAAAAAGGGTTCTAGTCTTTCCACCATCTGCTGATAAAATATATTTTAATTTATAATGTAATATAGAGCCGATTGCTGAGGCATTAACTTGAATCTTGAATGTACCATGAGCTGCATCCATTGGATTCCAATCATTTGACCATTGAGTCTTTACCATTGGATTATCAACACTGAATGTCACATAACAATCCTGAGTGTTTTTGGGGAAATTTACATATAAAGTATTATTTATAAATGTAGATAGTAATAAAAAATTAACAGTTGAAAACATGATTATTTGATGTAGTAATTTAACAACTGATAATTTATTAGGAATAATAGACACTTTATATTATTAATTTTTTATTATAAATAAATTTTTAGCTTTACAATTTTTATTTTATATTTATCTAATAATCTAAAGTCCCTATGAAGTTCATCAACAAGTTCTATTTTTCCTTTGTGTGTTTCATGGTATAGCTGTGGGAATACTAACAATAAAAGGTACTCCAAGAGCTTTAAATATTGTATAAAGTTTTTTTTCTAACTCAACCAATTTTTCCCCTAGATCTTCAAATTGTTTTTTAGTAACATTAGTTGGTACTGTTATAACTTTAAATATATCATTATTTTTTTTTCTAACTCCGTATTTTTTTCCTCTAGATGTTGAAATTGTTTTTTATTTATATCCAAAACCTTTTCAATCCACACAATTTTGTTACTCATAGCATCACGTGCCTTTACATGTGCTTTTGAAATATTCTTTAAAGACTTCAAATCGTTGATAATTTTTGTTTTTTGTTTATTAAGTTCTTCAATTTGTTTTTTTCAAATTTTTGATATGATTTTAAAGTATCTTGTTCAAATTTACTAAGCAAATTTACTGTATTATCGAAAAAATCTGAAAATATTTTATCAACATAGCCCATATTAGCAGCATCTGCATTTAAAGTTGGTAATTTCACATTACATATTTTTAGGTTTTCTGCGTCAATATTACCATCGGGAGTATATTTAAGACCCTTGTTACCACACTGTAATTTTGATAGTATTGAATTTGTGTTAGATGGTCCTTGTAAGGATTGACCGAACTTGTTAAGAGGCATTTGGAAAATGACTGCTTTAATTATGTTTAAGCGTTAATATATAATACCAGCTTCTTTTAATTCATTTACTATTGCTGTTATTTCATTATCATTCGATGTATTTCCAGCATGCTTGGAGGCTACTAATAACTTTAATCTCTCAACCAATTCGTTTACGTCATCCCAATAAATGTATTCTATTGGTTTTTCATTGTATGTTACCAAAGCTTTGCGCAGAGGCATTATCGTAACCAATGAGGTTTATCCGAGGTGCGATTATTGCTAGAAGACACTGATTTAGATAGAGCGATAATAAACTGTCTGAGCAGTTCTTCGGTGGTTAAAGTGTGCGGCCGCCTCCTCGTGGCTTCTAGCGGGCAACAAAGTTCAGGTTTCTGAGTTTGTTTGCTGAACCCACAGTACTTGTGCTGTGGCACGGCGGCAAACGTTCTACGATTAAAAGCCCTGAACACGGCCGAGAGTCGCAAGGTGGGTGTGGGAACCCCCATTTAGGCCTTCGGGCTTAAGGCTATAGCGCACCACGCGCACTCTGTAAAATAAGCAAAGCAACTAGAATAGAATAAGTAATTGTCACGTGTAACTTTTAAATTCTCAACCGCTGGATGGTGTAACAAACATTGTTCTGTGGAATCAGCCGGGCTCGGGTCGCGACCGACCTGGCGCCACGATCCCCCAGGGGCGACGATTGAGAATTTGATCTGTTCACGGACTTTTACCTCCGAAAATGGCAGGCAAAGGTGGCAAAAGTAAAGGCAAAGACAATGACAATGCCAAAAGGGAAGACGATCCGAACACTAGTAGTGTCGAATCTAATCCGAACAATAGTGGTGACAGTGCGGGTTATCAGTGCATAGTGAAGCTCATACAGAAGTATCACAAGCTGAAAGCGTAAGAAGTATAGAAGCACTTAAAGAATGCAGTTCAAAGACAGAGTCCACAGGCTCATGGGTTTTGTTAACCTAATCGGCAAGTTGTCGGAGGGGATGAAAAGGGAAAGCATGGATACTAAAAATAAACTAATAAATAATGTCACTCAAGCAAAAATCCTTATTTGCGACATCAAGGCACATGGTGATTTCTTAATAGAAAGATCCAAAAATTCCTCAGACATGACAGAAATAAAGAGCATAATTAAAAAACAAGCCGAGGAAATAAGCGAAATCAAGAAAGCACAAACCTCTACCCAAACTCCGAGCAACTATGCTGCAATGGTTAGCAAAAACACTAACAGCAATCTAATTAAGGTCACAGGACTTAAAAAGCCAGTTCCTGCTCCAGTAACATTCAGAATACAGCTGAAGGAGATAAATGCATCAGACGAAACCACTAGCATAGACATAAAGAAGAAAGTATTAGAAAAATTAAATCCGGGCAAACTAGGCTTTAAGCCAAGCAGAATATTTATGAGCAGAAACAAGGGTGTGATCATCAAATCTCATTCAGATGAAATAAATAAGCTTTTAACATCAAGGGAAGTCAAAAAACTGAACCTTAAAGCCTCGGTTCCGGGCAAGCTAAAACCAAGACTGAATATATTTAATGTACCAGGACATATCACTAGTGAAAATATGACTCAGGCTATCATGGAGCAAAACTTTGACGAGAACGCGGACCTCAATATAGAACCAATCTTTAAGTTTGGTCCAAAAAATAAGCACTATAATCATTGGGTGATTGAAACGGACGCCAGAACTAGAAACCTCATATTAGGAAAAAACAATATTTACCTGGGATGGCACTCATGTAAAGTCGAAGACCGAATACAAATTACCAAATGTTACAACTGCCAAGGGTACGGGCACACGGCAACTAAATGCAAGAACAAGATATGTTGTGGTTATTGTGCTGAAGAGCACGATACACGAACATGCCCAAACTGGGAGAACCCAGATAAAATAAAATGTATTTTATGTGTTAAAGCAAAATTAGACGATAATAAGCACTCCCCCAGGGATAACAAATGCATTCAGAAGACGTATGGAGGAACACGTTGCTAATATAGACTTTATCGATGAACAATAGACGTAAAAACATTAAAATAGGCCAGCAAAACTTACATCATGCGGCTGCAGCCACGCAAGACATCATTGTCAGAGCTACTAACGACAATATAGACATTTTACTTTTGCAAGAACCATACGTCAAAAAGAAGGGAAATAAATTTTATATTCCCGGCCTGGGCAGGATAAGAATGATCTCAGCTGATACAACTAACTTTAAAGCGTGCATACTAATTTTGAACCCGCAAATACATGTGCTTAACTTAAGAAAATACAACTCAATACACTTGGCAGTGGCGTACATCTCCATACAAAATACTAGACTTACAGTTGCAAGTGCTTACTGGCCCCCTAACAGAGAATTCAATCTAGATTCCGAACTAAACTCAATCAGGAGAATTAACGATGATAGAACTGGTCCGATTCTTGTCGGGCGGACTCGAATGCTCATAACACCGCATGGCACTCCATCTCAAATGATGCAAGAGGAATTGAGGTACTTGAGACTCTGAACCATCTCGACTTATACACACATAATGCTATGGGCGAACTTACTACATTTAGCAGTACGACGGGAGAAAGCAACATTGATATCACCTTTGGAAGCTCTGAAACAAATATTTATATAAACAACTGGAAGGTCCACCCAGACTCCTTAAGCGATCACAGACTTATTACATATACATGGGAGCTAGAAAACCCGATAGGGGAATACGTTCTCGTCAAAACTCGCTCAGTTATAAACGTCAAAAAAGCACTAGATATGGCAATGAGGGGTATGATTCAGCTGGAGGAGGTAACATGGTTTCCCGGCATCGAAAGAATCGATGATCGGGTGGAGGCACTTACTGAGATCTTGAAAGAAATCACGGACAAGACGGTACCAAGCAGGAAAAGATACTTAAACAAGCCACCTTGGTGGAATGAGAGACTCGAGGAAGCTAAAAATCGAACATATAACGCCAGGAGAACATACCAAAAATGTAAAAATGAAAGAGACAAAGAGACCCTAAGACAGAGGTACATGCAAAAAGCGCATGATTACCGCAAACTAATAAACAACACAAAGATAAAATCATGGCACGATTTTGTAGATAAGGAATTATCTACAAACCCATGGAGCCTGCCATATAAAATGGCAGCCAACAAAGCCAAAATTACCAACGACATCTGTCAAACTATTAAAAACGATGACACAAACACATTCACTACCAATTTCGACGATACATCCCAAACTATATTAAAAGAATTTATTATCGAAGATAACCCTGAGAAAGATACGATTGAACAGAAGGACATAAGAGCAAGCTCTAGATATTACAATAAAGAAAGGACAGAGATAAATTGGATCACTAAAGGTGAGGTCGAGGAAGCCCTATTAAATATTAATGTTAGAAAGGCCGCAGGGCCAGATAACATCCTTGGCTTGGTCTTGAAAACTACCGCTCCGGCCATTTCAGATTACATCAGCCGAATCTTTAACGACTGCCTACAACAATCGTATTTTCCAAAGGCATGGAAACTAGGCAAATTAATTACCATTCCTAAACCAGGAAAATCAGAATACTCAAAGCCCAACTCGATCAGACCAATTACCCTTCTTCCAATCATAGGAAAAATTTTCGAGCACTTCATAAGAAATAGAATCTTTCAAGTCAAAGAAGAAAAAGAGTTTCACTCATATAGGCAATTTGGATTCAGAGAGAAAACGAGCACAACTGACGCTATACACGGAGAGAAAAGTATATTACTGATTACCATAATTATAATACCCTTTACTATATTATATATTACTATTTGGGACAACTATCTTGTATATTGCCAGTTACTATGCATATTTAGTAATTTTTAAATATCCATGTATATTAAACTTTAAGGTTATTATTCTCAACCAATTTTGTTTTTAATTCTTATTATAATTAGATAGTAAATTTTAAAAATAAATATAATAGATACGTAACCAATAAGAAACTAAATAGTGTATTTTATTATTTTGTATAATACATTTAATTAAATCATATAGTAAATATTACTATTTGTAGATAGTAAAATCAATTTACTATACGAATATATTCAAAATTAAAATACGTATTATACATTTTTGATCTAATAATATTGGTGTTGTAATCTTTACTAAAATTGTATAATAAAAAATACTATTTCGTATTACAATCTTTATATTTTACTGACGAATATTTAATATTGTTAAACTAAACATTTTTTAAAGTAAATTTTAATATATTTTTTTAACTATCTAAAATTTACTATACATTTCTCTCCGTGTACAAGCAGCTTTTAGTCATATTAACAATCAACTTAAGTACTCAACTATGATCCTATTGGATATTAAAGGAGCTTTTAATAACGTCTGGTGGCCAGCTATCTTAACTAACCTTAAAAAGAAAGACCTACCCAAATACTTATTTAGCATGATCTCAAATTACTTGGAAGAAAGAGAGGTAGAATATGAATTAGGACCTACAAAAATTACCAAGACACTAGAAAGAGGATGTCCTCAAGGCTCTAAACTAGGTCCAAATAAATCTTTGGAATGTTGCAATGGATGAACTGCTTGACGAGCTTGACCAACTCGGTATAGAAAATGAGGGAGAACTCGAATTTGAAATTGTAGCATTTGCAGACGACATTGCTATTATAACATCAGCAGACAGCAGACCCAGACTAGAGATCCAAATGAACGAAGCCCTAAATATAGCACAAAAATGGGCCTGCAAGAACAAACTGGAGTTCTCAGCCGAGAAATCCAATTACATTGCATTTGGCAAGAAACTAACAAGGAACCCTACGGTTAAGTTAGTGGAGAGCAGGATTTCTAGAGTGCACGAGACAAAATATTTGGGATTGATAATCGACGAACGGTTATCCTTTTAAGCACACATAAAGTACGTATGTGATAAGGCCAAAACCATATTTCAAATGTTGAGGAGATCAATAAACAGAAACTATACTCTACCTGCATCTTCATTGAAAACTATATTCTACGGAGCTATTTTGCCCATAATATCGAGCAACTGCTCGATTTATATGGACAAGATCTATTACGCAAGATCAAGAGTGAAGTTTGGCGCCCTTAGAGGGACAATCTCAAGAGCAATAACAGGAGCATATTCAACTACGTCTACAAATGCGGCGGCGGTGCTGGCAAACATCCCACCTATAGAGGAGCTAATTTTTGAAAGAATTGCTATACAGCATCACAATAAAGAACAGGACTTTACTCTGGGACAAAGAGAACTAAGGGCCGAACCACGCCAATCAAAGAGCGAACTGAAACAAAATCTAAGAGCAAGAACACTCGAAATATGGCAAGAAGCATGGGACGAATCTAGTACCGGCAAGAACACATATAAATTTATACCTAACATTTTTGATAGACAGAACATAGACTTGGCGCTGACAAGCAAAATCACGGAGATCCATACAGGACATGGACAATTTCGTATACACTATAAAAGAATAGGGAAAACTGATAACGAGAACTGTACTAGATGCAACACACCGGACGATCCCATCCACAGAATTTACCAATGCCCAGACTTTACAAATAACAGGGACATCATTGCAACAGACATTGATAATTGGCCAATCTCACCAGAACTACTATTGAACACACTAATAGAACAAAACAGACTTAATCAACTCACTTTATTTACCACTGATAAACTTGAAATAAACTACTAAGATAGTGCGTACGAAAGGAGCAAGCGATCACAGAAGCAGACAATTTACCCGATTATGACTTTACCCGGACGTGACTTTAATACCGAATGAACCTTTAATTTAAAATTTTGGAAGTGTAAACTTCGGATATTCATTATGTTTGAATTTTGAACTCAGAAACTTTATTATGTTTAGTTTTAAGTTAGTATTTAGTTTATTTTAACTGCGTAGAGCAGAAAACTTGTTATCAGGCTAGCACAAACAATTATTAGAACTGTACTTATGTTAGGAATTACGGAGGGTTTTTGGTACCTCCAAACCAACCTAGAGTTGGATCGCGATTTTGTAAGAAGGCTTCACTTTCCCGTTCATTTCATGTTGGGTCGACTGGTCGGCCCAACAGGCCACTCGGGCAATGTTTAAAATGTATTAGCACACTACAAACAATAAAGAAAGAATTATAACAAAAAAGAGGATGTTGAAACAAACAAATTAAGCAAAAAAATAAAATAACTTTGTCAGAGGGGCATCTTTGGCAGCCTTCAGCTGTCAAGGATGGAACGTGGGTGGTGGGTCCTCTCTTTTGTTGTTTTGTTTTATTGTATGTTACCAAGGTAGGCGATGCTCTGCCAAACCCAATTTTTTCGGTATGTTCTTTACCTATTTCTGTCTGCTGTGATGCTCTACCAACTCTAAGTTTACGACTATGTTCTTTTTGTTTATCTACATCTTGCCGTTTCATTTGCTCTAAAAGAGGTTTAATAATGTTTTTATATTTGAGTCCTCTATGCCCCATGGTTTGCTCGTTAGGATCAAAATTTTTTTATGCGCGTTTGTAACCATAACAATATTTGAAAATCTGAAGTCATGTAATTCTTAGAATTTTGTTTAAACATTAATTCGTACAGTCCTGGGGACCCCTTGAAAAAATGATTATTAGGACCTTTAAAGGCCACAATTGAATCCCCAAATTTGATCTTGCCTGTCTCCAAATTGTGGTGAATATAAGTATGATCATATTCATTGCTAGTGAATATAAGTATGATCATATTCATTGCTAGTATCTCTCATATGTCCTTCAACAACATTTCTAGGTAATTCATTAAAAAAATCCAAATATTCTGCTATAGAATCTTCCGGAATTGTTTCCATGATTGATTCGTTGTCGAGTGTTCTATTTAAGCTTAATTCATTATCATAAAAATCATTTGGATCATGTTCATAAATAGTTTCATTTCCAGAAAATGTGGGGTGGGATGTTTTATTGAGGTCATATTCGCTTTTATAAAAATCATTTGGATTATTTTCATTAGTGGTGTCATTTTCAGGGAAACGAATGCTTGAAATATTTAATGATTTATCTGGAGCTTGAATATCTTTTCTGGGGGATGATTCAAGTATTTTATCAATAGCTTTATATTTTATAGGAGATTGTTTTTTATTTTTTTTTGCTAGCTGTAATAAATCTTCTTCTTCGGCTTCTTTTTTCACAAAATCCGTATCATATGCCATTTTTTGAAGAGGCTTTATGATTGGTCTAAAATTTTTATCTAATGTAGCATCATTTTCAGCTTTCCCCAATTTAAGAGCTAAATATTTTTTTCTAATATTTCGAGAGAGTTCATTAATTTTTTTAGTTACATTGACAGTGGTTGGTGCCATGATTACTAATGATATTAAATATAGTTGTTTTACATATTTATATATTTACCAAACCCCTTTCGATAACGCCCATTGTTTAAACGGAAGTCTTTTATAATTACCAAACAGTCAGCAGTTTTTGTGACAGTTTTGCAGTTTTTCTATCGGGTTTTGTAACAGTTTTGCAGTTTTTGCAGTTTTTCTATCGGTTTTTGTAACAGTTTTGCAGTTTTTCTAGCAGTTTTTGAAGTTTTTCTATCGGTTTTTGTAACAGTTTTGCAGTTTTTTATCAGTTCTTGCGACAGTTTTGCAGTATTTATAGCAGTTTTTGCAGTTTTTCTATCCGTTTTTGTGACAGTATTTTCAGCGGTTCTACCAAGATTATAAGGTTATTTAGCAAAAATATGAATAACAGTTTAAAGTCTATCATTATTAAAAATATTAAAACCGATCATTTTAATTAAAACAACTGACTTTAACAAGTTTAATTTTTTCCTTTGTGTGTTGCATGATTATGGTTTGTTGTAAGTGTGACTACTAATATTAACTACATATTTATATATTTATTAAATCCCTTTCGGTAACGTCCATTGTTTAAACGAAAATCTTTTATAATAGCTAAACAACCATAATTCTCACTCCAATATTCTGAGCATATTTTCTTAAACTGATCATAAGGCATATCAGGTGAGACATGTTTATCAAATACATGTTTTAAATTCATATCACCCTGTCTAAATAGCACAATATTATTACAATTATCACGTATTAATTGTTTTGGTATTTTGAATATGTTTGACATAAGTATGCAGCGTCTATGTTTTTATGTCCACATTGAATAGTATTTGCGTATTTTATTTTGTTTATCACAAGCTACATCATCAAATATGAAAATTGAATTGTTTCGAGCTTTCATAGGTTCAATTATTTCATCATTATCTTTATATGGAAAATACCCCACACCTTTTACTTTGCTTAAAACATATTGTAATAATTGATATTTTGGTTGGAAAAGCGATTTTGAATAAACGTAAATATTTTCAAATTTAGCTCCATTAGCGTTAAATATTAAACTTAATAAAGCATTTGTTTTACCACACCCACTAGGACCACAAAAAATTGCTCTAAAGGAATTTGGTAGTAAATTACCATGTTTACTAGCATCAGAACTGGTTTCAAATAAATTTAAATTATTTATAGGTAGTTTTTTCAGGTTGTTGAACGCAACGCATTTTAGGAACTAAACTCAAATAGTTTTGTTAAGGAATATATATTAAAGTTTATTCAATTAATTTTACAACAAAACGTAATTTTTGGTAACTTATTTAACACCTCATTAGCTTCTTTCACATAAAATGAAACCATACAACATGGACATGTATCTGGACCTTCATCAGAATGTTTACCATACTGGTTATTTACAATATTAGCATTGAGATGCTGCTCCAAAAATTCATTTTGACTAACCCATTTTTTAATTTTTTCCTTTTTCAAAAACTCTCGATATATTTCTTGTTGAGTAGGATATTAATTTTCAAATTTTTCTTCACCTTCTTTACCACATTTTTCAAAAAATTTATTAATATTTTGGATTGCCACTTCAATTTCCTTTGCACTAATCATTATTACTGTACGATAATATTAAGACTGCATTATATTTAAAACAACTAACTTTATATGCAAAACATTTAAAACCGATGGTTCCCGAGTACCGATCGGTACCCAAAAATATTTACAAAAAATTAATTTTAATAAAAAGCTCGGACGGAAGACTGAACACCTAATTGTGAGAAAAAGGCCTCTGGATCTAGCCTATGATTTTTCCCGCGCATTTTTCCCATTGGTCACGTGACTAAAAAGGGTGGTCTCAGGTCATTGGGATTAAAAATAGACTTATTGGGACAAGTCGGATGACGTCAGCATTTCAAAATGGCGTCAAAAATGAAATTTATATTATTAATTCAAAATATATTCTTATCTCTAAAAATTTGACGTCACAATTCAAAATTGCGTTAAAAATTAAATTTATATTATTAATAATAAATCCTTATCTCCAAATAGCGGATGCCAGGTGACCAAACCACTGTTAAGTCACGCCCACCCTCTTATCACCAGTTTTCTTTCCCTTATCTCTAGTTCGAAATTTTTGTATCGCTTATCTATAGGTGGCGCCACCTTCGGAAAACAGCGCTACCAAACCAACGCGCTACGTCACCTGTCTGAGTCACTTCCGGCTTGGTGTTCTCTTTGTATCTCTACTAATATATGCATTGATTTATTTATTACTACTACTACACCATTAAGTTTTTGATATAAATGCGGTAAGTTGTTAAGATTTATATTAGAAGATTTTCCTTTAATAATAATAAATATTTTGCGTAACATTACTTTAACCTTGCATGGTCAGCTCGGCAACCTTCGATGGTCCGCTCGGCAACCTTCGATGGTCCGCTCGGCAACCTTCGATGGTCCGCTCGGCAACCTTCGATGGTCCGCTCGGCAACCTTCGATTGGCCGCCTTTAAATGCGCGCGAGCCCACCCGTAATGGCGTCAAAACTACAATTTATATGCATTTTCATTAGCTAACCACAACATAACAGCCAACATCAAAAATGGCGTCAAAAATGAAATTTATATACATTTGCCAAATATTACCTTACCACAAGATATCAAATTACCGACTCAAAAAGATATCGAATTACCGGGCCACCAACCTATTAGTTCAAAATTCTGCCGCCACATTTTTTCCAGAGGGCGCTCATACCACAAGATATCAAATTACCGACTTAAAAGATATCGAATTACCGGGTCACCAACCTATTAGTTCACAATTCTGCCGCCACATTTTTTCCAGAGGGCGCTCATACCACAAGATATCAAATTACCGACTTAAAAGATATCGAATTACCGGGTCACCAACCTATTAGTTCACAATTCTGCCGCCACATTTTTTCCAGAGGGCGCTCATGCGCAATACACTGCCAACAACTGAAAATGACCGGCAAGTGGCGCCTCCTGGCGGTTGAATTTGACATGGTGGCGCAGGAACCCCTTTGCTACTCTACTGCCTTGTGGGACGCCTGCCTTGACCAAGTATGAGTCCGAGTTGGTGTCTTGTATTCTTACCAGAAAAGATCTGTCGCGAAGGTAAGTTGAACAGTTTGGTTATGTGGGCTGAAAGACCTAGTAAGTGTAGGTAATTTGTGAATCAGTCCGTCCTTCCAGACTGTTTCAGCTGTGTCATTACAGACGCATAAATCCAACTAAATATTGCACAACCCATCGCTATTTATAGTTAGTTCGCGTGCGCAGGCAGCCGTGATATGTATCCCTTATTCAGCTGCACTTCTGAAATTTTTTGTTCTAGAGCATCGACTCAATAACATAAATTGTAGGGACTACATTTTTTGATTAAAAATTTTTTTCTAAATCTTATCGTTCTTGAGAAAAATAAAATATAAAAAAACGAAAATTGAGTTTTCTCCTTAATCCGGAGTAGGATAACGCAGTTGAGTTTAGGCTTTCCTTATAATGATTCACGCAAAAAAAAATCTTGCAAAATTTAAGACTAATCCGCACGTGTTATTTTTGCCGATTAACCTCAAATTTTGCAAGATTTTTTTTGCTTGAATCATTGTTGCCTTATAAGAAAAGCCTAAACTCAACTTTTTGTTTTTTTATATTTTATTTTTCGCAAAAACGATAAGATTTAGAAAAAAAATTTTAATCAAAAAATGTAGTCCCTACAATTTATGTTATTGAGTCGATGCTCTAGAACAAAAAATTTCAGAAGTAGGTAGGGCCAAAGTACCAAAAAAAGCGTTGTATCGCTTTTTGAACTCGATTTTTTTTTAACGCAGCACTATTATTATACCTCACAATAGTGTTAATGTTAATAGTAATGTTAATGTTAATACCCAAAGCATAGAAATATGCGTGTATCCGTTCACAATGATGGTAATGTTGATGGTTACGTTGATATACGCATTTGTCTATGCTTTATTAACATTACCATTAACATTATCACTATTGTGACAAAGGCATTAGGAAAGTTGATTAGCTTGAAAAAAACTACAAAATATATTTTAACTTTTTTTTCCTACGATAAACCGTTTCGGAGTTTCGGAGCACAACGTGTTTTTGGTGAAAACTCAAAAAGTTTTGGATTTAATTCTTTTCAAAATCGGTTAGTTTAAGAAAAAAATTTTGTCAACAAAAAATGTAGGGTGCATTGTCCCCTACAATTTATGTCATTGGGTCGGATCTCTAGGACAGAAAATTCAAAAAGTAGGTAGCGCTAAAGTACACAAAAAAGCGTTTTATCGCGTTTTGACCCCGAATAAATTTTTTTAACGCAGGACTGTTATTACGAAAGTTGTTTATCTAAAAAAACACATAAAATTTATATACACTTTTTTTTCCTACGATGGACCGTTTCGGAGTTATATCAGCGTTCCGAATTTTCTCAATTATTTATTAAAAAACCCCTGTGGGGCACGTGTTCCCTTTGACCGATTGACCTAAAATTTTGCAGGAATTTTTTTTTTTATGATTTGGAACCGATTTGGGGGGCGCCTCTGTTAAATTTTTTCCGACCCCTAAATAAGGAACACCCTAATATACATATATATATATATATATATATATATATATATATATATATATATGGAAGGAAGCAACACCACTAAGACCTATCGTCAGTTCAATAGGCTCACCGCTACAAGAGCTCGCAAGATTCCTCGCTAAGCAGCTGCAGCCGTTCGTCGAGGAAGCGGAATCTTACGTAAAAACACAAACCACATCGAGCGCATAAAGGACATAAAACTGGAACCAGGCGACATGCTCGTCAGCTTCGATGTCGTATCTCTCTTTACGAATATTCCAGTCAGCGAAGCCTTGGAGACAATTCAAAGAAAAGACCCAATAAGTGATGACATCGCAGAGCTCACCAAACACTGCCTCAAGGACACGTATTTCCAGAGATACAAACAAATCAAGGGTGCTCCAAGGGGCTCCCCAATATCGCCAGCAATAGCCAACTTATTCATGAAAGACATACAACTATGAGCAATCGAAACGGCAACACTAAAACAAAAGTTATGGCTACGGTACGTAGATGACACATTTATCATCTGGACCCATGGAGAAGCGGAACTGAAGAAATTCCTGAACCATCTCAACGGAATTCACAAAAAAAAGTTCACAATGAAAACAGAGAAAGAACACCAATTACCTTTTCTGGATGTCCTCATAATCAAGAAAAATAATGGCAAACTAGGGCATACGGTCTACAGAAAACCAACACGGACCGCTACCCCAACGCCCAGTCTCATCACCACCCGTCACAACTGCAGTCAGTTATTAAGACACTTGTCGCGTGATCCGAAAGGCTGGCGGATGATGACCATAAGAAACAAGAAGACCTAAAAATCCAAACGACGCTACAGCGAAACGGATTCTCTAAAACCATCATAAAAAAGGCTCTTAGACCACGACGCCGGTTAAATACCACAGAGGAAGAGAACAAAAAACCAACTTCGAAGGCCTTTCTTCCCTACGTCAAAGGGACAACCGAAAGAATAGGCAAAGTTTTCAAAAAACCTAACATTGAGACCACATTTACCGCCCCAAGAAAGATCGATCAAATACTTCCAAACGCCAAACCAAAAATAGTGACGGAAGCTACGTTGGACAGACCAATAGACGTACCAACGTTCGACGTGAAGAACATCGTAACGCAGTCTTAAAACAAGGAAAAACATCTTTCTTAGCTGAACACGTCCGAGAAACTTCCCATGAAATTGAAATTTACTTTGAAAAAACAAGGGTCTTGGCTAGCATCGAACACAGGACCAAACGTACCATCCGTGAAGCCATTTAAATAAAAAAACGTCCAAGAAACCTCAACAAAGGATACGATACACAGATGGAAACCAGTTCTTACAACCACCAAAACGCCACACAGATTAACGAGATCAATGGAGCCGAACATAACACAGGTTCAATCGCAGTTACGGTTAATAATAATAATAATAATAATAATAGTTTATTACCCATAAAACATACATACAAATAAATATAAGACTTAGATTTAAGGGCAAAGGGTAGAATGCTCAGATTTACAAAAAAAAGTTTGGATTCTGTTCTTCCGCATTCTCCTTGTGTTAGTAATCTTACAACTAAGTTAGTAGTCTTACAACTACAAGTTAATTTACAATGCTTAATACATTTACATATACATATATTTATATTAATATATAATTTTAAACTATTTAATAAATATAAAAGACAATACATAATAAATAAAAAATAAGAACACATAGTAGAGCCAATACTAATAAAAAAATAAAAATAAAATAAAAAGACAAAAATAAAAAAAAGCCAAAATTCAAGATCATTGCTGCTGCTGTAATAAAAAGGTTTTAAAATTGTTTTTATAAGCATAAAATGACAAAGTAAAATCAGATATAGCATATTCATTTACATATTTGCATATAATGTAAGAAAAAGACCGTTTAAAAATTTCTTTTTTGTGTTTTGGTATATCTATTTTTTTCTTATATTTATATTATGTACATCTGTCCTATGCCTAACTTTATTGATCAGGTACTGAGGCTCTTTAAATTTTAGAATTTTGTTAAAAAAGCAACCCATATGTAAGATTCTTCTATTTTCCATAGATAACCAATTAGCTTCTTTAAGTTTGTAGGTTATATGTTTCCTTCTTCTAATACTATATAATAATCTTAGACATGAATTTTGCAAGGTTTGTAACCTTATGTCAATACTATCAATATTGGGTCCGTAGACTATAGTCACACACTATAGTATACATCACAATAATTACTACGACTTAACACTAATGACTCACATAAAGTTTTTTTTGTTTTAGAATTTAAATACTGTCTATGAGGATATATAAGCTTTAGACTTCCATAACTCTTTTTAACAATTAAATTTGTGTTAATTTTAAATCTAAGCTTGCTGTCCATTACTGGGCCCAAATTTTTTGCACTATTCACAAAACTAATCTTCCTGTTTCCAAAGACAATCTGAACATTTTTTTCAATAAATGATTTGTTTTTGTCGTCAGCAAATACTATTGCCATCGATTTATTAGGATTTACTTTTAATAAATGGGTTTAAGATTTTTGCATGAGTGCCTTGAGATCATTATTGATTAGGGTTTCTGATTCTTTAAAGTCTTCTATAGGGAATGAGCAATATAATTGTGTGTCGTCAGCGTAAACATGAAATTGCAGAGCTTGAAGTCATTATAGAAGTTGGAAGTATATATTGTGTACAGTAAGGGCCGGAAAATTCGGCGATTTAGTGGTTGTCTGTTTACGGCTTTGCATAGTGCGTAGTTTTGTGATATTATACACTGTTTTTATAGTGTTGTGAGTAGGTATGGAACAGTTATTAAAGGACTTGGATATTGTGGAACTACTTCCCATTTTAACCGGTACGGATCGTAAAACGCATTTTACCAATAGGTATTATAATATTGATTTTTGGGGGTTAGGTAGGTACCTACCTAACCCCCTTTCTCTCGATGTTTTAAATTAATACCTACCTAATGTATATGTTACCGGCAAGGTTTTTACTTCTCACATTCACTAGGCAGAGTGTGCAACACTAATTTACTGCATAATGTATTCAATTTCTCTAAATATATTCATACGATAATTTAAGGAAATTTGTACGATAATTTAAGGATCCGCCATGTTTTTTATTATATTTAGTTATTTCATAATTTTTGTAGGTCTTATTTAACTTTTATTTTTGTGCAAATTCATATAAATAATTTTATATTAATAAACAATGTTTTTAATATAATTGTCAATTATTTACTACCTTGCCGTGCTGTTGATAAAACCTAATTATAGGAATAAGTGCAATCAATAATACAAATTAAACAATGATTTTGGCCAAGGTTCGCTTTACTGTTATATTCTGTTTTTAAAAACTATTTTAAGTAGATAAAATAATATACTAAGCGTACCATATACCAATATCACAGTGCATGTGTAGTGGTAAAAGGTTTTAATAAAACGGTTATTATATAACAAGATCTAGTGGTAAAATTTAATTAAAGCAGTAGTTGTAACAATCACTTTGCTGTAATGTCAATTCGTAACAATAACTCATAACCATTCTGTAATGGTAGCAACTAAGGTTTTACTAATAATAAACCAATCATTGGGACTTCACCAAATGAGGAAGAAGGTATAAAAGCTGTTCCCCGTCAACCATGCAACTCGTTTTGATCCGGATAAATTAAAAGCTTTTATAGAACAAAGAACTTCTACCATACAATAAATTTTCAACTTGTTCTTTTAAGATTGGCGTGCCTCAAGAACATGAAAATTTATTTTTAAATCCATATAATTGGCCCCAGGGTATTGCAGTAAACTGATTTAATTTTTTTTGACAAAAGAAATACCTTAAAAATTAATAACAATGTAAAAATATGTCACTTAAATGTACTGTGTTTACGAAATAAGATTGACCTTATTGACTTGTTTAATTTTAAGGAAAATAATGATATAATGTGTGTCTCGGAACATTGGGCCACTAAAGCCAAAATGCAGAATATTTTATTGCATTATATCCCAATGTCCTCTTTTGTAGGTCTATTGGCTTTAAGATAAGCGGTAAAATAGTTCTTAAGGAAGAAGGTGTTACCCTTAACTTTACTCGGCTATTTGGCAGGCCTGGAACAAACTTAGCGGGGGATTTTACTAGGCATTGAGACGAGTTTCTTCCACTAATACCATCTTCAAGATATAAAATAATTTTCTAAAACTCCCTAATTTTGATAATTTCTCATCGCATGCCTGGAGAAACAAGGGTTGCCTAATGATTGAATCCAGTATTTTCCTAACTGGTTGCTAACCTTATTAACTCAGTTTGATTTCATTGAGTTTTCCTTTTCGTCAAGCCATGCTTATGAGTTTTATCAATCTACACTTAATTTACATTGGCTGATCGAGACTTATCTTTTAATAAGTAGCAGCGCTTTCTTATTTACAAAACAATACAATAACCTAATCTTATTTCTTATTTCTAGTCTATATTCTCTTATTTCTAATCTATTATCTCTATTTTTCTAGGTTTAGTTTTAAATTGAATCAATTCGTTATTCTTTCAATTATATTAATTTTATAAATATTAATTTCATTATACTTTTAATGCTATTCATTTAGATTTAAAATTCTTCGTTTACCGAAAGTGTGGTTGCCATATGCTTGGCGCCTTTGGCGAAATTAATATAGCCTACTTTAGGGCTTTATGGCCTCTATTTGAATTTTCTTTAAAAACGATCGTATAAATTTGTTTTGACGTTAAATTTCAAGTACCCTTTTCAAAATTACTTATTTTGCACATGTTGAGGATTTCTAAACCTTTCTACGAACTTCTAATTTCAGCTCTTTCCAAGAAATATTTTAACCATGTTTTTCCAACTTTCTCCGTATTACAACTGACTCAACACAATACTTTTCAACTGAAAGAGCAGCCATTCAGCTTATGCAGTTTGTTTTTGATGAACTGGATAAGGGTAAACATGTTATGGGTCTATTTTATGACCTTAGTAAGGCTTTTGACACAATAAACGCAAGCTCTCTTATAGAAAAATTATCTAAACTTGGGTTTAGAGTTAAACTTTTGGAATGGTTACGATCATATTTGTCAAATAGGCAGTTTAAAGTAAAAGTTAATAATTCCTTATCTGAAAACTTTCAAAATGATCTAGGTGTTCATCAGGGTTTGGTTCTACGTCCTCTTTTGTTTTCAATTTATATAAATGACTTACCTAAATTTATTATGGATAAACTTACAATGTATGCCGATGATACATTGGTTGTGGTATCAGCCCCGAATCCTGAGAAACTTAAACAATATGTTGATGAGGTTAACAACAGTTTTAAAAAATGTTGCACCAGAAACCGTCTAATTTTAAATTCTGAAAAAACTGAATATGTATACTTTTCTATCCGTTTAAGTGGCTTGAGTAACCTTAATAACCTTAATTTAAACATAACTATATAGATAAACTTAGTCAAAAACTAAGCGCTTCAAACTTTGCCCTAATGACACTAAACAACAGTCTATCTTATACATCACTCTTAAATGCCTATTATGGACTTTTTTACTTGCATATATCTTATAATATAATTTTTTGGGAAGAGGAACATCAGCAAATAAAGTATTTATTATGCAAAAGCGCGCAATTCGAATAACCTACCTGGTATACCAGGTAGGTTATTCGAATTGCGCGCCATGGTAGGGCTTCCTGTAGAGATACTTTTATAAATAAAAAATTACTAACTTTGTTTGGAATTTATATTTTATATATATACAGTATATATATTATGAAGTTTGGTTTTAATAACTTAAAAAAAATTCCAACTAATAGTAATTTTCACTCATATTCCACAAAAAGTGGCTTAGGATTATGTGTTCCGAGACACACAACTTCTTTGTTTAAAATTTTTAACAATTTGCCAAATTATTGTAAAGATTTCTCCTTACCAGGTTACCAGGTTCGTTTAACACAAGTTTTATGAAAAATTGATAAATTAAATATTTTCTAGCTAAATTGTATTTTTGTTTGCCTTAAACTAAAATTTTATAACATAATCCTATTTTAAAATTAAAAATAAAATATATTTATAAACATGTATTATAATAAATTTATAAAGGGGTATTTTTACGGAACCATTACAAAAGCCCCTTTAAAAGCTTGGCTAATGACCTCGGGAGGCTGGCTGAACTTTTAACATCTCTTTTAAACTTGTGGGCTGAGTACGCTCCTGTTCACAGCTGTCCTTTGGGCTGAGTCCGTCCCTGCTCATGAAAAACTAAATAAAATAAAATAAACATAAAAAGTCGTGTGCCAGAGTAAAATGTCAATAGTTAATAGAGTTAGTAATATTAGTTCATCAGTTCATGAGTAAAATCTTTCGATATAAGAAAGGAAATCCAAAAATATAAAATAAAAATAAAAATGACACACCTGATCAAAAATAAATTATTCTTAAGTATAGACAGTTATCTACGTCCTTGCCGGCTTCTTCATTATCCTGAACATCATCACCAACATATTTGTCACCATCATGTTGACAAAAGTTTAAGTTTCCCGATCCTCCAATTTTGTCAGTTGCTCACGTGTCAAAATCCTTTCACATTTGGTCAACAGGTCAACAAATATTCTCACTTACACATTAGACCCTCATAAAATTAAAATTGTTGCATAAAAATAAAAAGCATTAAAGCAAGATAAGGTTAAAAATAAAAATAAATTTAGCAACAAACTAAAAAGATGCCTGAAAAATAATAAGACTACGTTTTAACCTAAACCCCTTCTTTAAGTTACACCAAAAGATGTTTAACTAGTCGTTTCAAAACCACAAACCGATGATTTCCACAAACCTGTCTTTAAAGAAGAACCAGCTGCGCCCCTAGAACTTTACTCAGCTGCCACTATCAGTGATTCATCTGCGCCCCTAGTACTTTACTTAGCTGCCACTATCAGCGATTCAGCTGCGCCCCTGCGATGTTTTGTAGATAGCTTCAAAAGAAATTTTAGCTACAGTACCAAGTTGTGGGACAACAGACAACAAGGCCAAGCAGCTGGCTTCATGCAAGAAACCACTACTACTTTAAAATAACTGACTGCTAAGAAGCATCAGTCACACTCAACGGTTCCTGAAGGCCCACGTGGAGGGTACAATGGCATCGAAACCGATCTCTATCACCAATTTAAAGGTAACCTAGTTTGGGCCACATTTAAAACAACACTCGGTATATTTTGCCCCTATACCTTAATAAAAAAAAATAAAAAGATTAATCGCTGAAAGAAATATTATTTTATTTTCCTGTACAGCTCCATTTTTTATAGGCCCATGAGAGTTTTTTTGTTTTACAATCAACTTTTGCCCTTCTTGAATATCCTTTTGTTGAAAGTTTTGGTTTTGCTTTCCTCGTTAGTTTTCCTTAAATTGTTGCATAGGCTTTCCCTCCGTCATAAGTTTTACCGAAAAAATATCAAATGGATTAGAATTTTATAAACAGAGTACAGTGCCGGACTTGGGAAATTCTTCGCCCCCTACTAGGGGCCCCCTAGACATATACCCTGGAGACAATCCGGTACTGCAATAAACCTAGTTCTCCACAAAGTGTTTTCTTTTGCAATGAATCCTGGTCACGGCACCAAAAATATAAAAATTTCTCCTTACCCCAGGTTCGTTTAAAACAAGTTATATGAAAAATTGATAAATTTTGTTACTTTGACAAATTTTCTACCTAAATTGTATTTTTGTTAGCTTTAAACTGAAATTTCTAAAGAATTTCACGCTGTTAGACATTAAAATAAAGACAAGGCGTTTCCAAGAAAATATCATCGCTGTTGCCGATAGTGAAAGAACAAAATTTGTCAATTCGTCGACGTTCGAAGAAAGTTGTTATTGGACTACGTGGGAAATTTTGCGGAAATATCTTTATTTTCTTTGGGGTAATGTTAAATCTTTGGTATATGTAAATAAACCAGCAACTATTCAAGACTTGGAAGCTAACATAACTCGGACAATTGCGTAAATAAGACCTAAATTGCTTGATAAAGTGGTCGGAAATTGGATTAAGAGAATTCGCTTTGTTACAAGTAGCCGCGGAGGAAATTTGTCCGAAATTATTTTTAAACAATAATGTCATTGAATGCTAAAAAAATCACCCTTTATTATAATAAATTTAGGGTATTTTTACGGAACCATTACATTATATTAAGGAAACAAAAAATTATAATGTTTTTAAAATAAAACTAAAATACTTTTTAATTAAGGAATGAAAATTTTCGTTTTCGATCAAGTTTTAAAAATTTGCTATTTAAATTTCGCGCGCTAGCATTCGGCATAACGTGCGTTATAACCATTTCTTTGAAATATTTGGAATCTCGCGCTTTCCTTTAATTTAGAAAGAGAGAAAATACATTGGTAAATTATTTAAATTCGTTTATTGACCTTTACATGAAATCTTATTGCTAAACAGGATGGTGTCGTAGGTCGTTTGCAAGCTGTTTATAACCATTCAAAAAGTGCAAAATCCGATAAAAATACCATGAATCATTTAAATTTTGTTTTGGAAAAATTGATTATTATTAGCCAGACTTCGAAAAGTACAATAAGTTGTTGCTTGACTCGGCGGAAAACGCTCAAAAGGTTAAAGAATATAACACAATGACTTCCAAAGTGGAATATATGTATTTTGAAATTTAAGTAACCTATTCAGCCTTATTTAGTAATGTTGAATTACCTACTTTTGTAAATTAAACTGAATTTCTCACATGTCAAGCAAAAGCATTACAATCAATTAGAACTTATTCTACAGAAAACAAATCACCTCGATCGTCAAATAATTACAATTATAATAATTTTCAAAAATCAAATTTTCGTACAAATAATAATTATTCTACAGTTGAAAAATCCTTTTTAACTTGTGATCGCACTTCAAATAGAATAAAAAAACTGCACCGTGTGTAAAAATCAACATTTTATTACCGAGTGATGTGAGTTTTTATCAAAATCTCCTCAAGATAGATATAACTTAATTAAATTACATCGGCTCTGTATTTGCTGTCTTCGTTCTAATCACAACGTTAGATTAGGTCACATACAAATTTCAACCAAAACGGATTGTATTTTTGGAATAGGCATCTATTCCTCACTCTAAAACCATATTTTTCAAAATCCTAGCTGATCCTCTTTTTATTTTCTTGCAATTTTCTGGCTAATAATAATCAATTTTTCCAAAACGAAATTTAAATGATTCATGGTATTTTTTATCGGATTTTGCACTTTTTGAATGGTTATAAACAGCTTGCAAACGACCTACGACACCATCCTGTTTAGAGAAAATTATGAATCATTTACAAATTGATAGAAGTAAAGTCTACTACAGCTTTTTTTAAATGTTCACCATAATCAGGATGTTCATGTAAATTGATTTTATACTTATACAATCTAAAAATTATATAAAATGACAATCATGTTATAAATCTAATTTAATTAAGCCGATATTCAGGTTTCTTGTTTCTTTTAAATCCAGAAAATTGCAAAAAAATAAAAAAAAAAGGATCAGCTAGGATTTTGAAAAATATGGTTTTGGAGGGAGGAATAGATGCATATTCCAAAAATTCAATCCGTTTTGGTTGACATTTTTATGTGACCTGAGACTTGTTCAGGCACACCGTGTGCAGTTCGCATAAAAATTGCTCGCGGTGCGGGGGGCGTCATAATACATTTTTACATTTCGATAGTGTAGATACACGCTCAACGCATCTCGTGGATAATATTGTTAGAAGCCCGGCGACACAGCGCCCAACGTTAAATTCTGTACCCAGCTTTCCTAGCTGGTTGAATGATTCGGCCAATGCGAATAAAAATGATCTTCATTAACAGTTTATAGTAACTTTACTGTTTTATTGTCTACAGTTATAGTTCGCGTTTTAGATAGTTGGGGAAATTTTCAAACTATTAGAGCCATTTTAGACTCGGCAATTATGTCATGCATTATGACTCAAAAATGTTGCAATCGTTTAGAATTAAACGTTTGTATTGTACAAATCAAATTGCAAGAATTGCAAGCTATCATACCTAATGGGCAAGCTAGCTGTGTTATAGTTCCTAGAATGTCAGAGAACCCTAGACTTGAAATAGATGTTATTGTATTACCTCGTATTTCGTCAGACATGCCATCAAGGCATTTTTCGTATGAACAATTCTTGCATATTTCCAATTAGCAGACCCAACATTTAATATACCGGGGGAGATCGATATGCTAATAGGTGCCGAAATTTATGGTCAAATTTAAAGCCAGATCATATTGTCGGTACGCAAGGGCAACCTACAGCAACTGATACTGCCTTTCGGTGGGTGATTATGGGAAAAATATATTTTCCGTCAAATGATTCTCACGTATTCTTAACTATTTCGGATTTATCAATAGACTCTACACTCAAAATTTTTTGGAAATTATAAAACGTTCCAGAAATTAAACAAAATGTGAAAGTTTATATAAAAATACAGTTTTTCGAAGTAACAATGGTTGTTATACAATTGCTTTACCATTTAAAGAATCAGGAAATCTTAATTTCGCTGGTATTCACGACATAGCATTTCGTCGTTTATTATCTCTTGAACGTAGACTATCACGAGATAAAGAATTAAGAATTTCGTATAATAACTTTATGCAAGAAAACTTAAGATAAAGGATGCATGTCAGAAATAAAATCAAATGATATAGATTTAGATGAAAATATGTCGTATTGTTTATGTCACTTTTGTGTTTTTAGTCCAGACGCACCTAGCACTAAGATTCGCGTAATTTTTGACTCTTCAGCAAAAGATTTAAACGGAAAATCTTTAAATGATTGTTTATATCCAGGCGTAAAACTACAAGATTTAGTAGGTATCCTGATGCGTCTTTGAATGTATCCTATTATCAGACAAATGTTTCTTTATGAGCCCCATAAAACTTTTCGAAAAATATTATAGCGCTTTGAACTTTCTTCTTCAAATAAAGAGTATACTTTGAATCGTGTTATTTTTGGTTGTAACTGTTCGCCGTGGTTAGCAATCAGAACTCGAAAATTATCGGAAGACGAAAAGCATAAATATCCTTTAGCTGCCAAAATTATTGAAGAAAATACATATATGTGGATGATTTTTTTAGTGGATTTACCTCGGTTAGTGATGCCTTGAAAGCTCAATCGGAGCTTATTTCAATGTTAAATAGCGGTTAAAAGACCCAAATATGTGCCTTAATTTTAATAAAAACGAACCTATTAAAATTTTGGGCATGCAATATAATGTTTCTAAAGATACATTTTTTTAATAAATATTGATATTTGTACGAAACGCACAATTCTGTCGGATTTAAGCAAATATTGCCACCTATTAGATTTTATATCTCCCGTTACAATTCGGGCTAAATATCTTATGCAACATTTATGGTCGTTAGGTTTAGAATGGGACGACACACCACTAAAAGATGTCGTCGATAAATGGCTTCAATTTAAGATTGACCTAAATAATATTATATAATAATACCAAAAATTCGTTTACCTCGTTATTTAAATTTAAATAGAAAAAATATAGTAGAAATTCATGGTTTTGAGGACCCTAGTATACTAGTGTATACAAAAGGTTATTGCGGTGTTGTATATTTTCAAATATAACAGTGGAAACATTTTGTACCTTACTTATAATCACAAAAACCAAAGTAGCGTCGATTAAAACAGTCTCTTTAGCTCGTCTCGAGTTACTTGCAATGTTGTTACTCTCGAAATTAATGACATATGTTATGGATATTTTTAAAAATTTGGTTTAATTTTCTAATATTTATGCGTGGACAGACAGTTCGGTCGCCTTGTCTTGGATACGAACCTTACCTTATAAACTTACAACTTTTGTCGCAAATAGAGTTTCAATCATACAAGACACAATAGTGCGGATTTCGGTACTCGCGGTCCAGATTTTCATAAATTGACAAAAAATGCATGGCCTATCTCAAAAGTTGAAATCGGTCCTGCCACTGAAGAAATTAAAAGGGTTGTTTTATTGTCGGAAGCTAATGAACCAAACATATTCGTTACTTTCTAAAATTGTAAGAATTGTTTTTTCTTTCTAAAATTTTTAAATAATATAAAAAATCCTAAAAATAAAATCTTAGGTAATATAAACTCGATTGAATTTCATAATTCACTTCTATTACTCATTAAGCATGTACAAAATAATATATTTGCGGAAGAAATATCGAAAATCGAAAACAATTCGTAAACTTTGTCTTTTTATTAAAGACGGTATTTTGCGTGTAGGAGGGCGTTTATTCAATTCTAATCTAAATTTTGAAGCAAAGCATCCTACACTATTACCACAAAAACACCGTTTAACTTATTTACTAATAAAATATTAGCATTTAAAATACTCACACCCCGGAACGCAAACACTTTTTTTTTTTGATTTTAGCTTTTTAAAGACTTATTAGAAGTTTTACGTCAAAATGTACAATATGCTTTCGCGTTAACCCAATACCCATTCAACCTTTAATGGGTAATCTTTCTAGTTTTCGTGTTAACCAATTAAAATGTTTTAGTCACGTAGGTTGTGATTTTGCGGGTCCATATAATATATCTGTAGGTAGATATAGACGCTCAAAGACTCAAAAGGCTTATATTTGCGTGTTCGTGTGTGCAGCTACTAAAGCCTTGCACATTGAGCTTGTTTCCGACCTCTCAAGCGAGGCATTTTTAGCCGCTTTACGTCGTTTTTTAGGTCGCAGAGGTGCAATTGTAAAAATATTTTCGGATTGTGGCACAAATTTTGTTGCTGCTGCACGGCAACTTCGCGATATGATGAAGAACGCGGCGGAGTCAAATAAATGGGATTTTAATGTTCCTAGCGCAAGCCATACAGGCGGTTTATTTGAAGGCGCGATTAAGCAAGTAAAATCTCATTTAAAAAGAGTAATTGGAGAGCAAATATTAACCTATGAAAAGTTAAACACACTTTTAGTACAGTTCGAAGCAATTTTAAATTCGCGACCTTTGTGTCCTCTTAGCAGCGACCCAAATGATCTTGCTCCATTAACCCCTTCGCATTTTTTAGTTATGGAACCTTTAAATGCTGTTCCAGATAACGATTAATTGATCCAATATCTTAATAATTAATAATAATAACAGCGTAATAAGTGGAATACGAACGCAGCGGTTAATTTGGAAATTGATTCTTTGGTTTTAATACAAAATAAGATACTTCCTCCTTTGAAGTGGTCGCTTGGTCGCGTCACAAACGTTTTTCCTGGCAAAGACGGTATTGTTCGTTTTGCTGGAGTACGCACAACCAACGGGATCTTTAAACTCCCTTTGCTAAAATTGTGTCCATTGCCAATTTATTAGTTTGCAATGTTTTACTTAATTAGTTTAGTTTTATTTAATTTAAGTTATTGTGGAATAAAATAACTTTCCTAGTCATTTTATAGCGGCCGGAAATGTTAAGGATTCGTTTATTAATTTGGGGAATTCAATTAAATATTTGTCACACTGGGTTTTAATTATTTATATTGGGTTGGTATTAAAAACAGTTTTTTGGGACAAGTAAAAAAAAGTAACATAGTATCGAAGGGTATCGTCGGTTCGTGAATTTCGTTAGTTAATTTATAATTTAGTTTAAACCTTCGGAAAAGTGGTATTTTCCATAAACCCTTTCCTAGTCTATGTACCGAAGATCAGCCCAAACAACGCAAGGTAGCTACCATCGCAACAACATCGAGGCACCAAAATCGTAAGTACATAGATTTCTTATTTTATACAGTCCACTTCGTATTCGTAATGTTCAAACACCAAAATTTAACAGCCAATTCTTCTTTAAAATTGTCCCCTAAATCCAAAAAAAAACCGTCAAAAATTATGAAAGTCGAGCAGTTTTTAAAATATAGTCAATTCCATATTAAATGGAAAATTGACTATATCTCAAAAACTTTTCTACTTTTTTAACCATGGTAGAAGTGAAAAAGCAGCCACTAATAACTATTAAATTAGTCATTTTTGACTAATTCATTTTTAGAGAGTACGTTTTTTATTAATATGGTGATTAACAACAATAATTTAAAATGCGTTTATCCGTATATTATATCATGATATATGATTATATATATATATATATATATATATATATATATATTAGGGTGTCCCAAAAAAAAAGAATATTTTTCTCGTCTCTTGTGAAAATATGTTGGTTTGTCATGTTTTAAGAGCCCTGTCAAAAGATCAGCTCGATTAAAAAAAATTTAGGGGTCGCTCAAGATATTTTAAAATTTTAAAAATCGTCAAAAATTGAATTTTTGTTTTATTTTAATTTTTTTTCTCGTCTCGATATTATTTTTTTGATTGAAAATAATAAAAATTCTGTAAATTTCGAATCAATATTTTGATTTCTAAAGGTCGCTAAAAGTTCGATGATATTTATATTCAGAGGTCGCTCGAAAACATTCAAAATACTCTACTTTAAAGGTTAAAAAAATCTTGAGCGACCTTTAGAAATCAAAATATTGATTTGAAATTTTTAGAATCATTAGTATTTTTAAATTAAAAAATAATATCGGAACGAGAAAAAAAAATAAAATAAAAAAAAATCCAATTTTTGACGATTTTGGAAATTTTTAAAAATCTTGAGCGACCCCTAAAATTTTTTTAATGGAGCTGATCTTTTGACAGGGCTCTTAAAACATGACAAACCAACATATTTTCACAAGAGACGAGAGAAAAAAAATATTCTTTTTTTTCGGGCCACCCTAATATATATATATGTGTTCCGCTTTAGGTTTTCTCGGGCGTTATATGTATAAGTGGTTTTTCGGAATCTGCTCAGTGTTGTCGGTTTTTGGTTCTTAAAAGTCAGACATACAGAGCAGATCCCGAAAAACCACTAATATATATATATATATATTTAAAGACTGAAATACCTTCCATCTCGCCCCCGAGCCAGGCCCCGCTTCGAGTCTCCCGAATGGTATGGTCCAATGACTAATGCACCATACCCACCAACACTGACACTGATGGGTCTCATCAGTGTCAGGCAGTCGGTGACGGGAAACACTCATCAAGCTCGGCACGTTTACTTATAAAGAAATAAATTACCAGGACAGCGGCGAGATGTATCGGCAAGTCAGTCTGGAGACATCTACCGTCTAAAGACGTGGCCTCGCTGTGCGGCATACAATCACAATGCAATTATACACACGGTGGTAGGTTTTATCAAATCGTACGCGGCCCAAAAGAGTCTAACTAGCTTTGACCAGCTATGCGGCAATATTTCAGAAACAATAGGTTTTCTACTTAAGGCTAGTAGTAGGCAACCAATATTGCAAAGACTGTAATGCCTTCCATCTCGCCACCGAGCCGGGTTCGAAGCGCGTCTCCCAAATGGTATGGTCCAATAAATAATGCTCCATACCCACCAACACTGACAGACAGCCTGTTTCGACCTGTTGGGTCTCATCAGTGTCAGGCAGTCGGTGACGGAGACACGCATCAAGCTCAGCACTGTTCACTTATAAATAAATAAGTGACCAGGACCGCGGCGAGATGTATCGGCAAGTCAGTCTGGAGACATATACTGTCTAAAGACGTGGCCTCGCTGTGCGGCGTACAATGCACTTAGACAAACCGTATCAAACCGTACGCGGCCCAAAAGAGTCTAACTAGCTTTGACCAGCTATGCGGCAAATATGCGTTGAAGCATTTGGTGCTTTATTAACATTGGGAAAAACTGTGTGGAGCTCGTTGCTTCTCTGTAGCTTGGGCAAATGCATGGAAAAATTCTTTTATACGTTTTTCTTTACGGAATAATAAATCATCTTTTTCTTAAACATTCTTGAATTTTTTAATTCTCGGTCATTTTTTATTAATAACTTTTTATACTATACTAATTTAGAAAAAATTCTGTCCAAATTCATCCAAAGTATTTTTTAAGTATAAGTTTTCCCTACCAACTTCTTTATCTCTAGATTCATCGCGGGTCAAACAAATTTTAAAAGTTTATCCAAAATTTGCGCTCCCTAATTTTGTCCGTCTTAGGCAGCTACCTACGTTGCCTGTTTGGTAAATCCGGCCCTGGTCGGCTATTTATGTAATTTTATGTCATTTTTGCTTTATGCCATTCGCGCAGTATATCCCATCTTATCTTGTGCATTTTGTTGGTTATCGTTTAATTTCGTTAATATTAATTAATTATAATTTAATTGTGCATATTTAATGTTAAGTTCGAAATAGTTAACTACTATTATTATAGTATAGTTAATAACTATTAGTTATAGTTATTAAACTCAAGTTTGGATCTTTATTTGTTTGGTAATTAATATTTTCAGTAAATAAATAGTTGCCAAACAACACGTATGCTAAATATATAAGTTTGTGAATTATTACTAAACACAAAAGCGCTCACTCCTAAAATATTAAAGCTCCAAATTACTGGATTTTAAGTAACAATTCCCAAAACTGTTTTCTCCGTGCATTTGAGTAAAATGACATGTAGAATCTATATTATAAATATTATTAAGGGGTTAGGTGTTTTCTATAAATTTGAAAAAAACTGCCAAAAAAACTCGATATTTTTTTTTCTTGCTCTCCACCCAAAATATCGTAGAATATGTCCGAACAAATATTCTGTTAAAAGCGGAGCTCATAATTTCAATTTTAAGAGGTCCCTCATCGAATCTGAAGTTTTGCCGCTTAAATAACACAGAAAACTGACTTTTTTACCTTATTTATTCTTGCAACCAAGGAAGATTTTTTTTTTTCATAAAATCCATGACTAATTCTTACAAAGCAATAAATTTGGACAAAAAAATCTTATTAAGCCGAATTTCTATTTTCATTATTTAATTTTTTACATAGCTTTAAATTTACAGTTAATAATACAAAAATGATGACTTTATACGCCTGTAACTTTTAGAATATTGACGATATAAAAAATTCGCCTAAAACTTTTTTGTGGTCCATCAGACAAGCTAAAAAATTGCCATTTGACTTTTTCGTCTAACTTCAATAGTTTAGCTGAAAAAGGCAAAAAACGTAAAATTTTAAATTTAAAGCTCTGTAAAAAATCAAATAATGAAAATAGAAATTCGGCTTAATAAGATTTTTTCGTCCAAGTTTAATGCTTTGTAAGATTTGGTCATGGATTTTATGAAAAAAAATTTCTTCCTAGGTTGCAAGAATAAATAAGGTAAAAAAGTCAGTTTTCTGTGCTATTTAAGCGGCAAAACTTCAGATTCGATGAGGGACCTCTTAAAATTGAAATTATGAGCTCCGCTTTTAACAGAATATTTGTTCGGGCATATTCTACGATATTTTGGGTGGAGAGCAAGAAAAAAAATATTTCGAGTTTTTTTGGCACACCCTAATGTATATCTAAATTAAATTTTCTAGTAAAAGACCGGCTTTTACTGGACACACATTGAACGATGTTTAAATTTGTTGTAGGTCTTCCAAGCCTCTTTATATCGATCGACCGACTACCGAACGGATTTTCTAATAAACTTTCAACTGAATTAATCATTATTATTATAAGAAATACATACAAACAATAATAAAAACGCAGCGGAAATGTTAACGCGGCCCGGCAAAAATACGTAACACGATTCACAGTGTGAATTTCACACTAAATGTTGCATTTGTCCTGCAACCACTTTCGATCTAATTAAACCAATGATATTGAACGTAATTTAATCACGTGGTCCCAACACGCCCATTCGAAAGCCTGTAATGGTTTGCGACCTTAAAACAAACCCGTTAGCCTCAACAATTATACACTAGATGGCGTGGTATTCGGGCATCGATCAATGAACCGATACGAAGCGCCAAGCGGGAAATTTAATTATTTGCTTGGAAACTATAGTGTTATAACAAGAAAGTTACTAAGAAATTAAAAAAAATATATATCGATGATATTATTATAATCATAATTTATTTCTTCCTTCTTGGGTGATTTTTTTGGGGGTTGTGCAAATCTGCAAACCTTAGGTAGAGCCGTCACTGGGTAATATACTGTTAAATATATATACATAATTGCATCACTTGTCAATAAATATATTATATATATATAATTATATACCTACTATAAATAGTGTCTTTGGTTTGTTAAAATTCACTTTCGCAATATTCTGCGATAGCTCAGATTATTGCTGTTAAAATATCGTATTTTTAATGTAAAAGTATACAGACCGAGTGCACCCGAACATTTTAAGTAACTTACTTAGTAACTTAATTACAGGTGAATCATCTTTAAAAGTAAATTAACTCAATAATTACGTAATGAGTTTAGCGGACTTTGGCAAAACCGAATGCTGCTGTGATGCACGTCAGATCATTGATTTTAGACCTCTAAAAACAATGTTTAGATGTACACAACAAAAATAAAACCTCATTTTCATATATGCAATATTGTTTAATTATAGTATAATTATTATACCTGCCTACGATGGTTATTTTTGCAAGAATTTGGAAAAGGTTGCTGCTAGTACTCAATTTTCCGCCGCACGCGCCCTTCTTTTGTTTTTATAAAAATTCCTGAATCTTTTTTGCGTTTTTCAGATATTTTATACTAGTAATTATAATTGATAATTGATAATTATCAAACTACCTTAGCAATGCACTGATTTTACATCGCACAATCGTGATATAATAATAAATATTTTGTCAATTATTAATTGTCAATTGTGAAACAAAAGTATAGAAAACTATAGGATGTGATTGAAGAAACGAATAAAAGAGGGCGCCAGGGTCGTATTCGGAGGGCGCCTGCATTTCTCGTGCATAATTCTTGAAAAAATCGCCAATCGAAAACTTTTTAGTATGTTGAATAAACTTGATTATCATTAACTAATCGTAAAAATGCCGCCCCCTCATCATGCCGCTCTGCGCCGTTGCCCGGTTCGCCCGTATCTCGGGCCGGCCCTGCATAGACAAGATAAAAATGAATATTTTGGTGAAAAAATATACAGGGTGAGTCATTTAACTTGAAACTTTGAAATATCTCAGTATGTATTTTACGAGAAAATTTTTAAAATAAAAATTAAATGATTCGAGGGGGGAAATCATTCAGTACTAAAATTGGTCCTCATACTCTCCTCCTTATAGGGGGAACAGGGGGTAACTTTAAAATTTCCACTAAAAATATTTTATATATACAAGGTGTCCCTAAACTTAGTGGCATAAATTTAGGAGCAGATTAAGCAAGTCAAAATAAGACGAAAATCTAAATAAATATTTTTCCTAATTAGGTATGTTTAAAAGATACAGGGTGATAAAGTGTTACTTATTATATCAGTTTTTTTAATATAACTTCCACTACGATAGACTTGGAAAGGTGATATTTTGCGAACAGTTACTTACTACCAAAACACATATTCACACATAATTAAAATTGTTCGAGTGAACGCAGTGTCGTAGAAACAGGGGTTGCTTAAGCTTATTGTCCCATCAAAACTTTGAGGTTAGGTTTTTATACCATTTGATGCAATTTTTCGATTACTCAGTTCGGCTACTATTAAAAAGGTGTACCTCTCAAACTTCGATAAAATAAACCGTTTCCGAGATATCCGAGATTACAATAATTGTTATATGGGATTAAAGGACTAAAAGGTATATGATAACAAATTTTTTAATTGAAAAAACTACATTTTTTTTAATGTGACTGTCAGGGCAAAAAGTCTCAAGGCTCATGGAATGCCGTTTTTAGTTTTTTTAATTAAAAAATAAAATTTGTTATCATATACCTTTTAATCCTTTTAAATAATGCGATATAACAATTATTGTAATCTTGAATATCTCGGAAACGGTTTATTTTATCGAAGTTTGAGAGGTACACCTTTTTAATGGTAGACGAACTGTGTAATCGAAAAATTGTATCAAATGTTATAAAAACCTAACCTCAAAGTTTGTATGGGACGATAAGCTTAAAGCAACCCCCGTTTCTACGACACTGTGTTCACTCAAACAATTGTAATTATGTGTGAATATGTGTTTTGGTAGTAATTGACTGTTCGGAAAATATCACGTTTCCAAGACTACCATAGTAGAATTTATATTAAAAAAACTGATATGACAGGTAACACTTTATCACGCTGCAGCGCTGTATCTTGGAAACATAAGTAATTAGGAAAAATATTTATTTAGGTTTTCGTCTTATTTTGACTTGCTCAATGTTTTCCTAAATTTATGCCAATAAGTTTAGGGACACCTTGTATATATATATATATATATATATATATATATATATATATATATAAAGGGTGTATCACGGTCGATGGTAGGTTAGAGGTTTATGGAGAACGGCAAAAGATATCGAATTGAAATTTTTATAGCAATTATAATATCATTTAAACTATTTTTCTAAATTATTTTAAACAAAATTCCTCTTCCGGATTTAACGGAAGTGATATCAACTTTGTTATTTTAAATGGATCATCATAATTTTTTTTACATTTTTAAATTCCTACTATCATCCCTTATAAAATGGCTATACCATGTCCTATACCTAAACTTAATACGAGACGCTAAATGCCACTGGCGGCTCCTCTTACTGCGCATGATCGCTTAATTGACAAATGTGCCGCGATTGAAAATGTTGAAGGCGCGTTAGTTACGTTATAATTATAATCCGTAGATAGCTCAGATGGTAGGGCGGTCGCTTATCTAAAATAGGTTTTTACTAATTTTCCTATATGAATAACAAAAAATTTTGAAAAAACAATAGCTATAAATAAACCTCAATTATCTTTGAAAAACATGAACTGCAACAGAGCCCCTGAATCGCATTGCGAATGGAATGGCTAGCCGAACTCTGAAAATTCAAAACATGGTGCAAGCATACGAACATGGCACAACATCGCCAGTGGCCTGGGACGCCTAGGACTCTCCGGACCCAGCAAAATTTTATTATTAGCACATTGTGCTTTGTATTATATAAAATTAAAATCAATAAGCTTGCTAATATGTTTTGTACTTTGAAATGACTGTGATATTTTTAACTGTAAATAAACTTTTTGGAATTTGGAATTTGGAATTTGGTCGCTTGGCAAGCGAGAGGTCCCGGGTTCGATACTAAGAAGCTGTCGAACTTTTTTTATTTTTTTATTTCATAAATTTGTTGTTTCTTTGTTAAACAGTGTTCGGTTGGGTTTGGTTGGTTGGTTTGTTTTAGTTTTATCGTAACATAAAATCTACTAGAAGTTGTCGAACTTTTTTTATTTCATAAATTTGTTGTTCCTTTGTTAAAAAGTGTTTTATTTTTATCGTAACATAAATTTGCCCATTTTAGTTGGGTTTTTTGCTCAATGGGGCGGGGGGGGGGCAATGGGGCGGGGTCGGTTGGGTTGTGTTGTTGAGTTTTTGTTGTTTTGGTTTTATGACGTAACTAACGTGCCTTTAACATTTCGAATCTCGGCACGTTTGTCAATTAAGCGATCATGCGCAGTAAGAGGAGCCGCCAGTGGCATTTAGCGTCTCGTAAACTTAATAGTTTTTGAGTTATTAATCTTTTTTGTAAAATTTGGTCAGCTCAACAAAAAAAGCGTATAACTTCTTTAATATAAGGTTTGTTGATATTCGGTTGGATTTATTGAAATCCTAAAGCACTGTTTTAAAGGTTCCATGTAAATTATTATAATATTTCTAAAAAGATACTTGTAAAAAAATAATGTGAATGTAGCTAACTTAAAACAGCAATAACTTTTTTATTCTCAATGGAACACCCTATATATTTTTACATAATTAAATATGAAATTATAATACCTTTTCATTGATATAACCATTCCCTATACCTAAAGTTAATATTAAGAAAGATATTTTACAATTAACCTAATAATATGAAGAAAAACTGATAAAATGTTGCTTATGTTTATTAATTTGGTATGAATAACAAAACTTTTCCGATATTTATTATTATTAAAATTAAGGAAAATACTTAACTACTCAAAAGAAGTTGAAAATATTTATGCTTAATGGATAGGTAACCAAATTAAAGGTGCAACACACAAAAAGTTTCTGCATTTTCTAGCAATAAGTTTGTTATACATTGTTATGTATTGTCAATGAAGATTAAACAAGTTCATCAAAACTTCATTTGAATAGAGATTTTTAAATATTTTATTAACAATTTTTGTTAATTTAAAACATTATTTTTATTTAATTAATGTATTTCTAACCTTATTAGTAAATAATAATATACCTTTTAATGAAGGTACCGGGCGTTCAATCAGACCGTTTATACACATACTTACAAAACGACTTATTTAGGTACTTTTTGTTTCGGTGCTCTCTAAAAATAAATTAGTCAAAAATGACTAAATTAATAATTATTAGTAGCTGCTTTTAAACTTGTACCATGGACCATGGTCCATGGTTAACCATGAAATATCATGGTATACCAAAAATTATTAAAGTGAAGCAGTTTTTGAGATATAGTCAATTCCATATTAAATGGAAAATTGACTATATCTTAAAATCTGTTTTACTTTCTTAACTTTTGACATTTTCGGATTCAGGGGACAATTTTACATAAGAATTGACTGTTAAATTTTGGGATACCATGGTATTCCATGGTTAACCATGGTACCAGTGAAAACGCAGCCACTAACGAAATTAAATTAATTATTAAATTAATCATTTTTGACTAATTCATTTTTAGAGAGTGCTTTTATTTACAAACACCGAAAAAAAATATTCTTATTATTAATATTATTTTCTTGTCATATGATTTTTAAAACTCATTCGTAGATTACACTAGTTTTGTTTATTAATTTAAAATAATATTAATATTTCAAAATATGAAATACATAATAAATAATAGGAATTGTAAAATATCTTTGTTATTATTAACTTTAGGTATAGGGAATAGTTATATCAATGAAAAGGTATTATAATTTCATATTTAATTATGTAAAAATATACAGGGCGTTCCATTGAAAATAAAAAAGTTATTGCTGTTTTAAGTTAGCTACATTCACATTGTTTTTTATCAAGTATCTTTTTAGAAATATTAAAATAAATTACATGGAATCTTTAAAAGAATGATTTAGGATTCCAATAAATCCAACCGGATATCAGCAAACCTAATAATAAAAAAGTTATAAGCTCTTTTTGTTAAGGGTGAAACTGATCGAATTTTACAAAAAAAATTAATAACTCAAAAACTATTAAGTTTAGGTATAGGACATGGTATAGCCATTTTATAAGGAATGATGGTAGGAATTTAAAAATGTAAAAAAATATGATGATCCATTTAAAATAACAAAGTTGATATCACTTCCGTTAAAACCGGAAAAGGAATTTTGTTCAAAATAATTTAGAAAAATAGTTTAAATGATATTATAATTGCTGTAAGAATTTCAATTCGAAATCTTTTGCCGTTCTCCATAAACGTCTAACCTACCATCGACCGTGATACACCCTGTATATATACATAATATATTATATAAGGGTGCTTCAAAAAATAAAATTTAATTTTTTTTTTCGCTCTTACCCTCTCAAATGTTTCTATTTAATATAAAAAAATCCTCACCAAATATGGGCGTCTCAGCTCAACTCTAAGAGGTCGCTGTTTTTATTTTAGTTTCCCATTTAATTAACATGGGAAAAAATAATTTTATGTTTGGAATTTTATACCTCTGTATAAAAGTAACTTATGGCAATGATCATTGCAGTTTGGTGGCCTTCGACTTCAATGCATTTATTAATTGGCATTTCGTTTTAATATTCTGCTAACACGGCTCTGGGATATTCCCAAATCTCTAGATAATTCTCGTGGCTTGCATGAGGATTAGCGGCCGTTGCTGCTAATACATTAATTTAATTATTTCCACCTGTGACTATACATATGTTTAATTCCAATAATATATACATTAAATCAAAAATAATTGTTTAAAAAATTGGACTGGTACAAATTGCAGCGAATATGGTACTAGTGCTACCAGGTAAATATTTTTTAATTTATAAATTTAATTTAAATTTTTTGAATTACGGTTAAAATTGTCCTCCGAATACCACTCGCAATTAAAAATATATGTCAAATATTTTAAGAAGTGTAATAGCAAATATTGTTTGTGGTTGCAAATAGTACTCGTAGTATATCAATATAATTTACACTTTTTCAAATTTATTTTTTATTTTTGACATATTATTTATAGTTTATTTATATTCCACACCCACAATTATATTTCACTATTAAAATTAATTTCAAAAATTAATTTAACCCAATACCACAGGGACAGCTTGGACAATTTGAGAATGAGTGATTGTGTGTTTAGTAATGATTTCCACTATCTTGAATCATTACTAAAAACATAAACACTAAGTCTTAAAATATTAAAGCTGTCCCCGATTAACTTGATTTTTTTTGTACTAATTAATAAACAGTTCTCTATACATGGAATTTTTTTTTAATTGCTATAAAAGTCAGCCACTTATTAGTAATATATATATTATGTATATTTTTTATTTTACCCTCTTTTCCACCATAGCAATTAAAAAAAATCTCCTTACACCAGGTTCGTAAAACAAGTTTTATAAAAAATTAATAAATGAACTATTTTGTGACTATGGCTCGTGATCGTCTTATCAAAATTTGGACACCTACGTTGTGTTTACTTACGTGTTTTATTTAATACATTGCTTTAAGAATCATACTTGGGAGACTTAGGTATACAAAAAATATAATACAGTGTTTTTTTTACCCCAATTTAATTTACTTTACAAACAGAAAAAAAACACAAGGGGTGGCTCTTAGGGAGATACGACCAGGGAAAAAGAGCTTGAGAAAAAACCCTGTTCGGCTATGAAGTAGCAAAGGATTACACGATTAGGCATGGTTTCTTTAAAAGTTTATGCAAATCAAATGGAATGACACGACGCTCGTTACACTATCTACCCCTACGGGTTCAAAAAAAATAGGAAAAACTTTGTTAGTTTAACAGGGCAGTTAACTGCTAGTCTGTCAACGTTAACGTTGCCCTGTAGAGAATGAGGTCCGCACTGGAAACAACTCGCGTAAAGATGCAGTTTCGGGATAAAAGTTGCGATGCCACCTAGAGAACCTAGGTGACCAGTTACCCCTCACGGAGGAGAGTATTTTAGTATCTACTGCAAACTACGTACTAAGAAAAAGGAGCATTCAAAGTTTAAAATTAACGGTCAATACTCCCTTTTAAGCAACGAAACGTCCTGTATTACACTGATATTTGTTTTAAAATTACCGCAAAAATATGCATAATCGTGTTGAGGAAGGGTCTAAACATTTGAGTAGTATACAACTAAATTAAGCCTAAGACAATAAACGAAAGAAATATAAATTTTTACATTTAGCAGTAAACTTAAAAGGTAAAACATTCTATAAAAATAGCTAAAACAAAAGGTGTTAATAACGAGTAAAATTCACTAAACGTAGTAGTGCAAAATAACTAATGCTCAGTTTATTTAAATCAAAATCGTTCTACATTTAGTGGACTTTACTACATAATTGGGCTACTAAAATTATGTACTAACCTGGGAGAATACACAAACACTCGTAACAATTGTTTACACAGAATTTTACAATAATTATGGTTTTAGCAAAGATTCACGAAAACGATGCGTTCTCTAAGACTTCGGAAAACTTTCTGCCCCTTTCTTTTGCTCCCCTCTACCAGTTTCGATCTTGTTTTCGACTCATCTGGCCAACAGAATTTTTCCCATCTCAGGCAAAATTCCGGTCTTCCAGGAAACTTTATAATTTCTTTACCTCTACGGCCGTTTTATCATTCCTTTTACCTCGGGTTTACACCCCAATTTGGAAAATACAAAATTTTAACTTTAAAATAAATAAATGTAACATGTATAAATTTTCGAAACCCTTACAGACGCCCCTTTGAAAGATGGGTCGGGTAAGGGAAATTACTCTCACCCATCTTTCAACAATCCTTAGTAGTAGAGTAACAAAGGGAGTTCTAGAGCGGAAGTGACCCAGACGCTACGTGACGTCAGCAGTAGGCGGTTCTCGATGGTGGCGCCCCCCTGGTGGGTGGTGGGGGGTGATCATATTAGCTATTGGTGGGCAGGCATTTGGGCAACGCCCTCAACTGATAAGCGTAAGTGAGCCTATTGGTGGGTTGTTGGCGGATGGCGGCTGGCGGATGGCGGCCATGTTTGATAGATATTAGCTATTGGTGTTGTGGTTTAAAGTGGGCGGGGCTTAGGTGTTTAGTTGGCATTACTGGAGATGCAAAAGATAAGCGATATGCATATTGGTTGTTTGTGGTTAGCGTATTAGTTTGGTATTACTGGAGATGCAAAAGATAAGCGATATGCATTTGCTGCGTGACTTAACAGTGGTTTGATATCCGGGGGAGATAAGGATTTATTATTATTTTGTTGTAAATTTTATTTTTGACGCCATTTTGAATTGCTGACGTCATCCGACTTGTTGTTCGACAAGTTTCGGGGGTTTTAATGCGGTAATCAGTTATTTGGAGATATTATTTATATTATTTTGTTGTAAATTTTTATTTTTGGTACCATTTTGGCTGACGTCACGCTAACTTGTCCCGACAAGTCTATTTATTGTCCAGAAATCTTTTTCGGTGATCAGTCTTAATATTGCTTTATGTTGATTATGTTAATAATGGGCTTTAAATTGTTATTAATATTTCTGCCAAGTATAATTTTGGTAAAATCAAATAATTTAACTGATAAAGATGTTGTAATAAAACATCTCGAAACATTTGGCTACCTTAATAGTTCAGAGTTTTCGTTGACTAGTTATGAAGAAGCTTTAATATTATTTCAGGAGAGATATAATTTAAACATAAGTGGTGAAATAACGAAAGACCTTTTAGAATTTATAAAAACACGTCGTTGCTCTATACCAGATGAAAATATTTATGAATTGACGCAAAACCCACCTAAATGGAATAAACATAATATATATTGGTATGCATATAATAGAGAGATAAAAAGAGTTGCTACTAGAGCTTTCAATGAGTGGGAAAAATTTGTAAATCTAAAGTTTATTTTTTCGCTTAGAAATCCCGACATTCTAATTTCATTTGGGAAAAATAACCATAGAAATTCAGTTCGATGCATGAAGGGTTATTGTATTGCACCATTTGATGGAAAGGGTGCTGTAGTTGGTCACGCATACCACCCAAGTCATATTAATTCCTGTACGGAAATTCATTTAGATTCAGATGAAAATTGGTATTTTGGTTTCGATGTACCTGAAGATAATGATAAAACAAGTCTATATACCGCATTGCTTCATGAAATTGGACATACTTTGGGGTTGAGTCATTCACCAGATAATAATGCACTAATGTACGCATATTTTTCACCAAATATAACAACCCTATCCGATGAAGATAAAAAAAATATACAAAATTTATATGGATTACCCCCAAAAACTACTCCAAAAATAGTAACATCAACAACCCCAAAAACTACTCCAAAAATATTAACAACAACAAAAACAATCCCAACTACAAGGAAACTTACAGATAAACCAAGAACAACAAAAACAATTTTAACAACAAGCAGACCTAAAATAACGGGTTCTACACAAAAACCTACACAAACATCACCAAATTTAACTGATTTATGTCAAATCGAGTATCCACAACAAATGTTAGTCACAAATAATAATCATCTGTATGTTTTTAACAATGGGTTAGCGTGGATTTTAAATATAGGAGAGCCCTCCGGCATAAATCTTAAAAAGCCTAAAAAAATTAGTGATTATATTAAATATAATGATTTTTTACATATATACCAAACACCTAGTGGTAGTTTGGTAATAATAGATAATTTAAAACGTGTTAGTACGTTTTCTTTTCCTAGTCTTGCATGTGAAACATTTAATCAAACAATAGACAAATTTAATATTGCTCGAAGTAGCAACATAAATGCCATTTTTAACTCAAACAGAGGTAGAACTTATATTATTCATGATGATTATTGGGTTACTGAAATTGATGAATGTAGTTTAAATGCAGTCAATCGGGGGACTATAAACCAGTTTTTCCCAGGAATCCCTCCAGACATATCTTCAGCATTTCGCTATACAAATGGTAACATTTATTTTTTTTAAAAAAATTTATTTTATGAATATAACGAATTTTCTGGTAAATTAATAAGAGCAGGAGTTTTTGATTGGAGTTTATTTGGAATAAATTGTCCGAATGAAACAATTTTAAATCAATTAAAAAATATATTAACATCCCTTTCAACATACTTTTATTAATAATTATAAAAGGTTAACTTTATTAAAAAAAAAATCATTTCAATGTTGACTTTTAAAGGTGGCGGTTTATTAAATTCTGCAATTAACAACCTACCCTTTGAGCTTCACGTGCCTTCTTATCAATTTTGCGGACCAGGTACTAAATTAGATAAGAGAATTCAAAGGGGTGATACTGGTATAAACCCCTTAGACGCTGCATGTAAAGATCACGATATTGCTTATTCAAAAAATAAAAATTTGGAGGATAGACATAAAGCGGATTGGATTTTGGAAAATAAAGCTTGGGAAAGGGTGAAATCTAAAAACTCTTAATTAGGTGAGAAAGCAGCAGCTTGGTTAGTAACAACTGGAATGAAGGTTAAAAGAAAACTTGGAATGGGCGTTCGAAAAACTCTAAAACCAATCTCATTTAAACGTGGTTTGGTTGATAAAATTAAAAAACATGCTCAAGATTTAGATATGTCCAATAAAAATTCGCTTAAAAAATCTACTGCAACGGCACTTAAAGCAGCTCGGGTGATTATAAAGAAAGCCGGGGGTCGTAAAAATATTAAGGTGCCTAGAATAATTCCATTTGAATCCGACAAACAAGGTGGGTTTTTACCTATTTTACCACTATTCGCAGCCTTAGGGGCCATAGGATCATTGACTGGAGGCGCAAGCGCTGTAGCCAAAACGGTGATAGACACAAAAAATGCTAAAAAGAAACTTGAAGAATTAGGTCGACATAATAGGGCTATGGAGGAAATTGGGAAAAAAGGCTCGGGATTATATTTAAAAAGGAATGCCAAGGGAGGATATGGTCTTTTTTTAAAACAAAAAAACTACCAATAAAGCTACCCAATAGAGCTCTATATGATTCTGAATTGGTAAAATATGCACAAAAGCTTAAAATACCCTATTTTAGAGGGGTTTTTATGCGAGACGCTTTACCAAAAATAAAAAATAAAAATGAATCTGCAATCTTAAATTTAGACATTTCGAAAAATTTGGGTACACATTGGGTAGCTTATACTAAAAGAAACAATTCTGTTATTTATTTTGATAGTTTTGGCGGTCTTAAACCACCAAAAGAATTAGTAAATTATTTAGGAAAAAATGTTAAAATTAATTATAATAATGATTGTTTTCAAAACTTTAAACAAATTAATTGTGGTCATTTATGTTTATGGTTTCTTTATAAAAATAAATGAGATAAGAAAATATGATTAGTCTATTATTAACCGTTGTTTAAAGATAATGTCCCAGCTATTTACATTAAAAAGTAATAATTATGTTTTAAGTATAGATTTTACAAATCCAATACAACTTAATCCAGATTATGACTACGGTATAGCTTTAATAGGGTTTTATTCCTATAACAGCATCCCTAATATTGAAGAAGGTGAAAATACATTTTATTATAAAGAAGCGAGTGTGTTAAAAAAAATAATAATACCAACTGGTACTTATGAAATATTAGATATAGAAACTTACCTAAGACAACAAATTATTCCTGACACCGTTAAAAAGGAAGATTATGATAAATATTTTTCACTTAAACCAAATAATAATACTTTAAAGTGTGAAATTCAAAGCAATACGTTAGAAATAGATTTTACACAAGCAGATGGTATAGGAAAAATATTAGGATTTTCAAAGCGTACTTTAACACATGGTAAAAAACACGAATCAGATCTACCTGTTAATATAATAAAGGTTCGAACCATTCACATTGATTGTAATATATCCACAGGTGCATATTATAATTACCTACCAACGCATACCATTTACGAATTTTCAGTAGACGTTGATCCAGGCTATACAATCAACGAAATTCCCCGAAACCTTATATATTTACCAATAATAAATAAACAAGAAATATTTAATATTACTTTGGTAATTTTAAACCAAGATTTTAAACCAGTTAATTTTCGTGGAGAGGAAGTTATAGTTCGATTGGAATTAAAAAAATTATCATAATGGGACTAACATTCAATAATTATTATAAAAATCCTAGCACAAACAATTTGAAATCAGTTGACAGCAAACGCTTGCCTAGTTCAAATAACCTTAGTCATTCAAATCGACTCTTTCTACAATCATTAGGATATAATGTCATCATTAGACCAAATCTTCGACATCTATCGAAAACCACAGTTTAGTGAAACAATTCAAAAGGTTGACTACAGAACTTATTACCCCTATGTTAAATCTTTTAATAATAGTGATGTTATAGAAATTTCAATAAATCAAAGAGATTCCTGGTTGCTTATGCACGATGCAGCTCTATTAATAGATGGTAAATTGGAAATAACTAAAGGGGATGGCGAGGCAGCCTTAATAAATAATTTTGGAGCTTTTTTGTTTGACCGAATTTCTTATGAAATAAATGGAAAAGAAATTGATGGTATTCGCGACCCAGGTATTGTGAGCACAATTAAGGGCTATCTTAATTACAGTAGCGATGATTCAAACCATTTAGGCATTGCAGGGTGGAATTACCCAGCTCAACCAATAGTCTCAACAATAGCCAAAATTTCAACTTTTAATATACGTATACCATTACATCATTTATTTGGTATATTTAATGATTATCAACTAGCCCAATTTGGTAAACAAACTATACGCCTTGTAAGAGCTCGAAATGACTCTGATTGTCAAATTATAACAGAAAAAACTGCGGCTGCTGGCACAACAAAGGCTAAATTAACCGTTGAAAATATCTCGTTAAAAGTACAAGTTATTACACCCAATGATTTATTAAAGCTTCAGTTGTTGGAATCAATAAAATCAGACAAACCTATAGTAATTCCATTTAGAAAGTGGGAATCTCATGAGCTACCCCAATTAACTAAAGATGCCACTAAGGAAATATGGTCAGTTAAAACGTGCACTGCATTGGAAAGTCCACGCTATATAATTTTAGCTTTTCATACCAATAGAAGAGGTAATGATACAAAAGATCCCTCATATTTTGACAACATTGATATATCTGATATACGTGTTATCCTCAATGGCGAATATTTTCCTATAGAACGCATGGACCTTAATTTTGAAAAAAATAATTTTATCGAGGCCCATCACAATTATACACAATTTTATTCAAGTTTTAAAAATGATTTAACAATATCAAAACACTCTCTACTTGATTATAAACAATTTAAGAACCACGCTCTTTTTGTAATTGATTGTTCCAGAAGAAATGAATCCTTAAAATCGAGTACAGTTGACATCAAAGTTGATATTGAGGCGAAAAAAGGCTTTCCCGATAACACAAAAGCATATTGTGTTATTATACATGACGTCATTATGGAGCATCTTCCACTTAGTGAAATAGTTCGTAGTTTATCATAATGCTGTTTAGTTTAAATTATTCTGCCTAAGATGAAGGTTGTGTCTATAAATATTCAGGGATTTAATTTATTCTCTAACGAAAAATGGTTTTTTCATCCAAAAGAAGTTACGGTTACCAATGGATTGCAAACAAATCATTATCTCTTAAAACCAATGGTGGAATTTAAGCTGTTATCACGAAAAAATAAAAAACAAGTTTGCTTTGAAGAAAAAATTCATGGTCTACGATATTCAAGTGGATATATAAATTTCAATGAGATTAACAACATTTTAATGGAATTATTGCCTGAATACGATACTGTTTACACAAAAGGAAATCAAAATTATGAATATTTAAAAACAGTCTGTGAGCAGTTATTACCAAATATAAAAATTATAAACGTTGAAACATTAAACCTTTGGGAACAACCTATGTTTAAAAACAAACCCCTCATGTGTTTGGATCATTTTAGAAGCGGTAGGTGTAGTACAACACATGCCTTAGTATTACATAATTGGCTTCAAAGTTATCTACCCCATAATCATGGATTGTAAAGAATTTGCTCAAAGAAAAATAAAATTTTATAAAGAATTGCAGGCATTAAAAGAAGACATTGAAATGTATGAACTGTGTAAGGCTTTTGCTGCTATGAGCATTTCTGAGGATCTGAGGAAGGATTCGCTTGACATTACTTATTTAAAAAAAAAATTATGTGCTTTAAATAAAATAATATTATAATAAATAAATAAAAAAATTATATTGTTTTTATGTATATCCTAAAATTAGAATTAAACTCATAGGTAAGTAATATAATATATTTAAATATTTTTACATTTATTAATTGCATAACCTAAAAAATATACAAATGCATAAATAGCTAGTAAAAAAATTCCTACTATTAACAGAGATATAAATTCTATAAATATTTTTGTGGAAAATGTTGTTGAAGAGGCCACCCCCGATCCTATAGTGGTTGATAAATTGGTTAAATTAGTTATTACACTATTTAAACTATTTATTTCAAAAAGGGTTCTAGTCTTTCCGCCATCTGCTGATAAAATATATTTTAATTTATAATGTAATATAGAGCTATTTGCTGAGGCATTAACTTGAATCTTGAATGTACCAGGAGCTGCATCCATTGGATTCCAATCATCTGGCCATTGAGTCTTTACCATTGGATTATCAACACTGAATGCCACATAACAATCCTGAGTGTTTTTGGGAAAATTTACAAATAAAGTATTATTAATGAATGTAGATAGTAATAAAAAATTGGCTACTGAAAACATGTTTACTCAATGATAGTAACTTAACAACTAATTATTTTTCACACTTTTGAATTATAGTCGCCTTATATTATTAATTTTTTATTATAAATAAATTGTTATCTTTACAATTTTTATTAATGTAAACATAACGACCTTGTTTTGGTGGGGGTGTTTGATAATTCTGCAGCACCCATATTGGTGGTTAAATCAAATGCGCATAATGTGTTTAGTATTGAACAGAGTAAAATTGGTTTAAGTCCATATGATGATAAAAGGTATTTATTATCAAATTCAACAGATACTTTACCTCATGGGCACTTCAAGATTAATAATATTATGTAATAATTATTTCTAATTTTAATAAATATATTTTATTTATTTTAAATTATTGTGTTTTTATTAACAACAATCATCATTAAAACTCAAGGGTACGTTTAAAAATCAGTATATTTTTCTAAATCATTTGACATTTTCATATCTAAATAGTATAAGCATTCTTAAAAACAATAACTTTCTACACTAGTACCGCAAGAACATAGGGATGACAGAACGTCTAGCACAGCATGAAGGGATGGAGGATAAAAACGAAGTTCAGTTTTCATCGCTTCATATGTGCTTTTTAATAGATTATGATAATAATAATTAAAATTTAAATTATTTAACATTTCAAGTTTTTTTAAAATTAACTTTTCCAATTCAAGAATTTCAAAAACATCATTTAGCATAAAATACAAAATGGTACAATCATCTGATATTTTAAAAATTTTATTATTGCCATCAATATTTAATCCAATTTTCATGTTCCTCCAAAGCTGAATTTCATCAGTGCGATGTGCATCCAGAAGTTTTTGGAGTGATTCAATTACATCAACCCATTCACCATATATAAAAGAGAGATGTTCGCTAGTAACTTTGTTAATCATTCTTACTGTTGGCAAAAAATCCCTTGCACCACTAAGCCCACATTCCAGCGAGAATATTTGGAAATCATAAGTCGTTGTGTAAATTAATCTTTTTTCAGCTTTAATAGCTTCTTCATATCTAATAATCAAAGCATTTAGATTGGAATCATAACCTTCAAAATTGGAATCTGCACTACTACCCATTTTATGTGTGCACTGCTTTACTTTACTTTTTAAACTAAATTAAATTTTGATTTTGTGGTGAGAAACTGGAAAAGAGTGGGGTGATCAAAAAGAGTCTGTTTTATTAATATAACTATTGTGTGAGTCATCAAAACCCAACCATTTTACGAAGACTTTGTTACCACGTTTATGTAAAACTTTTTCCACCAGGTAAATATCAGGCTGCATTGTTTTTTGTAACTCATCCTCATAAAATGCTCCACTAATGGGTCTGCCATTTAAATCTTCCAAAATGTATGTGGTGGGGTTTGTAATTTTTACTTTTACAATTTTAAACAATTCTGTAGTCCAATTGGGGGTGTATCCTTTATCAAAAACATGTTTTGCTTTACTTATTCTTACTATATCGCCAATGGAAAACTTTTTAGGTTTGGTTGCTAATTTTAAATGTGTAAATGCAAACTTTAAAACTTTTTTTTCATTTTCTTTACAAACATCAATTGGTTTCATATTAATTGTTCTATGTTTTGTATTATTATAATTTGAAACAATTTGTGGCAATATATCAACCCAATTATATGATCCATTTAAACTAAAGTATTTAAATAGGCGTTCTTTTACAGTCCTTATAACACGCTCGGCGATTGCAGCTTTTTTACAACTAAATGTATTATAGTGATTTATTGAATATTTTTGCATAAGTTCATTAAACTTACTATTAAAAAATTCCTTGCCCTGATCAGTCTGTAAGTTTTGTGGACATCTTTCTTTCAATATTAAATTAAAAGCTTTTGTAACTTCTTCCCCAGATTTATTTTTTAATGGTTTAGCCCATAAATATTTTGAAAAACAGTCAATAACAATCAATATGAACTTAAAATTTTTATTATTTGATGCATACATGTCCATCTGCCCTAAGTCTGATTGCCAAAGGTCATCAATGCCCTTAATAATTGTTTTTCGACGTTTAAAATTTTTTCTTATAGGTCTATGAAGTTCATTAACAAGTTTAATTTTTTCCTTGGTGTGTTTCATGATTATGGTGTGGTGGAAGAGTGAGTACTAACACCAGCAGCCACTGTAATCACTTTTAATATATTTTTCTCCATATCATTGATTGCGGATTTGTTTTTTTTGACGTCCTCAAATAATAAATCTATAATGTTTTGTCCATTTTTCACGTTTGTATCCAGAGACTTTAAAGCTGTATTAAGATCTTTGATTTGCTTTTTAAAATCTATAATGTTTTGTTCATTTTGCTGTTTTATATCCTTTAAGTTCACATCTTGAGTCTGTTGAAGGAATTTAATTTGCCTATCCAAGTCATTACGTGCATTTACATGCGATCTTGAAATATTCTTTAAAGAATTCAAATCATTGAAAATTATTGTTTTTTGTTTATTAAGTTCTTTAATTTGCTCTTTTAACTCATCGGTATTTTGCGTTAAAATAGCTAGTTCTTTATTTAAATTAATTTTTAATTTATCTTGTTTTTTACTATCGAGGTTTTCAATTTCCTGTTTTATTTTTGCATCCGATTGCTTGAGTGCTTTTAATGTCTCTTGTTCAAATTTACTAAGTGATTTTATTGTATCATCATAAAAATTTGCATATATTTGATCAACATAACCCATATTAGTAGCATCAGCATTTAAAGTTGGTGATTTCACATTACATATTTTTAGGTTTTCTGCGTCAATATTACCATCGGGAGTATATTTTAGTACATTGTTGTTATACAATTGAAATTTTGATAATAACGAATTTTGATTAGATTGACCGAGAGATTGACCAAACTTGTTAAGAGGCATTGTTAAACTGCTGGTAAAACTTTATTTGTTTTAATATATAACACCTGCTTCTTTTAGTTCATTAATAATTGCTGTAATTTCATTATCATTTGATGTGTTGCCAGCATGCTTGGAGGCTACTAATAACTTTAATCTTTCAACCAATTCATTTACGTCATCCCAATAAATGTACTCTATTGGTTTTTCATTGTATGTTACCAAGGTGGGCGATGCTCTGCCAAACCCAATTTTTTCAGTATGTTCTTTACCAACTCTAAGTTTACGACTATGTTCTTTTTGTTTATCTATATCTTGCTGTTTCATTTGCTCTAAAACAGGCTTAATAATGTTTTTATATTTGAGCCCTCTATGCCCCATGGTTTGTTCGTTGGGATCAAAATTTCTTTTATGCGCGTTTGTAAGCACAACAAGTTCACCAAATGTTTTAAAATCTGAAGTCATGTAATTCTTAGGATTTTGTTTAAACATTAATTCGTACAGTCCTGGGGACCCCTTGAAAAAATTATTATTTACAATAAAATCAGGACCTTTAAACTCCACAATTGAATCCCCAAATTTGATCTTGCCTGTATCCAAATCGTGGTGAATATAAGTATGATCATATTCATTGCTAGTATCTCTCATATGTCCTTCAACAAAATTTCTAGGTAATTCATTGAAAAAATCCAAATATTCTGCTATAGAATTTTCCGGAATTGATTCCATGATTGATTCGTTGTCGAGTGTTCTACTTAAGCTTAAGTCATTATCATAAAAATCATTTGTATCATCTTCATAAATAGTTTCATTTCCAGAAAATGTGGGGTGGTATGTTTTATTGGGATTATATTCGCTTTTATAAAAATCATTTGGATTATTTTCATTAGTGGTGTCATTTTCAGGAAAACGTATGCTTGAGATATTTAATGATTTATCTTGAATACCTTTTCTGGGGGATGCTTCAAGTATTTTATCAATAGCTTTATATTTTATAGGAGATTGTTTTTTAATTTTTTTTGCTGGCTGTAATAAATCTTCTTCTTCAGCTTCTTTTTTCACAAAATCCGTATCATATGCCATTTTTTCAAGAGGCTTTATGATTGGTCTAAAAATTTTATCTAATGTAGCATCATTTTCAGCTTTTCCCAATTTAAGAGCTAAATATTTTTTTCTAATATTTCGAGAGAGTTCATTAATTTTTTCAGTTACATTGACAGTGGTTGGTGCCATGATTACTAATGATACTAAATATAGTTGTTTTACATATTTATATTTTTATCAAACGATAACAACCATTGTTTAAACGGTCTTTTATAACAGCCTGTAGTTTTTGTGACAGTTTTACAGTTTTTATAGCAGTTTTAGCAGTTTTTCTATCGGTTTTTGCGATAGTTTTGCAGTATTTATAGCAGTTTTGCAGTTTTTCTAGCAGTTTTTGTGACAGTTTTGCAGTTTTTCTATCGGTTTTTGTGACAGTTTTGCAGTTTTTCTAGCAGTTTTTGCAGTTTTTCTATCGGTTTTGCTGTTTTCTAGCAGTTTTTCTAACGGTTTTATAGCAGTTTTGCAGTTTTTCTAGCAGTTTTTGTGACAGTTTTTCTATCGGTTTTTGTGACAGTATTTTACCAAGATTATAAGGTTACTTAGCAAAAAATATTAATAAGTCTATTACTGTTACTCAACTCAAAAAAATATTAGCTACATATTTATATATTTATCAAATCCCTTTCGATAACGTCCATTGTTTAAACGAAAATCTTTTATAATAGCTAAACAACCATAATTTTCATTCCAACATTCTGAGCATATTTTCTTAAACTGATCATAAGGCATATCAGGTGAGACATGTTCATCAAATACATGTTTTAAATTCATATCATCCTGTCTAAATAGCACAATAATATTACAATTATCACGTATTAATTGTTTTGGTATTTTTGAATATGTTTGACATAAGTATGCAGCGTCTATATTTTTATGTCTACCCATTGAATAGTATTCGCGTATTTTATTTTGTTTATCGCAAGCTACATCATCAAATATGAAAATTGAATTGTTTCGAGCTTTCATAGGTTCAATTATTTCATCATTATCTTTATATGGAAAATACCTCACACCTTTTACTTTGCTTAAAACATTTTGTAATAATTGATATTTTGGTTGGAAAAGAGATTTTGAATAAACGTAAATATTTTCAAATTTAGCTCCATTAGCATTAAATATTAAACTTAATAAAGCATTTGTTTTACCACACCCACTAGGACCACAAAAAATTGCTCTAAAGGAATTTGGTAGTAAATTACCATGTTTACTAGCATCAGAACTGGTTTCAAATAAATCTAAGTTATTTATAGGTAGTTTTTCGGGTTGTTGAACGCAACGCATTTTAGGTACTACTGAACTCAAATAGTTTTGTTAAGGAATATATATTAAAGTTTATTCAATTAATTTTACAACAGCACGTAATTTTTGGTAACTTATTTAACATCTCATTAGCTTCTTTCACATAAAATGAAACCATACAACATGGACATGTATCTGGACCTTCATCAGAATTTGACCAGGGGCACGTCTCAAAATGTTTACCATACTGGTTATTTACAATATTAGCATTAAGATGCTGCTCCAAAAATTCTTTTTGACTAACCCATTTTTTAATTTTTTCCTTTTTCAAAAATTCTCGATATATTTCTTGTTGAGTAGGATATTTATTTTCAAATTTTTCTTCACCTTCTTTACCACATTTTTCCAAAAATTTATCAATATTTTGGATTGCCTTTTCAATTTCCTTTGCACTAATCATTATTACTGTACGATAATATTAAGACTGAATAATACTTTTTAGGTCGCACGTTTTGGTGGGAAAATAATAAATTTATATTTAAAACAACGTCTTTTTATATGAAAAAATTTAAACCGATGGTTCCCGAGTACCAATCGGTACACAAAAATATTTAAAAAAATTTAATTTTAATAAAAAAGGTCGGACACACCTAATTGTGAGAAAAAGGCCTCTGAAGGGATTAAAAATAGACTTGTTAGGACAAGTCGGATGACGCCAGCAATTCAAAATGGCGTTAAAAATGAAAATTATATTAAATTCAATATTAAACACATTACCACAAAAACGGAAATATTTTATCAAGCTAAAAATTTGACGTCACAATTCAAAATGGCGTCAAAAATAAAATTTACAACAAAATAATAATAAATCCTTATCTCCCCCGGATATCAAACCACTGTTAAGTCACGCAGCAAATGCATATCGCTTATCTTTTGCATCTCCAGTAATACCAAACTAATACGCTAACCACAAACAACCAATATGCATATCGCTTATCTTTTGCATCTCCAGTAATGCCAACTAAACACCTAAGCCCCGCCCACTTTAAACCACAACACCAATAGCTAATATCTATCAAACATGGCCGCCATCCGCCAGCCGCCATCCGCCAACAACCCACCAATAGGCTCACTTACGCTTATCAGTTGAGGGCGTTGCCCAAATGCCTGCCCACCAATAGCTAATATGATCACCCCCCACCACCCACCAGGGGGGCGCCACCATCGAGAACCGCCTACTTCTGACGTCACGTAGCGTCTGGGTCACTTCCGCTCTAGAACTCCCTTTGTTACTCTACTCTTAGTACCTCAGTGTCAGCCCTACTTTCTAAACTAAAACAAAACAAACAAATTAGTTGCTGAAAGAGAAAGAGGAGATTAGTATATTTTTTTAGTTTACGATTTGGTTACTCATTTGGTTCTCCATAATTCCGATTTTGGAGGTAGTAGGCCTTTAGATTGGCTATATTGTATCGTCCCTTTACCACGTTTGTTTTTGGGTTCACAATTTTATACACATTTGGGTACGGTACTTCCACAACGGTATAAGGACCCGAGTACAGTGGGCAGAATTTGTACGTTATCTTCTTAGCCACGTCGGATGTGGGATGTTCCCTTAGTAACACAAAATCGTTCACCTGCAACTTATCTGACCTCGCCTTAGCATTTTTAACCCGACTATTTGCGGAGTGAATCAGGTTCCTCTGTACCTCTCCTCGTATGTCCTCTACTGACTTAAGCGGAAATTGGGGCAAGTAGGGGTATATCAGGTTATTTAGAGGGCTACTGAGTTGTTTACCATGTAAAATTTGTTCAGGGGAGTATCCCGTGCTCAAATGGGGGGTATGGTTAAAAAGGTTTTCGATATTTTTTAATTGGTTTACCCACCCCGGGTGTGAGTTTTGGCAGTACGTTCGGAACAAACGACCAAGTTCCTTCATAACTCGCTCGGTGGGGTTGGACGAAGGGTGCCGGATGGAGGAAAATATGGGCTTAATACCGTGCTCCCCGAGAATTGTTTTCCAAATGGGTGACGTAAACTGAGTACCGTGGTCGGAAAGCACCGTTCTTACAGGGATCGTTTGGCAGTAATCGTTTACTATCCTTAAGGCTGATATTTTTGCTTGAGCCTTTCGCAAGCCGTAAAGCCGGACAAATTTAGAAAACGAATCGATAACCACAAAAATGTATGCCATTTTAGATCGCACCTCGGGTAATGGCCCGTAAAAATCGACCGTGACAAGTTCCCCCGGAAAGCTACTAATTATTGGGTTCATGGGCCCACACAGGTACTTGTTTGGAAACTTAACTCTTTGACATACGTCGCACGTACGGAGTGTTTGTTTAATTTGGCTCTTCATGTGACTAAAATAAAACAATTGTTTAAGGATAAAATGCACTTTAGAGATTCCAAAATGGCCATGCTGCTCATGATACGCAGTTACTAGGGGGTCTATCAACACTTTGGGGAGGACTAATTTGGGTTTTCCTGAGAAGCGATCGTTGTAGATCAGAACGTTATTGTGCATCTCTAAATGCGATAACATTTTCCACTGCCTCTTATCTAAAACTGTGGTTTTATTTAACAGGTAGCCGATTAGTGGCCCAAAGAACTTATCTTCCGATTGGTATTTTCCCAGATTTCTAATTTCATCTTTGACTTGCCTTAAGTCGGAAATCTCAAATAAATTAATCAAACTGTCTTTGGCACCTTTTGCTACAATCGGGGAATATTGTTGTATCAAAGCGCTATCTCCTAGCTCGGGAGGAAACCGAGACAACGTGTCCGCCACTAAATTTTCCCGCCCCTTAATGTGTTCAACCTCAAAATCAAATTCATTTAGGTACATCATCCACCGTGTTAGTCTCTCATTTAAAAGTCGACATTGTTTTAAAAACTTAAGTGCATAATGATCCGTCCGGATGATTAGAGGGAAACCCAGAATAAGAGCGCGAAATTTCTTTAGCCCGAAAATTATAGCCAAAAGTTCCTTTTCTGTTACGGTATACAGCAGTTCCGGCCCTCGCAGTATCCTGCTAGCAAACCCCAATACCAAGTGTTCTCCCTCGTTATCTACTTGATATAGTTCGGCCCCCACAGCGACACCCGATCCGTCAGTTTGCAGATAGAATGTTTTAGAAAAATCGGGAAATCTTAACATGACAGTATTTAAAAAAAGTCGTTTAACATTTTCAAAAGCTTCCTGCTCGATCGCGCCCCATTGCCATTTTGTTTGTTTTTGCAGCAACCTGGTTAGTGGGTAGGTGTAAAAACTATACGTATTGCTGAAACGCCTATAGTAGTTACAAAGCCCCAGAAAGCCCCTGAGTTGTTTAATCGTTTGCGGTTTAGGGAACTCCCGAATTGCGAAAGTTTTTTCGGGGTCTGTGAGGAGGCCCTTACAGGTGAGAACGTGGCCTAAAAATTTAACTTCCCTACGAAAGAAGTTGGATTTTTCCAAGTTAATAGTCATTTTAGCATCCGCCAATTTATAAAACAGCATACTCAAGTGTTCCAAATGTTGTTCGAAGTTTTCGGACACTACGAGTAGGTCGTCAATATAACGAAACACAAACTGTTGAATTTCTGGCCCGAGGATTACGTCCATCGCCCGTGTAAAAGTGCTGACTGCAGTTTTTAAACCGAAAGGTAACACTTGGTAAGTGTAAGTACGTCCCCCATACAAGAACGCGGTATATTGTGTACTCTCCGGGTTTAAGGGGATTTGCCAGTAAGACGATCTAAGGTCGATAGTGGACATAAATCGAATGTATGGAAATGAACTAAAGATCTCTTCAGGTGTTGTCGGCGCTTCATTGTCAGAAACCATATAAGAATTTATGGTACGGGCGTCTAGGCAAATCCTAACACTTCCATCTTTTTTTTTTGGACCACGGTCATTGGGCTTGAATAAGGGGATGGTTCACGTTTGATTACGCCTAATTCTAACATCTCGGCAATTGTCTTTTCTACCGCCGGGCGCACGCTAACTGGTATGGGGTACTGTTTCTTTACGAAAGGGAGGGTGTTCCTCATAGTAATTTTATATGAATACTTATCTGTTCGTCCCGGATATTTATTAAAAGTTAACTTAAATTTTAAAAGTAGGTTTCGTAATTCATGTCTTTGTTCCGGGTTTAATATTTCGATTTCAGCAATTTTATTTTGGATGTCTCTCGGTGTTGTTGCTCCCTCGGCTAGGACGATATTTATCCCGTTGCTTAAGGCACGAGTACCCGGAATTTTTGTATTTTCTGGGCTTTCAGTTGCTAAACATTTGGCGTGAATGTTTAAAGGAATAACGACAGTGGAATTTTTCAATGGCAAATACAAAGAAGCCTTGGCAAAATCAATCCTAGCGTTAAGTTTATTTAACCAATCGACCCCCAAAATGACGGGACGAACCAAATTTTTTACCACTAAGAAAGCGTGACTGAAAGGGGTTACAATGGGTTTTATATGGAAATCTAATAGAATTTGTGCTTCGATTCGCGTACTCTTTTGCCCCATAGCCGCGGTTAAATAGGTCGACGCAACTGGTAAAGTGGGTATTTTGGTTAGCCTAATTAGTTTTTGGTAGTATTCGTCGCTGATACAACTTATTTCGCACCCTGAATCTATAAGCGTTAGCATCTCCAATTCAGACACCACCGTTATAATGTGGGGCAATAGCGAGAGTGGTGCCCCTGTGGTGGTCCCAACGGTGGTTATTAGTCTTTTTACGTGATACGCTCCCAAATTTTGCGAGATGGTTTTAAATAAACTTAGATTAGTATTTACATGTACAAGCTCCAAAGGTTGTAATAACGACGCACCCCCCGACTTTCCTAAACTAGTTTCAAAAGACCAACCCATTTTGATTATTAAAAACACTCCCTTAGAATACAATTTAAAAAGTTGAAAAGGGCTTAAAGGCGCAGACCGTACAAATTGGAGGGTATTTCGATGCACGTCCTCTGGAGGCGGGGTTGTTCCGGCACGTACGAACTTAACTTGCGGAAAGGGGGTTTGGATATTTACTTTTGGAAGAACAGGCCCCCTCAATTCTCCCAGTTCTCGTTTCCCGAAGAATTTGCAGGGTTAATCGACGGTGGGGGGTAAGGAAACGCTTGCGGGATAATCGGGGTCGCAATAAACCCATTAGAACTGGGTTCCTTACGTTTTTTCGTTGGCGAGAAATTCGCTTGCCTTTCCAAGAACGCGATCGTACTTTCAAGACCTCGATCGGGCAGGGTTGCCCATAATGAACGTATGAGCTGGGGAAGTTTTTGTATTATCTCGTATATAACCTGATTTTCCGGTAGGGGGGGATTAAATAATTTGAAAGCCTTAAGGGCCCTAAGAAAGAACTCACAACAAGTGTGCCTTTCGTGATCAAATTGCAGTTGGTTTAATCTAAGCCGCTCACAAAACTGTTTGTCCTCCGACCAAAAAGTAGACAAAAAGCTAGACTTAAAATCGTCGTAGGAAACCCAACCCTCTTCACGATATGCAGCCCAATCAGCGACGGACTTAGTCAACGACGTCTTGGCTAGGCCCAACCACTCGGATTTAGGAACGCGTGTATTTTGAAGATATTCTTCCAAGCGTTTTATGAAGTTCGCAGGGTTTTGGCTATCGTTTCGGAAAGTAGGTAACTCGTGATGTTTTGCGTAGTGCACCCGATTTAGCACCGACATAGCGACATCCTTCCAATCATCTTCCGCATTTTTAGGGGCCAAAAGCGGAAGCCGCGGTGTTTTCTTGGATTTTCCCTTCTTGCCCTTACGTACCGCAGGCGATACAGGGGACAACAATGGCGCTTTTACAGTTTTAACTTTGGTTTTCTTACCCTTACGTTCCGACGCCTTCGAAATGGGAGTTAATACCTGAGTAGAGCCCTTCTTTGACGGCTCATTTAGCAAGTTCCTCATAGGTCGCCTCCGGGTTTTTCCTCCTTTGCTCCTAGAAAACTCTTGGTTACTTCCGGATGCTCCTACCTCCACGTTCCAGCTCCCCTCGTTTCTTTTACTTGGTTCATTTACTAGGGCCATCTTTAACAAGCCTTAGCATTAACCTAAAAATAAATACAAACATTGATTAAAATTTGTTCAACCGAATACAGTGCCGGACTGAGGAAATTCCTCGCCCCTAGACAATAAACCTAGAGACAATCCGACACTGCAATAAACCTAATTCTCCACGAAGTTACTCTTTTAGCAATGCATCCTGGTCACGGCACCAAAAATGTAAAGATTTCTCCTTACACCAGGTTCGTAAAACAAGTTTTATAAAAAATTAATAAATGAACTATTTTGTGACTATGGCTCGTGATCGTCTTATCAAAATTTGGACACCTACGTTGTGTTTACTTACGTGTTTTATTTAATACATTGCTTTAAGAATCATACTTGGGAGACTTAGGTATACAAAAAATAAAATACAGTGTTTTTTTTACCCCAATTTAATTTACTTTAAAAACAGAAAAAAAACACAAGGGGTGGCTCTTAGGGAGATACGACCAGGGAAAAAGAGCTTGAGAAAAAACCCTGTTCGGCTATGAAGTAGCAAAGGATTACACGATTAGGCATGGTTTCTTTAAAAGTTTATGCAAATCAAATGGAATGACACGACGCTCGTTACACTATCTACCCCTACGGGTTAAAAAAAAATAGGAAAAACTTTGTTAGTTTAACAGGGCAGTTAACTGCTAGTCTGTCAACGTTAACGTTGCCCTGTAGAGAACGAGGTCCGCACTGGAAACAACTCGCGTAAAGATGCAGTTTCGGGATAAAAGTTGCGATGCCACCTAGAGAACCTAGGTGACCAGTTACCCCTCACGGAGGAGAGTATTTTAGTATCTACTGCAAACTACGTACTAAGAAAAAGGAGCATTCAAAGTTTAAAATTAACGGTCAATACTCCCTTTTAAGCAACGAAACGTCCTGTATTACACTGATATTTGTTTTAAAATTACCGCAAAAATATGCATAATCGTGTTGAGGAAGGGTCTAAACATTTGAGTAGTATACAACTAAATTAAGCCTAAGACAATAAACGAAAGAAATATAAATTTTTACATTTAGCAGTAAACTTAAAAGGTAAAACATTCTATAAAAATAGCTAAAACAAAAGGTGTTAATAACGAGTAAAATTCACTAAACGTAGTAGTGCAAAATAACTAATGCTCAGTTTATTTAAATCAAAATCGTTCTACATTTAGTGGACTTTACTACATAATTGGGCTACTAAAATTATGTACTAACCTGGGAGAATACACAAACACTCGTTTACAATTGTTTACACAGAATTTTACAATAATTATGGTTTTAGCAAAGATTCACAAAAACGATGCGTTCTCTAAGACTTCGGAAAACTTTCTGCCCCTTTCTTTTGCTCCCCTCTACCAGTTTCGATCTTGTTTTCGACTCATCTGGCCAACAGAATTTTTCCCATCTCAGGCAAAATTCCGGTCTTCCAGGAAACTTTATAATTTCTTTACCTCTACGGCCGTTTTATCATTCCTTTTACCTCAGGTTTACACCCCAATTTGGAAAATACAAAATTTTAACTTTAAAATAAATAAATGTAACATGTATAAATTTTCGAAACCCTTACAATATACAGTGTGTCCCAAATTGGTGATACCACTATGGGTAACTTTGTTATTATAGGAGATACAGAGTCGGTTAAATTAGAAAAGTTTTGCTCAATTCTATGACTATTTCAGATCATTAAACAGATTCTGATTTTTTTGTTCAGTTTTTGAGATAATAAATAAAAACCAAAATGGTGCGTTATCTATTTTTAGCAATAATTTGTTTATTATTCATTCTACACTTTTAAAACTTTCACATTGTGGCAAAACAGAGAGATACTCCAGACAAGAGTGGTTGATACACTAACAGACCAGAACCAACAGTGTCAGAAGTCGATGTGAAAAATGTATCCAGCAAAACGGGGCCCACATCGAAGAATTCAATTAGTTTGTAATAACAGTTTTATTATCAATTTATTAGTCAGCGATGTTTCTGGTTTTCGTTTATGTGAAATAAATCACTTCGTGTAGCATTTTAAATTTATTTTTGATAAAAAAATGTTTTTCAAGTGAGTGTTATGGTTTTATTCTCAAAACTTTTTTGCATTTACAATGCCGAATTTTGATAAAATTGATTTTGGTGTCAAATTTCGAAAATTTAGCAGAAAAAATCATATTTTTTATAGGTCGTGATACATCGTTAAAAAAATAATATAAATGCTACTCAACAATGCCAAACAGAAAATTTGGGTCCTAAGAAAAAAAAAAGTTTATAGTCGTATCTTGCGAATAAAAAAAAATAAAAAAAATCCATTAAACCCACTAGAAGCGCCTTGAAAAATAACTTTGATAATGTGAAAGTTTTGAAAGGGTAGAATGAATAATAAACAAATTATTGCTAAAAATAGATAACGCACCTTTTTGGTTTTTATTTATTATCTCAAAAACTGAACAAAAAAATCAAAATCTGTTTAATGATCTGAAATAGTCATAGAATTGAGCAAAACTTTTCTAATTTAACCGACTCTGTATCTCCTATAATAACAAAGTTACCCATAGTGGTATCACCAATTTGGGACACACTGTATATTATGTATATTTTTTATTTTACCCTCTTTTCCACCATAGCAATTAAAAAAAAAATCCATGTATAGAGAACTGTTTATTAATTAGTACAAAAAAAATCAAGTTAATCGGGGACAGCTTTAATATTTTAAGACTTTGCCACTTAGGGCTCCTTGCAAATAAATTATATAAATCAATTATAAATGGAATACACTAAAAATTTTAATCCACGAACAAATAATTGTAATTACTTACAGAAAAGTAAAAAATTCAAAATCACCGCCTTATTTCCAATACTTTTTTGTAAAGATATTATGGTTGAAAACAATCCAAGTTGTTTTTTTTTATAATCAAATACTAAATATATAAATTTTTTCGAAAGTTATAACTTGTGTTATCTTGCGATATATCGCAAGATAACACAGACAGACAAATAATAATTATATCTAAAAGTAAAAGTAATGCTTAAAATATATGCTTTATGTTTAAAAACATAAAGGTATAACCAGGCCCGGATTGGGATAATTTTTCGGCCCGGGCTTTGATTATAAACCGGCCCTTAAACCACATCAATTTTTTTGTAACAATAAAAAAATTTGAAAGAAATGAATGTTTTTTATTAAGTTTTAAAGAATTAATAATTTTTTTAAAGATTCGCTTTTGGTGGCAATATTATCTATAATCACATCAGTATTTATATCTACAAGAATTTCTTTTTCAACGGACATCAGTAGTAAGTGTTCTTGTGTAAGACAACTCCTTAGTCTATTCTGTACAAATTTTAACTTTGAAAAAGTTCTTTCACAGGAAACCTGGGTACATGACAAAGTTAAAACGTATTTATAAGCGTTATATAAATTATTGTAAGACATTGTATGTAATTTATATTGGAGCAAAACTTGAAAACAACACACAACGCAATTTTTGCATGTTTCACAAATAGCTACAGCGAGATGTTGGGATTCATCTTCCTTTAATATAGATTTGCTCTTTTTATTTACCAAGATCCATGTCGATATTATAAATAACTTTACTTAAAAGTATTGTCTCTGCTTAAAATATCAACTTTTAATGATACGTAATTTTGTCTGTAGGGGGCCACTTGGTTTTTATTACCAGTTGTACTAAATTGTAGTGAATATTTAAAAAAGTATATTTTATAAATAGTTGTACCTTTAGTACACATCAAGATTTGCACATTCAATATTTAAGCAAAATAAAACACAAAAATTGTAGGTTTTACACACGCGCGTTTGTAGCCAGAGGGCTGTAGCGCCATCTTTTACCGAAATTACATACTTTAAAAAGTCATCTTAAAAACAGTAAACTGTTTACTGTGCCTTTATTTGGAAATAAATCATAAAATAAATTCACAGAAACTTTATGATCTATGGTAAAAGTTATCAAAACCTAAGGATAATTTATAGATGAGAAAACTTCTTCTGGAGAAGGTTTTCCCTTTTAATTTTATAAAGCATTCATATTATATTAAATTACGGCCTTGGCGGCCCATCCGGGCAGCGGCCCTGGGGGCTTTGCCCCCTAGCCCCCCGGCCCAATCCGGGCCTGGGTATAACATATTTTTCGTTTTACCTTTTTTTTTACACACGGTGAACTATTTTAAACTTTTAATGGATTTAGCTCCTCTGCCAACCTTGCAAATTGTAAAAATAATCTTAAACTTCCTTTTGTTGAGTTAAATTTAAAAACTAACAAGCCTTCTGCTTTTCCAAGTAAGTGTAGTACCGCGGTTTTAAAAATTGTATGTCGCTTTACCTTACCTTAAACACCAATCTATAGATCAATATAAAGTGTTACAATAAAATATACTCTAAGTATATGGTATACATAGTGCTTTCATGGTAATTTCTAAAGCCGCTGTATATTTATATGTATTATCAAATAAACTCGTTTAATTTTGAGTATCAAAAACTCATATGAAAAAACTTCATTTGACTTTTTGGTCTCCCCTTACCAGCTGTTTAAATTAGCGCTTCAAAAAAAGTTATTTAAAAAATTATTAATTAATTTTGAAAATCTGTATTTTTGCTGACCCTGTACAAAAAAATAAAAGTTTCTCAATCCGAATCGGATTTATTTAACAAGCAAAAGAAATTATGAAGAATGAATTTTCCTCTAAAAATTTAAAATAAATATTTTTACAAGTACTTGTATGTATCAAAAATAATACGAATATTTTAATAGTTATTAATAATAAATTAAAACATTTTTACAAAACATTTTTAATTTTTTTTACCCTTCTAAAACTTAGTTTGTGCTTAAAAGGGCATAAAATGAAGCAATTTCAGTTTGTATTGTCAATGTGCGACAGGTTAATGACAGTAAAATACCCGATAACGCTACATCTGCTATGAAAATATATAAGCAAATAGAGTTTAGGGGGGTGGTTTTAAATCTTTAAATCCTAATGTATATGTAAATTACTAAATGACAGACTATCGATGCGGCCAACTCTTTAAAAGAGTTGATATAGTAGTTAATTTGAGGGTTTTAAATTGAATATAGAACCGTCCCCAAGGGTCGTACACGATCAAATGATATAATAATAATCGTATTCCCATGTTACTCTTATCTTATTCCAACTAATACTTTTACTTAAAATTCCTGTACTCTTATTCTTAGATACTTATTGTTAGTTGTTTGATATTCAGTATTAAAGTATTTTTAATACTTTAATTTGATTCATTTTAAATATTTTATGCATTTTTAAAAACAATAATGATTCACAATTTGTAATTCACAAATCCGTATATTTTAAATTGGCGCTTGGGAGCAGCCCTTTATAAAGGTGACATTTAACATTGCTAATATGTTCATATGTAATTGAAACAGGCCTTTGTGGAATTCATTATTTTAGCCAGTTGTGTGTTTAAAAACAACCCTTGCGTATATCGGTAATCAACGAGTTTCACCCTTTGCTCAGCAATAATCGCGTATTGAATTGTCATTCATCAAAAGAACTCAAATACAGCAGGGGAGCTTAACCAAACACGAATTTTAAATTCGCTCTTCATATATACACCAAATAACTTTAATTTTTTTTTTAATTGTGTGGGGTTGTTGGAGTTTTAAAATTTATAAGAATATACCCACTAAAGATACACAATAATGTTATAACTATATTATTTGTTTTATTAAAATATTTATATTTCCATTAAATAATTATTTTTTTCATTAGGTTGCTGAACTGAAGTTTAAAGGCCGTCAAATGATACATAAAACGTACAATTATAATAATAGGTAGGTATTGAAAGAAGAAAGTGAGGTTTGATAGATCCGGCAGTTATAGAATTTATTGATTGTTTTTTTTTACAGCCTAGGGGGTAAAAAAACTTTACCAAATTATTCTAAATTACAATAGACGATAGTCTAGATAATAATAAATGACTTTAGTAGTGCGTGTTGACAATAATAAAGATTAAATTAAAGACCGCTTGAAAATAAAATAATATGCAAATGATTTTTAGCGCCAATCGTGAAATATTTTTTTCTCATTTATCTTTAAATCCAGATGGAAAAGTAAATATATGGTCAAAACTGGTCAATTAATTTATTAATTTATTTATCAAGACATATGGCAATATAAATTCCAATACAAAAAATAATTTTATCTCCACGCGGTCTATAATTTAAACTTTATTGTTGTCAACATTCGATAAAGAAATAACTTGTTATGGCCTAGGCAAGTAATTACTTCGATTTTTTCTCGCTAGGGGTACTGGTTTAATTTATTTATAATAAGCACTAATTTGTTTGTTTTTCTGTTAATGTTTATTATTTTTCATTAAATTATTGTAAAATTAAATATGAATAATAAAAAAAAGTGAGGTTAGGACATTGCAATTTGACGTTTCTGTGGATTTCACAGTTGTTTTTCTTTTTCTACGATTTAAATTATCTTTAAGTTTTAATTTGCTTTAAGTTTTCAGTGAAATTAAATGTTAAACACAGCGTAAACATTCCAAACTACCTATTTTTTTAATAAAAATGCAAACAAATTGAAATTAGATACCTATTTATTAAACAATTAATTGAATTCAATGTAATAGCAAGAGGGTAAGTAAACCATTTTCTTACAAAAAAGTATTGTCAAACTATTACTGCTTCTAAAAGGAATAATAATTATTGTACATTTAATGTAATCTTTAGCTAATAAATAAATGAGATTCTAAAAAAGTGAGGTTAGGCCGCTTTCATGTTGAATTAAATTGACCTATATAAAGTGCTTTGAAGATAAAATGTTGTATGCCATTCGGCCAAGAAGTGTCTTTTTGTGCTTCGCTCAATTGTAGCTTGAGCTTAGCACAAAGAGCCTTACTTCTTAACCTAATGACATAAATAACTATTAAATTTCTCGACATGACCTTACTGTTGTACTAAAATGTTTTGTTTTATTGCTTTGGAAAAATTGTTGGTTCTATGTAAGTAATTCATTTCGTGTTTATGTTCTTGTAACTTAAAGGCTTTTCTATCACGGGTATCATACATGTAATTTATATAATTAAATGGGTTTGGATCTTAGTGAATATATTTAAAAGCAGTGTCCGAGCGGACAACACCCTGTATAACAATATTGTCATGCGGCATAGCGTACATACGCAGACGAAAAGGGTCGCGAGCAATAATAGCAGAAGAATCAAGTGATACCGTGTAAAGGTGCAAGCTATTAAACAATTTTTAATTATGTTATGTATTCTGTAAACTTTATGTGAAGGTGTGGGCCCACTATTGTGCGTGTGATAAACTTAAATGTGAATTTTAACAATTTACTGTCCAACTGAAGCGTGCGAATCCAGAAAATCCATGGGGAACACAACATCTGTACAGTCCACTAAAATAAAACGGCGACCAATAAGGTAAGCCCCCCACATGATCCTTCTACCGGATAAAAGAACCGAAAAAAGCGTCAAAAAATTCTGGATAATCATAATAAATGTCAAAAAAATAGGCAAAAATCCCATTTTTTCCATCCTTTTATCATCACATCTAAAATATATAATTTTAAATTAAATTATTCAGTTTTAAGGGGCTAAAACATTAAAAATCCAAAATTTTATTCATTTTTTGCGAAAGAACGTAGGGCGTTACTTTCAAAGAAATTTAACAAAAACTAACGCATACAGTGGCCTTGAAATTTTCGTCGATTTTAAATACAAGTCAGCTGCACTCTTTTAACACATTAATATCTCTTTCTAATATTTAAAACAAATTTATTGCCTTGATTCGCTATCTCGCTTCTGAAAGTGCGTATTATTCTCCTTATTTAAGCAAAAAACATTATCGCAAACAAAAATATTGTGTTGCATTAAAACTGTCAAAATATCTAATTTTAATTATTAATAATCATTACTAATACTAACATTAACTGTAAAAATAAAATAAAATAAAAAATAAAATAAATTAATTAATCAACTAATATAATTTTAGTCTATATCAAATAAATTACTGTTTGTCTCTATCTATTATTAAATATTAAAGCAATAATATATAGCATAATTATAATAGGTACTATATCATAATGGAGACTTTTAAAAAGCGTCGGGCCTTAATGAAGGGCCAATTAACACGATTTAAAACATACATTGAAAAGTGTAAGCTAAACCCAACCAGCGTTTATGAAATATCTGCGCGTCTTGACAAGGCCGAGGCTCTGTGGGCCGAATTTAGCGAATGCCAAACAAACATTGAACTATTAGATGATAACGAAGTAGTTGAACGCGAGTCATTTGAGGAAACATTTTTTACGGTAGTGGCGGAAGCCAAAGAATTAATAAGTAACTTAAATAAAAGTACATCTAGTACAACGTCGCGACCGGGTACACCTTTGGGATTTAACATTGACAATTTACAAACCAATATTAAGCTGCCAACGTTGCAATTAACTGAATTTAGCGGTGATTACAAGAAGTTTCAGGAGTTTAGGGATATTTTTGAAGCCCTTATAAATTCAAACGCGCGCCTTAGCAATATACAAAAGTTTTATTATCTAAAGTCAGCTTTAAAAGGTGAAGCAGCTCAGGTTATTCAAAATATAAAGGTATCTGATGCAAATTACGATATTGCGTGGGAACAACTGGTTGAAAGATTCGATAACAAGCGAATAATTATTAATACTCATTTAAAAGCTATATGTGAACTCCCGGTTATAATACGCGAATCTGCCACCGCACTGCGAAGCCTGCTAGATACCTTTCAAAGGGATAAACGCTGTTTGGAGGTTTTAGGTTTACAGCTGGATACTTGGGACTTGATGTTAATTTTTCTGGTATCGGCCAAACTTGATCCCAGCTCTAAAAGAGAGTGGGAAAACACCATAAAGGACGGAAAACTGCCAAAATTGAATGACTTTATTAAATTTCTCAAAGAACGTTGCAATGTTTTAGAAAATCTAAACAGTAATATTAAATCTACTCAAAACTTTCAAAAATCATTTTCTCATTTTTCAAATCAAGGGCAGAATTGTCCAATGTGTAAGCAGAATCATTCTATAAGATTCTGCAAGGAATTTATTAATTTAAGTCCCAAGGAACGTCACGCGGCTGTTAAAAGACACAGTTTATGTGTAAATTGTTTAAGAACTAATCATGTTACATCTGAATGTAAAAGTCGCCCTTGCTTGCGCTGCAATAAATATCACAACACTATGTTACACTTTAACTCTAATACGAACTTTAAATTAAATACTAATAGTAATGAAAATCCTAAAAATTCCTTTGAAATTTAACAAGGTAGTCCAGGGGCATTTGAATCAAATAATGTCTTAAACTCTGTTCGGTCTTATGACAATTCTGGTAAATCAGGCTTAAATGATCCTATAAAGTCCTTTGAAATTCAACAAGGTGGGGCCGGGGGTCCAGGGACATTTAAATCAAATACTGTTTTAAATTCTATTCGGTCTTATGACAATTCTTGTAAATCACGGTTAAATGATCCTAAAAATTCCTTTGAAATTCAACAAGGTGGGACCGGGGGTCCAGGGACATTTCAGCCTCATAATAATACAAAGCGCACTCATACATCTGATGATGATCTCGACCTGCATTCCTTTGAAACTCAACAAGGTGGGACAAGCTGCCCCAGGTTAAACACACTTAATCCCAATGCTCTTAACGTAAATTCACAAAATGATATAAATTACTTGAACAATTCTAATTCTTTAGTTTTATTAGCTACGGCCGTGTGCTATATACACGACAGAGATGGTAAGCTTGTTAAATGCAGATGCTTACTTGACAATGGCTCTCAGAGCAATTTTATGACATTCGATTTGTTCACCAAACTTAAGTTAAATTTTGAAAAAATAAACATGCCCATCATGGGTATCAACGAAAAGCAAACCAATATCTCCCTAAAGACATACACTTGTATTCAATCCATTTATAACGAGTTTGCGGTAAAATTGGATTTTTTGATTTTAAACAACATAACGGGAAATATACCCTCACACACAATAAGGAATATAAAATTAAAAACCCCAAATGAAATAAATCTGGCTGATCCCGAATTTTTTAAATCTCAAAAAATCGATATTCTCTTGGGCGCAGCTGTTTTTTGGAACTTGATGTGTGAGGGTCTTATAAAATTAGGGCCAAATCACCCTATTTTGCAAAATACCCATTTGGGATATATAATAAGCGGTCCTCTCAATTTAAATAAAATAAGGAAATTTTCAAAATCTTGTTTACTATCCATAAACGAACAAATTGAAAATTTCTGGAAAATAGAGGAATTTCCAGAGAAACAATTCCTTACCAAACAAGAGTCCCTTTGTTAGGAATATTTTGTCAATACGCATGCGCAAGTCCCATCAGGACGATTCGTAGTAAAACTGCCTCTAAAGGAGGATCCAGCCTGTTTGGGGGAATCTTTAAATATCGCATTAAAAAGATTTCACGCGGTTGAGAGAAAATTTAAAAGAGATAGGGAACTCCAAGTGGCTTATAGCGCATTTATGACGGAATATGTAAAATTGGGGCACATGTCCGAAATTCCTAGTAGTTTGATTAATCAAAAACCATCTTATTATTTGCCACATCATAGCGTATTAAAAGGGGATAGCCTGACCACTAAGTTGAGAGTGGTGTTCGATGCAAGTTGCAAAACAACAAGTAACATTTCCTTAAAAGATATTTTGTATACAGGTCCCAAAATTCAAGAGGATATTTTCTCAATTCTATTGCGATTTAGAAAGCATAACTTCGTGTTTATTGCCGATATTGAGAAGATGTATCGGCAAGTTTTGGTTGACAGCTCGCAGCGAAATTTGCAGCGAATTGTATGGCGTAATTCGCCAACCGAAAAATTGAGACATTTTCAGCTCAATACTGTTACTTATGGAACAGCATCAGCTTCATTCTTAGCAATACGCAGCTTGCATCAGGCAGCCATACTCAACAAGGAGGCTTATCCCGAGGCGCATAAAATCATTCTTACAGACTTTTATGTGGATGACCTCATTACGGGATCAGATTCAATCATTGGCGCATCAAAACTAAAGGCTGATATAACAAAAATATTAAGCGAGAAAATTCTTGTCAAATAAAAAGGAGCTTATCTCCGATACAGAAACTACAAATACTCCATTTTATGCTATTTCAGACGATGCTAGCGTCAAAACGTTGGGAGTGCTTTGGGATGCAAATAACGATTGTCTAAGGTTTAGTGTAAAATTTATCGAACAAGCAAAAGTCACGAAAAGACTCATGTTGTCAAAAATAGCACAAATTTTCGATCCTTTGGGACTAGTGGGTCCAATCGTCGTAACTGCTAAAATTCTACTTCAAAAATTGTGGAAATCTGGGGCAGGTTGGGATGACGATATCCCACTATATATAAAAACTTCCCAAAAATATCCCACTATATATAAAAACTTCGTTTCTTGAGTTTCAAAGGGATTGCTTAAATCTTAACAAATATCAATTACCTAGACATGCATTTGCCCCTACTGTTAAAAATATACAATTGCACGGGTTCTGCGATGCCTCGGAACAGGCCTACGGGGCTTGCATATATCACAGAGTCACAGATAAGGATGAAAATGTGCATATTGGTTTATTATGTGCAAAATCCAGGGTAGCACCGCTTAAAATAGTAAGTCTTCCGCGATTGGAACTTTGCGGTTTTTTATTGTTAACTCGATTGTTAAATCAAGTCACTCTTGCCTTAAAATTAAATAAAGTTGAAACATATTACTGGACGGACTCAAAAATCGTACTCGCTTGGCTGGCGGCCGAACCATCAACGTGGAAAACCTTTGTAGCCAATAGAATCTCTGAAATTCAAACCACGGCCAGGGATACAAACTTTAATCACGTAATGTCGGCTGAAAATCCAGCCGATATAATTTCTCGGGGCGCGACAGTACACGAATTATTCAATACGCCACTTTGGTTTCAGGGCCCACCTTGGTTAAAAACAAATAAAAGTAACTGGCCTATCGCAACGGTTAATGAACCAATAGATCTGCCGGAGACTCGTAGTTTCGCCGTTCTTGCCAATAATTCCGACAGTTTCGATATTTTTAACAGTTATTCTAAATTTAATAAATTAACAATTTAAGGCATCCCAATAGCAAACAAACAAGTGAATTGTCTGTATCCGAATTGTCGGATTCCCAAAATAAATTAATCTTGCTGGCCCAAGCACAATCATTTAAGATAGAAATCGCGGCACTCAAAAATAAGAGTCAATTAAAGGCCACAAGTAACATTCTCAGTCTAAGTCCCTTCATTGATAAAAATGGTGTCTTGAGAGTAGGAGGCAGATTGAGGCATTCAGATGTACCATACGCCCAAAAACATCAAGCGTTACTATCACAATCCCACGGATTAACGAAATTAATTATTACACACGAACATGAAAAATTATTTCACGCCGGACCACAAGCTACTTTAGCTGCGCTGAGGCAACATTATTGGATAATTAACGGACGGGGGGTTGTGCGTGGCGTTGTACGAAAGTGCCTAATTTGTTTTAAGGCAAAACCAATTTTAACTAAACATTTAATGGGTGATTTACCAAGGAAACGCGTAGTACCTAATCGACCATTCTTAACTTGCGGGGTAGATTACGCTGGCCCATTTAATATTAAAGACGGTACTACTAGATCTAGAAAGCTTGTTAAAGTTTATGTATGCCTGTTTGTATGTTTTAGTACAAAGGCAGTACACTTGGAGTTAGCGAGTGATTTGTCAACAAATGTTTTCCTTAACTGCCTTAAGCGATTTATGTCTAGACGCGGGTTTTGTGCGGATATCTACTCGGATAACGCTACAAATTTAGTTGGCGCTAAAAACGTCCTTGATAAGACTATGTCTGACCCGGCGGTATTAAATTATTTAGGCGAAAATCGTGTTAATTGGCACTTCATTCCGCCTAGATCACCCCATTTTGGGGGGCTCCATGAAAGAGCCATAGGCTCTTGCAAGTATCACTTAAGGAGAATGGTAGGTGACAAAAATTTTAATTACGAGGCCTTCCTCACAATACTTACACAAGTAGAAGCCATTTTAAATTCGCGTCCTTTAACGCCTCTATCAACTGACCCACACGATCTTAACCCCTTAACCCCAGGGCATTTCCTAATCGGGTCCGAATTGATCTCCTTACCTGAACATGACCTAACCGATATTCCTTTAAATCGCCTGAATAAATTTCAATTACTACAACAATGTATACAACACTTCTGGCGTCGATGGCATTCCGAATACTTAACTACCCTACAAGCTAAAACAAAGTGGAAGCAAGCACAGGGAGATTCCATTAAAATTGGTACAATGGTTCTAATTAAGGAAGATAACGTTCCACCAATGAACTGGCCTTTAGGACGAGTAAGGGAGGTGTTTCCAGGAAAGGATGGTATCGTCAGGGTGGTAAATGTACAAACAAAAAATGGGTTGTTCAAGAGAGCTTGTTCCAAGTTAGCAGCCTTACCAATGGATGATGACAGCAATTAACCATTATCCTTTGAAAGTAGTAGGATACTTTCAAGGGCGGCGGCATGTCCGAGCGGACAACACCCTGTATAACAATATTGTCATGCGGCATAGCGTACATACGCAGACGAAAAGGGTCGCGAGCAATGATAGCAGAAGAATCAAGTGATACCGTGTAAAGGTGCAAGCTATTAAACAATTTTTAATTATGTTATGTATTCTGTAAACTTTATGTGAAGGTGTGGGCCCACTATTGTGCGTGTGATAAACTTAAATGTGAATTTTAACAATTTACTGTCCAACTGAAGCGTGCGAATCCAGAAAATCCATGGGGAACACAACATCTGTACAGTCCACTAAAATAAAACGGCGACCAATAAGGTAAGCCCCCCACAAGCAGTATGTAAATATGTATTTTGTATGTATTTATATATTTATATATTATATATACGTACAGGGGCAGACAGTTACCTTTTTGGGCCCTGGGCTAAAGCTGTTTGAGGGCCTATACAAGGATTTTATCAAAAAGATTTATTTTATTGATAGATATTAAACAACTTTCCAAATTGATGCACTTTTACAGTTACAATAAAAAAGGGATTTAATTTTTTCGTGGTAATGACCTACTTAATAAACATAAATAAACCGCCCTCGGTGGTGTCCCAAGCAACAATTTAAGTATTTGTTACGTATACGGGACTATTGAAGAAACTTTAAAGTGTTTTGCGACAGTCGCCGGTCTTTGTATATCACTCTTTCATTATTAAGTTACCACTAAAGTGGGGAACAATTATTGAGTTCCAAAAAGGTAACAAATATGTCACTAGCTATAAACCCTGCTACTATTTGGAACGTAGCTGCTACGTTACTACAAGGTTTCAATATCGTTGCTAGAGCGTTATAATTACTTTTATTTATTTGTTTTTAATTCTATATTAACTGTCTTTGTCAAACTTATATTAAATTATACTATCTCTCCTTTTTTAAATAGAACCACTACGGACTTGGCTTTTCAATGTCGTCGTTTATTAAATATGTACTGGTAGTTTATATCTTCCAGAATAACAATATAATATTTAATTAGGCAGGTAAAATTATAAACCCTTTAAATATTACTGTTGAACTTGTGAATTTAGTTTTTCTAAAATAAATGCGCTTCATCAGTATTTAAGTATAAACAAATTATTTACTTAATAATGTTTATAATTAAAAAAATCTTAATATTTATTATTAATTTTTTATTTAATTATTAATACCGTCTATTACCAACAAAATTACTATTTATTAAAAAGTAAACAACCATTTACAAAAAATTAAAATAATTTATTATGTACATTACCACGTGGTACTATACAGCAAAAAATGGCCGATAAGAAGCATTTTCCTTTGAAGCAGTTTTTGCTACTTTAAAGTTTTTTTCCACCTTAATTTACTTTACGGTAGTTTTGGTTAGTACCATAAACCTTCCAAATAATAAAATAATAACTTTTAAGTTATTAACTTTGTAGTTTTTAACTCATGTTCCAGTTTCGAGATTTTAACTTGCAAAGGGACAACGAAGTAAAAATATTTATAATGTAATCTTTATGTAGCAACCGAAAGTAACTGCTAAAAATTAAATTTACTTGACAGTTTTTTTTACTTATAACACCTTTTTTAAAGTTGCAAAGTCTTCTTGGGGGCAACCAAGTTTTACTTAAATGTTTATTACTATAAAGTAACCATTTAAGGAAAAAATTAAGTTTCTGTTACAAAATATTGCTATTTAAAAGTTAGAATTACTTTGAAGTAAAAATTAAAGTAGCTGTTTAGTATACTTAACTAATTTAAAGTTATCACCACTTTGGTAATGGTTTTTGGAAACAAAAATGCTTCTTGGGGTAGTACTTAGCACTGCGGACTACAAGCCGAGAGGTCGTGTGTTAGTGTGTACTCCTGTAATTGGGCCTTGTGCCGGTTGGAAGCACATTAAAATAATAATAAAATAAAAATAAATTAAAAATAAATATAGGAGGCAATACTTTTATTAACAAATAAAAACAAAACAACATTCTCAGGTCAAAAACAAAAACCAAGAAAAGTAACACTGACTTTTAAAATAAATAAATAATATTATTATTATTTATACAAGGTGTCTCAAAAGAGCCTGTACAATGTAGGGCCACTTACTATTTGGTTCAAAATAAGTCGATTTAACCGAAGTTACCTAAAAAAACACTATTTTTTTAATTCAATAGTTTCAGGAGCCTGTTATTATTATTAAGAGATTAATCATCGTGATAATCTATTTTCCATTTAAATAACATAGGATTTTTTTAATTTTGGAATTATATTAACGGATCAATGAACTGAAAACAGCAAAACATATTTTTATAGAAAATATTAAATGATAAATACCTATAGTATAGGTCCTATACCTACTCGTTTAAAATTATAGGTTTTTCTTACTTTTCCTGTAAAGCCCTCACTTATTACAAAATGTCATAGAACCTTTTTTGTAGATCTTTTTTTTCAACAAATATTTTCATTCAAATTTTTTTAAATTACTGGTTATAAATTAATTTTTTGCAATAAAATTGCTTTTTTCTTGAAATTAATTGTTATTCTAACCAAAAGTATTAATTTGTTAAACCACTAACTGTTAAACTATATGATTTTAAAATTATAAAATAACATATTTTTATGAAAAATTAAATGATCTGTCGTTTTGTAATAAATCCGATGGTTTTACATAAAAAGTAAGAAAAACTTGAAATTTACTTTATATTCTATTTAAGCTAGATTTACCATAAAATTATAAAGGACCATTTTTGTAGAGCCCATACCTAAATCCGCCCATGTATACGTATGTATTTATATATTATATACACACCTTACATTTTGTATTTTTTCTTAGAAGGGCATATTTAAAGGATATTTGTGTTTTTTATAAAGTATTTTATAAATAATTTTTTGGATTACGTTAAGTTTTGTAAAATAACGACTGTACATTGTACAGTGTATACAACCCTCCCCAAACCAGTATCCCATATAGAATCACAGACTCTGCAAAAGTTTTATAAATGGTCTTTACAAGTTTTCACAGTATTTCTCTATAAGGAGATAAAATTTATGTAACTTCTTAATTCTAATTGTAAAATAATTAATACGAGGATCTCATTTTAGATATTTAGTTTAAGAAACTTTTTTTTTTCTTTTTTAACTTTTAGTTCCACCCTTGCTTAAGAAGTCCCATAAGCCAACTAAATGGCTTGTGCGGGTTAGGGGTAGGAACGGACTGCGGGCTTAAAGTCCCCCTCCGAAGGACTATTACACAATACGACAAACACAAATAAACAGCCATACCCCTGGTGGGATTCGAACCCACGACCTCCGGCTTGTAGTCAGCAGCACTAACCACTAGTCCACCGTCGGCGATTTACTATTATATAAAGGTGGTCTGTTGGCTTTTTCAATGAGAACGCTATATATATGGGACGACCCACGTCACATTTACCCCCCACCTGTTCAAAAATTGAAGCTACCTAAAAATATGACTAACGTCTTTAAATCTTCTTTAGCACATACACTTTCGAATACAAGCTTGCATATTAATAAATCCAAAATAACGGCTGTGTAGACGCCATATTTGTAAAAAACTTGAGAAATCGTTACGAAATAGTCAATAAAATATCACTAATAGGTACTCGTAAATAAAACCTATGCTTCGAAAATTATACCAACTATACCAAGGAATTTAGTTTAAGAAACTTCAGTTACTTGATCTTCATCTACTATTATAATGGCCGACAGCCATTTTGGTGCAGGGTAGACAACAACCTTTTAAGGGTAATTTGAGTACGCCTAATCCAAAAATGACCATCATTTTGCTCAATCAGCTCTTGTTTTTGCGATGTAGACAAAACATTTTTTTTTATTTGCGCACATTCAAATGCTTAAACATATTTTTTTAAATTCTAATTTAAGCAAGGATAGTTGGTAATGTTGCTATAGGTCTCTATTAAACTAAAAAAAAAATACCATATACATTTATAATGGTATTCTCTGTAAAAATCCTGCTTTATTTGAAAGAAAATGGATTTTTTAGAAAAAATTCGGATATTTTTCAAATTCAAAGTGATACAGCATGATCAATTTTTGCCCGATTTAAATAAAATTTACCCCTGGCAACAGGACAATAAAATCAACTAAGGGAGTCCAAATTGGGTTAATTTTATTGCCATGTTGACAATTTTTATTTGATTGCATTGCAATTTTAACACAATAAAGTAGATAAATAGATAAATAAAGCTACAAATAGGGTAAATTTTATTTAAATCGGGAATTTTAAAAATATCCGAATTTTGGCTAAAATATCGATTTTCTTTCGATGAAAGCAAGATTTTTAAAGAGAATATCATAATTAATGTATATGGTATTTTTTTAGCTTAATAAAGACCCATAGCAACATTACCAACTATTCTTGCTTAAATTAGAAGTTTAAAAAATATATATAAGAATTTGAATTTCCGCATATCGCTACATCGCAAAAACAAAAGCTGATTGAGCAAAATAATGTTTATTTTTGGATTCAGCATACCTAAATTACCCTTCATCAAACAGACATTTTATTTTTGTCGGCCTTTGTTATATATAAGAAAGGTGGTTTGTTGGCTTTGTCAATGAGAACGATGTATATATGGGACGATCCACGTTACTTTTACCCCCACCTGTTTAAAAACTGAAGCCACCTAAAAATATAACTAACGTCTTAAAACCTTCTTTAGGACATACACTTTCGAATACAAACTGGCATATTAACTAAATCCGAAATGACGGCGTTGGCAAAAAAACGTGTGTTATCATTATACATTTTTAAAGCATTTTTTTACACTGACAAATGAAAATTATGTAACCCAGCTTATCTAAGACCCCATGACCCCATTATAACCCCCTACCTGTCCGAAATTGTGGCAAACGTTGAAACGGCTTAAAATTTTCGTTAGGACATACAATTCGCACGTTATAACTTGGCAAAGCTCGACGCATGTGGGCGTAGCCGTTGGCACTTGTTTACTGCCTACCAAAAATTTTGAAGAGTGAAATAAACAAAATAATTTGTAATATATATACATGAAAAATAATTTTTTAAGCTTGACTTCCAAGAACTTTATTATGTGTATTTTTCGTTTCCGCCATTACTTCTTTACTTGACAATATTGCTTCTTAGATTATTTTTGGAAATGTTTCATTTTAGTTATATACGTATTTATATACATATTTTAAGATTATACTACTTTGTTACCTTTACTTTTTTAATTTAATATATTTTTTAAACTAAATTATCAATGCGATACGATGTAATTTGTGTACACTTTCTATACAATAATTTGAAGAAATAGCCAAAAATTTAAAAAGTTAATATTTAATACTGCTTTGCCAAACACGTGTTTAGGGCGGTACTATTTCAAAATTACGTCAACTGAGCATAGTGCGTTCTCGCCAAGTTATAACGCGCGGACTGTACACTTTCGAATAAAACGTGGTATATAGACAAAATAAAACAAACTATTTCTCAAGTTTTTTTTCAAATAAGGCGTCTACACGGCCTCCATTTTGAATTTAGTCCATATCCCGGGTTGTATTTGAAAGTGTATCACCTAACGAAGATTTTAAGCCGTTACAATTTTTAAACAGATGAGGGGGGTTTTAATGGGGTTATGGGTTCTTAGATATGCTGGGTTACAACTTTACGAGTTAAAAAAAAAGCTTTTAAAATGTATAATGATTTCACACGTTTTTTGCCAATATGGCGCCCTACAGGGCCGTCATTTCGGAGTTTGTTAATATGCCAGTTTTTATTCGGACAGGTGGGTGGTAAAAGTGACGTGGATCGTCCCATTTATATATATATATATATATATATATATACATCCCGCCTACAATGCTGCGTCAATACATTATGAAATTTGCATTCAATGCTGCGTCAGGTGTAATGCTGCGTCGTATATTGACGCAGCATTACATTTAAGGTTTATTTTACTGGTGACGTCATGACAATCCCACACACCGTTTTTAAGGGTGACGCAACATTGATGGTTTTTTGTAAAATACGTGTATATTGAAGTTTGGCAGTTTGCCGCAAGGGTGCGCTTTTAAATTTGGTGTATATTGAAAAAGTGAATATTTCTTTTAAACATACGGTAATCCTGCATCAATTGAAGCTGACAACAATGTACGACGCAGCAACCTCGATACAATGTACTTAATATTATTCGACGCATAAATAACGAAGATCGTTAAACGAACGCAGCAATGCTGCGTCGCATGTGTTAATGTGAATTTTAGTATAAGTTTTTGGTAGCCAGTTTGTTTTATAAAATTATTATTGGCAAGTTCCTTTTAATAATTATATCTATAACTTTAAGAATAAAAAAGAGTAAAAATAGTAATATTTGTCCCGTTTGTAAGGCCTCCAGCCCAGGGATGGTAAACTAACGTAAAAATTGGGTTTATTACATTTTATACATTGACTATGTAGTAAATGTAGTATGTAGTAAATCGCAGAACATAGTAAATTATTGTGTAGTAAATGTAGTAGGTAAATTACGTGATTGGTATTTTGGTTGAAATCATGACTGTTAATGAGAATGTAAAATGATTAACACAATAACCTAACTTCTTACTCAAAAAAACGTGGTTTTGTGTTATTCTGTGAGCTGTCTTTTAAGTTTGACCTGTCAAACTTAGAAGTGGCTTTTGTAACTTTGCAGGTTGATATAATTTGTTGTT